>OZ000484.1:14860000-16071705 GCA_963922655.1 Cardamine chenopodiifolia
ATCCGTTAGTTTGGGCAAGACCTTAAGTGTTGGCGCTGGAGTGGGTTGTGGAATTTTTGGATAAGGAACCTTAGGAACATAAACATGTGTTGTGGAGGAATAGATTGCTTGAGTGGTGGAAGAGATTGATGTCTGTTGATCGGGTTAAAACCTATGTATCAAGTTTTGGTGTCGTTGCCAGAGACCAATTGTTGCCTTCAAATCTAAGACTAAAACCTAGTCTAAGATTTACTAATTACGCTTTAGTTTTGCTAGTTTTTGATTCTCATGTGTATACAGAGGAGAAGTGACGGTTCTGAAGATCTCCTGCATCTCACAAATCAAAAGCTAGCAAGAACAGAGCACACTAACAACAAAGCAAGGAAGGAAAAGTTGAAACTAGCCAACATCAACAACAACGCATTCGCTGATGCCCAAGCCACTACAGCTGCTCAACTCCAAGACTTACATCAGCAGTTGTGTCAACAGGAAGAACAACAACAAGCTTAATATTGTACTTTTGGCGATGTGGACACTCCTCACATATTCTATCAGAACAGAGCTGTTATCTGTCCACCAGAGATTACACGGCAGGATTATGAGATCAAATCTCAGCTAATTGCATTGGTGAAGCAGCCTCTTTTCCATGGGTTACCGGCTGAGAACCCAATGGATTAGATCGAGAACCTAGAGGAAATCTGCAGCACAACAAAGTCTAATGGGGTACCCATTGACTACCTCAAATGTAGGTTATTTTCCTTCTCTTTAGCGGACAAGGATTTGAGGTGGCTTAAGTCTTTACTCACTGGTTCTTTGAGGTCTTGAGCTGAATGTAGAGCCGCTTTCCTTGACCACTTTTACACCAAGTCTAAAACAGTCGCTTTACAGAATAAGATCGCAACCTTCGAACAGCTTTCCAGAGAGTCTTTCTCTGAGGCTTGGGAACGGTTTAAAGAGTATCGTTGAGAGTGTCCTCATCATGGATATTCAGAGGAGCAGATTCTTAGCATGTTTTATGATGATATTGACTGGGATTACAAGAACGCTCTTAACGCTGCAAGTAACAGATATTTCATGACTCAGAGTATCAGAGGGGCTTACAAGCTTATAGAGAATTTGACTGCAACTTCCAACAATTGTTTTCCTTAGTATGATTGAATTAGGAAGATCAACAGCGGTGATTCTCAGAAGATTGATAAGATGACTGGTAAGGTAAATATGTTGCTTAAGGCTAATCAAAAAGGTGTGCATCAATGTGAAGTGGGTCAAATGCGGTTTTTTAGGGCATTGTTGAAGGACAGAATGATGGGTCTAAGGATGTTAACTATGTGCAAGGACATGGGTATGTACAAAACAGAGGTTTCAATCAGAACTACAGAAGTCATCCTAATCTCTCTTACCAAAGCACGAATGTCGATAATCCTCATTATCATGTCTATCCGTAGCAAGGACAACTCTTCCAACAACTATCAAACTCTGCAAATAAAATTTAAAGAGAACTCAAAGCTCTCATGCAACAACTCTTTATTTCTCAACAGAAATCTTCGAATGAGATCAACGCAAAAATAGATGCCATGTGTACCAAATTGAATAGTAAATTTGAAGATGTGTACACACATCTAAAACTGTTCTATATTCAGGTTGGTTAAACTAGAGGAGCAGTGAAAGGCAGCAAAAAGTCCTTCCACCAATTGCATTGCATGTATGATTTAAACTTAAATAGCATCTTTATATCCTACATAATATTGTAAGCATCTTCATCTTATATAATATTGTAAGATTTCTCCAAAATTGAAATTATCAAATGCTGACACATGTTTTCTAGAGATGCTACATACGTATGTTTCTTGATTTTTTTCCTTCATGTATTTTCGTTTAATGATTTACCAATCAATGCAAATCTGATAACATATAATATCGTAAGGTTTTTCCAAAATTGAAGCTATAACAGATGGTAGATTGTGCAACATATTTTTTTTTACACATGTCACATGAAAATGAAATCGATGGCATTGTTGATGAAATGGAGTCATCGCAAGTTGATTATGGTGAAGATAATGGAAATTATGAGATGATGAGTCAAAAAAATCGTAACAAATGCTTTTCTTCTTTAAACACTATAAGCTTAATCTTATATTTTTTATTTAGATTTGATTATATTATATTAAATCAAAAGAAATTATGTATTTTTTACGAGACTTAAAATATACATTTTTCTATACTTTGTCTATAATTTCAAAATAGTAGATTAACATCAATTATTTTATGATCTATTCTAATATCTAATAGCTTAAGGTTTCTTCAAATAATAGTTTATGAGAAACTGTCATATATCATCTTTTTAATATGTGCGGCGTGTAACCTTTGCACATCTAGTTATTTTATTTTAATTAATAAAAATGTTATATCTTTTTTGTCTATATGAATTAAGTAATTATAGACACGTACAAGTTATAGTCATCAAAACAAATTACTTGAAGAAAATTAGCATTATACTAAATGATTTAAAAACAAAATTAGTATTCTATTTTGAGTTGTTAAGAAAATATTAAGATGAACTATTAACGAAAATCTAATATTGATAACAAAATTGATTATAGAAGATCATAAACATCTATATCAATTTATATATAAAGTATAATTTTCTCTTTTGTAATGATTAATGACATTATATTATCAATTTATTTTTTTAAATTATGACAAATCAACAACACATTTTTAAAATTTAGAATATTAAATTATAAATTAACTAGACCCATTAAACACTCCACAACCAGAGATACCAAACCATTTCCATTTTGAACCATCATTTATAATAACAGCGGAGATGAATTTGGCACTACGTAGTTGACCTTTTCTCCATATCCCGTTCTAGGATGTGAATGGTGAGAGAAACCCATATGCTAAACTCTTCACAAGAACATAAGTTGATTGAATCCTTGGGTTTGAGATAACAACTGCATATCTTTTCTCGGCCGACTAAAACAATAAAAGTTTTAGCAAAACAAAATTTTTTAATATATATATATATACATGTTGTTATTTTGTATTGTTAAATAATTGTCTGCAAAGAAAAATATATCACATATTTCTGATAAATTTAGTTATGATTTTAAATATAAAAGTATTTTGTATATATTGAGTGAATAAAATAATTAATGTTAAAATGATTAAATATTAAACATATGTCTAAATGGATAATTTTATAAAATATTCTGCCGTTTGGAAAAATTTATCCATTCACAATTTTCACAATAATTTTGTTTCTCAATTTTCACAAATTTCATTCCGTGGTTTTTATTTTCTCCTACAATTTATTTTATTGTGACCTTGACCATTCATTCTAACTTATTAACCAAATCCAAGGTAATTTTTGGTTAAAGCCTGTGGTAAGTAATATTTATTACCCAAAAGGAAGGGGCCAAGCCCAAATCGCCGGAAAGTAAAATGAGTAGCACCACCATCACACATTTCACTCATAGATAACGATAAGATTCATGGAATTATCTTCCACGTGGCATTATTATAGCGGTTCAAACCGATAAGGGTCTTAACACCTCTCCTTAAGCTTTTTGTGGCCGTTACCAAGTAATTAACCTCACACATATCCACAATCAAAATCCAACGGTCTAAATCCTATTCCATACCAATCTCATGAATCCTGGACCCTCCGATCACTCCATGGCTTGTTTCCACTGTTGTTACCATTATATATAGATGACCAAAGCACTAGAACAAACCTCAGTCTCACAAAGAGTAAAGAAGAAAAATATGGCTTCCTCTATGCTCTCTTCCGCTACTATGGTCGCCTCTCCGGCTCAGGCCACAATGGTCGCACCTTTCACCGGACTTAAGTCCTCTGCTGCTTTCCCGGTGACCCGTAAGGCTAACAACGACATTACTTCCATCGCAAGCAACGGCGGAAGAGTTAACTGCATGCAGGTCATATATATTTTCTTCTTCATTTTTTAATTATACCAAACATATTTCGTAGTTTTAATTATGAACTAATCTCATTGGATAAATCGGAAAAAAAAAACACTATAGGTGTGGCCACCCGTTGGAAAGAAGAAGTTTGAGACTCTCTCTTACCTTCCTGACCTTACCGACGTTGAATTGGGAAAAGAAGTTGACTACCTTCTCCGTAACAAGTGGATCCCTTGTGTTGAATTCGAATTAGAGGTAACAAAAATTGAATAAATAAAATTAAAATTAAAAAATAGCTAGATCTTTTCTAGGTCATATGAATCCTATTATTAAACTTTGGGAAAACCTAGATATATAGGATTCTTGTTTTATATACATATGTTCAAGATTGTTTGAGTGCTTGTATATAATGTGATTTTGTAGCACGGATTTGTGTACCGTGAGCACGGTAACACACCCGGATACTACGATGGACGATACTGGACAATGTGGAAGCTACCATTGTTCGGATGCACAGACTCAGCTCAAGTGTTGAAGGAAGTGCAAGAGTGCAAGAAGGAGTACCCTAACGCCTTCATTAGGATCATTGGATTCGACAACAACCGTCAAGTTCAATGCATCAGTTTCATTGCCTACAAGCCACCAAGCTTCACCGGTGCTTAATTTCCCCAAATTATCTCCTTTGCTTTTGTTTGTGTAAACATCAAAACTTTACCCTCTCCCTACCTTTGATTTTATCATTCTGCTTTTTTTTCTTTGGTTTTAATTTCCGGATTCAACGTTTGTTTTCCGGTTTGCGAGACTTTTTATATCGGATTCTCCAATGTCTGTTGAAATAAATATGTAATGTTCTATAAAGCTTTGAATTTTTAATTGCATATTAAACAAAAAGAAAAGAGGACAATGCGGTTCAAAATATGAAATTTACAAGTTAAATAACTTAAAGATATTGAATCTTTGAGTCGTTGTTATTGAATAAAGCAATTGTTTGAAAAAATATTAGATTCATATTCAATCCTAGTAGAACAATATCTTGAAGTAAAAGTGACCCACTGGAAATCTAGCGATGGATACATTCGTGGACGTTGGGCCTTCTTAAGGATAGGCTTATGGATAAGAGTCTCGAATATTCATTCTTTTATATATTATAACTTAGTATATTCAAGGATCTTGTGAGTCATATACTTTTCTAATTTGATGAGCATTTCCCAAATCAAATGACTTATACACAAATTGATAAGCATTTCCCAAAACAACTCATACACAAATTGGTGGGTAAAAAAGGCCCATTAATAGACAGAAGTTATCAAACCAAATAGCCCACTCAAGCTATCTTCTTACTCCATCCATTTTTTCAAGCAATAAATATTACCCGCATGTCTATCTTTTTCTTGTTTTTTCCATATATAATTTTCTTATGCAATATTTGCCATTTTAAATCGTCAATTTCCGTAATGCAATTCTCACTCAGGTTGTGAAAAGTAAATTAAAATACAATCTAATAAAAGTGCAACCGAATTAATGGGGGAGACACCAACTTTTGTCTTCTACTCTTGTCATTTTTTGTCCTGAAACTAGACTTGTGTCTTGTCCAGCTAAATTCAGTTTTTGCACAAATCTCCATTTAACATTTCTCACATATTAATTGAGAAACATATTATCAAACAATAAAAAACAAAATATATAAACATATAGAGAAAATTATTTTAATGTTCCGCAATTTAAAAATTAATTTTCTGTAAATGTAAATGTAAATGTTATATATATATTTATATATGAATTTAAATTTACATTTACATAAAATTTAACTACGTTTATATTAGTGTATATTTAAATTTACACTTTATATTGATAAATATTAAATTATATAAACCATATCCAATTTACTTTACATTTACAGAAAATTAATAGAAAAAAAAATTTAACGTTGTACATAGTTTTCTTGTTTTGTTAAAATTATCTATACTAATATTAGGGAAGTAAATTTATAAAAATAACATTAAAATTAAAGAATTTTACAAAAAATGCCATTAAAAGTAATTTTAATCAATTCATTATGGATAAAAGAGTTAATCAATTTTTATTATTTTATTTTAAATATTGAAATATCTTCTCTGCATATTTTAAATCTCTTTTAAACTATTACTAAAATTAAATAAGAACTTAAAACTTTATTAAATTAAATAAGGTATATATTTGATATCATTTTTTTGTCCAACAACATACAATACAACATACATTAATCATTTGATAATAAAAATTTTACATCCAAAGATTTTATTTAAAAGGATCAATTAAAAATATTATTTTGTAAATTATGACCCGCGCTAAACGCAAGATATAGCCTAGTGTTTTACATAGTTTTTATATTACAGATCTTAATATATAGCATAAACCGTACCCACCAGAAAATCAGTAAACCTCTCAATCACTACCGAATTCTTTTAGACGATTCTAATGCACCACTAAAAGTTTGGTAAGAAACTAAACAAAGTCAAAGTAAAAGACGAAAACTTTTAAAAGCGGAAGGATGAGCAAAAAGCCTCACATGTAATTGTAGACACTGAAGAAGAAAGAGTGAAAAAACAAAACTTTCTTCTCCACTTCACCTTTTTATTCAGTGGAAAAACCTCTCAACAATCCTCTTTATACTTCTTTATTTATTATATAAATAAACAATTAACTATGCAGAGAGTTTGTTGAAGAAGGTAATGAAAGACCAGTTTTTGGCTAAGAGTATTAGAGATTTGAATCCGAGATGGCTTTATCTTCTTGCATTCCACTGCCTTTGTCTTCATCTCTCTCGGTATCTTCTTCTCCAATTTCACTATATGTATATATGTATGTATAGTTTTTAGATCTTTGTCGGATTAGATTCTATATTGAGATTCCTACTTTTTCGAATAGTTTTGGTCTTTATGGATAACCTTAAATTCTTTATCTTTGACTCAAATCAGCGAATTAATGGCTATTGAATTGACCAAGATTTGAGATTTTATTATAAAATTGAATTTACTTCTCATAAGTCACTGTTACTGAGATTGTTCTTGTTCAAGTCAAAATGTTTTTGTCTGAAAGTTTCTAACTTTCTAAGAAATAAAGAAGATATTTTCTTTTCATTTTGGTGAATTTCAGATGATGAAACGCAACATTTCTGCTAAAAGATCGAAACTTAGTCTTGATTCTTCGAAGATTAGATTAGATAATCGTTGGAGCTTCATTGGAGGATCAAGAATCTCTGTTAAGCCTAATCTTTCATCAAATTCTTACTCTGTAGTTCACAAGAAACTCTCTGGCGTACGAGCTTCATGTAATGTGTCTTATAACTGAAAACATAACTATTTAAAGCTTAAAACTTTGTGACTCAATTGTGATTTTGATCTCAGATAAAATGAGTGTTAGAATCTCTAATTTTATTCATGTTGCAGGGTTAGCTACTTCTCAGATTGCAAGCAGTATTTTCGCGGTTGGAACTACCGTGGTTCTTCCTTTTTATACTCTAATGGTTGTTGCTCCAAAAGCTGAAATTGTAAGTTTATGTTTTGTTGCAAATATCACAACTTGGCCCGAAGAAGTTGATCTAAATTGGGTATATATGTTTCTTTGTGCAGACCAAGAAGTGTATGGAGAGTAGCATACCATATATCGTCTTAGGCGTATTATACGCGTATTTGTTATACCTTTCTTGGACACCAGCGACGCTCAAATACATGTTTTCCAGTAAATACATGTTGCCAGAGGTATTTGATTTCCCTCAATAATCCTAAACATCGAAAACAAGAAAAATTTACAATATTGTATCATTGCAGTTCCTAAATGTTTTATTTTCATCTGCAGTTGTCTGGAATAGCGAAAATGTTCTCGAGTGAAATGACTCTTGCTTCTGCTTGGATTCATCTTCTTGTTATTGATCTTTTCGCAGCAAGGTATATTGCGGTTTTCTTCTTTTCGCCGGGTTCTGAATTTATCCGAATGTGTTTCTTATAACGCGTGTTTCCGGTTTTTTCTGTAGGCAAGTTTATAATGATGGGTTAGTGAATCAGATTGAGACGAGGCATTCGGTTTCGCTTTGCCTTCTCTTCTGTCCGGTTGGAATCGTTTCCCATTTTGTAACCAAAGCTTTAACCAACAACCAATGCAAGTAAACCGGGTGATCTTGGTCTCTCAATTGTCTTTCTTAACTGCTTATAAAGATTTTGGAATGATTGATCATCTTGCTTTTGCTTCTGTTAAATTACAACAAAACAGAGTTTGTAATGGATTAAGTTGTTGACAAAATCAGTTACACCAAACAACTGCAGACAAGTTCTTCAATTTACTTCCTGAGGGGTTTGTGGAAGTTTACAACTTGTAACCTCGTCTTCATATATTACTAAACTGCAACAAAGTTACTTTCACTAAGTTCACCATGTGTTTATTAACAAACTAAAAATAGAAAAAGTTGTTGGCTTCTAATTTGTGGCTTCCTTTTTGTTTCAATACTTGTACATATTTAGGTGGATTTTACATTTGGCTACTTCAAGATGGCTTAGTCTTTCTTGACATGATAACTTTTCAACCCGTCTTTTCAACAATGCGTCCATATTATAATTACTCCTTTTCATCTAGGTATTGTAGAACTGTAAATCTATTGAACTTCACGGGCTGCTGATCCTCATAGTTATCCATTTGTAGTAGCATTAGTTCTAGCACCTTCCAACTGAAAATTGAAAAAGTAATGTTTATATTATCTTAACGTTTCTTCATTAACATGAATACATAGAATAGTTAGCTATTAGTAATGAGGACGCATGTAACTTAGTAGTTAGTTATTTGTTTTTATTACGTATATTTACTAATTTTTTTGTTGCAAGGTATGTTATGAGACATTACGGGGGAAATTAGGCGGTTTCATGAGATGGCAAGAAAACTAAGCTGGGGCTGCTTCTCAAGATCGCGCCGGAGGTTCCAGTAGTATGCAACCTCCAAATTAATCTATGGATACGGGGTGCCAGTCTCTCAGGATCCGTTAGAGGTTATGACGCTTGAGCAATTGCTTCTAGATCCAAACTGAAGAAGCTTGATTCGGATTGACACGATGGAGCAATATGGTAAGTATCAATTACAAAATTTATTTTAATTTTTAAATAGCTTTTACATAATAAAATATTTTCATACATATGTTTTGATGTTATACAAGGTTTGTCGTCACCAAAAGAATTACGAAAATGATTAATAAAATAATGGAGGCGGATTTACTGGAACCAAGTCCAAATTGGTCATCCGTGTCACAGAAAATGAAAGATCGTTGGTTCAATGCGTTTGCCGTAATTCTAAAATTTCTATTCTTAAAATTAATAAAACTATATTTATTTATTAAATTAATATTTATATAATAAAAATACAATTGGGAATACAAAATAACACAAAATGTCCGATGAATTAGAGAAAATTGCAGATATTGTGGATATTTGTCATCGGGTCAGGAAACCGGTTTGAGTCATAAACCGAGTTGTCATATCAGTTGGGTCATAAGAATAATCTAGAAGATAAAGTTTACAAGATATTTTATTGTTTCATATTTTCTTTAGAAACAAGAAAGACAATTTTCCAAAAGGAAAAAGGAAAAGTCAAATCCTCTTTCTACTTGGAATATGTGGTCTCAAGGCACTATATAAAGAGAGGCAATGCTTCATAATTCATCTTCCAGAAAACAAAACAAACACAAAGAGAAACATAGAGAGAGCTTTAGGATTTAAGGTTCTCGGGTGTTCTACTTTATAAGGGATGTTTTGCGGGTGGGTTTCTGTTTCTTGTTTTTCTTCTTAGTCTCGGGTTTGGACACCGGAATCTCGATTCCGTGGTACATCATCAAGGTAGTTTTGTTTCTTCGTGAGGTATTTATCACAAGAACACAAAATTGGTGAGAGAGAGACTTAAGAGAGGTTGTAAAATAATAATCCTACAAGTTATCTTCTAGTGGATATTTGTGAGTTCGGCTTACACGAGACGTACTCTCTGGTTTAAGAGGAACTCGTTAAATTTTCGCGTGTTCCTTAGTTAGTTAATCGGATTAGCAAGACAGATTAATCGAACTAAAACCTTATATATACACTCTTAAAAGATAACGTGTACAAGCTCAAACAAAAATAGTTACATAAGAAAGATTCGCCATGTTAGATTACCGATTCAATATGGCAAGGTATTGTTGCTTATTGGAAGGGTGAGAAAAATGCTATTCCTATTGAAACCAACTTTGGTAATCGAAATAAAGAGCAAAGTGGATATGGCCCCGCAAACGCGAACAATAGTAACTACTTTAAATTTTACATACATAATTAATAGATTTTTAATATGAATTCATTTTTTATATTTTGAAGTGTAATTCAGAAACCGGTGAACATCTGGATATGATCACGTTAAATGGAAGTAACTCACAAGTAGATCGATGGTACTTTCATTGACAAGAAGGCGGAGGCTATCATACAAAAATGTAGATTGTGGAAGCAAGAGAGGCTGACTCAAAAGTTTTGATACTCCAAAATACGTGTTTCTCACACCGACCCAAAAAATGATATTTTCGCTCGGTAATATTTTTGTTCTCTTTATTTTATTTACGCTTTTACTTTATTGTCAAACCTATAATAACATTCAAATTATGTCTTTCAGGAAGCTCCAAAGAGTAAGGACAGTTTTACAAATATGTACTGCATGATAATATCGTACACTGCACACCGTCCACCCTGAGGAACTTGAAAAGTAGAGTTGAAAGCCACAAATGAGAAATTGAAAGAAGACATTGAAGCAGCGAGTAGAAAGATCGCGTCATTGTAAGCAAGTCAACAAAATGTCCTCTAGTGGAGTAAGATTATGAAATCTACATTCCTGAATCTTGTCCCGTCATCCGGAAGATCCCTAAAACCAGACAGAACTATAAATCTCAATGACGATTGAAAACTGGATCATATTAATTGTTTTTTTTTTCTTTTTTCCGTAGTTTATTTAATTACTTAAAGAAATTATAAAATTAAGTTTTTAAATTTTAATAATTTTCAGAATTTTTTTAATATTTAATATTTCTGACAAAATTTCGCTAAGTTATAAAAATATTAGTCAGCAATTGGTTGGAAATTTCCGATTTTACAACTAGTCAGAAATTTATAACTAATTTTTGACTACCGTTTCATTGCAATTTCATCGGAAGTTAGTCAGCAATATTATGACATAATTCCGACAACATTTTTCGATGATTTTCCAACTAACTATTCTGTCGTGAATTTTCGACAAATTTCTTACCATTATGCATTTCTGACCACAAAAATCCAAGTAATCGTGTTTTGTCAGAATATCGTTGGAATAGGCTAATTATGTCGACATTCCGACTAAAATGGTGATCGGAGTCTGGCCTTTTTTTTGTAATGATAGGATGAAATCCAAGAGTCCAAGCTAATGACCACACCTGCATCAGTTTTGTTCAAAGTGGAATTAAATTCGGTGTCTTTACGAGTTTACGCCCTCAGATTCGGATCCTCAACCATTCTACCACCACATGAGGATATTTATGTCTTTTTTTTTCTTTTGGTATATTTGTTTTTTTTTGTGTTTATAAGACTTGGATAATAAATCTGTTTAAAGTTGATGGATCTTTCCTGCCAATATCTTGCACAAAACTTTAGCCCTTTCCACTACGCCCTTGCCCATTGCGACAAAACCAAACCCAAATTGAATACAAAAATGGTTTGAAGAAAAGAAAAATCCCACTTGCCACTGGTTTATTTGAAATGTTAAATAATTAAATCCTCAAAACTCGGAGTCTTCTTCCAAAGTAAACGAAAATACATGTTGTCTTAAGAATACTTCAAGAATTAGGTCGTGGAATGAACTTGTTTTAGCTACCTTGGAGTGAGGAGAGCACGTACATGTTTGTTGACTTGTCATGTTGTCCACTACTACTTAACAGGAAACAATGACAATGTTCATTCTGCTCTTACGTACACAGTCATTGTCTCTCTTAATTTGTCAACAAACTATATCCAACCAAAAACCTAAAATATGACTCCTGTGACAGTCCAAGAACCACTGCTTCCATGCCATCTATTGTTTCTCAATTTCCGAGGAGTTGATGTGCGCAACAATTTCATGAGTCATCTGAAGAAAGCGTTGAAAGCCGCTGGGATCACTGTGTTCGTGGACAAGGATGCAAAGAGAGGAGAAGATCAAACCGTTCTTTTCCGTAAGATTGAGGAATCAAACATGGCAATAATCGTGTTCTCGAGAAGGTACATGGAATCAAAATGGTGTTTGAATGAGCTGGCGAAGATCAAAGAACGTGTCGATGAAGAGAAACTTGTGGCCATTCCCATATTCTTCAAGGTCACACCAGCTGAGTTAAAAGAACTTCTTGATGAAGCAGGTAATAAGAGTCATGGCGATGTACATGAGCCTCACATTCTGAAAAAATGGAAGCATTGGAGTGTATTACGGCAAGGCTGGGCTTTCCTTTTGCGGAGGAAAGGTTTTGATTTAAGTTCACTCCCTTAGCATTAAATCTTATAATGTTAGTGTTAGCCGGTTAGGATATAAAGGTGATAGGAATCTTAAAAATCAAACAGTACCTTTTAACTATTATTTAGAAATTTGTTCAAAATAACAACATTTTTTCTCATATTTAACTTTAAGACACTTCTAAGTTTGTTAAAATAAGTGTTGAAAAAATATTTCACTTAATAAATAAGACAACATTTTAACCCCAAAAAAAACCCAGTGATCCAATAATACAAGATTTTGATTGCATTTTAAAATCAATTAAAATACATAAACCAAACCTTTTTAGTATTTCTTTTTGTTTGGTTCGAGTTGGTATAAGATATTTTAGTTATTTCAATTTGCTAGTTTGGAAATTTTACCGAAGACAAATTGAGATTTATATTAGTTCATTTTGCAAATATTCCAGTTTACTTTTATTTGTCGGAATTTTTTTTAAAAAAGATGAAATACCGATAATTATTTTATTTTTTTATTGGTTTACTATTAATTAAATATTTTAATAATATACGATTAAATGGATTTATTAATTGGTTTTTGGTATGGTTCGAGGATATATGATTGATCTATTTTGGGGTTTTAACGGCAAATTGGGAAAAATGCTCAATTTCAACCTGTGAGTCTGACCGGCCTATAGTTATTTGACTTTAATTTCGGTTTGGTTTAGTTGGTTTGACAATCAATTTAACCCTCCCCGAATCCTAAAGATCCCAATTTCAGAGTTTATCATGAGCCCTAAATCCCCAATTTTGTTTGGTTTGGTTTAATCGAATTCGATTCAGTTCCATTCAGTATCATACTCCCATTTTATATGATCTCTCTTACTGCGGCAGTGATGAGGCCGATTTCGTCAAGGAAATCGTCGCCAAAGTTTGGCAAAGCCTCAGCACCATTCCATCTTTGGAAGGAGAAAAGACTGTAATGGCTACTCCATTTGGAATCGAACATCGGATCAAGCAAGTCGAGGAAAGGTTGGATTTTGATCGCTGCGATGAAACTCGAATTGTTGGAATCGTTGGGATGCATGGTATCGGAAAAAACCAGTCTGGCCACGGAGCTTTTCAACAGGTATAAATACAAGTTCTGTCGTTGCGTGAATTTTCTGAAGATCCGTGAGAAATGGAGTGGGTTTGGTGCTGATCGTGTGAGGAAGATGTTCTTTGAAGATTTATTACAGAACACAAGTATTCAGATAAGTGATGAGACTACACATGATTGCTTAGAGAGTAAATTGGTTTTGAATAAAGTCTTTGTTGTTCTTGATGATGTGAGTAGCGCAAGACAAGTACTTCTTGGAAATCGAAATTGGATTAAGAAAGGAAGCAGGATTGTTATTACAACTCGTGACAGGTCATTCATCACTGAGTTGGATCCAAATCCTTACGTGATTCCAAGATTAAATCTTGAAGATGGGTTGATGTACTTTTAGCTTATATGCCTTCAAAGGTCGCATCTGCAATCCCGCGATGGAAAGTATGTCTAGAGAGTTTGTGTATTACGCTGGAGGCAATCCATTAGCTCTCAGTGTATTGGGTATGGATCTTTGTAGGAAAGGGAAGGATCAATGGAGAAAGCAGCTTGATACATTGTCGAAAAGTCCAAACAATGGGATTCAAAATCTATTGAACACCATTGATGAACTCAGTGAACAAGAGAAAGATGCGTTCCTAGACATAGCGTGTTTCTTCAGATCAGAGGATGAGGATTTTATGAGAAGCTTATTGGATTTGGGCGCTTATGAGTCCTTTCCAGCTGCGAGAGAGATAACAAATCTTGTTCACAAGTTCTTTATTCGTATCTCTGGCGGATGCGTAGAGATGCATGATTTACTACATACATTCGCCTTGGGACTTTGTTCATTAGTATCCGATGGAGTTAATCAGGTGAAACGTAGGCTGTGGAATGGCAAATGCATTATCACTGCGCTGCAAGGCAAAATGGTGAAGAGATGCAGACAATGAACTCAGATTGATCCTCGGTAGATGCCAGAGACTTGTACATCCTCTTAGATTCAAGAAAACAAGATCCTCAGCGCTGTATGAACCTTGACGAATTTCAGCTAATCTCAGAAAATCTAGAATATCTATACTTAGATGGAACTGCAATAGAGGGTCTCCTTCAGACTTTGTGAAGCTTCAGAGACTTATCTTATTGAATCTGAAAGAGTGCAAAAGACTGGGGAGTCTTCCAGAGTGTATTGGAAAGCTTAATGCTCTTCAAGAACTGATTCTCTCTGGCTGTTCAAATCTCAAGAGTTGGAAAACTCTTGAAGACAACATGGAAAATTTACGGGTTTTATTGCTTGATGGAACTTCAGTCAATGAGGTGCCAAAGATACTGCGCGGTAGTAAAAGCCTATCGTTTCTGCGACATCTATCTTTAAGATGAAACGATGTGATCAGCAGCTTGGGATCTGACATCAGTCAACTCTATCATCTCAAATGGCTGGACTTGAAGCATTGCAAGAAACTCAGATCTCTTTCAACACTTTCCACCGAATCTCCAGTGCTTAGACGCACACGGTTGCATCTCCCTGCAAACAGTCAGGAGTCCTCTAACCTTTCTTACGCCAACGGCAGATATTCACTCCATGTTCATCTTCACTAACTGTTGCAAACTCAATGAAGCCGCAAAGAATGATATTGCATCCCACATTCGGAGAAAATGCCAATTGATCTCAGATGATCACCACAATGAGGTCTCTACTCTTTCATGTCAAGTCTCAAATCCGTCATTATCTGCCATGACCTTAATTTTCTGATTTATTTTTTCCTTGCAGATTTTTGTCTATCGAGCTTTGATTGGGAATTGCTATCCTGGATACGAAGTACCTTCATAGTTCAGTGTTAGGACCAAAGCTACCTCCACATTGGTGCGACAATAAGTTGCTTGGGCTAGCTCTATGTGCCATTGTCTCATTTTGTGACTACAATGATAAGAACAACCGTCTTCTGGTTAAATGCATGTGAGTTTGAAAACTTAGATGCATCATGTAGCCAGTTCAGTGTTCCTGTTGGAGGTTGGTTTGAAAAAGGAAATGAGCTGCTTATGGTTGAGTCAGATCATGTCTTTATCGGTTACATAAGTTGGTTGAACATCAAGAAAAGACAAGAAGAGAAGTACAAGAGAGGAAGTGTTCCTACGAAAGCTAAGCTTACATTCTCTGTGACAAATGGGACTGGTGAAGTGATTGCACAATGTGAAGTGGTGAAGTGTGGGTTCGGTATGGTGTATGAACCTGAGGATGAAGTTAGTAATGTTGTTTCTTTTGCGGCAGCAAGAACGAGGATGACTGGTGAGACTGAACAAGGTGAAGAAAGCACTTTCACATCTTCAGAAGGTGAATATCCAGCTCAAAGTCCAACAACAGCTAAATCTATAAATGAGAATGCATTGTTTGGTTAGAATAATGTAGAATGAATTGTTTGGTTAGGGTAATGTATGATCTCAAACTTGAACTATTGTACATTTTCTACTAGACACAAAATGATAATGAGAAGAGTTTAACTTGAAGGAGTTCAAGAGTTTAGATGCAATCATACAAGTGATGAGTAGTGTGTTTGTCAAGTTTGATTTTCTCATGTTTCGAATTTATAAAATTTATGAAAGATTAAGACAAAACCCTAATTCTTCAACTTGTCATCCATTGCTTCAAAATCAAATTCGTTAATGTTTTTTTTTGATAAAGTCAAATTCGTTAATGTTATAAGTAAAGTTCTGAGACGACGACAAATTTAGAACCAACGTAAGAAATCATGATAGGAAGGATATAAAATTGGACATAAGACGTTCAATTATATAATTCGAGGGACCAAATAATCAAATATGGAACTGTGACTAAATTTTTCAAAATAACTAATTTATTAGAATTGTTGCATTTTGAGTCCTTTATATCAGACTCGTGATTACTTCCTACCCCCTTTATCTTCCTCCTCTTTCGTTTCTCGTGGCTCTAGCCTCTAGGGACTAGGATTAGGGTTTATCGAATCCACATGTTATTCTTCTTCTCCAAGTAAGGTGAGAATCAATTATTCCTGTCATTCGTTCGATTACTGCGTTGAATTTTCGTTGATTTTCTTATTATCTAGTTTTCGGGTCTTTATCCCACGGTCATGTGAATTTTCAACATTTTTTAAAAAATCTTTAGATTGATTTCTCTACAAACTATTTGGATTAAAGGCTGTCTTATTATGTCATGTTCAGTTGCTAATTTTCTCGATATGAAGGATGAAGACGAGGTGGGTGTTTGTAATGGCTCAATCAGCAACATAGCTCATCAGATCCCGCTTCATCTTTCTCACTAATGTGTATCCAAGGAATGGTTGTCCATCATTCAAAGCCAAATATTCATCAATAAGTTCAGCTCAATTTCCCAAACACGGCCACAGTTTCTAATCGCTGTTCGTTCTCATGTGAATCGTGTGCTCCTCTTATCTTCTTCAAACAATGAAAAAAAGGTACCTACTACTTCATTGGTTACTAATCTTCAAATGCCAATACCAAACTCGCGCATGAACAATGTTCGTTATTCTTCTTTACATACCAATCTCGATATGAAAATATCTGGTTCCCCCGTGGATCTTGCTCGTTGCTCTTCCGTTCATGGATTGTTCAGTTTGTCACTTATATAATATCCAGTTCGGTTCACATATGTAACCCTAGCACTATACAATTTATAACCTTGCCGGATTACAAACCTTATAGTGGTATAAGAGAGTTTATATATATATATATATATGTTCTTGGGATATGATTCGGTTAGTAAGTTTAAATCATACATGCAATTTTGTTTGCAAGTTTCTTCTATTAATGTCTATTTTGTAGACAAATTATGTCTCTTGTCGATTTATACTATATCGTTTCCTTCCAATTTCCATTGTGTTTTCATGAATGATTTTTATTTACTTTCGGATTACATTTCTTTCAAAAGAAGCTATATGTATTTATAAATGTATATTCTCTTTAATTTCTCCATAAGCCAAAGGCCCTCAACTGCCAAAATGGTCAAAGACCCCTCATTCTAATCCACACACATACCTTTATGCTTATCATATTGCCACATATATATCATTTACTTATAATGATTTATGATCCAACTCAGTATTTAAGAAGGCAAGTCAATATTTAAGAAGTTTGTCTCAGTAAAAATGTTCTCATTTTGTGGATTATAACACTGCATAATCGCATAAAATAAAATTTGCGTAATGAAACCATTGGACTAGTGCGTCAATATGAAACCACTTTCAAATTCTATGGTTATTTGGATAGTCAATTGAATCTCTCAATCCAAGAGCTAATAGATCTAGTCCCTAGGGAAGCTTTACTCGAACGTGGTGCACTCCGTTCTATGTATGCTGCTAGGGATGTGTTGATGTATTAGGACACGGTGTTGGAACTTTATAGTCCATTGACTTACTACCTAGGTTATCCACCGCGTTCTTTTTACTTCAGGCCATTCCCAGAGCGATTTCGCCTTTGAGATATGAACATTGTTACGCTGTCTCGCTTTGGTGGTGATTATGAACTGTTTGAAGTTTTCCTAGAATGACCACTTTTGGATGGTCATGTTGCAATTTTGATTAGATCTGATCCAAGCATGAGCAATATCGTTGGAAATGACGTTTACGTTCCTTTTGCTGCTAACCTTCGTGCTGACCTGACCTGGTATCATAATATGCTCCTTACCGGTCATGGCACGGATGAGCATGGTAATAATTTCTAGGAGGTCCATGATTCCTTGAAGACCAAAGAGAGGTTCATGGTTTTATTCATGTCGCAAAGCATCACCGCTTCATCTTTGAGCGTTATTTGATGATGCTTTTCCGCTGAGCCTACCGATCTCTGTCATTGGCATATCTTCTTATTTTGAAAGAGACTTCTATTTTTCCGATTGGGTTTTTTAACCTATAAATTATATAGTATATATATATATATATTGTTAAATCTTGATTTGCTTTGATTTTTTTTGTTAAAATCGTCGGCAGCAGTTACGAATTATATGTACGAAATGCGATCAAACAAAAAAACTTTAACAACAAAAATTTGCATAATGAACTAAAATATTAATTAAGGGTTCGATTGATAACATGCATAATCACCTAATGGCGTTTTCTAATTATGCAAACTTTTTACCAATCATAACAATTTGCCTAATGGTCAATAAAAAGCAAAAGCAAAAGCATAAACTTGCGTTTTGGCTTAATAGAAATATAAGTGAATATTTATTAGGCAATTAAGGGAGTCTTCTCTCGTTTATTGGTTGAAGCCATTAGTTTTCATTTTTCCATGCCAAAATATCAATAAGTTCTAAGTACAGTCTCCAATTTTCAAACTTTAAACCATGGTGATAGCATTGCTTCTCATAATTCTTACATTGAGAGATACACTCAGAAGAGTAAAGTGATGATGTTGTTGTTAAGTATGAATATGAAAAAAAAAACTAAATATAATTTTGACTCAAGATATAAGATTTTAGAATTGTCTTACACGTAATTTTCTGTACATTGTTCAAGTTTCAGGTCTTAAGAGTGATGGCAATGCACAAACTTACAGATGGTTGAATTCAAAATCAGGTTACTATAATTCATGTTTGATGCTCCATTAAGTTTTGAAATCATGTTTCACAACAATGTTGAGAAGGACTGAGTTATCTCTATGACATACGAAAAGCTGTTTAAAGTATTACTGCTACTCCAAAGAAGCTCCAGTCAGAGAAAGTATAAGGTGTGGTGAGATTTTGTATCCTAGCTCTTAGGTAATTACTACAAGCAAAAGTGTAGATTTTTATTATTATTTTCTCTTTTTCTGATTCCGCATGAAACGCTATATATATATATACAAAAATAAGACTTGAATATATATAATATGGTCACTAATTTTTAATCATCTATTTTACATCCCCTGTAACACCGATGATTATATATATTCAAGTCTTATTTTTGTTACTATTTCATGCTTAGGATCTTAGCTAAGAATGAACATTTCTGGTCTATTTCTATTTTATTAAAATTCAAAAGTACACTGACAAGGAGGAAAGAAAAAAAAAAGAAAGAAGTGGAAGGACATGATCATAAGCAAAAGAACTGGAAAATAGTTTAGGTGTTTTGCTAGATTAAATAGTAAGAGTACAATGTGACTACTTTGAAATCTTTCATCAGTACCCTTCAAATAATTAATACATATTTTAATTACGATATATAACTCTGGTGAAGGAGTAGTGATCATGTAGCTATTAAAGAAAGACACTTTGGACACACTTGAGAATTCTGATACTTCTACAGTTTTGTTGGTGTACTAATTTATTCTATAAGTTTTAGGCTTCTGAATTAGATCACATATTTGGCTATCCAAGGTCTGGACTGAATAACAAAGTTATTAGAGTTAAAGAAAAGGCTGATCAGGTTTGAGAACTTGCATGTCTGATTGAAAACTCAGTTCTACTCCCTTAGTAAATCAAATTCATTTACACTAAGGAAGAGACTAGAGAGGTTAAAGGAGCACAGCGGGAACTACAGAAAATATTTATCCTTGTATGTACTTTTCAATATTTTCACAATGATTGTATTTTGTTTTTCTCTGAAGTGGGAGTGTATTTATTACAAAAAAAAAAATGGTTCGAGCAGCTATGTTTTTTCCTGTCCTTTTAAATATTTTCGATACTATCCATTATGCATTCAAAATGTTATATGCATTGTAAAAGAGTTGCAGATTAACACCACCCACCATCACCATGTCTATATGATGTAATAAAAAATTATTGACTTTCTATAGTTCTTGAGACACACTCGAACTAAATCCAGGATCACATAGACAATACACAATTTGTATTTAGCCATTTGATTCCATGGAGACCAAACAGAGTATCACTCTCCTCACACGTTATAAGATGGGACCCTTCAATATTTCTCCTCATCATCATACCATCATTACTGTTGCCAACAATGTGAGTTCCTTAATTATCTCGCTAACACATGCATTCATATTTTTTTCGCTGGAAACCGTGGATCCGCAATATTTTTACCAAAAATACGATTATGTAGTTTTTTGCAAAAAATCTTGATTTCGTAAATTTTTCTGTCAACAAAATGTGGATATGTAAGTTTTTCTCTAAAAATGAGAAATCCACAATTTTCTTATATCTATATTTTTTCACCAAAAATTTGATTTAATAACCTTTTGTAAAAATGATAAATTCTTAATTTTATAGTCAAAAGATTGTATCCGTAATTTTTCCGTCAAAAACTTTATTCCATAATTTTCCACCAAAATGCATATTTATATTTTTCTGCCTCAACGAAAAATTTACAATTTTCAGCCAGGATTCATAATTTTCCATCAAAATAATTAATTTTATAGATTTGTCTGCCATAAAAATAATAATTATTATAGTAATGATGTTATGATGATTATGATAGTAATCGTGATATAAATGATTCGTAGTTTTCCACCCAAAAGTACGGATCCAAAATTTTCCGTAAAAATGATGATAATGATGTTATAATGATGATAGTAATGATGATATAAGATTATCACATATGATAGTGATGAAACAGTTAATTAATTATTAATATTTTTATGCATCAACCCATTAACCAATCCACTATATTAAATGGGTTCATGGATCGACTCTACTCATTTAACTATGAACTCATTAAATTATGGTTGAACTGGATTGGGCTATCCATTTTGACATGTCTAAGCTTATCCAAAAAATTCTGAAACTCAAATGGATTTGGATTGAATTGGATCTGGTTACCATTTTGACTCCTTAGCTCTAGTAATTGTTCGAGAAAAAGTGAGAAACTTGTGTGAGAGTTATTTGATGGTCCAACGAGTTCCGCGTTGGACTTTTGCATTTCTGTGTCTCTGAAAGCATAATTCTTTGCCCAAAGTTTTAATAAAACTAAATTAAATAAAGAAAAAAGTTGGGATGAATTGCCTAAAGTCAGACGCAATAAAAAATGCTCCAAATTAAATAGCTTCATATTCACATCATTTAACCCTCTGTCATCCTTGTGAAATCTTATATAAATCCAACTTATTCTATTGACCCATGCACAATTATAAAAAGGATCATATATGATATATGTAGAAGTTATTGCTTAAGGTTTTAATCGAAATGCCTTTTACAGCAAACATGGCCAAGGTTCGAAAACAAAACTAAAACTTCTTTATGTTTTAATTCGATCATCATCTTCCAAAAACTTCTACCTCTACAGCTCTACTCTGGTTGATGATTATCGATTTGTCTTACGTTTTTCATCCACGTTTCTGACTTCTTTTTTTTTTTTTTTTGTAATCTAAAAATACAAACTAAAATTTGCAATTTTATTTTTAGGAATAATAAATCCAAAATAAATGTATACACGTCACAAAACAATAAAACTAATGACTGGATGAAACTGATCAGACACCTATATGTAAACATTTTTTTTGTGTGGTTTAAATGTAAACATTATCCCCCTAAATATAAGATAAATTTTAAGTCTTACAAACACTTGCGGATACCATCATAATGTGAAAATATGTACGTATACATTATATACAGCAAGTTGTTTTAGGTATGTGACAATAAATAAAATCCGTTTGTAAGAAAAAATATAGTGTCGTCTGCTTAATTAGGACACTACTATAAGTCTTACTCTTAAAACCCTAACTTTACATATTTTCGTAAATCACAAGAAATACACTATGATTATTTTAAATATAATGAAGGAAAATTATATTATTTCATCAATTATCTTAGTTTAGTAAAGTTTCAAATATGTAATATATTGTGACTGCTTACTCGTAGACCAAGCAAACGCTGAGGGTGGATGAAGAAGAAGGATCACAAGGAACAAGTACTACATGCATTAATAAACCTGCGCTGACTTCGGATCCAGAAAATGAGCCCATTAATGAAACCGATCCTGGTCAAGTTTACTTTCCGTTAGTCAAAGCCATGACTACCCTGGATAAACCGGGTTCTTGCCCTAAAGAGGTCAACTTTTTATGGCCTGCTTCTTCGGTTAGCCACAACTATTGTTGCATCTATCGAGTGCCATGCCGGTTAAGGATAGTGAACCCAGATGCTTACACTCCTCAAATGCTTCTAATCGGTCCTCTTCACCATTCTAAGGAAACTCAAGCTGCTGAGCTCTCCAAAACCGATTTAAGGTATACAACATAAACTTGACATCTTTTTTTTGTCAAACAGTTCTCTGGGCTTTCTTTTTCGGGTTCAGGTTGGATAACATTTTGGATCAGAAGATTAATAAAAAATAATAAAAATAAATTAAATATATGGTATTCATCTTATATATAATGGCTGAAGAGACTCTCTAGCTTTCATTCTCTAATCTACTCTACAGTCACGTTTTAACCATCTCATCATCTGTAAACAATTATTAATTAATATAACAAATTAGTTAATATAATTTAGTCACATTAAAATCGTTAAAACATAAACAATTCAAAATTAATTTTTAAAAACCATAAAATATAAACATTGCATAATACGAAACTTTAACTTATTTTACATTTTTATCATTTTTTACACGTTTAATTACATTTTTCATTATCGTGTTTTAATTATATTTAAATAGTTACAATATATATTAGTTTATATGATCAATTAATTTATAATTTATTTTTATGTTCTATATGAGCAATCAAATCAATATTTTAATTTTTTTTCTATTTTTAATAAATTTGTTGGGTTTTTTTATGGATAAATAATTCGTTTTAATATTTTATATATTATAATAGAAAATTAATTTAAATAATTATATCTCAAAATTTTTATGTATTATGTAAAATAGAAAATTAAAATTTGTGTAAGAAAGAAAATCAACACATATCCACGGAAATTAGTCTACTATATATAATACTAGAATAACTTTATATATATATATATATATTTGTCTATATTTTAACTTTATAATATTAAATTTTAAATGAACTCGATTACAATTCGGAATATAGAAATGAAGTTTGGTTTAGTTTCGATTTAAGGAATTTTGGTTTGATTTGTATCACTCTTTCTCAGATATTTTGGCTATATGAAGATGGAGCGACACAAGATGAAGTACGTTGAGAATTTTGCACTTAGGTATGGGGAGCAAACTGTTGAGAAGTTCAGAAAAATCATCAAAAGAGATGAGCAGATCATAAGGGCATGTTACGCAGAATCAACGGATTGGATCAAATCTCACGACTTCGTTGAAATGATGCTCCGTGACTCGGTATTCATACTAGTGTTCTTCATGCAATACGGACCTCTATATATCGTCAAAACAGGAGATTTTATTTTCGATGAGGCTTGTCACCAAAATACTGTCTTGGAAGACATAATCTTGCTTGAGAACCAACTTCCTTATGCCCTTTTAGAAAACCTCTTCGAACCCTTCTGCGCTAAGCTTGAAGGTAACGTAACCTTTCGTGACCTTATCCTTAGAGGTTTTGAGATCCAAGGAAATATCAAAAGAGAAACGAAATTCCTACATTTCACGGATATGTGTCGGTGTCTCCGTGTGGAGACACTTGGTCTAACTAAAGAAGAGCAGATTACGGCAAGACCAGTGAGAAAGAAAATGATAGAGTCTCTTCACAATGCAGACAAGTTACACAGGGCAGGAATAAAATTTGTAGGCTTTGAAGAAGCAATAGAAGCATCGTTGGTTATTGAATTTAAAGATGGAATATTGAAAATGCCTTGCTTTACAGCAGAAGATGCCACCGAAAGGATTTTGAGGAACATAATGGCACTCGAGCAATGTCATTACTCTTATGCAGCCTTTGTTTGTAACTACATGATCTTCTTGGACTTTCTCATTGACACCGAGCTAGACGTTGACTTGCTCGTCAAAAAAGGTATATAACACATTACCTTAATATAAATTTGTTAATACGTCCACTTTTCCCATATTTTGGCTTAGAAAAATGGTCAAATAAAAAAAATTAATACTAATATCGTTGGTTCGACTTGATACAAATCGATTTCAGTTTTTTCAGCAAAGTTATGAAAAAACAGTTTTTTTTAGCCAACAAAATTCGACACAGCTTTATAATCAATTTAGTTTTTCTTCTTTTTTTTTTGTTATGGTTAGATCAATTAAATCGTGTGATTCTTAATATACTTTTACATGAAAAACAGGAGTTATAAAGAACTGGTTGGGACGTCAAGGATCAGTTACAGAATTGGTGAACAAGCTATGTTTAGGGATTGTAGATTATGGTTCTCAGTATTACGATATTGCTGAAAGCCTCAACAAACATTACAACAATCGTCGCAAAAGATCACTGGCCACTCTTCGGCGAGTCTACTTTAAAGATCTTTGGACTGGAACTGCCACCGTCGCTGCCATTGTTCTTCTCGTGTTAACTTTGATTCAGACGGTGGCTTCAGTTCTCCAAGTGACGCATAAAGACAACACTACCACTAAATCTCTGTCGTCTTTGGCCCGGAAACACTAAATTGTTTCTTGATATACATGAAACAAAAGTATATTTGTTTGTTTTTTTCCTATATATCTTAATTATGGAATTCTGTAGAGCGAATTCAAATATAATATCGGTTGCTATCTTTGTAAGAAACCTCAAAAATTAGGAGTGTAATAATGTTATTTACAACATTTAATCAATAATTTAATATTTGTGCTCAAAGTGGCAAGCTGCGCGTCGCTCATGTATCCACCAGCTGGCATGTTGTATCACCAAACCAATAAGTCGAGCTCAGTTTACATTTTTACGTGACAAGATTAAAGTCTCCAAGGTTTGTTCATGTTGAGAAATGATAGTATTATAATGATATCAAGATACGTAAAGGAAGATTTGATTGACTCAAATTTGTCCATCATAGAAGTTTCTTTTATTGTAAACGATCTCTCTGTATAAATGTAATACATCTCTCAATATTAAATTTTATTCGTTCTTACAAGATCATAGTCTCACTAAGAATGTTCTCACCTTGTGGATTATAACACTATTTTTTCTTTTGTCGTATGCCCAGAAAGATAGTTATCTAAAGAGCAAAGAGTAGACTATTGTCAAACAGGAGATAAATGTAGGAACCTGAATTTCTACAACAAGACAATTGATGATTGTAAAGGAAATTAAAGAATCAAAATCAAAAGTAAAATATACCAAATTGAAAGATGAAAAAGAATTTATTACAAGAAAATCACCGCAAAACCGACGGAATTTTCGACGGATTCTCATTCCGTCAAAAATAAATGACAGTTATGCGACGGATTTGCGACAACTACAAACAGTTAGAAATTTACTGACAGAAAACGTTATCCGTAAAAAATATGTTGGAATATCCTAAATTCAAACGGCTATATTAACATTTATATTATCCGACAGATTTCTGACAGCTATGCGTCGAAAATCCATCAGAAAAACGTCGGTAAATATGAACGTTAATATAGCCGTTTGAATTTTGGATATTCCGACGGATTTCTGATGGCAACGATTTTTAATATATTATTATGATAGTATTAGTGAACCGTATGTTCTAGATAACATAAGAGATAGAACGGAAGTAGATGTAGATGTTGGTACGATTGAGATGGTGAATGATGTATTTTGAGAGAATATGCAGTCAGCCGGTTATGATGGAGATAAGGTTAAAAAACAAATATAGAAGCAAAAATATTTTTTATATGTTAGATACAGCAAAGAAGCCACTATATAGTGGTTGTAGAGAAGATAATTCACCGTTCTCATCTTCTAATAGAATGATGACCATTAAAACAGACTACAATTTGGCGGAGAAATGTGTTGATATGATTGCAGATTTTGTGAAATATATTTTGCATGATAATAATCTTTCATCAGTATTATACTATGAGGTACATAAACTTATAATTGTTCTTGGTTTGCCATATCATATGATAGATGTGTGCATCGACAACTGTATGATATAGTGGACAGAAGATGTAAACTGCAAAAGATATCGATTTTGTCGTAAACGGCGGTTTCAGAAAACAAGTGGTAGAGTTTTAATTCCATTTAAACGGATATGGTATTACCATTAACGGAAAGGTTAAAGAGGCTATTTCAATCTCAGCACACAACAGAGGCAATGAGATGACATGCAGAGCATCATCAAGATGGAGAGATTACACATCTTTCAGACGCAAAAGCATAGAAACATTTCCAATCACTATATCGAGATTTTGCATATGAGCAACGTAATGTATACCTTGGGTTATGTACATATGGTTTCAACCCATTTGGAAAGCATGAAAAACAATATTCATTGTGGCCGGTAATTGTAACACCTTACAATTTACCTCCATCTTTGTGCATGCGTTGAGAGTTTTTGTTCCTCTCCGTTCTAGTTCCCGGCCCAGAGCATCCTATAAAGTCACTCCATGTATTCCTCTAGCCATTGATATATGAGTTATAAATGCTATGCAATTATGGTGTTAAAGCATTTGATGTTTTACGGCAGCATAATTTTAAGATGCGTGTGATTCTTATGTGAACTATAAGCGATTTTCCAGTATATGATATGTTATCTGGATGGAAAATTCATGGAAGAGTATTACGCCCATATTGCCAAGACAACACTGATGCATTCCAATTACAACACAGAAGCAAGACATGTTGGTTTGATTTTCATAGAAGAGTTATACCAAGTGATCATTCTTAGCATCGGTCTAGAACATTGTTTACGAAGAATAAACAAGTGTTTGACTTTGCACCTCCTGAGATAGATGGAAGTTGTATATTGGAGTAGTTAAGAGATTTTGGTGTTAAGATGACTTCTTACTGTAGAGGTAATGGCCATGATCATGTTGATAGTGTTGGTGAAGTTCATAATTGATGTTATATGTTGAGAAGAACTTGCTACAAAATGAGGAGTTAAGTAAATAAAATAAACTTTCTTCTTCTTTCGTCTTATGTTTCTTGTTTCATACATAGGTTTTGAGCAACAGAAAACAGAAGGTCAGGAGATGATTCGATAACCACGAGAGAATGATAAGTCATGTAAATAAACAAATTTTCTTTTTAGTGTTTTTACCAAATGAGGAGAACCAAAAGGTAAACTCAAGCCACTACAAGCAAAAAGGTGTGTTGCATAAAAAAAGAAAGAGGTAATCTTTATATATTCACTTAGATATTATTTTTATCAGTTTTTTCTTCTAGTGATTTCATGTGAAGGGAAAATCGGTGATGATTCAGAATCCTAGAACAAAACAAGAGTTTTAAGGTGAAATTTTCGATTTCTTCTCAATTTCTTTCGGTTCATAGAAAGTTATTATCAATACATACTTCCCAAATGACAAAACTAACACATAGAAAATAATTTTTATCTAATATAATAAACATGTTCAATATTTCAGCTATGCACATTGTTCCCTTGTCAAGACTAAAGGAAAATATGAGCACAGAGTCAAATCCCGGCTACGATTCGACTTAGTAATATTTCTAGTAAGTTTCTTCATTAGCATCAATTTTGTAGTTTTATTTTATAGTCTTGTGTATTTAGTATACTGCTAAAAATGATTTTGTATCAAGACAAAGGAGTCTTAAGATGAAATTAACCAAATTTAAGAAAGCGATTCAGTCGACCCGATATGTAGCTATATTATCTTTGTCTCTTTATTGTATTTGTGTAGTTCCTTTTATTGGTCTTGTGTCTTTTCTGCTAACAAAATGGTTTTGTACCAAGATAGATGATTCAGAAACTGAAAAGAACTAAAGATAAGAAAGTCATTCAATCATCTCGAGAAAGAGCGGTCAGGTAGATAAACTATCTTTGTCTTTTTTATGATTTTTCTGGTATGGAATCCTTGTCGTGCTCATAAAGATCTATTTAGATGAAAAACGAGTAACTTGGAAATGTCTGTTGTGTTTAAGTGACTCGTAATTTGCAAGAAGAAATAAGGCATATCATAATTCTCTATTTTGTCAAAGATCAGATTTTAGTTGTTGTAGAGTCTTTTGAACATGAGACAACCAAATATTTCCTTATAACTAATTCTCTTTGTCTTCTCCGACGTCACTATGCAGTGTGTATATTCTTTTCAGTACATTTATTAGCAATGTAAATGATGGCTTCTTCTTCAATAGGTAATGTAGCATATACTATATGATTGTGTCCCAAATTAGCTACATTCCTTTTTAACTTTATGATATTTTCTAACATGGTTTCATGGTTTTTTACTTGTCTCTAGTGAGTTATTTCGTAATGCCATCAGTAACAAGAAGGCATTTTACCAGATCTACAGGGACAGAAGATGTAGGGCTTGATTTTTCTTGTAAGTGTATGCATTATTATATTGATGTGTTAATTTTTATTAAATTTCTTGCTTCTTTTTTTTCCACGAACCGAGCTTTTTATTATACTTCAATAACGGCATAAGCCAGCCCATATTTTTATCTTAATACATACTCTTGTGCAAATTATCAAGCATAAACACAAAAGCAGAGTCTTCGCTTTGGTACGTGAAAGAGAAACAGAGCATCACGGATTCTTCTCCTGTCTTAGTATCCGATTCAAATCTTCCTTACATACCGACTCCTAACCTCATTCAGCATCCTCTTGCAATGTTATCTGAAGCCACCGTGGTCCTCCTTGCGCTATGTATGATTGGTATCTATGCTTCTCTGTGACACTCCGTGCTATTTGAATCGCACTTCTGTTCATGGCTCCCGACACTGTTTGTATGTTCTAGTTGCCAATTTTTTGAGACCATTATGTATCTCTTGTAGAGTATTTCTGAATCTTGGCCACTCGTTGGGTTTATTAATGATCGCTTCTACCTCCGTTGATGATATAAGATCACCTTATTTTCTTGAAGGTCACTCATACAACTAATTGCCCACAAAATACTCAGAAGTTCAGCTTCGATATTGGATGATGCTTTGGAGAATGATCGACGGATATGAAACGTTGTATTTCCGTTGGTGTCTCTTGTGATCCATCATGTTCCACTGTTTCTTCGTGGGTGGATCCAAGAAGATCCGATGTTGCACTTAGTCCAGCATGCCTCTGGTTTTAACCAATTTTGTCGAGTCCCCTGTTTTTCTTGAATGACTTTATCCTTGTGTTTCTCCATTCTGTTTATCGAGTGCCATAGGTCAGATTCCTCCATTGCTCTCAGTATTAACCCAGCCGGTTCGACTCTTGTATTTTCGAAAATTAAGCAATTCCTGGCTTTCCATACATACCATAAAATCCATGGGTATTGCACGTCTAATGTGATCGTCCAGCTGTTTATTATCAAATCCTTCCAGTATATGATAGATATTGTCCGAAACAGAGGTCTTGGACCAGCCTTGATTTGGCTTTACGACACCAGCATCTTCCCACATTTGTTCCGTACTGGGGCAATTAAACAGAACATGACATATGATTTCTTGTTGATTACTGCACACGCAGTGCAGAGCGGATATTTGTCTTCTAAGACTATGTTATGTTGGTTTTGCTCATATTTAATAAATCTTTCAGATAATCACCAAATAAAGATGAAAAGTAAAAAGAGAAGCAAACAGTAAATCTCGCTTTGGAGTAAGTTCAGTAAAATTTGTGGTCAAGTTTTTTTTTCGTGTTAATTTTGTATTTTTATTTTGATTCTCTGTGTGTTTCAAATCGTTTCATAATAGCGTTGCTTTTAGTTTTCAAATATAGATGGTATTCTTCAGCAGACAAAAAAAAGTTTAGCATCAGATAAAAAAAATTTGAATAAACTCTTTTTATCGTTTTTGCACTTGTGTTTTTTGATGTAGGTCTTTGAGCTGCAAACAACAAAAGTTCCCCAAACAATTCTATATCCAATGATCAACAAAGAATAAAGTGAAGTAACATCTAATTATGTTGGTTTAGTGCTTTTTATTGGTCATACTCTCCAAAAATTAGAAAACACTATTAAACCCAACAAAAAAAGAAACACCAAAAACTTAAAAAAACAAAACCATCACACACACGGTACAAATTAATCTCACTCACGCACTTAAACACAACTTCACAAATGAAACTTACCAGAAAAAAAAATCTAATTTAGAAATCCATCGAAACTATGAACTATTAATAATTTGATCTTTTTTAAGGGTACATACATACCTTTTTAAGCGCAACTATAACATTTTAACAAATCATTTCTAAATTAGCATTTCAAGTCGATGACCTAACTATTTTTTACAATCTTCGAATTAAAACTTCTTTAGTAACAAAACTTTCTGAATCCTTTCGCTAGTTTTGACTAGCTCATATTTGGTTGAAATCCTAGTTCAACGGTATGTTAAACAAAATTAAAAAATAATATATTTTTTATTCTTTTAGTTTTTGATGAGGGCAAAAACAGATCGATACCATTTTCTTTTTATTGCAAAAGAGAGAAAGAAACACGAAACTGATGAATAATTCTCCTGTTTGGTAAAACCGTATAGGGGTAAAACATGTTAAAATGATTTATATTTGTAACAAGTTTTATTACATTTTTTATTTCTGTGATTTTTCTTTAGGTTTCTCTCCTAAAAGATGTTATTACAGTTATTCATTTTAATCGATGTATATACATATTTTTCTACATAAAATCAAAATGTTTAAATTCATGACCGTGCTCATTGTGTTAAAAAAGGCAAATGCATAACGCCACTTTTTATATATTAGTTTGCAATTCTCAGATTTTAAGTTAGTTAAATTAATCATTTTTTCTTATATTTGGGTCTCTCTCTTTACAATTTAGAGCTATAGTAATATTGATACACTTGACTTTTTTTATTATATATTTGGAATTATTAAAACCAAAATACTTTGCAATAGAAGCAATGTAAAATAATATGTCCATCTGCTTTGAATTTCCTTATTTTATGATTATCAAAATTGTTTAACGTTTGATATGCATCATGTAGTAGTTGTCTTGCTTTTTCTGCATCGGTAAGGATAGTTGTGATATTTTCTCTGTAAACAAAATATTCAAAATCAAATATTATTTTATTGTTATTTAACTAATCTTAATGTAAATTTTCCTTTGTATGGTGCTCGTGTCTTAAAACAGTTGTATGACTTTGACTAAATCATCGATCTCATTACACAATCAAAGGAGCTTAAGGACTTGCAAAAAAAATTTTTTTGTCACATCATCGAATTATGGTGTGCTATGATTTAATCCATGAATTATCAGTTATGGATACATTTGTCTTTATATAGTTAGAAACAAATTCATTAACTAACATACAATTCAATTCATGAGTTAAATCTATCCACAACAAAAGCGTTAAGTCTTAATTTCTAATCAAATAGGTGAAACTAGCTTTCAAAAAAGCTTAATACTATTTCCCTCAGATTCTTATATCTTATGACATTTATGGTTATATTTAAATTAAATATTAAATTTATTATAAATTTTGTTCTCTCCCCTCCTATGGGCTAAAGCTTTAGTCGATTTTGGATAAAGTGTTCATCACACACTAGAAAGTTGATGCTACTCATCAAGTAGAAGTATATTTTGGTATTATTGTATTAAGCATTGACGGTGGACTTGCAAGAAAATGTATGGTTGTACATGAGTATCACTCTTGAATTGGCTTCAGATTTATCAAGGCCATCAATCAAAAAGGGAAAAAACACACAAAGGTTTATGGTTTGGAGAACAGTTTGAAAAATGTCTGCTTATGGTTTTCTCTTCTTCCTCGCCTTCCTTGCAAGCCTGAGATCTTCTCACCAGCAGAATGTTACCCCAAACCAAACTGACCGATTCAATAAGGTAGTCCTCTCTTTGATGAATGAAGCTACGGAGGAGGCTGCTTCTAGTCCAAGAAAATCTGCGTTTAAGAAGGCGAATTACACATCGTCCCAAACTGTTTATGTACGTCTGTGTCTTCAACAAATCATCAACAAAATTAGAGCAAGCTATTTTTGGTCGAATTGTAAGAGCATCTCCATTGGTAAGAACCCATGAAGGATTCTTATCAATATTTTTCTTATAAATTTTACATCAATCAAAATTAAGAGTTTTAGAAAGAGTTTTTATTTTTTTCCTCCTCCAATAGGAGAACCCCCATTAGAGGTTCTTAAAATTAAATAGTTAAATTTTGTAGAAAAGTAATCGAACTAATCGAACCCCATTCATCTCAAAATTTTCTGGAAATGATTGGTACCAGAAAAAATCAAAATTGTGTAATTTCTCAATCAATAGAGGCAATAATGTGTCACATTTTCTCAGTTTCAAATGATAAAATCAGAACCCAAAATTCAAAAACAAATGATAATCGAAACAAATGATGGTGAAATGGTAGAATTGAACCCTAAAACCCAAACTTTCGACATCGGAAGTAGAAGAAGGGGAAGTGACAGGAAACACGAAGACGTAGTGGCGGAGAAGAGAGCGAAACGCTGGAGAATCTCCGGAGAGTAGTGTTGGAGAAGAAGAGAGAAGGAAGAGAATAAAATTAACCAATCATAAATCAACAGGTAAAGGTTTCTTAACAATTTTCAAAACTCCTAATTAAGAGATGGTTTTTACTCTAAAATAATATTATCATTTAATTTTATATTTTTTTATTCAAAGAAATTCTACTAAGAATCCCTTATGATCTTCTAATAGAGATGCTCTAACTTAAGGTACGACCTTTACCCTTTTTACAATGAAACCTTAAATTACCATTCATCGCCAACACGTCAAGCTTTTCTTCTTCCTCCTCCACAACCTTAGCTTTTTGGGTTGAGTCATTCAAGATTTGGGAAATTATGTGTCATGTCTGATCTAAGATTTATGCTGGAAAAGGCACGAACACGAACTCCATGGGCTATGAATTAATTACCTTTAATCTTCTAATTGTTCATGTTTTAGGGTTATTTTAGCAAATTGTTTTACCTTTCGGTTATTTTTAGCGTTTACGTAATGATTAAATTAGGACTCGTGTCACCAATCTGATCCCATTCAAAGTGGTTGCTTTCTCTTAAGCAGTGTAGATATGGAATAGTGACATGGAAGGATTTGAGGTGGTGAAATCGTAACAAGGATGACATTTTAGGTAATTTAAATTACCTCTTTTTGTTGTATAAAATTTTAAAATATCAATTAAGATGATTTCGGTTTGACATAGAAACAAAAATATATTTTGCAGATTAAATAAATCGAACCTGTGACTTCTTATCCATTGAGCTTCCTGATTAGTTTCATAAAAGATCTGAAACAGAGGAAATGATTTTGGTTTCGATTCATATATATTCTTTGTAAAGTTGGAGTGAAGAGACTATCGAAAACATGCGTACAAGGTGAAATCGAGTTCAATAATGTGGTTATTGTTGTGGCAAAGCTTCAGCATCGAAATTTAGTCAACCTTCTCGGAATTTGTTTCGAAAGAGAAGAGAGAATACTTGTCTACGAGTTTGTGACTAACAAAATGCTTAATTACTTTCTATTTGGTCAGTTTTTTTCTTTGGATAAATTGACGAGAGTAAGAATACAAAAAGTTTGTGGACGAATTATATATTAGACTTTTATAAAATAATATTATAAGATACATTTTCTTATGTAGAGATTAAATGATTTAAGTTTTTAGATAAACATAAATGTGAATTATACATTTACAAATAAAGGTAAACTTCTTAAATTATCATATCCTTCTTGATTTTTCTATAATTATATCTTTATTATTTTCATAATTTCCATTAGTTGTCTCAACCGTTCGATGTCATCGATTTTCCCAATATATATTTTTTAATTATTCAATCAAACTTTTGAGACCTGTTTTCTTGAACATTGTAAATGCGGATAGTGCAGACTCCAATATTGAAAAGCCAGCTTGATTGGAGAAGACGGTACAAGATCATTGGAGGAATTGCTAGAGGGACTCTTTATCTTCATCAAGATTCACGACTCACAATCATACATCGTGACCTTAAAGCAACATCCTCTTGGATGATGATATGGCCAATTCCCATTTATTGCCTTTGTAGATTGTAACATTCTTCTATCAACTCAAGCTTTGAGTTTTTGTCTCAGTGGCTACATGTCTCCCGATGTATGCGATGTATGGCCAACTCTCCATGAATCAGATGTCTATAGCTTGAAATTAGAAGCGGCAAGAAGAACATCAGTCTTTGTCAAATGGATAATAGTGCTGGCAATTTGGTTTCTTATGTGAGTAAATACACTTTTAATACTTCAATTTTTTTCTGTTTTATATAATAGAGACCAAAGTATTAATTATCATATAATGTTCAATAGACATGGAGACTATGGAACAATGGGTCGCCATTAGAGCTCGCGGATCCGTCCTTTCAAGAGAATTATCAAGTAAACGACATTATCAGATGCATTCATATCGCTTTATTATGTGTTCAAGAAGAAGCTGAAGATCGTCCAACCATGTCAGCGATTGTTCAGATGCTCTAGCTCAATCGTTCTCACCGTTACTCAACCACCTGGATTTTTCTTCCGGACTAAGCATGAACAAGCTGGTCCATTGTTGAATTTCTCTGCTCTCTGTTTTGTCGACGATGGTTCGATTACTCATGTAGTTCCTCGTTATTGTTCATTTTCTTTTATGTGTCCGGCAAGTAAGTGTAAATTACTCTTTGTGTACAGTTTTGTTTCTTGGATCAAAGAAACTTCGTTACTAACAGAGAACACCAAAATCTAATCTTAATTTTAATAAATTTAATTATATCTTTATTAAAAAATTGTATTATTACTATTATTATCACAAGTGCTAATGTGCTATTAATTACGGCCTAATAAAGTTAGAGAGCTCACGCAAGCTGCAAATCTAACCAATCCGATTCCCCAAGTAACATTCACTCCAATAGGGTTTTAATTTTTTATTTTTTTTGATAAAAATCACTCTAATAGGTTAGTTGGATAATTGCGTTAGTAGCTAATATGGGTTGTAGAGTCGATATGGATGGCCAAATACATTGTGTCTAATGACTAATTAATGCTTTCTTCTGTTTCTTATCAGTTATCATAACTATTACTCTTCAACATCCGTGAATTGGTTCGATCCCATTTTCAAAATAGGAAATCTATATTACTAAGACCAGATGATTAAACAATGTTTGTAGAAAACTATATTCATATTGTTATTATTAAAACAGAAGAAAAGAAACTATGTTAATACTGTATAAGAATTTTAAACGCATGATAAGATGCTTCTAATCCCATTTAAGAATCGGTAAAATTGTTGATACGGAAACTTCAGAAAATCTCCCAACTCGGACTTCCTTTTTTGTTGTTTACGAATTAGTTGACCAATTATTTGAATGAAGATTATATATTAGAAAAAGCTATTTTATTCTAAGCAAAATAAATATAAAAATAAAGATTGAAAGCTCCGCCTAAGGTTTATCCCACAAAATTTCGAAAACCATGGAAAACGCAAGCCCCTGGATTTTAATTATATAAAATTCACTTCTTATTATTACTAGCCTACTGCGTATAATTTATTTTGGTTATCTCCTAAAATCATGGAAGTGATTGAGAGATAAAAGAGGTTTTGTCCAACATTTTAAATCGGCGTCAAAAAAGTATACTGACGTGATCCACACGCGCGGCCATATGGAGGCCAAACCCTATCTTTCATTGTTGTCTTTTTGGCTCTTTCCTTTGTTTTTAAAATATAAATATGTTTTTGGACATTTTTGCATGGCATCTTAACCTATCTCTCCTCCATTTGTCTTTCTTTTTCAGTTCAATGTATCATCAACAAGATTTCACTACCTTTTTAGTTTTACACATTCATGACTTGTTTATTAGTTCTAGATTTGGACTTTTCTAGCTTCACTTTGTTAGAATTCGGGAGCAAGAGAAATTGCTAAACAAAAGGAAGAGTTACGTTGGATTCTGTATCAGATAAACCTCCATATATTAATATCATTTTTCAATATTTAACTAGAATTTGTATATCATAACACTAAAAAAACTGTATTCGTATGTTCTAATTTGGTATGCATCCATATTCAGCTTATTACGTATGCATCTTAGTTTTAAAGAATAATCATCTCTGTCTGTCAGTCGCACTTTAGAGCAATACGATAATTAGGATCACACTTTTAAGCATTTAAATAGTGAACTGTATATACCATTAAATAGCAATATGATATTCGTATGTTCTAATTTTTAAGTTAAAATCATATTTTGCTCTGTATCTGGGTCTTTTAGACAGATAGAGGCTATCAGATATGAACTTATGATTGTTTCTCATGATTATATTCATTCGTTGTGGGGAAGATAATCGTGTTACTATGTGAAAGCCGACAGAGGAAAATCATATATATAGGTACTACTGTAAAAGACTAAAACCGGACGACTATGTTAATATTGAATTAATAAAATATGCGCATCAACTGAAATATTTTCATCTTTAGTTAAACTAAAGTAGTTATTGTTTTGGTGTAGCTTTTTTGGATTACTTTTTAAGTATTTACGGACCATATTGGTAAGGAACTATTATTAAATTTTTAATATTTTTTGTTTAGGTGGATTGTATTAGTTTTTGTGGTTGTTGCATGATTGTGTTAATTAGTTATAGCTTTTCTAGAGGAGATAATTGTGGTCAAACATGTGGAAGGTCGGTCGACAATGAGCAAGAGTTAAGGCCAATGTTTATTTTATTTTTTAAGTGCAATTCTGCAACTGCATGCCTAATATTCTTTTAATTAAAAAAAAATGTTTCAATTAGCAAATGCCAACCAATGTAAAATAGTTGGATTAGGTTATTTTCAGTAATTGCAAATGTAAAGAAAGAAAGAAGAACCGAGCCTGAGAGGGAAACTCCAAAACCAGGTTGACCAAAACTAATTCGAAAACCACTGGCTGGAGCCAAGGAAATTTAATTAGAAAAGCCATCTATGAATTGACCGCCCTTAGAAAACATGCGAAACCGGTTTTGTTCATACACCATCACTTTTCCCTCTCCGGAAAACTGGGAAATTTTGCTGAATTGTAATTAAACCGTAAGAAAAGGTTCCTTACAATGTTGTACCAGTTTGGGATCTTGTCTAGTTGGAAATTAATTTATCTCCCTTTTTCCCCTTAATAAATTGGCATAATACAAGTGTGGTGTTTAATATTCTAACATCCAAATCGCTGATATTTTACAAAAATAAAATAAAAATAATAAAAAGTTGGACAAATATATTATAGATTTTGTAATAAATTGTTGGTAAATCTCTTTAACTTTCCTTATTGGAAACTAATAAGTACATAGATTTTCAAATCTGTTGATGTTTTAAAAAAAAAAAAAAAAAAAGATATATAACAAGGGTTATCTTAACACCATTTCTCTGTAAACATATAGGACTATATTTTGTTTTAGCTAGATTGCATTGTGCTTAAAATAATGTAAATATAGACATTAGGTTAGACATCGCCATTCAATGCCGGTTGTTTTAATGAAAGAAAACTACCGAATCTAAGCAATAAACGTTGACATTATTAATTTAGTTAAGAAAGTAATAAAATGAATTGGTCAAAGTGATTCATTCAGATAAATATACTAGTAGTACAAGTAGCTAGATCTTTGGATATTTATAATGTTAATTATGAATGTTAGGACTCGGGAGGGAGCTATAAAATGTAGCCGATTAGAAAACGCGGCGATTCGACCAAACTCTGTACCACAATGTCTCCGCCACGCGACCATACTTTTCGATTGCATGCGATTTTGCAGTTTGAACCACTCCTCTCTATTTCCCATTTTACCCTTTATTTCTTTTTCAAATTCACCCTCTCCAAATATTTTGGCAGTTCATAATTAATTGTCGAGTATAAAACTACGTTCAGAAGTTAAAAGCAAATTTTTATTCAAAAAAAATAAAAATTGACTGGTTTAGGCGATGAAAGTCACGCGCTATCAATGAGAGTAGGAGACTGAAACGTAAAGCTTCCATTGGTATATCTAACGTCCAAACATTCGCAATCCGACTGAATCTAACCAATTAATTAAAACTTGTTTTTTTTCCTTCAATTTAAAGCTAATTAAGATATACTACTACTAAATAAGTATATTTAGTAGTATATTGTTGTTAGTTTTATCTGTTTTTTGTTGAAATTTTTAAAATATTATTTGAACGCTTAAACTTTAAACCCTCTTGACTTACCATTTACCAAAAAAATTTCTATCGATTTAGTTAAAATCAGAGAGTTTGGATGGTTTTGACTGCCAATACATAAATCCTAGTCGGCCAAATTTAAGAACTTACGTATTTACTACAACATAATTTTTTACCAGTAATTAGCAAATAGTACAAAAATGCAATTTTTTTGTGGCTCGTTCGCTTAGACACGTCACAGATTAGACAAAAAATACAGTCTGTCCTTAGTTATATATCTCATATCTCCGACCTCTCTCTGTTATATACATATCCTCCTTCCTAAAATCTGGATCGTACTTTCCTCAAACTCAAAAACAAAACTAAATTCTTGTCTTCCCCTCAAGAAAATGCGTATGAGCTGTAACGGATGTCGAGTTCTTCGAAAAGGCTGCGGTGAAAACTGTAGCATAAGACCTTGTCTTCAATGGATCAAATCCGCCGAATCTCAAGCCAACGCCACCGTCTTCCTCGCTAAGTTCTACGGCCGTGCTGGCCTCATGAACCTCCTCAACGCTGGCCCTGATCACCTCCGTCCTGGTAACCACAAATCTGTGTTTTCTCTTCTCAAAACAGATTGCTCTGTTTTTAAAACAGAGGATTCTGTTTCTTTCTCTACCATGCAACTGATTAGTTTTGGGTTTTGTTTGCAGCGATCTTTAGATCATTGTTGTATGAAGCATGTGGCAGGATTGTGAATCCGATATATGGATCCGTCGGGTTATTATGGTCTGGAAATTGGCATCTTTGTCAAGCGGCGCTTGAGGCAGTGATGAGAGGCTCTCCGGTGATTCCTATTGAATGCAACGCGGCGGTTAACGGTCAAGCTCCTCCTTTCAACAACAAGCTTTGTGATATAATACACGTGTCGAACAGAGACGAGAACGTGAAGAGGTCGAGACGTCCATGCAAGGAAGAGAGAAAAGGGAGGTCACTGAGTCATGAGTCGTCACTGAGTCACCAGTCTTTGGCGTCTTCGGAGGAGACGACGACGGAGGAACCAGCTGGGATCGGGCTAGAGCTGACTTTAGGGTTGGAGCCTGTGTCACGTGAGAGTAACGTGGTGGTGCCCATGAAGAAAAGGAAGTTAGAGAAGTGTGGTACGAGCGATGGTGAGGACACGTGTAAGATTGAACTCGGACTCGTGTGTAGTGAGTGAATGATGTTTTTGTTTTGAATGGTCTTTTAATTAGAAGTTTTGGTGTTGAGTTTTACGTGTACAAATAGAGATTCGTTAATCTCTCTTTTTAGTTTTCTTAAGTTATTGTTTTGTTGTCTTTTTCTTGAGTTTTAGACGTTGCATTAAATTAAGCCTCAAAATTTTCCAAGTTTACAATTGACTTCTATAGTTCCATCAAAGGCTTAAAAGCCTTTTTGTATGTGAACCACTGAAGGACTCGGCAGCTACATGTGTCTGTTAGATTCTCGTTTCTCAATGGGCGCATATATGTGTATTATAGAGGTATGATGTGAATACTCATAGAATGGTTTCTTTTAGTCAATTGGGTCGAAATGTATATTCAACCAAAAAATGGCCCAACTCTTTTGGACGACAATCCTATTATTTATTTATGGATCTATCCTAAGTTCTTAACCTTTACACTCGGCCTCGGTTCTCACAGGGACCAAATTAATAATAGTATCATTTATGGTAAAAGAATTAACATAGTTCTTAGCCTTAGATTAATAATAATATCATATTGGATATAACTAAAAGAAAATTGTAATTTGACGACAAAAAAATGGTTTAACACGAAAAATCATACCAAGAACGAAAGATAATATTTGGGTTTTGAGAAACTTATCGAAATGGTTCTAGGGCTGTAAAATTACAAAAATTAATTGAAGAAAACTATATTCCAAATATTTTCAAAACAAGTTAAATCCCTACAACTTTTAAAACCATGCATCCAATTACTTATGCATTAATTGATCATAAATCATATTGTATGATGGAGTTCGCCTTGATTTTGTTTTTTCCGACAAACAGTGATTTTATTACTCAAACTTGTTGTGATATGGTAAACCATACACACATGATTACAACCAATAGAACAAATTGGTCTAACATAAAAGCCATGGTCCATAAAAGCACTTCAAATTTGGAGTGAAGTGGAGAGACACGACACCGTTGGTTTTTTGATCCAAGGAGTTTTCTTTGATCAAAGGACTAAATGTTAGGATTTCAAGACCATCTATGCAAAGTTGATTAGGATAACATAGTTCTCTAATGAATGACCTTTTTTAAAAAATTTGATTCTTTTTGAGTCTATTTTTTTGAATTTTGCTTTTATAAAAGATTTATATTCTTTTAAATTTTAAAACAAAATTTTTAAAACTAAACCGACTGATGTTTTGTTTATAAGCACATTTTTTTCTAGATTGGACAATCAATCTAGAAGTTTTTATTCCTTCTAAATTTAATTTATGGGTGTTAAAAATTCTTGGACGTTTCCAAAAGTAACGTGGAAAAACGAAATCATTTAACATTTGTTTTTGATATTTTGTTCTATAACTCTCACACCGTACACAAACCACATTTTAAACCCAAGCCCCGATATGGTAATATTAATAAAAAGTCGATATGCTACAAATATTGATCGCATGACATTTTTACATAGTAGCTTATGCGAATTTAACATGTTATTTTTGTTTTGAAATCAGATAACTCAAAACTTTTTGAGTTGGATAATTCTATAGCTGCAACAGTGGCATTAGTGGTGATTGTGAACAGTGGAAGTGTAGACTCAATCTGTTGGCTCTAGTGGGTGGAGTGACATCAGCAGCATGACTTTAGAGCTAAGACCACTCCAGTGTGACAAAACTATTAACCATCAATGTGATTTTCAACCAATTTATGCATTGTTTAATCAATCATATACTTTTAAGTTCAGCGTCAAGTCATCGATTTACCCTGTGAGAGATAGAGATAGTCATGTAATTAACAGAGTGAAGTTAAGCTTAAACTCGAAAATGACAAGGGACAAAGATTTATTCAGATAATTATAACAAGTTTTTAGATTGTGATTAGAAACTAACAAAAGATATATTGATTAAAATGGGATGAAAATATAATCAAAATTACTCTATAAGTATTTATTTTTTAATTTTCTGAATAGATATACAAATATTAATTATACAGTAATATATATATATATATATATAACGCAAAATAGTAGATAATATGTATATCTAGAAGATATACATTTGATAAATTATATGTTCATATAAAAAAACTAATAAAATTTAGAAAATTCTTGTTTTATAACACCTAATTAGAAAATATAACTAAATCCATATAACATTTATATTTAATTTTTAACAAAAAAAAATTCTATTTTATTAAATTGGTTTTCTGTAATAAAAATAAAATGTTAAAAAAGTATCGTAATAGTTAAATGAAAAATATAATCGTCCAAAATATTTAAAAATCATCTTGTTCACTTATAAACAAAAACTAAATTGTTATATATTTTGGTAGATCGTTTTCTATTGTTATTTTCCCAAATTACTCTTGAAGTTACGTGGTTTCGAATTTTTTTATTAATTTTGTCGTATGTGGTTTCAATTAAAAATCTTATCTTTAAACAGTGAAATTAAATTTAAAACAGAAAAGATTTTTGCGTCTAAGAATTATTGAAAGGATGTATCATATTTTAGTCATTTATCCTATGTAGAAAATGATTATTAAAAAATGTAAAAATGTGTACATTGCATACAAATTGCAGCTCAGCTCCACCGCAGGTTAATTCCACAATTAGACTGTAAATAGTGTGCATATGTAGGGTTGGTGTCATGGGAATTTCGATTGATACATTGCTAAGAAATTTTGTACCTTAGATTTATAATCTTTTCGAATCACGGATTAGAACTATATGTAATATATATTTTTCTGATAATTACTCATGATCTGGTTGATTTTTTTGAAATGCTGATTTAGGGTTTAGTCGATTACACTATCGATGTCAGATTCGAAAGTCGCAATTATGTTATTATTGTACTTATCTTTGGAGACACTTGAGTATCATATAAGATTGAAATTGATTCATTTGTACAATTGCGACAACAAGAATCACTAGCTGATGAAATTGAGAAAAGACCTCTTTCTGTTGAAGTGATTGCTTGTTAACTGAGGGATTAAGACGTTGAAAAAGGTCCTAATTTCTTACACCCAGAGAACATATTTGAGGTAATCGCGTGTAGAAAAATTTGATAGTAATTGAGTTGCCTATCTTTATTTTTCCACAACCACTAAACCCTAAAAGGGTTGACCAATGAAAAATCCACTTTATCAAACATATTGAATATTTTGATACCGAAAACATATTTTCTCTGTTTAAGTTAAATATCATTTAGAATTAAATTTTCGTTTCAAATTACGTGTCGTTCTATATTTTTAATACAGTATTTACTTTTAAAAAATTTGTTTTCAACTTATTATTTAGTTTATTAATAAGAAATATAAAACTATATTAGTGTATTAATAAGATGTATAGTAAAAAGATAATATATTTTCCTAATATATGTGGAAATTTTTTTAACTTATTACTAAAGTTAGACTTAAAAAAAATAATTTTGATGATATTTAAATTAATTCACATAGTTTTATGTAGTGAAAATACTGAAAAGAATTGGCTATACACTCTATACTTAACTTTTAAAAAATAAATAAGAAACTCAATAAATAAGTAACAGACATATATATTTACAACTTACAAGTTGGCATTATATAGATTATCGAATTACAACTTGTCATTATTCTCCGTATGAAACAACGGTGTTTTAAAATAATAGAAGATAAGATGCAAAATCAACCTTATAGTAATTATAAGTGCTGATCTAAAACCATAACAAAATAAATTAAATGAAAAATATCAACTCCTTTTCCCATCACTTATAATTCCTAGCTGTTATTTGTTCTTTAACGTGTTTCTTTATTAATTATTTAAAGGCGTATCTAGATTGAACCCATTTTACTATATAACTATTCCTAGAGTGTTATATTCAATATTCACCTTTTTACCCCATAAAGTCTTAAAGAAAAAGATAAAAGATAAACTGTTTATGGCTTATACCGGAGAACAAAAGCTGACCTTACAACAAGACAACCGTCAAAACCCTTCATGTCCTTTTTAGTTAATTTATGAACATTTATTTTCTATATATCTCCAAATAACTAAAGAGAAATTTGGGTGAGTAACCTGTTTTCATACTATATCGTCTTCTTATTTTTCTTCTAAAAATGATCATGTAAATTTTTAATAACAAATATATTTTTTTCATATTTTTTTCATCTCTTGCAAATTAGCTTTTAAGTGAGAGTTTTACGAATATACTCTCCAAAACCTATATTTTTCTCCGCCGCCACCGATACGGTATCACTAATTTTTATTTTAAATTTTGAGTTTTTTTGTCTAAATTTTAAAATTTAAATTCAAGATGTGAGATCAGAAATTCCATGATTTAAGATTATATATATAACAAATAAAAAATGGCAATGGAAGATGAAATGAATGAAAAAAAATTTTACATGGAAAAACATGTGAAAGTTTCCAAAACACACACTGAAGGTTAAAAAAATTCTATAAAGGAACTTGTAAATTTTTTTTATAAACATGAATATTTCCAAAATATGTGAATTCACTAAAAATATTATACTCGGAAAGAGGCTATTGAAACATATCTGTTTTTCAATTTTTTTTTTTATGAGTATCAATATGAATAAAATAATTAGTTTTCTCCAAACCTATCACTGAAACATATTTTATATTATAGGAAACCATCAATATTTTATCTGAATATTTGGAAAAAATATCGTCTAAACATGTGATGAAAATTAAAAAATATCTGTGAGCACGAATCTTAAATTGCAATGTGGTTTTCTTTAGACTCGCAAATCATTAATTTTGGTAAATGATTTTCTAAAAGCTAGTTCTAAGGTACTTTAACAAAAGAACAAAACTAGTTATATGGTTAAGTGTTGTTTTCCTGCAGTGCATTCTCACCTCGTTTTGAGTTTGTATATTTTTCCGTTGATTATTTTGAAGATGACTTTGATTTTCATTTCGCGGTTAGTTTGGAGTTCGGTTTGAATTACCATTCCCGAGTCCAAATCAGCTTTGATATTGTTACACATTTCTTTTTTCTTCGCGTCACTGGTAAAAGAGATTCTGTTTGAAATCTCAATTAATATATATATATATATTATAATTAAAATAATATATATATATATATAATTAAAATATATATATATATATATAGTGAAACATCAAAATTATATTTTTAAAAAATATTTGAAACAACACAAATCCATTACATATGATATTTTATAATCTTCAGATTAATTAGGATTTTTAAAAGTTAAAAAAATATATCATTATATTTAATATTTCATGTTTTCAAATTTTTATTTATTAAGTTTTCTAATTTAAAGGATAAGTTTCCAATGTTTCGGTCGCGTTTTCAAAATTACGATTTTTAGGAAACGCGTTTCTAAAAATTTTGGTTTTCAAAACATTTTTAAAACAAAAAATCAGCATTCGAACGGAGTTTCATGCAATCTAGATAAAAATACAAAAAATGTTTAGAGAAATTTTTATTAGACTCTAATAAAATTAAAGCTACAAGATAATTTTTGAATTTTGATTAGTATCTTAGTGATCCCATAAAAAAATCTTACTGGATATTGTTTAAACTATTTTATAAATGTAACCAACCCTACAGAATCATGAAAACCAAAACACAATTTAATGACATTATTTGACCAAAAGAACCGCCAAATGACAAACTTTCTTTGATTTTTAAAATTTGTATAATGATTTAATATAAACTACAATTCCTAACACAATACAAATATACTATAGTATAACTCTGATCAACCAAAAGCCTATAAGAGTAAAAATAGAAATTTGTTTTTAATGAAAAATGAAACTCACCGGCCCGGGAAAACAGAGGTGACGAGTAGCCTGAGCACAAAGACGTTGAAGAACAGTGAGAAGATTAAAAAGCTCCTTTCTTTTACCGTAGCTACTTCCAAACTCCGTCCTCGATATTATATCCGCCGTGAGCCGCCGCATCTCCTCTTAATCTCCACCTCTTTCTCACCCTCTAATTTCTAAACCTTTCCGCCATCATCTTCGTGCACTCCACCATATGTTTAGCGTATCCTTTGAGTCTATCACTGTGAATGCCGGAGCTGACATTTGACGTTGGTGGTGCCAAGCCTCGCCGTTGGCCATGAGTAGCCCACACCCTATAAACCCTTTAGTCCCTTGCTGTTGTAGCGATGATTTTCCGGTGACCGTATTGTGCTTCGTCAGCAATCCTTTAATCATCTCCGACTCCGTAAGGCACAACCTTGGTTCCGTTCCGTTCCATACTATAAATATAAATCTCTTCCCTTGTAAAAGGGGATTTCAGTCATTTCGCAACATGGCCTAAATGTGTAGTCCAATGAAAAAGGTGTTGTACGTATGTCCGGTTGAGAGCATAGACAAAGGAAGTTTTATTTTATAACAAAGGGACACACAACGTTTTAATCGTATACGAGATATTGGAGAACGTTGGACCGGTCCTAATTGCACGTACCATATTGTTTGGACCAAGCGACATAGTGAGGAAGAAGGCGAGGGACGATGTTGTGGTGGATGGAGGAGCAATCATCGGAGATGGAGTACGAGAGCATTTTGGAGATGTCAACGATGTTTCGGTGAGGAGGCGTGGATTAGGGCCGGTGATGCCTTGACGTTCCATAAACTTCTTGATGGGTCTTGGTGTGAGGAAGTAGCAACAAAAGGAGTCGTATAGGACTCTTAATACAAGGTCATGACTATCAGGAGGAGAGACTTTACTAATGTAATAACCATCATCATTATTTTTTCTTTTATTACAAAATTTTGAGAAAGAGGGAAAGAAATGGTTTGGTTAGAGAACAAACATTGGTGAGTACCAAAACATGTATTTATAGTGCTGCAGAGTCGGTGCCTGCTGTGGAAGTAAAAACAATAATAATTTATTGTTCTTGCTTTATTAGTTTGATATATAACACTTTACCATCACGCTTCTACATAAGAAAACGAAACCATTGAGTTAGACCTCTCTTTAGGGACTAATACGATGGATGGACCGAAATTTTTGGCAATTTCATCTTCCAAATTGATTGATAGTGAAATTGCATCCGGTTTCAAAAATAAATAAACCAAATTGTAACCGAATCTAATAAACCAAGTGTTGATGGTCCAACCGTTAAAAGATTTAACTCTGAATGCTTTTCTTGGCAAGAAAATCCGAATTTCTATGGTTTTCACGAGATTAGTCTAAAGTTTTGACATGAGGTTTCTCCAGATAATAAAAGAAAAACAAATCTCTAATATAGGTTTCGAATGGGAGATGTAGCAATAACAATAGGAAAAATTTGAAAGAGAAGAGAATAGGGTCTTTTCATATAATATAAAAGATATTGTACCAATAACAACATTTGTGGTCTGATGTGAATACAACTAAGGTCTTTGCATATTAATGTATCCAAGTCGAGTTCACAAGCTAAGCTAAGTCTTCTAGCTCCACGACCCTTCTCTCTTCCAACAAGTCTTCAGTCCCGCAAACTTTGCATCATCTCGAACCACTGCAAAAACAAAGAAAAAAACAAAAAACAAAAGTTAGTCACATTTCAAGTATTTGACAGTGTTATCTTCTCTCACAAACAACACAAAAAAATGTTTACCTGTCTCAATACATCACCGAGTGTTCTCGGTAAGGCTTCGATATCTCTCAGCACAATGTAGTATGGGAAGGGAAATGAATCCATGTAAATCAATCTCTTATAACCCGTTTTACCTTCAGATACCATCTCCTGATTAGAGAATTAAAAAAACAGTTAAACATCATGACAATTACTATTTTTTCAATTTGATACCTAAGCCATAGATAGGAAAGTAATAGAATTGGACATACCATTAAATCAAGAACAGATTGCTCTGCGTCATCGAGAAGTATATATACTACCATACGTTTCTTCTGGAGAAAGCTTCTGACAGATCGTTTCAATTTCTCTCGCTCATGGAACTTTCCATCGCCTATGATTAGTACAAGTTGTTGAAGCGGGTTGCTCCCATAGGACTGTCGTCTTGTGTTAGCCAAATTTTCAAGCATTTCATTCATGTTTCTCAGTAGATTGACAACTGGTTCATCTTGAATGAGATTTTCTTGTTTAAATGTTAAACCTGATATCATCTGCATCACAAACGAGAGAAAAAGATGTTTTGTAAGCAATTAGAAGACAATTCACAGTGTTGATGTATGGGAACGAAAGATTTGAGGGCACTAACCTTAATGCCGGATTCTGTGGTGAAAGACTGACCAAAATCATGTAACATCTTTAAGATTCCTTGCTTCCCGAAACTTGCAACAGCCAAACTTCCCATCTCAAGCTGTGACATAGCTCGGCACACAGTTGCCAAAGCTCTAATTGCAAAATCACCACATCCACTTTCTGACATGCTACGTGAATCATCCACAGCAATAACAACTTGGTAGTCACGCTTGTTTGGTTTTGTCCTCCTCAACCAAATTTTATCCTTCCGATAGTGACTTGCTATGTATGGAATGACCTTTTTCATGTTGATCCTTTTACCCGTTCTGTAGTCACCACTGAGCTTGCTAGCAAGTGTGGGTTCTAAGATAAGACGTAGTTGTTCAGCCAGCTCCTGAGATGGTTTTGCAGTAAGCAACTCACATCTCCTCCAAAGAGCAACAGCATTACTTTTGGCATCTGGATCGTCCTCATTGTTTTCAGGGTCAATATCAGTCACCTGCATCCGGTCCAGATTGCATGCATCTTCCTCCGAGAAAGTATTGTCGACAGAGACCATAGAGTCCATCCTGCTGTTACCATCACCAATATTTTGAATAGGTGAGCTCTCTTGGTGCGTCCTGTCTGTATTTGGTTCTTGGACCTGTTCAGCGATGCTATTACTGATCGAGGGTTTGGATTGGACGGCAGGTTTGTGTTTGAGGTCCATGTCATCAATATCCATTGGAGAGACTTCATCCTGATTACCTGCGAGTTTTTCTTCCTCAGATTCCCCCTCTTTCATATTTGTGTTCACTTGTTCAGGCAGCGCAGGTCCTAGAGCTTGGGAAGTTCCTGCATCAAACTGAGAAGCATATCCATATTCACCAGCATCAGGGTCTTCCATCTCATTTTCAGCCTCTTGCTTTTCTCCAAGGTCTGAGGAGATTCTAACTCTTTCTTTCCACTCCTTCAATGCATCACCAACGTTCCTATAAGGATTCACCTTGGTTTGTTGAGCAGTAGATGACTGGTTTTGAGAAAATTCCATCTTTGGTACGTTGTCCGTCAATGTCTCACCACTGGCCAAGCTAGTCATCATGAGGTTCATCTCAGTGTTACTACCCGAAGGCATATCCATTGAATCCGTGAGTTCATCCATAACATTAGAAGCAGACAAATCTTCTTGTGGTGTTGTACTTCCTGCCCCCAACACATTAGATCCATGTGGATTTTGTGAACCAGACTCCACGGCAGATATATTATCATTACAGTGGTTCGGTTTCATGTCTTCTGACATAACTTCTTTCCCTTCTATTGGTTCCGTTTCTGGTTTTTGTTCAAGATCATTTCCAGGTTCTTCTTTTTGGGGTGAGTCACACACGTCCTCCTCCCGAGTCTCCATTTTCTCCTCTGCAGGCTCTTGAGTTTCTTGATCATTTTCACCTTCTTCAGGATGATTTTGATCTTCTGGTTCTTCCTGCTGATCTGCATCTTCCTTTCCAACCTCCTCTGTTTCATCAATCTCCATGTCATCATCAATCTGTTCATTGCCCACATCGTGAGTTACTTCAGGTGGATCTGCAAGTGCTTCTTCCTTGGTCTGGATTTTATCTTCTAAATTTTCTGTATCACCAAAATTATCCTCATCCACATTCTCATCGTTTCCTTCTTCTGGTTTGTCAGAAGTATTGGACTCCTCTGGCTCATTGGCAGGGTCAATATCATCATCCTTGGCTCTTAACTCCCTTGATCTTGTGTCCTTGTCGACTACAGATGGTCCAGACTCATTCTTCTCATTCACATTTTCTTCCTCATCCTCTTCATCCTTGTTCCATGGCTTTTCATCAGCTTTTTCAGCATCAGATCCCGCATCTCCTATTGCAGAATCCAACTGCTCATCCTCACTTCCCTCGTCTTCCTTGTCTTCTTCCGAATCCTCACTAACGCTGTATTCTTTGCCATCAAATTCGTCACTCATCTCAATGCCTTTGTTTTTCCCCAGCACATCATCGAGAGTATCTTGCTCTTTCTCTTCCTCTTCCTGCAAAGACAATGGAAGAAATCTTAATTGGTGAAATTTCATGCAAAATTCACAAATGAATGGCAATGAGGAAGAGATGATATACCTTCTTATCTGTGCCACGAAGTTGATCTTCATCTTCTATTTGGTCACTTACATCTTTTGCCCCCACACCATCTCCCATACCAGTACCTTCTGCAGCTTCGGGTTTTTCAGCTATAGAGCCATCATCGTCATCGTTTTTGGAGATGCCAAATCCTTTTGTAAATAGATCGGCAAGAACACTTGCAAGGACATGGGTTATCAATGACACCTACAGGCCAAATAATTGTAATATATACAGTAAACAAAGTCAGGAAATTGTCTAACTGGAATAACGTAGCAGAGAAGATGAGTAAATGCTAAGATCTCTTCACACTAACTAACATGCTTCACGCTAAAGTGGCAGTTGAAAGAAAATTTATTCAATTAACAGGATAAGCTAAAAACATACCGTTTTACTTATTGCCAAAAACTCTTTAAGGTAACAATCGCCAAAGCTCAATAAAAGATCTAAAAATGCTTGAAGTTGCTTCAGCTGGTCTCCAACACAAGCTGAAAGGACACCTGATGAGTTCAACAGTTGTTCCTGTGAAGATAACAGCCTCAGTTCAATTCAAGCTTGAAAATAAAAGGAAAATAGCATCTCCATACTTCAAAAGACAATCCAACTTACGATGGAACCAAATGTTTCTGACAGCAGTTTACATAGGTTATCAAGGTTCATGTCATTTTCTGCCTTCTTAAACAAACTATCCCACGTGGTAATATTCCCTTCCTCTTCTTGAGAAACACTTCCGTCTTTATACGAGCAAAGCTTTCCAATCACATCTTTAACATTTGCAAATATACTTGCAAGATTTTCTTCAAGAATAAATTGTTCCTGGGCCTCCATTCCAGTTGATTGGTTCTCCACGTTAAGCAAACAGTTCAGATTTTCAGCCAGCAATTTACCCTGCATTAAAAAAATTCTTAAATCTGACTCTAAGAACCCTAAACACAAGCTATTTGCTACGCTAACACCTAGAAAAAGGTCAACAGAATCCACTAAGGTTGAAAAAGACAGGTATACCTCTTTAAACACGGGAAAAAAATGACTGAGAAGAACGTCTTTAGCATAGCTTTTCTCATTGTCTTCAAAGAAAGTTGAAATTTGATTCTCAAGGTCTGTAAGTTGATCAAAGTTCTGGAGTAGCAGCTGAACCATATCTTGTGTGACAAACAGATTAAGATAGCTACTTGGTGTGATGATAAAACCATTGCAATCAAGTAGAAACTGATCCAGTGAAGCCTAATGATAAAGACATTCAGATTATTGCAAGAAATAACAGACCCGAAATATTAAAAAGAAGCCTAAGGATTCTGCACCTTAGAATTTTGAGCAATGGGAATTAGCTTTTCTATAAAGCTGACTAAACTCCGTGATGAGGTTCTCACAGCTTCACAGGAGTCTGAGTGTGTACTTCCAACTGTTCTCAGTAGTACCGACTCCTCAAGAAACATTGTAGTAATGTTATCAAAGATTTGCTGCCATATCACAATAAGTAACAGCTTAATCCAGTGTGGTTGCAATAGAGGTTCCATGCACATCATTCAAGTTAGAAAGCTGAAATACCTTCTGTAGCAATAAGCAGTTGAAGATAGCATGTTGATTTTGGGGAAAACTGAATTCAGAATTGTCCTTTCTATCCGCACCAATTGAACCCCCCAGTAATTTCGCTAATGTTAAAACATATTGGCGAAAGCGGTTTAGAAATTCAGCAAAGCCATAAGCAGATCTTCTTTGCTGCCGTTGTATTTCCACAAGATGGTTGAGAAATGAGATTGACCGCTTAACCTGTTCACAAGAAATTTAGTGCGAGGACTCCACAAGTTTGAAACAACTAATTAACATGAGAGTCAGAGAAGCCCAGATAAAAATTACCTGCTCAGATGAAACATCTGAGTGTTTTCGATCAATATTTAACATGAGTTGCACTGAAGCCAAGCTCTTAAAGTAAAACTCATTCGCCGATCTCCACTCAACCAGTGAAGTTTCCTTATTTTGGTCTTCCTCAACCCTGGAAGGATGCATGCTACTTTTGGTATATGGTGGCAACAACAGATGCTTTGGATCATATGCTGGCTGATAAAGCAACCCTTTAAAGTGATTTGACATCTGTAAAAGAAGATCATCACAGAATATAGTTGATCATAAATAATGCATGACTAGAAACTTAAACAGATATCGACAAGCAATAATATCTTACCTCTACATCTTCAAACTTGTGTTTCTGCAAACCACTCTCTTCTAATAACTTGAGAAGTCTAGAGAGGGCCCTCTTCTTTGCAACATCTCTGTCACTGTTTCTCCATAGATCTGAACAGCCAGCTATGTTATCACCAATACTAGTAACGGTACTCCACAATTTTTTCCATTCACCCTGTAATTTATGCTCTGCAAAGATAATATGCAAGCTTAAGAATATGCAGACTCCCCCAAAACAAAGGAAACCGAACTGATAGAACAAAGATTGAATGGAACTAGTGTACAAACGAACCTTCACCCATCAGCAATGTTTTAAAGTGCATTTCTTGGTGGAAGCTTCCTACCGATTCCTTTAATTTATTCGACCAAACGGCGTACCAGGAAAACCTACCAAGAAAAGTGTAAAGCATAAATGATGGAGGCTTCAGCTTCCATAAACTTCTAATAGTGCATACACGATGCAAATATATACCTGTCATTCAATTGTTGTGCATCTAAAGCATTAACTAGAACCTCGATCTTGATGTCTGATGCTCCATTCATAAGATCTGGACCTAGTAAAGGGAGAATTTGAACTCGTTCCTTCGCTAGATCAGGCCTAACAAGCATTACAGGGAGCCGCATCTTGTCCTGCTCAAGAAAAAGATGCCATTTAGAAAACTCTTTAATAAGGTTCCATCGTTTCAACTTTTCTAAGGCAACATATATAATAATTGAATGTCGTGTGTTTATACATACTAACACCCAGAAAATGAAAAAGAAGAGTCACCCATTACTTACCGTAAACTTTTGTATCAGCTTCTTGACCTTCTGCCTCGTTCTTTTAGCGGTCTCAATGGACAAATGATTATCTCGCCTCTCCCATTGACAAAGTTTTAGAACTTCCTTTAACTCAGCTTCAACATTTTTTCTATTTGAATCTAACTGCTCCATTACACTGGAAAAAGAAATTTGAATTGAGAACACTACCCTGGCGAAACAACCTTGAACTGATAAACTCAAGACAGAATTGGAAAGGAGCTTACACCGGTAGGAACTGAATATAGAATCCAAAAATATTGTAGCAAATTTCCACCTTCCTCTTGTGTGAATCACTAAAGCACGAGTTAAGGAAAATGATAGTCCAGAAAAGACAGTAAGTCAACCATAAAACGTGGTGGAGCAACCAACTATGAGAAGTGAAGGAAATAATGCTGAAACCAACAAGGAAGAGAAGAAATCAGGTGATAGTTCATATGCAGCTAACCTTGAATATATCCCCAACGAACAACCCATACGTAATTGAAGAAGGAAGCAAAAGAGAAGCTGAAGACGTCTCCTAAATTCACCAACATTTGACGTTTCAATGAACTCCACCAAACTGCAACAAAATTATCTCTTAGATAACTGAATACTAGCAAGAATACAAATGTAAGCACCACAGTATTCTTCTAGTGCACACCTTTGTGAAATGGACTCGTTTTCATGTTCTGAAATTTCAACACTATCCTTCTGAAACAGAACTGAAAACAAAGGAAGCCACAACTGCAACGAGAAAAAAAAAGTGTTACTCTCAACAGTATTTTGTTCATACTAAAATTTTTTATAACTATACCAACCTTCCTAGCGTTTAGTTCATACTGCTCCTGAACCTCATCAAGTAATGTAGGCCAGCGCTCAAATTCCACCTTCTGCCAAGAGCTTGTGAGGGAAACAATTGGCTCCATAAGATCTATAGGACAACAAAAAAGTACAATGTAACACATGAAAATAAAATAAGTGATGGAAGAAACAAATGGTATGACTAATTTAGAGAGTCCATAATCAACCCAGAGTAAGAAGATTAAAACCCATACCAGAGATGGGCAATTTACATCCCTCTTCCTGTAACTTGTGAACCTTGCAGATCAGAAATTGCAATCCCGACAGAGCCTTCACAAACAATGGCAGACAAGAAAGTAATGGTTTAGCTTATTAATGCGGATGATGAACTGTCAAAAAAATAATAGTGACGCCAGTGCAAGGAAATTTATTCCGTGAGTATAAGCTACCATTACGTTAATACTTTCCATGACATTGTTACCACACAGTTGCTTTCTTACTGACTGATACAGTATATAATTACCTTTGCCAGAGGAGTACTTGAAGGAATATTTAAGAGCATCCGAAGTATATCAGAAAGTTTCTGAAGACCAGGATGGTCCTCCCGTTCTTGCAACAGAGAACTAATTCTACGTTGAAGTGCGGTGAGAAGCTTGACCATTTTCTCCAGCTCAGGACCATCGAAGTCCTATAAAAGACACAGTCAGAACAAAGGCGGAAGTAAAACCAAGAGAAGATGAACTTTTTCAGGAAGTAAAAGCTCTGATAACCTTGTAAAAGTTATATTTACTGGCAGATTGATAGTTTGAAGTGAAGGTTTTTTTGTTTTCCAAGCAAAGACGAAGCAGGTGTTCTGGAACAAGTTTTGCATCTAAGCTTGATGTAAACAAACCCCTCAGCCCTGGAATCAAGAGAAAATCCAGTAAACGGATTTAATAAAATGAATTTAAGGACATTAAACAATAGAGAGAAATAGTGTCTGATGGTCACCTTTGATCATACTGACTCCAAGTTCATAGGTATCAGAGAATGAATCCATCCTTCTACTGTCAGTAATACAGAATCTTCCAGACTGAATAGAATATATTGCCTTGTTAGATGCGAGAGAATTACGACTGGGCCTGATGAAACAATTGCAGATTTGAATATTTCCAATACCTTTTCAGAGAGGTCACAGAAACCAAATAACTCATTATGTGTGCTATATATATTATCCAGATGCTCCTGTATCAAGTCCCAGTCATCCTCCAAATTTTCCTCATCCTGGTCAATTGGTGTCTGGAGAGCAAACGAAATTCATAACTGATAAACAAGAGAATTTACAAGTTCCAGTGGACCATAAGAATGAAGAGTTTACCATATCCTTGTCCTTCATATCATCATCAGCCAGATACTCTTGCCACTCTGAGAAACTATCATTTGGGAAATACTTGCCAAGGGCAGATATATCTACTTCCATGACACTCTCAATCTTGAAGTCCCGGGATCGAAATTTGTACATCCCGGGAAGATTGTCAGCCTTTATTTTTGCTTGAAACTTCATCTCCATCCAAATTCTTGCCAATTCAAAATATATTTTATCCAATAACTGCAGATGGAACTCTTGCAACATTAGAGGACATATTAACATATTCAAATGCATACAACTAAGAAAATAATTTACCTCAAAAGAAGCTTCATCCATTAGCCCAGTATTTGCAACAAAATGCAAAACACGAGCATGCAGATTTTTATATAGAACAATTTTGAGTTGCAACTCGGAGGCCTACAATAATGAAGCAGAACATAATGAATACTTGAGTAGATTTCAAAATTCTGACAATCTTTTTCATTATGTGAACGGAAATAATAACTCTAGAAGCTAGAAATTCAGAAAACCATATGAAACATTACTTTTCTCGAATCTTCTGCACATGAAACAGAGATAAGTTTGTGCAGCACGCCAACGTCCAAACCCAAGGACTTAGCCCGAGAATCTGCACCATGAGAAAGGTACAGAGGTTGCAAACATTCGACGTACGTTGTTGAAGCTAAGGAGGAGCCCCTTGGAAATCTCATTAAGGCATAAATTGTTTCCTGCGAATCAAGTCACTAAGTTTGACTACACGAATGACATGTTCAAACATTTATGAAAAACAAGAGGTTAATTACCATGACTGAGTCAACCATGTCTATGTCAAATCGGTTGAGAATTTTTCCCAAGAGAGCACCAGATACAAAGAGTGATAAACCCAACTTCATCTCGTATACTGAAACTTGAATTGGCTGAGTTATATCAACATATTCGGAATAGTCATTGGACAGCCGATCGATAAAAGATGTAGCTGTCTCCTGCAGAATCCAAGCATTAAAGATTCGAAAAAAGCTTGATAGCTAAAGAAAAAAGAATACAAATGACAGTCATTAGAGAAACATACTTGCCAGTTGAAAACCTGCTCAACAACCTGATTCCAATCAAGCACTTCAATGTCGTTAACCAGACTTATGGGACGTGTGAGAAATCCAGCAAACTCATCCAGCGCTCTTCTTAAATCCTGGTATTTTTTAGGATCAGAGCGAAAAATAACCTGTTTCAGAAGAAAAACAAAAGAAAAAAAGTGAGCATGTAGAAATGGGACAGGTAAAAAAAATACTCATACAGCCAAGAGGGAAAAAGCTACAGTAGCTGCTACATACCTTTCTCCGCAATTTTTTCTGCTCAGTTTTAAGCTTATATGATGTATGTTCATTTCTTTCGTCACTGTTTCCGGAGTAAAGCACCCCAGACAGATACTCACATTCTCCCCGGACCTGGTAATACGTTGATATAAGGTCAATCAATAAAACAAACACAGACAATACGTAACTGCTATTGTGAACCTACAGAATACCAAAGAGCAACCACCTTGATGTTTAGCTCAAGCGATGAAATTTTTTCTTCTATTTCTACCAGCTTGCAAGTGATCTTCATGGCTGGATCTATAACATCTAAACTATTCAAAAGATGGAAGCGTAGTCCTCCAAGATAAAGCCACGCCAAGCCAAGATTGGAGTAGAATTCTACAAAAAAGAGGAAAAAATCTGTCAAAAATAATTACAACCGTCGAGAGCAAGGTTTACCTTGCCAAGACTCAAGACTATTACAGCTTCTATATAAGCTATATAACCTACCATTTGATGAGCACTCAGAATAAAGATGTTTAGCTAATGGTCCGACAAATGAGTGAGTAATGGATTTCAATTTCTGATGGCTTGATGAGCCAATAAGTGAGACGAGAAACTGTATGCCATCCATCTGCATAAAGGAAAAGAGAAGTGTAAATCTCAAGATGTAGCTATATTTCACAAAGAACCTAAACTTAAGAAGATTCCAATATATTTTACATGAAAGAGGAAAGAAAGAATCGAAAATATAACTTTTAGAATCATACCTGGTTCTGCTTCTTCTCAATTTCAAGAAACGCAGACTTAATTGCCACAAACTTTTCTGGCTCAAATGACTTTTGGTGCGTGTATATCATCTACAGAAGTTGAAATCCAGATTAACAATATTGCATAGGCAAAGAAACAAAATTCACTATTCAAATTTACCATGATTGCAGTACCTGTTGGAAAAGGGAACGTGCTATCGACATCAGAGAACCAGGCATCTCTTGATAGGGTTGTGAGCTTTGCCATAAATGTTGTGAAGCAGAAAGAAGTTTCATTGATTGAATAGGATAATCGTTAACCGGAAATACATTTTCCCTGCACAAAACAATAACAAAAAGAGCTTTATTGTATGGTTAATGGAACAATAGTTTTCCATCAATAAAAAATTAGAAGTGCATTATCCTGGAGGGTAAGCATCGCAGTCACGGTACAATATATCAGTGTGGCATATGAATGTTAGAAATATCAAACTGCAAGGAACGTTTAACATATTCATAGTTCTTCACAACTTATAATAAAAATGCATCTCTTACAGAATCTGAGCAACGGTAGCTGTTTTCACAGGCTGAATCAACACAGAAGGGGACAAAATCAGACAGTTTCCGGTGTCTGAGATATTCTGTAGGCCCCGTGAACATAAGATGAAAGAAAGATGTTACATAATGCGCAATCTAAGTAACATGTGAACAAAAGTCACTTAGTTTAGTATTTAATACCATGAGACCAACTTGAGTATTTTTCCACAAAAGAGAATGCCACCAGTACCACATCTCGAGAACAAAACCAGCAATTTTGGTGTCCACTGCAACATAGCCAAAGTTAATCAGCCAGTTCACCTTAATACACAGAAAAATAATTGAATATCCAACTTTGCTTACCACCTAGTTCAGAGGCACGTGCATCAATTGCCCACAGGAATTTTTGATGAGCTACAAGAGTCTGTGGAGGTCTTGTTGAGGATAAAGAATATTCTAGAGCCGGTTTAAGCAGTTTTCGAATGTCCACAAGATCCTGCAACTCAAAAAAGCAAATATTAGAGAAGTAAACAGGAAAATGACTTTAACTAGGGCTTTACAAAGATTAATTATCATATGCACATCCTATCCATCAAATTTCAAATAAAACTAAAACAATAGCTCCAAACGAGAAAAAAAAAAAAAATCCAACTATCCACTGACCTGATGTTCAGTAGGTCGAGCCACTAAGAGGTGCTGAAGTGTAGCAAGTAACTCTACATCTAAAGAACAACTTTCACTGCTAGCAATAAAACATATCTTCATCCAACTGCTAAAGCCAGACCCTGTAGCCAAAATCTCTGGACAGAAACCGCAGCAGGCAGCAGATTTATTTTCATATTTATCATTCCCACTGAAACTCATTCTCTCTTCCAGTCTCTTCTTCTCTAGTTTCAGCCTCTCCAAAAACGTCTGGTGATGATGGTCAATTGTGAGTAGCAAATCGAGACATTTCATTACAACCAGCAGAATAAAGAAAACAAACCTTGTAGATCTCATCCAGCTGAACAGGAGCTACATAATCTACGTCGTCTTCGTCAGCAATGTATGATGAAATGCAAAGACCTGCATATTTTGATAGGAAAAAACAGAGAAATACAAAAATGTGAGTCACATCACAATCACAACAGATTTGATATTGTCAGTAGGTTTTCTTTCAGCTTGAACTTTTTAAAATCTTCTTATGCTAGTTTGTTCACAGAAGAGGTTTTTGTAATAATGGCAAAAATCCCAAAAGGATAACAAACAATCCCCATTTCTTGGTATTCTGTACTATGATTCAGTTTCATATACTTCTATGTTAAACCACAACAATGCGTTCGTTGAAGACAAGAATACAGATAATGTTCATAACATTACAGTCTACTTGTATTAGAAAAGATACGCAAAAAGAAACAAAGACGAGCAACTATTCATTAGGAGGGTTACCTTCCAAGGCGAGCAAACATAATTCAGGGCCAGAAAATGCAATGGCTTTGGTAAGATGATTATTTCCTGCTAACACCCAAAAACTATCAGAAGAGAGTTTAATTTTTCTAACAAAACAATCAACAGTGTAGTATCAAACCTTGTTCATCTGATTCTGATTTCAATGGCCAAACTGTACTGCAGAGTTGTAGAAATTCCTGCTGCTTATGGAACAACTCTGCAGATACTGGCAAAGAAGGATGGCCCCCATAAGCCCATAGCAAAGACTTTTCTGGGTGACCATGCAAAACTATATTGTTAATGTTTTTGCTTTCCTCCTACAGAAGAAAGAGAGTGATATTATTGAGCAGCCAGTATGATAAATTGAGAAAAAGAAAATGGTATAACTGAAAGGTAGGCTTACCAGAACCACCTGAACCTCTTCAGGAAAAGAACTGTGCAACTTTTTGATAGCTTTTATCAGTGACCAAAAGGAAAACAATAAGTACTCATCTGAAGAAGAGACTAAACCAGACCAAAAGAATGAATGTTTTTCAATAACTTCAGTGTACAACTGAATCAACACGCTGAAAAAAGGTGATCCAACAATTTCGCAAAGAATTTTCTTCTCCAATGCGCGAAGCGAATCCAAAAAGCGAATAAAACAGGATACATCGGTGTGGTTGTAGTTACTCTCTGCAAGCCACTGCTGATAGGAAAGCCGAAGAACACCAACAGAGTTGAGAGACTCAAAGAGGGTTTTACTGTAAGGTTTTGTCTGGTCATTTGTTGCTGCTACATCAATCAATTTGGATGACAACAAGGGAATTGGAACAGCATTTGGATCCAATTTGCAGAGGGATTTCAGATTTTTCCGACATCTAGATATATGATTCCAGATAGGATGCTCCAACTCATCCTTCAACATATTGAGAAAACACAGCAAAGCCGGACAGTATTGTTGCAGCCTAGAACCAAACCAGCTAAACCACACAAGATAGAGTTGAATATCCTCTTCGGTTGCCTGTTCCATTGTCCAGTTGGCAGCAAACAATAGCATTTTAGAAGCCAAATCCTTTTCAAATTTTACTGAATTTGGTGCACAAGTTGACCCAATTAAGGCTTTAGGAAACAAGATTTTTTTTAACGTCCAAGAATCCATTGTATAAATTATACTTGGTTCCCCAGTAGCCAACTCCCTATCTCTCAGTTTGATATTGTAGCTTATATTAGACTGATGTGATGCATACTGAGCTCCTAAAAACTCCAGATACATGCAATTCTGTCTGACAGTTGTCTCTCTTGAATACCATGTCAAATCTCTCAAGTTGAAACGCTTTGGCCATCCTCCAGGTAGGCACAGACCCCCACCCATAAATGAATCGAGCTCAGAAAGCTCAATATCTGACAAATATGTATCACGGACATAATCAACAACTTCTTTTCCATCTGTTACCCCAAGGGAAGAGAGATAGATGTGCTCCCAGCTTAGCTGTAAGCTCCACAGAAGTTGATTACCATTCATGACCAGCAGTTGGAAGAGGTAAACCCACTGTTCCAGCTCAAGATAAGTAATCCGTACACCAAAGCTTTGACCATTTAGCCATGCATGAACATGTGCTTTGGCCATTGAAGTAACCAGGTTATAACCTGGAATACCTGACAGAGTAAGAAACCTTTCCACGCCTCTCAGCACAACCTCTTCACATTTAGAGCCTTCCTCATTGAGCTGCCAATGTGGTCCCATCATAAATACCTCAACACCTCTATTCCTCATTGCTCTTGATACCTCTCCAAATTTTGGATTTACAGACAGGAACAAACGAAAGTTTGGGTGCGGAACAACAGTGACAGGTTCGCCATTAATAATCCCACATTCATTTATAGTGATTGTTCCACACGGTTCCACCAAAGAGTTGATTCTATCAAGTACCTGAAATTTAAGTTAATGATGGTAATTAGCTGAAGGAAAATTATTAGAGTTGTTTCTAACTGGCAAAAGGACTGAAATAGAAACAGTATATTAAAAAGGGAGATTATATTACCGTAGGATTACATAAATTAGCATTTTCGAGAACAACCCACTCTCCCTTTTCTATTGCCTTTATCAGCATTCCAGTCACCCATTCAAATTTCGTCAACTGCTTTTTCTCATGAGTTTGCAGCTTCAATATAGTCTTCGTGATTTGGTCTAGATACTCTTTTGACCAACTAACGGGCAAAGCACCTTTTTCCAAGACCTGTTTCAGATATTCTACCATCTCAGTTAATTTAGAGAGTGTGTCAGAGTCGTTCAAGAAGGATGAAGGGTTCTCCAAGAGAGAGGAATTGATCTTATATAAATAGGAAAGCCAACTGGAAACTGAGCCACTACTATTGCTCAAAAGGGCCTCCTGGGAGGATTGTGATAACAGACTATTATACTCATCAACAAGATGCTCAACTCGAGTGACCACCAATCTGAAATTACGGAAGGCATTGTACTGCTCAAAGCATCCAAGTAGATCAGAGCTGTCAGTCGCAGATGAAAGATTTAATTCATTAAGAGAAAATCCTGTTAACTGAGCTAATATTCTGATCACCGAAGTCTTTCCAGATGAAGATGGTCCAACTAGGATGCACAGCCATTTCTTCTGCACACAATGTGCAACAGCTTCCAGATTTTGACGGATTTCCGGCAAGATCTTCAATTGCTCACCCGAAATATTAGACTCAGTCAAATTTCGTTTGATAGCAGCAGCTCCCACGACTAAGTACCCAGGATTTAGCTGAACCCGAGGATATGGATTTATAGACGGGTTTTTATCAAAAATAGCCTTATAGATACTCAGAACTTCTTTGCGGTCAGTTGCGGTACGCATTCTTTGAACATACAGAACATTGAGAAAGCTTTCAACTTCTAAGTCATGTATTGCCTCTGAAACGACACAAGAACTCAAATTAGTCTAAGCAACTACTGTCACCTGAAAAAAATGATAATATGAAAAATTTAACTGACTCTAGCTACTACCTTGCATAAACTGGCATGATCTGATCACATCACGTAGATTGAATTCCCATGGTGAACCATCGTGACCGAACTTTCGAGATAACATAGTACAATCATGTAACTGTCTATTGAGAGCAATAAGCTTTAAAAGCAATGGACTGGGTATAGATGGGTAAAGCGAGCTACAGATAAAGAAGTAATCGTCTTCCACTAACTCGTCCACATAAACCTGATAATATTTGAGACGGAGCAGTTGAAAATTATCATTTTAATTATAATAAAATTTTGGCATCAATAGACATGTCATGAGCATCCAAAATGAATAGTGGAACATACTTTCGTGAATCGGTTAAGGAAAGACTTGGGAAGACCTTTCCTGCCACCACCTTGAGAAGAAGGATTCTGACATGCAAAAACTCTAAATGTCGGGGGGCATTCAAAGGTACAGCCCAGTTCTGGGATGAAGACTTGAGCACGATGATCCAAAATGGCATTCAAACCCTGGAAAGATATATTCTTAATATCCTACACTAGAATACTATATGTGGAAAGGCAACAGAAATAAACATATTCTAGTGCAAGAAAAGTTTTACTGAAATAAAACTAGTGGCTTGTTGTCTCACCTCTAGAACAGATTGTGGGGCAAGGTTCAGTTCATCCAACAAAACCCAGGAGCCTTGTTTTAGAGCCTGAAGAAATAACATAATTGAGGGTCTGCAACTTTTGAATTGATAAATACTTTAGCATTAGACATTCTTTAACCTGCAAGAGAATTCCATCAGACCATGCAAACTTCATATCCTCATCGCTTTCAACAGGTAAATCTGATCCCAGCAAATCCATCATGTCAGTCTGCATCAAAAGAACCAAAATTATATTACCCAACATATGAAGTAGCATACACAGTATTGATGCCTGGTGAAGAAATCGAACCTGCTCTGAGAGATTTATGCGCACAACCGTGTGCCCAGAATATTTTCCCAATGCCATTATCAGACTTGTTTTTCCAACACCAGGGCTACCTTCTAATAAAACTGAAACGGTAAAATAATCCAATATTAAAGCCAAACATCAATCTTCAGTAACTACCAAGAAAACCAAAATTAATGAGACATACTTGGTTTTGAAAGCTGCATTGCACGCAATAGTCTCAAGACATTCCTTCGGGTTGTTGGTGCTAAGAACTCGAATCCACCAATCTCAGGATTTTCATCACCTGATCAGCCAAGTTATAAGGTTCCAAACAAAATATCATGAAATTTCCATAATCATGGTTGCTACACTTTGACAATATAAGCATATCCTTTGGAGAAAAAAACAGCGAGTAGCTACCTTTTCTTATGTAAAAAGGATCGATGCCAAACATGTCCTCATGTAGAACATTCTTACTTTCTTCACAAATTGCTTTTGTATCCCCCCAGCCATATAGCTCCATTCGTGAAAGTTCCAAAGGGAGTGTATCACTAGCGAAAAGCTGAACCAGAAAAGTCAGATACTTAGATGGGACAGACATGATGATACATTCGTAGTGGAACAACAAGCATCACTATGAGTTGAAGGACTAAACACAATATAAGTCTCAGGATATCAAGAATTCATAGATGTTCTTGTTTTATAACAAAACTGAACTGCTTAACTGGATACTTTTTTTACCCTGAAGTAAAAAAAAAGAAGAGAATTCCTAGCTCCCAACATTTCAAAAAGAAATGGGAGACACGCTAGATATTAAAACAAAACAATTAAAACCTCTGAGAGTTTAAAAGGGTAGTACTTTAACACTTGGCTAGAAATGTTAAATCCTCGAATAACAAAATTGACAACAAAAATAGCCCAGTACAGAAAACTTGGCAAATTGAGATGCTAAAAAAAATAAAATAAAAGAGAAATATTGTAATAGCAAGATTCAAATTACCTGAAGTTGTTGTAATAGGAAAGCGAAGCATTTTTCTCTCAGATCTTTACCATCTCTCCCAGAAAAGCCAGTTCCTTACAAAACAAAAAAAATATTGAAGATGCAAGACCAATAAAGTCCAATACCCAAATTCAGTAATAATACAAGTTGTATATTCAGCTAATGAAAATGGAATACCATTATAATCGAATACCCAAACTCAACAAATCCCACGACAGAAACAAGTACATAACACAAGTTGTAGATATAAGTGTTCTTATTATTTGCATTGAGTTTATATCACAAACGATCAAGGTAGGCCTATTAAAAATCTTCTAGATGTTTTACATAATCCAATGTAGTATCATTACATATAAGATAGACCTGTCCATAAAATGTGTAACTGTAGATGACAAAGACATTTAAAAGAGCAATCAATCTAAGAAGCACCCAGATAACCTAAATTATATATTTTAATGGAAAACCAGTCAAAGGGCATCTTTTCATAGGGATGTGAAAGATTTACCAAAGCCCAAGCTAGCGTTAAACACCCAGACACAGATGTCTTACTTAAGATGTTTGTGGACATTGACAAGCACAAAAGCCAGATTGTTCATAAAAGCATGCAATCAAATAATCAGAAAGCTCCACAGTGCAGATAAAACTTGGTTACAAAAGGGAAGAATAAAATATGAATAACTGAATATAGCAATCAAAATTCACAACAATACAAAAAACTTAGATAAGAATATGGGAAAGACCTACCAAGACTTAGACCATCAAGTAACACGAGAAATGCTCCATGAAGAATAGTATATGCTGGTCCTAAGCTCTCATTTATCACATTGACAAACGCAACCCAAGAAAGGAGATCTCTGACAGTAAGCGTTCTCCCAGTCTGCAACTTGTTAAACCACTGCAGCAAAGAATATTACCTTGAATCTATTGATGTACAAAACGTATACTACAGTATAATTATGAAGTAACATATATCGTTGGCATGATTTTAATTATAGTTATAATTATAAAGCTCAGAACATTGTGTGCCTGATGAGAGAGCATGGGAAAGAAAGAGATGGTATGGAGACAAGATTAAAGAAAAAAGACAGACCAAGAAGTGCAGCAGGTGCTCAATGATGCCACACAAATTATGAATCCCTAGTATGAAATATTAATACTAAAAACCTAAAACTAATGATCTTGCAATCAAATTGTTTTTAAACATCGCAAAACCTTGAGATGTGTGGTCATGTTCATCTTGGTAAACAACACTCTGGATTCAAGCTTTTAGACTATGAACCTTAAAGCATGTATTACTTTCAGGATTACAGAATTTGAGTAGGAAATTAGATTAAGAGAAATATGAAAGGGAAACTACCTCCCAGAAGTTGACGATGGGATCTATGATATTAGATTCCTTTGATTTGGAAAGGCTACAAAACAATAATATCAGGAATTAGCAACAAGATATCTATTGACAAGTATCCTTTTGAGCATTTCAAGGAGAGCACATACCCAGAAAAAGCAATACTTCTGAGCTCCTCAGTATCCGTAATAGGGGGGACCCATATCTCAGTAAAACGGTTACGAAGCGCAGGTGACAATTCCTTCTTTCCATAATCGCCACCCGGGTTCATGGTGGCAAGAACAAAAAAATCTTTATGAGCTACAACTTCCTCCAAGACAGGACCACCTTTCTCAGCTAACGACTACAAAGATAAAGCGAATACAATAACATATAAGTGGACAAATAAACAGACATAGAAACTCTATAATGAAAACGAAAACCAGCATGAAGAAATGATGAAAATGATAAGGAATGGAACTCTCACACAAAAATACTCACCAATTTCCTGTCTGGCTCCAACACACTATTCAGTCTTTCTAATACACTGTCATCAGCCAAAGATATTTCATCAACAAGAACAATATTTCCCGCTCTCATCGCTTCTACAAGAGGCCCATCTTGCCACACAAAAATTGAACGCCAATTTTTATACAGCATCACTATGTTGTTCCATATCTTCTCAAGGACAACAACATCCTGCGGTGAGACGGCCTCTTCTAATACTGAATTATTTTTGTACTTCTTTAGAACTGCCTCTATTGATTTGATCAACAATTCACCTTTACTAATATCTGCAGAAATATCCTGCACATGCCATGTTCAAGAAAATATAGCATCCACATTGAAAGAAAGACAGGTGAAATACAAACATCAATGGCGGGTATTGGAATACTAACAATATCTTGGCCAAAAGATGCCAATGCCTGAGATAGTTCCAACTGTTTGACTTCATTCTCATATTCTGTGATTAATTTTGATCTGTCTCTCACAGGAAAGAACCCCTAAGAAAGAGGCTGACATCAGAAATTGTACATGAAAGAAGTAACAGTGTAGCATTGGAGTCTGGAAAATGTAAGATGAAAAAAGATAAGCCTACACCAAGGAAATCAGATGTTTCTGTGTATTGATGACAGTTAAGGATGTGCAATCTTCTATCCAGAACATTGCTTAGTATTTGGCAGATTGTTGTTTTGCCTCCTCCAGTGTCACCAACAAGAAGAACAGGCTCACGCAGTTCATAACAACGGCTGATGAGAAAATATAGTCTCCGCATACTTTGAGTCCAGGTGATTGTTATGTTTTGCCTATATAAAAAGTGCAAATAATAGCACCAAAAATTCAGCCCAGACTGTGACAAAGATAAAACAAACAAGCTCAAAGAAAATGATTCGATAATAGAAGAATTAGGAGGGAAAAGGCATTACATGGAATCCAACCTTGGAAACTCCTGGGGTAAAAAAAAACAAAAGCAAAAAAAGAACAGAAACCCATTATTTATATCAGAATAACATAAGAAATAGCAAAACTTAGTAATGATGCAGTAATAGTAACGCTTAATAATAGTAATACAGTAAGAACAACAGCTTCCTTGAAAACTAATCTAACAGAATGAAGGTAAGTGACTCTAAAAGTGCAAAGCAACAGATCAAAAACAAGCAATTTAAATGAAACAGGCAGCTCAGTGTATGACACAGCTCCATCCAATGGAATATATAAAGTTAAAAGACATTCAATATAAACTAACTTCAGGAAAACTAAATTGAACCAGTTCCAAGAAGAAAAGACAACTTAGCTAGATGCATGACATGCTGTTACATCAATTATCTGAAAATGGTTTTTATTAAAAGTTTCAAAGTAAGATAACAAAACTTACCATTTTGTACAAATCATCTTTTGCAAGGCTAACCCGGAAATGTCTCTCCAGAACCTCTTGAACAACTACCTTCTCAGTGTCATCACGCAGACTCTCTGCAAGGACGTAATACCCTTCTCTGGCTAGTTCTTCATTAGATGTACCCTCAAAAGTCCTAAAACGGTCTGCCCAGCGGAATAAATCTCTTGGAGTTATATATCCATGTTTTCCAGCAAAAGCTTTGCTAGTCTGTCTATTGCGTTGCAGGTCTTTCATCACTTCAACCAATTTTGAAGCACGGCTGTTTGCAATACTGCATTTCTCAGTAAGAATTTCAGTCAGTTCATCTTCTGGAATTTCATCGACATGAATCTCCACAAAGCGATTGCGAAAAGCTCGAGACAGTATTTTGCGTCCACCATATGAAGTAGGAGGATTCTGTGTAGCGAAGAGCATAAAATTAGGATGCGCTGAGATTGTTTCACACAGCTCAGGCACAAAAAGCTCCCTATTGTCATCAAGCAGTCTGTTTAATGCCTCTAGCACATCAGATGGAGCCAAATTTAGTTCATCTAAGACAATCCAATGCCCACCCCTGACAGCCTTCACCAATGCTCCTTCGTGAAATACAAGCTTTCCTGAAGAATCAGTCATATAGGAACCTAAATATTCTTGGATATCAGTCTGCTCATGATTATTGATTCGAACAAATTTGTTTCCACTTATTGCTGCAAGATATTTGACAAGGCTTGTTTTTCCACTGGATGTTGGTCCTTGTAAGAGAACAGGATATCTTTTAATAAAAATGGCATGTGCCAAATGATTAAGGTGGTCAACTACACTCTTCGTCTTGACGTATTTTTTCACAAATTCATCAGAACTGCCTTTTAATTCTCCCAAGTACCTTTGAAGTGGTTGAGCTCCACTACTTTCCCTTGAGATAAGTTTTATTATTGGTTCCATGATCATAGCACTGGAAGCATCCAACAAGGAGAGGAAAAACATGGAAAATCCATCGTATAATGCTTTCTGAAATCCGCCAATACCTTCAGCTTTTATCGCATACTCTAGCGCACGGTAAAGAGACCTTAAGCTATACTGTGGCTTCTGATTAGCACCATCCTGCAGGCTTTCTTCAGATAACCTTTTAGCTTCTTTGTAAAAGCAAACAATGTTGCCTACTAACTTACTGTCGGATTCACGTCCACCTAAAAATCGCCTCACGAATATCTCCAGGTCATCATCAGACAACTCATCATCCACAGCATACTCTGTAAATCTGCTTCGGAAGGAGAACGGCAAGTCTCGCTTACCAGCATCCGTGGCTGGATTCATACAGGCAAACAAACGGAAATTCAAATTTCTGGGAATGCCCATTACATCCCCTCTCTCAGCTAAACAAAGTGATCCTCTCACTCCTTCAAGAACACCAATAAGCCTGCCCAATATCTCCGGTGGGGCTAAGTTCACTTCATCTAGTAAAACCCAATGCCCCTCCCTAAGGGCTGTCACAAATGCACCTTCAACAAAGGTAAAAACCATTCCACCTGAACAAATCTGCTGATGAATCTTCTCCACTTTTTTGGACAGACACGTCCAATTTTGAATATCTTCAGGTTTCTTCCTCTTCCTACCAGATCTAGACTTTCCTTCCAAAATTTTACCTTCAATCTTGTCAATAGTTTCCTTTAACCCTCCCAAAAATGTATCCCACTTCTTGGCTCTATAGTATTTTTGCAGCCATTTCATAACTGTTGAATCATCCTGGATACCAAAAGTGAAAAGGACTCATAACTCAAGCAAAATGCTAAATTAGTTCCAAAACATCTGGTTAGGAATGAGTGCAGGAGGAAATCTACGAATGACTAAGTTTTAAATGTAAACTACCTTCATCTTCAAATTTCTTGCCAATTCATTAAATTCATTGTACACCATTGTGCACATAAGCTTTGCATCAATAGGCTTAAATCCTCCCAATAGATCAACTATATCACTTTGCTGGCTCAAATTCTGCAAAAAAAGAAAATTAGAAATTGTAGAAAACCACTACGATAAATATGTTATTAGAAGAATGTACGTCAAAACACACCAAAACAGTGAGTTTCTGTCCGATCCAGTGTGCAAGATTTTGAACTAGTGTTGTTTTCCCAGTCCCTGTTTCTCCTACTAAGAGAACTGGCTCATTGTACTCGACAGAGCGAGCTATTTTCTCGAGTAACCGTGTAGATGTGCATGTTTCAACAAACTTTGACCGATCATGTGACTGAAAAAAAAAACAGGTCAATAAGAGGCTGTAACAGATGACTATTTGTGTCAGAAAGAAGCAGATGCTTATAAACTAACCGCAGTTTCACCAAGTGGAAGAGAAACTCTGCCAATTTTTAGAATTCCAGAAAATTCCTGCAGTTTATTGAATAATTAGAAAACAATCTCAAAGCAGCGACAAAACACTTTCAAGAACACTAAGGTACCTGAATTAGGGGCTTATGCTGAGAATCTGGAATGGCGACATTCCAAATGCTAGCCACAATATTACTTACTGTCACTCGGTTTTTAGTTGACATATAAGACGCAAAGAATATATCTGCTGCCTGAGGAAAAACCACAAAAACGCTAAATTAAACAAATAAAAATTAGAATAAGAGACAACATAAGCAAACTTTAAAGAAACAGACCTCCTGATAAATTGTATGGCCATCGTACGAGGACAGACCATTAACCCGTTCACACCACTTGAGCAGGTCTCTGGAAATGATGACCATTCAGAAAGAATAGAATGACCAATCCATTAATAACAAAAAAATCAGTTATATATGCTCACCTCAGTGAAAATCTACTCGGAGAACTGAAAGTAGCTGAGTTTTCAGTTTTTGAACCAGAAAATTGGGGACGAAGAGCAGAGTTGACTGTTTCAAATGTTTCTGCAAAGATAGAATAGTTTCACTGTTAGTACAGATTCCATGTCGATGGGCTTACGTGCAGGAGGAACCTACCAATAAGTTTCTCTGCAACAGGTCCTAGGTTTTGATATCGAGCACCCAGGATATTTTGCAAGCTTTCACGATCTGGCGGATAAACAACAATTCTTCTCCAAAGAGGACTTAACGAATTTCCAGCTACATCCAAGAAAATCAGACAAAAAATAATAAGGTTTCTTGAACTGAATCTTATTTGCAGCAAGCAAAATATGGGTTTTCCTCAGATCTAATGCCATGTAATAATACAGATAGTTACAAGACCTCGTAAAGGTTTTAGTATTGCAAACATCAATAAAATTGGATATTTAATCTAGCTAGGTTGGTTATTTTCAAAAAGGCCGTGTAACTCAATCACTGTATCAGCTTTTTATAACTGGGAACAATGGCTAGCATGAATATTCATTACAACAGCTGTTTGTTGAGCCTCTAATCCCATTGACATTTGGCTTTATGCTTCAAACAATAAACTCCAATGTAAATTTGCAGGTTTCGAGCTTATTTAACTAAAATACCCTTTGACCTAAATTGCAACCATCACCCATAGATTAATTGCAACTATCACCCATAGATCACATTAACTGTCGCAATATCACCCAGTGCAGAATCAGACCAACGAAATGCAACAGCTAAGCTGTCAAACCAATTAGTGTCCACAAGTCATACCTTCCCTGATGTGTGACACACTGCATTCCGTAGATATAGTTGAAAACAGTTGGAAACTCTCCGCTATCAGTATCTCCTGCAAGAAGATTAAAAATTAAGAAGCTCTGAAACCTAAATAAATCTCTTGAGGAAAAACACAAGTACCTAAAACAGAATTATTTAAAAGTTGTGTCCCCTATAATAATTTTCCATACAAGATAAGTAGTAGAGCAGCAAAAAGAGAGTGGTTACCTCTCCCTGACTGGTCACGAATGAGCAGGCGCCTCCCAGCAACTGTGACAAGAGGAGGGGAACATCTGATGGAGCTTTGTCTATGTCCTCAAGAACCACCCAGAAACCATTCATAATAGCCTGCCACGATGGAAAACAAAAAAACAAAAACTACCAACTTAAATCGTAGGAGGATGGATAGATACCGCGAGGCTGCCATCTGAATTCCATTCAACAAACCTGGGTAAGCGAGCCAGGCTGCCATTTGAATTCGCCAGGTTGATCAGTACACACATAGGTGCCAACCAACGTTTTCCCATCAAGTTGATCATCCATGTGGATAAATACAACTATCAAAATTAAAAGAGGGGCATAGAGACAACACAAAATGTAGTGAGAAATATTTTGGTTTAAGGCCTTCAATTTAACAGTGGTACTCAATGTATCAATAGGCGTAGCAACATCTCAAGATAGTTGCGTTTCCCCTTCTAGTAAAGTAGAAAGTTCCAAGTAAAAAACAGTTAAGATCAATATACTAGATATTAAAATTACAACATACCATGGTTACCACTTTCATCAGCCAACTTTCGAATGAGGGCAGACTTTCCAGAGCCCGAGGGACCATACAGAAGAACAGGTCGCTTTTGACTAACAGCCAATGAGACCATTTCAAAAGATTTCTTCACCCTAGAGTGAATTTCAAATGGTTCAGAGCAAGATTTGACATCCCTGAATTGAAGAGGAAGGTGGAATTCAACCCGAAAAAGAGAAAATTAACATTAGTACATGTGGCATAAGTGGAGAAATTTCATGAAAAGAAACCCGAAGAGAACTGACCAGGTGTCCAGCCTCCGAATTTTCATCATCGGCTCATTTGTTTCTACCCCTGCTGATTGTCGCTTGTGAATCCCAGGTACAAGGATACTAAAATGTTGCAAAGAACTCAAACCTGTGTATGTAGGCAACTGAATGTATAATCCAGCCTTTTCTATTTCTATATCCTGACAAAATTCCTCCCAGCTGAATGTATCAAAGAAAATATACCTTTAGAAACAAAACTTCAGAAGAAAAGTATATTAAAAGTCTTGAGAACAGCTAAAAAATGGATTACCGTAGCAAGCATGAAAGTGCTTCCTCCGATTCAAAACCAAAACATCCTGCTAGTCTGTCACTGCATCTCAAAACAACAGAGAGAATTTGAATCCCACACCACACAGTGTCTCGATGCTTTTCCACGAGATGCCTATTTTTTCTAGGACATTTTGAGAGCCTTTTCATGGAGTCCAAGTAACAAGACCAATCCCACAACTTAGAGAAAACCTCAGGTCTGATGACGAGAAAACGATATGATACTCGAAGACAAAGCAAGGACGAATCAATAGCCTGATTCAGGAGAAAAAATAATCGATGTAACTGACCAAAGACTAGAAAAAAAAAAAGAATAATAACACTGTCCATATGATGCTCTGACATCTCAATAAACGTCAAAGATAACAAGCATACCTCCATGTGCTCTTTCACAAGAGTTCGCTCGTATGGTGGTGGAGCTTTCTTAAAATAATTTAGAATAGACCTGAAAAATTAAGAAAGCTTCTGTTATGAGACTAGTCGAGCTACATCAACAAAACCAAATTAATTTTTATACAGATTATTAGCTTTATCGCTGGTTCACATGATTGATCTCATCTTGCATATTATTTCTAGCTTCGAAAACAACTGAGTATAAATATATATATAGGCAATAAAGTAAAAAAAAAAGTCCCCTTACCCTAGCAAAGAAGTATTCAAATGAAGAGCACGACTGAAGGCCAAGCAAGCACACTCATGTAGCTCCAGCCTTTGTCCACGCCGAACATAAAAATCAACCACACTAATAGCTTCCTTCATGGCATTTTCCAAGACTGATGACACATCGTCTGAGTAACCAGTAGTACTTGAGCTTAAATCACCCACTAGATGAAGAAGACCCACCACTCTATCTACAACCCTTGTAATTATTGGAAGGAAGTAATGAACCAATGGAATTGTATACTCCGGATGAAGAAACACATCTGCTAAAGCATTAATCACATCTTCGTTATCCACCACTTCTCCTCCCTAACAAGTCCAGCACACATAAAAATCAAAAATGTTTTAAGAAAAACACAAACCCATATTTATGAATCACGTTTTAGTAAGACTTTACCTTGCTGAGAATCGAATTGAAAACTGGGAAAGCTGCCACCTTGGGACAACGGTCAGAAAACGTTTCCAAAGCAAGTTGAAGATTGAAACTTCCATCAATAGCCATTGAAACCTGTTAATAGATGGAACAAAGCACGAAATTAGAGTTTCTATGTAACGGAAATTTAGGTTAATCGTCTCTTTACTTAAATCCTCATAAGAGGATGAAATTTGAAATTGATTGACACAAGATTTCAGAGAAGTAGAAGAAAGCTTACGTATAGAGAAGCAAAGGCAATGGAGGTAGAGATTTGGGAGGGTGAAGAAGAAGAGAACGCGGCGCAACGCAGGTTTAAGGGTTTAAGCCCCTTTTAAGGTTTTTGTTTCAGTCAAAAAGGCGGTTTGGGTTTTAGAGAGAACTGAAAAAAATAATAAAAATGAAAAAAAAAACATATTGCTAAATGAACCCTTACATTTATCGAAACTTCCAAACCACGTCACTTTATTTTGTTTGGTTCTGTTTTAGATCCCAGTTGCAGAAAAGCTCGTTTGTAATGAAACGCGGCATTTCAACGACAACCAAAGCAGTTGTCTAGTAACTAATTAGAGCCGCCAAAAATAGTTGTTCACGTAGTAAGTTGAGAGTTAAAGGTTGAAGATGCTCAGTTCATAAAACCTCCAGTTTATAATGTACATTGTATGAGCATGATCGATTCAATGAGGGGGAGTTAACAGAACAATATGAACATATTTCTGATAGTTATGATCCTTGAAATTGGGCATTATTGTTGATACTTTCGATTGTAAATAATATATGAAAAGAAAGATAATGTTTAGATACTAAACAGAAGACAACTGTAAAGATGTAAAGAATATAAAACCAAAAAAGATGTAAAGAATAATTTAACTTTCAAAACAGACTTGAAATGCTAAAATTTGATCCAAAACATCGAAACTTTATAAACAAGAAAGCACAAAACTATTAATTACAAATCCTGAAACATAAAATGTTGACTTAAGTTTAAAATTAACTTGTAAGTTGTTCTAATACTATCAAGATATATGGTTTGTAAAGGAATTAGGATTAGGAAAATAATATTAGGAATTATCTAATATTATTAGGATTAGGAAGAATAATATTAGGAGTTATTTAATATTATTAGGTGTTTTGTTAGAAGTTAAATCTAATAGAACTAGGATTGATCGTTCACTATATAAGGAGATATCAAGTTGTGATATAACTTATGAGTTGTGAAAGAGAGTTTGAGAGTTTGAGAGTTTAAGTTTTGAGAGAGTTTTCTCAAGCTAATAAAGAAGAGTTGATTTCGTTTAATCTTTCTTTTTTAATTCTTCCGTTGTCAAATTAGAAACTAGAATTAGTATCAGAGCCTTACAAAGTTTTTCTAAACCGTTGTTAGTCTTTTTGGAAGAATCATTCGTGTTCTTCTTCTTTAAAAAAATAGAGCAACGCTTTTGTGATAAAGACGGAACTTTGTGAGATCGAGAAAGTTTCTAGAGAGACTTTGTTTTCTTCGTGAGAGTGTGAGTAAGAAACAAACTGAGAGAATGGGAGATATAGTAGCAGCGAAACCTAAGGAGAGTGAAACTTCATCAATTCAATGTCCAATGCTAACATCAACTAATTACATGGTATAGGTCATGAGGATGAAGATTGCACTCAAGGTACACAAGGTTTGGGAAACTATAGATCCGGGATCAATAGATGTTGAAAAATTACATGGCTATAGGTTTATTGTTTCAATCCATACCCGAGACACTCATACGATAAGTTGGTGATCTAGATTCGCCAAAAGGTATATGGAAAGCGATAAATAAAAAGACAACTTGGAGCATATTGTGTCAAAGAAGTGAGGCTTCAGACCCTCATGTCCGAATTCGGAAGTGAAGATGAATGAAAGGACTCAATGGGATATTGTAGCTCGTCAGAGAATAAGAACGAAGCTAGAGAGAAAACTAAACTTAGAGTCTCAAGAGCTGAACAAGTGCTTTTATCAAGTGAGAATAATTCAAATTCTAGTAGGAATTTAGAATCAATGAATAAAAAGTTTCATGAAATAGAGAATAAGGTGGTTGAGCTCAGCAGAGAAAACCAGCAACTATTAAAGAAGTGGAAGTTGATGAGTGAAGAACTTGGCAAGGAAGAAGAAAAAAACAAGTTGTTGGAATAAGAACTCGTTGATACTTGGAAGAAGATTTATATGCTCAACAGTGGTACAAGAGATCTGAACAAGATTTTTCAATGGGAAGGACAGAGAAGATGAATCATGGTCTGGGGTACCAAGGAGAAATCTCCTCAGGTTGACAAAGTTCGTGAAAGGGAACATCTCCATTCATGTTCCAACACAAGAACTCCAAACTGAAAAGTCAAACTATGGTCTTGGACATCAAGGAGATACGTCCATAAGTGATGAGAAATCTATTCAATTTGTTAGAGGGAATAACCCAGAACCTGTTCAAACAAAGTTTCAGAAAACTGAGACTAAGAGGAGAACCCCACGTAGGTGTTATTATTGTGGAAAACTTGGACATATCAAGAGGTTTTGCTATAGGTTTCAAGCTAGGATGAGGACGTTGATGAATGAGCAAAGGTATTATCAATCCTCATGATGACTCTTCACATGGTTATGTGAGAAATGATGATCTATATATCAAAGGAAGAACCACGATTACACACCAAGGAGCTCAGTTGATTGGCAGCCAAGATTTTGTGACAATAAAAGACCCAAAACTTTGATGAGAGATCAAAATTCCTTGGAAAGATGCACAAAAGAGGATGAAAATATGGTGAAGACGGAGAATCTAGAGTTGATTGCTCTAGAGCTAAAACAAAATGACCAGTCATTTAAGAAGAATAATGATGGTCATGTAGAGAAGCATTCAGAGGAAGATCAAGCGTTCTTTGATTTACAAGAATTTTTGAATGAATTAGACCAATCATGTAGGGAAAGTTCATTGGAGGAAACTGAAGACATAGATTGTCAAATTCAATCAAAAAGGGGGGGGGGGGGGGAAGGAAGCAGTACCTGAACAAAAGCTTCAAGATTGATGTGATCTTCTCAACACTGCTTGAAGAATGGTGCAACTCCAGGTAACTCCATTATCACTATTACACTTTTGCAGGAAGTACAGGGAAACAAGAATCTGGAATTGCAATAAGGAGTATTGATTCCAGGTGAAGCATCTACTGGAAGAGATTCAAGAGAAGAAAAGTCGTTTCTTTAGTGTGTGTTCTTGAATCTATAGGTATAAGTCGAGAGTGAATAATTCAGAGGAATAGGAATTACCTAAGATAAGATGAAGTCAAAGAATGGTTTTTGACTCTAGGTGGAGCTATCGTGAGGAATGAAGAAATCAAGTAAGACTTACACAGTGATCCTAAGGTTAGAAGAAACAAGACGTGGAAAAGATGATTTAGGTTATACTGGTTACTTGTAATCATCAACGCATCAGAAGAGTCATGGCGGTTCACCGGAAATGCATCAAGGTGAAAGTCTAAACATGAAGAGTTGATTAATGTTAAGAAGTTTACCTGAAGTCTTCAAAGTAGCATGAACTCAGGTTGTGGTTCATCGGAGAAGCTGCGAGAATAAAAGTTAAAATTATCAGACATGAAGTTTCGAAATCTCAGGTGAAGGCAAGTTTTGATTCATCATAACTAAGAAATGAAGTGAGAAGATGCAAAAACTCACATCAAAGATTGCATCGTTGAAACTCGCATCGAGGAAGAGATGCAACTCACGTTTTTGGCAAAAGCTTTAAACAGCGGTGGAAGAGGCGGTCGAGCTCACCGGAAATATCGCCAGCGGATGCAAAATTCGTGCATCTGGTGTTGTTGTTTAGCCATTGAAGAAGAAGAACATCATTTCTCCTTCATTGTCAAAAGAAAAAAATATAAAGAAATTTTTTGGGCTGGATTCACTAAGGCCCAAGGTGGAGAATTGTCAAGTTATGGGCCTCAATCAGTCTCCTGAAATGTAGCTGGGCCAAGTTATTGACAAAGGGAAAATGAAAACCGAACCTAGTCTAAGTTTGAGGTGTTGCACCTCGGTGAGAGACAAAAGACAGAGCCATGTCTTCAGCTTCCAGAGGCCGAGTTTATGGCAGCAACACTTGAAACTTGTCAAGCTGACGACTAGCAAGAAGGTTGTCATGAGAATCGACAAAGAGTCTATAATCGCTGGAACAAAGAACCCGGTTTTCCATGGTCGGAGTAAACACATTCACACAAGGTATCATTTCATAAGGAAATGTGTTGAGAACAAACAAATATAAGTTCAGCATGTTCCCGAGAATGAGAAAAAGGTGGATATCTTGACTAAGACATTAGGAAAGATCACGTTCAAGGAAATGAGAGTTGGTGTTATAGATTTGGAAAATATTAACTTCAACCTTAAGGGGGAGAATGTTGATTTAACCTTAAAGTTAACTTGAATTACAAGTTTTTCTAATCCTATCAAGATTTAGTTTTAAAAGAGAATAGAATTAAGAAGAATAATATTAGGAGTTATCTAATATTATTAGGCTTAAAAAGAATATTATTAGAAATTATCTAATATTATTATATGTTTTATTAGGCGCTAAATCTAATAGAACTAGGATTGATTTTTTACTATATAAGGAGATATCAAATTGTGATATAACTTATGAGCTGTGAAAAAAAGTTTAAAAGCTTAAGTTTTGAAAAAGTTTTCTTAAAATAATAAAAACGAATTAATTTCTTTTAATTTTTTTTCTTAATTCTTCCATTGTCAAATTAGAAAAAAAGCTTCAACTTTTTGACACGTTCTCAATGCAAAGCCAAAACAAATTTCCATGAAAGAAGATGACTAGCTCTTACGGAATTCCACAAGGCACAAAACTGTTTATTTACAAAAAAAAAAGAGATTACAAACTGTTTAATGTAAATACGAATGTCAATCCAAATGAAAAGAATTTTAAGAAAATTAAAATGTGAAAATACGCTAAAACATTGCCTATATTTTAGGGATATTGTTAACTAGAATATTTATATAAATTTATCCAAAGATATTTCTCTATATATGTTGATTCTCATCATATATATATAAATGAATTATAATATCATATAAAAGCATGTGTAAGACTCTATGATCTTGTCCTTGTAACAGAGAAAATGCTCAAATTTCCGAGAAAACCCTCACCGGAAAAAACTCCCCGGCGACGTTGGCATTAGTCCTAACATGTATAGCCTTTATTTCAAGGGTTTTAGTAAGAGATGATGACTCATTAGCCAGATTCGGGGTTGCAATTTGTGGGAAGAAAGGTGATCTCTTGTTTCACTTCAAAGGGCCAATTCATGGCTCCTCCAACATTATTGTGTTGGAGGCTGAGCTTACAGCTTTGAAGCGAGGACTAACATAAGCTGTGAGTTTGGGGATCACTCATATCTCAATCTACTGTGATTATCATCCAATCTACGAATTAGTAAGTTTTAAGAGCATTGATTTTTCCAAGGCTTATGTCATTAGTATACATGAGGATTGGATGTTTTAGTTTTACCAATTGTAAAATCTGAATATATATATATATATATATAGATTTTTTGTCCTATTAAATGGTTTAATTTTCTTTGAATGTAAGGTCACATGGAGATCTGTGCCAGAGGAGAAGAAGATTGCCCTACTAACGAATAATGTGCAACGTATAAGAAAACGATTCACGTGGAGCATTCCGATTTTTGTTGAGAGAAATAGTATCAGATATGCTTATAAACTAGCAAAGGAAACAATAGTAAGTAAAATGAGAATACCTATGGATCCTCCTCACCAAGCCATTACTTGCAATATTTGTTTAGATGATAATATTGATGCTAATCAAATGTTTTATGTTGATAAATGCCGTCATCGATTTATGTTGATACCTGCTTGAAATGTGGTCAACTCTTTTGCAACAACTGCAAAGTTTCATGGCATAGTAAATTGTCATGCGACGATTACAAGAAGTTGCATCCAAATCCTACAGCAAACGATGGGAAGCTAAAGGATCTGGCAAGTAAGAAAATGTGGCGTCAATGCGGAAAGTGCCAACACATGATTGAACTTTCTCAAGGATGCGTACGAGTAAAATGCAGGTATATATCATCTCTATTTAATAACATTTTTTTACTTTTGAATTTGATTATATGTTTTAATCTGATTTAGCATTGTATTTTCATGTTAGATGTGGACATAACTTTTGCTACCAATGTGGAGCCGATGCTGGAGGTTGCCATCATGGTCATGGTCTTCCTCCATGACCAACACCGCCGCCACACCCGCCATGGTCATGTAGCTTTTTGTTTCTTTTTTTTTGTAAAAAATAGAACGGTTTAGCTCCTGTCGTGATGATTGAAAGTCCAATTTTAGTAGTGCTTGCGTCGAGCGTGAGACAGCTACTTTACGAATTACGAGAAAGCATTGTCAAAAAGGTGAAAAACCAAACAATGTTTAAACCAATTTAATCTCCAAACCAACATCAAAGCAATTGAAATGAAGCAAAAAAGACATTATAACTCAATCATTTCGTTGACCAAAAAAAGACATGAATCATAAATGTTACAGTAAAATTTCTATCCTCCATCCAGTGTTTCATTAATCCCCTGAAGTTTAATATCCCTGGTTCTTATTTTCAACCGTCGTCTGTTCCGACACAACAACATCAGCTCCAACATGTTCCTTGCTAGATGATTCATCCTCGAGTGACTTTTGATATTGTTTTGGTTCAAGATCATCTGATGTATCATCTATGGCTGGTGAAACTACCTCAGTTGAAGCAAGTTTGATATCATTTCCTATATTTTCAGATTCTGTGCTCTTACTTTCAACTGACTGTTCACTCGTTTCAACAAGATGATCATCGGATGAGGTTTTGTCATTCTGGCTTGTACGAGCTTCTTCTATAAGACACGGCTCTACTGTTTCCTCTTCGACCCCTTTGCTTTTGTCAACAGAATCTTCTCCTGTGATGTCAGCGGCATGATCAGAATCATCAGCTTTTTCTGCAAGTGGTGAATAACTTGTCTCATTTGATTCATCATCCTCAATAGAAGAGCGCCCAGGAAGGTCTGGCTCCTCTTCAGCAATAGTTTCTGTCTTTGACTCTGACCCTTCAAGACTTGTGGAAGCAGGAAAAGACTGGAAAGTGTCCCAATCATCATCATCATCATCTTCTTCTTCTTCTTCTTCTTCTTCTTCTTCTTCTTCTTCTTCTTCTTCTTCGTCGTCATTTTCTTTGTCGATTCCACTTTCTACTGTGCTAACCTGATTGAATGATGTTGGCACAGTGGACAATGTTTCTGCTTTGACCATTTGAGCAGAAGAGGCAACTTTCTCAGGTGTTGCTACCACAGGTGCTGGTAGTTTGATATCCATTGGTGGAACCAAGGATTTTGTATTCGGAAGGGTGCTATCTTTAGAGACAGAAGCACGGATGATATCCTAACATCAAAAGAACATGGACACCAATTAGATAGTTATTTCAAACTTTTGTGTGCAAAATTTCTTACCACAACAAATATTAATTGATTTGATCTTTATTCTAAGGTTCTACGCTAGACAAAGTTTGAATTATGGGGAATATAAGGAAAGAAGGACAAAATGATAACGAATTTAAGAAAAGTAAAGAGAAGGCTAGGTTGGTTAAAAGGACAAGGAATTTCGGATCCACCAAACTTTTTGAACACAATGTTTCCAGGAGAGTAAATGAAATTGAATGCATTCAAGAACCTGAAGCTGCTGCCGTTGTGCCGTTGGCAGCGATAGCAGAACATCCTTAAAGTGAACTGCCGAAGAAGGCAACTGAGCTAGATAGGAAACAAGCCGCACAGCTACATTTCTTAACTCGAGGGCTTCCTAGTATTATCCATAAAAATAAAATAAAATTAGAAATGCCTTAAGGAGCAACAAATTTCTAATGTAGAATTTACAGGCTGGGCTACGAATGGAACCTTAGAAATGCCATCTGAAGTCTTAGAGTAAACTACAAGAACAGCTTCAAGGAAAAGGCTCATGAATCCCCTCTGAAGTTCATCAGTATTTGAATGTGTCTGAAGTAGCATTATGAACCGCATGCATTCACCAGCTATGACCAACGATTCCTTATTCATAGGTTTCTATCCAAAAGAATAAGAAAGAAGTCAGCTTTCATAGTTATCTAAAAGATGTCAAAGTTGCTCTTTTTCTCCTAGAATGTAAAATTTGTTGAAATTGAAATAAAGAAACGAGATAACAACCAGAAGCGTCCTCTGCATCAGACTGACAATATCTCCAATAAGTTCCCCAATAAAGAAGATCACAAAAATTTTCTCCTCTGGGTTGTTGTAACGCTGTACCAAGCTTTTTAGCACTTGTAAAACAGTAGCTTGAACCTGCATATATTTGAACTAATACTGTTAAGAGCTTGATATTTAACGGTTGAATTGATATATGAAAAGAAAATAGGTCTTAGCTACCTGCACACTGGAATCTTTAACTACTGCGGCTATACTAATGTGGCAACTCTTCAACATGGCAATACAGATAGAATTGGTATCAGTTTCATCTCCTGGACAGTCAAACTCGTAGGCAAGCTTAGCCAGTGAAAAATGTTGTTCCAGACAGAATACAAGCTTCAACTGAAGAAGCTTGCGTAACCCTGATCTCTTGTTGTCCACAAGATGGATACCGTTGATACAATCTTTAGTCAGATCACCAACAGTGTGCAGACAAGCACCAAAAATGGCTTTCAGATGGACACTACTGTCGGCAGAAAAACTAGTGGCATCTGCAATAAACGTTTTGATTAAACAGCTTCTACAAATTTTTCAATGCAACAATAACGGAAACAAAAGATTTCAGTAGCAGCACATAAACTTCACCTTCTGCGTTGCAACTTCACGGCTCACGTAAAACAGACAGAAATCATACATAATCTATACTGAAATGTAATATCAAAACGAATCTAACCTCTCAAAACTTTGAGACCATCTGATAACCACCCCTTATCAGCCTAGTAGAAAAAAGGTTAACCCAATTCCAACTCCATACAAACTTACTATCAGTTCATTCCTTTACTCTTGAAAAAACGTCATAGTGGATCAGTATTTTATATTTCATATGCTTTCTATCTAAGAATGTGGTTATTGTTTTGACCCAGGCAGCTAAAATGTTAAGGGGCCTTTACTTATCATATTATCACATTAGCTGTGGATTCTAATCTCATACCAGTAGAAGGTTTTTCTGATGAGGCTCTGGTAAGCTCAAGCAACAACTCATTGGTGGACTTCACAATCTCAAGAGCTTTAGGTAGGTAGGAGTCAGTGGGGACTTGCCGGATGCACTTGTAGCCACTTAATAGAAATGCCAGAGGTGCCGAATGTAAACGATACTGCATCTTACCAATAATCACCAGTTAGACGTAAGGAGTGCAACAAATAAAACAGAAATCCAGAAATGCAACAAATAAAGCAAAAATCCCTCACAGATGATATGTTACCTTCAACTCAAAACGTGTCACTATCGTCTTTATGGAGATAAGTAAAGGAGAAAGTAAATTATCCCAAATGACATCATCTGGCGAAATTTCATTATGCCTGAAACAGAAAAGAAGGAATCTTTGTTACAAGTTTCTTCCAGGTGGAATTCAGTATATTTCCCTCTACATAATTTTTCAGGTTCAAATTAAACAGAGATGCACACAGCTTTGAAAATTCTCCTGGTAAAGTGCGCACCTGTAAAAAATTTTGAACAGGTATCCCAGACAGAGTTCAATGGTCGAATAGGCAAACTGCTCACTTTCAAGGAAATCATTTGGACAGTTATGTGAAATCTGTAGAAACGTGAGAATAAACTTTATCAGAACATGATCTATTCTAATGCATATAGCATATAGAGTCCTGGAAAATTAATAAGGAATCAGTTGCTACGAGAAAACTCATCTAACAGTGGTATTATGACCATGAAATATATAATATCTGTTGCTATGCCTATGGCAGAGTAACAGAAAAACTGGTGACTGATATTTTCTCCTACCAGAGAATAGTATGTCTTTGTTCCAAGTAAATAAAGGGGAAAAAAAACAGAGAAAAAATGCAAATATACAAGGTTCTTGAACTTCATTTCCAATCTTAGGGAAAGTGAATATATGTAAGCTAAAAATGATGCTTTAGGACCTAAACTTCTAATGAAAAGCAATGGTTTCAATAACATCAACAAGTCGTGTACCTGCTGTACTACTGATACTGCAAGAATATCCCATGAACTGTCCATATGAAAGGAATACGAGAAAACCTGGATGTGTTACGAAAAGAAAATGAATCCGGTCAGTAGTAAAAAATCTAACGCTTACAGCCTACTGAGCTTGGACACGGGTAAAGCAGAAGACAGTCAGGAAAATTAGGAAAAATGTCGGGTGGAGTAGATCTGCATAAAGCAGTATTATGTGTTCCAAAGAGGAAGCATGTGATTGCTTCAACCAATATTAAATCCTTTTAGTAGCTGCTATTTTGGATATTTAAAAATAAATATTTGAAGTGGACCTACCTGCAATAGTTCTTGGCAGAGATCTAGGCTAAGAAAGCCACTGGTGGAAAATCTTTCGGCAGAGAGAGATTGGAAAATTGGTAATGCAATTTCATATAACTTTAGGCCCTGGGTCGAAGCTTCCTTGATGCTGGAGTCTCCAATATATTTGATTTTAGCTGAGCCAAAAGGTATTACTTGCGAATTTGAGGTTGGATGCATCCCTTGAAATAAGACAAGTACAGCAAACCCCCATAGGAACTGATAATCTTCAACCTCTAGTGTAACCATGCGATGTCTAGATATTAAAGACTTATCAGAAAATTCCTCCACACTATGATTCACAGGAATAGCATCCAGGACCAAAGCTTGCAGGATCACAGGCCATGCCTCTTCTAGACAAGGCTGTAGCCTTCTTGAAACTGTATGTGGCGGAATTTCATCCAAGAATGAGCACTGCTGAGGCAAGTCAAAGATCTTATTAGAAGATATGGGAGCAGAAGGATAGAAGTGTTCAGCTAAAGAGAGAAAACAGGACTATTAAGCATTGACTCACACTTCTTTTGAGGTTCTGACATAAGCAAACATAACTGTAGCCTCTTAGGACCTGCATCCAGTACCTCCCCAGCAGGTCTGAACTCTTGGAAAACAATGGTAACAGTGCTTCAAATTCTACTGGCATCTCACCATGGTGTTTTCTCAAGAATGTAAATATATAACATTTAAGCGAGGCATGTGCAGCAAGAAGCCTGATCTTGATCTACATTGAAAAAATGAGTCTATTCAGTGAAAGCCAAATGAAACTAGAAAATAAAACTTTTTGTTTCATATGCACCTTGCTTGTGACCCATTCAGCAAACGAAGGATAATATAATTCGTTGAAGTCATTGAGTGGGCGTGAAAGTAGAGAAAATATGCGTTTGACTGCAACTTGATCACTGCTTATTATTCCACTGGTCATTATCTGGAATTAAACACATTTAATTTAGTAACATAATGGCACAAAATTTGAAGGAAGAACCACGACAGATGTCATGCTCACCTTTGTGGCCAATTGTAACCCAGCTTCCAGAAGAACAGGGCCAGAATATGCATCCAAGGCAGTACGAATAGCAGATACAAGTTGAGCCTAAGTGGAAAAAGTGTCAGTAACTACTACATTCATTAAAAATTTTAAATTAGTTGATTGTTCGTGGAGAAATAATTTTGCATGGGGGCACCTGATATTGTTCCAGAAGAAGATGTCCAGGAAGTTCAGGGTCGGCTACTAATTTAAACTGCACAAGTGTCACACAATTATAAACTACCTTTTGCTGTAAAATACTTCACCAGATCAACAAGGTGAATATGACTTGGAGGCTAGCAAAATCTTGGCCAGAAACGCGTGTTTTGAGGCAAAGAATCGGGTGGTGGGGAAGAATAATCAAACATACAACTTCTGAAGAAAGAAAAAATACGAAACAAAGACAAGTGGTAGGGGTGGGGGGAATGAGAGAACCACATGTAACTACAGTTCAGAAATCTTCCACTACCAGAAAATCTCACCTTCTCAAGAATAGTACTAAGAAGTCCAACTCCAATTGGCCTCATGTTTTCAAACTGAATAGTGCTTATCTGAATAATGTGGTAGATCTTGTTAAAATCCCCTCTGAGCATTTTTCAGACTGCTTTAAATGGCGCTTTATGAAGTAAATCCCTTCTCTTTACCTGATAAGCAAGAGATATCAGCTCTTGTAGTTGAAGGACTAACCAGTCACCTGAGCTTTGTCTATCAGAAGCAAGTTTCCTCGCCAATGAAAGATCAAAATGAGCAGCATCATTTCCTACAGCCTCCGGCAAAAGACTCAAACACCTACAGTCGAAAATCAGCTGGGCTAATTTAGCTAAAAGAACATAATTTAGAACACGGAAAAATATAAACTAGTATGCATTTTGACTGAGAGCTGCAACCATTAAGTCATTAAGTGATCAGGATTAACTAAACATTGATATGTATTGGCATAATGCTAAAACCCTTCATGGATTTGTTGAAATTTTCGAAATATCAGTTAAAATTTTATTTCCCATCAAACTCTATTTATAGTCAAAAACTATTCCCGGGGATTTTTTGAAATATTGATATCATGACTAGAGAGGTAGGGTAAGAACAAAGAAACACAAAGAAACATCCCCCACTTACTCAGCTGCAAAAACTCTGGTTCGATATCTCAAGGTTTTGTCTTTATCAGGATTGGCACGTAAAGATTTCCCACTAGAGCTAGAAACCATGTCTTCATCATCATCTCCAACGTTATCTCTTGTACTAGTAGGATCATTTTCTGCAATGTTCGTTTCAGCACTCCTTCCAGCAGATGCTGCAAGGGCCTGTCAGCAGAGTAAAAACAAATTTCCATTGATTATGGGAACAAGAAGGCAGACCTGGATATATAATAATACAAACAAATTTCCATTGAAAATTCAAACTGACAGTAACATTTGGAACAGAATGGCCGCAATCATGAGAAAAAAAATCGCCATGGTCCGGTTTCAGATAGTTCATACTGCAGTAATGAAAAGTCCATAGAAAACCAAGATATTAGTACGAAAAACTCTTTCATATTACCATGTTGCGGCATATTGACATCCATCGAGATGGGCGTGATAGGCATGTTGCATAAAGCAGGCGTATCAAGGTACTACGGATCAGGTTCCCAATCCTACAAGAACAGAACGTTTTCAGTCCACCAATAAAGCAAGTTAATCAAAACCTTACATAAGAACAAAACATTTGCATAAGAAACAATGTTTACAAAAAGAACATTTGCTTACTCAGAATCAGTTTCTTCATCCAACATCTGAAATAAGTTATCCTCTATCTGCTCGTCAATGACAGAAACCTAATACAAAAGAATGCGATAAATTCTGAGGGTGCGATAATTCCAAAACTAAGGATTCTGAAAAGAAACATTTGGATCAAAGCATGCTGTTTACCGGATCTTTCTCAATCAGATGCCGAAGAGTTGACACAGATAGACGCCTAATTATTGGCTGTTTTACAAAAGAATAAATAGTTTTCATCAGGGGATGCCCTTGAAGACTTGCCTATGAAAAGAAGAGATAGCAAAAAAGAAACACCTGTCTTGATGCCAGCGTCATTAAAAGATTTTTCACGTGTAAATGCACTGAAACAGCTTGGGGAGCAAAAAGAATAAGCTGCTGGGTAAAACAGACGCTCCTGAAAAGATTTAGATGTAAAACAACAATTAAGCTTGACACAAGATACAGATAATTATATAGTAGTAACAATGGATTAAAATGATTGTGGCAGAGAGAAAATCATTCACATACTCAAGTAGTGTTGGAATTTCTTGCCAAGAACTAATCTCTGCAATAACAGACTGCAAAAACTTTAATTTAGGACAAGCAAACCATTTTCTCTTACATATAAATGCATGTATCTTCCTTTTCCGAAAGACAAGCTTGGAAGGTCCAGAATAGTACCTTGCAGCGTGAAAACAGAATGCTGCCAGGAGAAAGCTCAGGACCAAGGACAGCAACAATAGCATTAATAAGGCGTCCAATGCCTTGAGAAAGATCAATCCATCCACTTTCTTCAGTCAACAAAATGTCCAAGGCAAGTCCTAATGCTGCCTAATAATGTATACAGAATGGAATGATAACATGGCACAAAGGATGGAGGCATCAGATCAAGCTGGGAAAATGAATTCCTCCCTATAGTTAGCAATTATAATCATGCACCTAATATAAGCATTACCAGATTAAACATCTTAAAGATTGCAGATATTGAACTGTATCATAGAACTTCTCTCTGTTAAGCATTACCAGATTCAGGTCATAACCAAGTCAACTCATTTAGCCAATTTTATATATGCGCTGAATTTCATTTTAGTTTGACGACTATAAAGTACAACAGCCCGAACACCAAAATGAGACCTTTTAAAACCAAACCAAAAAAACAAGATACGAAAACTGTGTATTCAAAGGTCTTAGTGAGCTACGATACTGTTTACCTGAACATGAGATACAAATGATAAACCAGCAGCTTCAATGGTCAAAAGAAGCCCATGCAAGGCCCAGATCTTAAGACCAAGAACAGAAGTTTTGGCCAGAGATGAGACTGAACTAACAGTAGCGGGTACTAAGGTTGATAATGCCATTCCTCCTGCACTGCACATCATGCACAAAATAAATTCAAAATATAACAGATCAATATGTCAGAGTAGCTTTCAATATGTAAAGTAATACGTATCTTCAAAGATGGATAATATTTGAAGATAACTGCTGTTAAAGCATTACAACCATACACATTAACCTACTTTTCAATTTTATTGATATTAACTACATAAAAACATAATGTTCAAGGTAGAAGCCAAACTCCACCTGTGATGGATGCAGCCAAGTGCAAGAGCAATTGATCCACTATAGTTTGGGTCTGTTATCCCACTTAGATCGCCAAGAAGCACTCTGGTCTGTTTATCACCACGCAAAAACATATGTGAGAAATAAAGGAAATTTTTGTCATACTTCCTATCACTAAAGATAAAGAAAGAACATCTAGACCCACAAAATCCGTACTGAACTTTTTCATATTTAGGAGACAAGTGAAAATGCAAAAGCAGAGACATGATATACACTAAAGTAGGGCCCCATAAACTCCATTCTAAGGAGCAGAAAGATACGGTCACAAAATATTTCTCTATAGAGATTGCATTGTGGACAGACCATTCTTGCTGTAAAGATGTCATTTCCAAGACGAGCTAGAAGACCTAGACCCTCACATGCTGCTCTGCGTTGCGACGCACAAATGTCTCCCTCTGTTAAAATATTCTGTTGCAACAGAAACATCAAAAATATATATATAAGAAAATAAGTGAATCTATTTTGATATTAGCTTCATAGTTCCAAACTAGCATCTTTAATGACATAAAATACCTGAAAAATGGCTTGCGCTGAGCTTAATACCTCTGTCGCTACTTGCTGAGGACGTAGAGCGTGCAAAGCCTGCAAGAAAAAATTTAATATGAAAGTTCCGAATGTAACAGAAACATATGATGTTCCTTTAACAAGAAGCAAATAATTTGAAAACTCAGATACAAGCCCTTTCGACCTAAGCTAGGCTAATAGATTGAGTGACCGGGTAAGTAGACCAGAGAAAGGTTATGGAATATAGGCAATTGTGTGATTTATTCAGCATCATAGTCCTTACATTGCAGAGGCATGGTAGCACAGCCCTTCAATACTCAAACAATAGTGCCTGGTTGATGGTTCACTCTTTAATGAAACAAAACTTACAGGCTCTATATATAGACCAAAAATTGTGTATGATCCTTCATATAATGTCATGTTATATGTGTATTATCTAGCTTTCAAAAATCACCTGAGTTCAACCCTCAGCACACTCCTACACGAGGTAGAGTAACAAACTCACCAGACCATGGTTGTACCTTTACCATACTACTATATTGACCAGTCGGTTTACTATGGTTTGTTAAAACGCATAAAACTCTATACAAGTATTGGGAGCACCTTTAATCCAGCAAGAAGTCCCGCACAGATGTTGGTGAAGCTGGCTGTACGCCATTGTTGCTTCTTTCCAGCTTTCATACACTGTTGTATGACCGAAAGAAGTGAGAGCATCCCTTGGCTATCCTGAGAAGAAAAGGTTATTATTATTTCAGATTATCAAAATAGCAAATGTCATAGCAAAAGAAGGACCCATCTGGAATATAGTAATCACAAACCTGAGAAGCAAACATGATACCAAAGCAGAGAACCATCTGATTCACCAATGTCTTTTTCACAGTCTCTGGCTTCATGATTACGGAAATATTGCGTAAGAGTTGAGCATAAAATAAAAAAGACATGCCTGTAGCCAGATAACAAAACCAGTACAACTACTAAGGACAATATCTCGCCAAAAAGTGCAAGGCACTTACCAGAGGAAAACTAGAAACTTTACTTTCCCAAACACTTGGTGCTAGACCATCTTCCCCACCTTGAAAATAGCGAAGCTCATCTTCAAACCAATCCCTGGATAAAAATTCACAAAAATTACATCTCCTTAGGGAGAACTAGTTTTCTGCGACGCAATCAATAATATGTGAGGAAAAAAAATGTAGCAAAACTCCTAAGGGAATGCAAACTAATAAATATAGATGAAAATTCAGGCACCTGCCAGGAATCCAAGGACCAAGCCATGCATCTCTTTTGTCAAGGAGCACCTTCAAGCATGAGCTTTCCTCGAATCCGGAAGGATCCCTTTCAATTAAACAAACATGACGGAATGACTAGTTCAGTGAAGAAACCATGTCCTTAGCATTCATTAATAAAAGGATTTGACAAAAAGCAGCAGTTAGGGATGATACTAATCATTACCTATATGGTGTTGTGCATAGCTGAATAATTTGCTGATGCTCACTTTTATAGGCCAAGGGATCTGGGATGGATTGATAAGCTATCAATATTCTTATGATGAGTATGTCAACCAAAGTTTTGACATCAGACAACCCTTTGTTGGCCATTGTTGATATATAAGACAAAGCGCTGTTTCCAATAAGATAATGTCAATTCACTCATCGTACAGGTAAAAGATAAGAGAACTTATTCTCAAATGAAAGCAGCTGAATCGTTCAATTGGTAATTACAGGTAGACCAAAAACAGTATGAAGCCTCAGTAACGTCATACCTACGGAGGTTTGCCAGTACTGGTTGAAGTAGAATACCATCATTAGAAGAGACAAAACGTCGCACAAAAGCTGTGAGTGCGTCAATTGCAGCAGACCACACACTACAAAAAGGAGAATACTGATCACTTGTTATAAAAAATAAAATAAAAAGTGTAGTCATCCTTTTGTTGCTCTTGGATTTGAAGCAATCAGGGAGAACTGAGGACACGACCTTCTCAAACCAGCCATTAATGTGTCAAAAATTCAACTAAGACAGAGTTTGAAGACTAGTAAAACGAGTTTTATAATAAAAGCATTTGCATTGTTTCCTGATGTGTCAAATGAAAGATAACAGGGTAGCGGACCTAAAATAAGATATACAACATAGTGCAAGAAGATCCAGACTTTAGCATTTCAATAACAGCTTAAATGCATCAAGGGCAGCTTACCTTAACGTAGATTTTAAGTCTTCATGTTGTTTGATGAAGTGTTCTGGGTTTCCAGTAAAGACATCAGCCCACAAGATTAGAATATCAAAATCTTGGTCCCCAAACTCCTATGTAATCAAATAGAATTGCATAAGACAGTGCACACTTCCCACATCGCAGTTGAAGACATAAGGATTAAATATTACCTCCTTTGGCATAGAATTTAATAGCGATGATAACAATAACCATCCAGCTTCCTTTTCACTTGAGGCGACTGTAACATTTCTCCTTGATTCTGTTAGCATCTTCTTTGAAACTTCGAGCACTGACCTCGGCAATCTGTGAACAAGAAATTACAAGAAAGTTTTGCAATTGGATTAAGGGAAGTTCTGAATTGGCAATTCTAAGCATGTCATGGTAGATTGAGAACTATTTTGACTATCTAGCACAAAAATATCCTCTGTATTTTTCATGGTATGCAAAATGTGTATGGCCATGACCCATGAACTAATTTGATTAGGAAAAGGAGTAAATGACAAACTTCCAGAAACTATTGAGAGTACTACGAACTTGAAGGTTCATCTAATTGTCTAGGGCAATGTGCATGGTAATAATAACTACTCCTCTTAATGCAAGAATCCAGTGCCCAACAACAATAGTTTGTTGGAACAAGCATCAGCGTTGAGTTTGAAGTGCTGAAACAATGAATAAGATGTGATCATATGGAGCTATGGAGACTCTTGCCTAGCAGGATAACCAAGAGAGAGTCCAGGAGAAATGGAGACTAGAGCTGCCAAAGTAGCTGCTTGCCCATGCAAAGAAGCAAGATCAGTTTTCAATTTGCCTCCCTACAGAAAATGACAATGGTTAATTATAAGCCATTCCCAATCATGAAGTTGCAATTGCTTACAATAGGAAATGTCTATTTATAAAGACTTAAAGATGAAAAGTTTCAATTAGATTGAAGGCCAAGGACGTCATAGGCATAAATAGGGAAACTCTGATGTCTTTCATGATATATTGATCTTCTTCTATTTCACCATATTAACTATCACTTGTAGACTTTCTTGTTTTGCATTCAGATCAGAATGTCACTTCACATAAGGGTACAGACCAAGCACATACAGATAGGACCAGACATCAAAAATCTTCATTTGCACATTCATCTATTGCTTTTTTGTGCCAGACCTCTCATACAATACTAATGATAAACCAGAGTATGTCGAGCCCAAATTGTTTTGCTTATTTCTGACAGAATATTCAGTTGAAATATATGATACAAATGCAGCATGCCGTGCATACATGTGTAATTAAATATGGAATAAAAAATAGACATAACAAACTCACAAGAGACTCAAAGAAATAAATGTGATATCATCATACTAAAAGAAGAAAACCCAACTCAGTTGCATGAATTGGTATAACTAGTATTACCTTTTCAAAGGATAAACTTTCCCGTACAGCATTAAGAGTAGTTACAGCATAAGAAGTCAACCCACCAACGCAGGTGGGATCAACCTCAGCCAATGCACGTAGAGTTAAAGCAGCCTCAACACGTACCTGAAAAACAAGTTTAACTATGTAAATTATGCATTTACATTTACCCTTGGGTTGTCCTTTGACCCAAGCATATGGGCATGACAGGTAAAACTAATAAATGCTGCACAAAACCGAGTCTGAAAACTCAATATATCAAGCTACTACATTCAGAAGAGCAATCAGAAATTACTGTGATAACGATTTCTTCCAACCCTCTATTCTATGCATGAATGTTTTGTTTACCTAACTTTTGATGGACAAAGTTTAAGAGCAGATGAAACAATTTTACATCCAATAGTAGCAAGAAGTACAAACAAAACATGTCTTTCAGTGCAATTGTAGGTAGTAAGTACTAAACAATAAACTCGTAGATAGAGAAGATCGAACATCGGAGTCTAGAAGATTGAAAGGATTAAGAATATCGGAATGCTGAAAAGAATTAGAATTCTTTGATAAATTGATAAATGCTGCAAAGAAAGGTAAAAGGGATGAAGAGGACTCATGTTGAGAGTAACTATCAAAACAAGATATGTGAAAGCTTACAAGGTCCAAGAAATGTGACAAAGCTGCACCCACTGTGTCATCAAAAAATTCCTTGAATTCATGAGGAACCTGCAGGAAGGCAAATTAAAAAAAAATGAGCTTAAAAGTTTCATTATTAAATTAAAGAAAACAGAAGTTTCATGACAATATAAATTAAAATATATACGCCAGTAGCGGCCTCACCTCTCCCAGTGTTTTCAACGTGTATGACAAAGCCCGCAAAGCAACAATTTTCATTGATGGACTGCCTTCTGAAGACTGAAGCTGCATTTGTTTTCAGAAAAGAAAAAAAACAACTTAATTGTGATGTAGAAACATAAATAAAAATTTTGAATATATGTAGCTCTAACTTGCAGGGACAAAGAGTGGTTGAGTTAAACTGCAAAACCTGCTTTCCGAGAAAAACAGAAAAGCTTCTCTGGCTTGGTTCCGTCATTTGATCAATTACGCCAACCCGTAGGATGTAAAGAACACATGCCTTCAAAAGTGAAAATATACATTAAGAAATTGGATCCAGCAGAACATCACTGATGTTTTCGTAAGAGCTAGCAATGTCTACTCTTTGTTCTAAGCTATTCAGAGAATATATATGAATGATTTTCAACATAGCATTAAAGTTGCAAGGCCAAATTTTGAAAGATAGAAGTAAGTATGTATGAAATGTTATCCAAGACAAAATGGTAAGGTAGGAATTGCAAGGAAATGAAAGAAGTATCATGTACCAGCGCATGGGCATCAACTGAGGAGCTACCCCGCAGCATGTCCATGACACGCAAAGAATAGTCTTGAAGCTCACCATCTGAATCCAAATACCTTATCCTAATGGCCTGCAAAATTTAATTCAACACTTTATACGTTTACAAGGCCTATGTATGTACAAAAAAATTGAAGATAATCACAAGACTCTAGGAATAGGTTCTACAAGAAGAAAAATGCCAGTCTTATGATATGGCAATGTAGGTAGTATGCAGATACATAACCCTTGATAAGAATTGGTGTGTTTTCCGAAAAATGCCCATATAAAATGTTAATGATACTGTCTCCATGTCAGTCTGAAACGCAAGATCTAATCAACTCATAAGGACAACACAAAAGATTTTATAACTTCCAGCGTTTGTTTACCTGTAAAAAGAACACCCATGACAGAGCCAAACCAAACCGCATATTCTTTGCCCGAGATCCAACTGCTGCGATATATTTTAATAATGGGAAAAAATATTAGTGCTTTGCAGTAAAAGAAAGATTTACTGCAATTTATTTTTAGTGTATAGATCAAGTCTGCAGAGTTAATGAACCAAAGGTTTATACACAGAGATTGTGTGATAAAAACCGTATTTTTAAGAGGTCAGAACTGTATGCTAGTTTCTTAAGGAGATAACTAATCAGGTATGTTTTGCTTTTATTATGAGAGCCATTGTAACTGCTTTCTCATTCTTACTGTGCACGCCTCCACATAGTGGCTGCATTATAGGGACTTAAAAATTTCTGCCACGATTTCAAAGGCAAAATGGAAAAGGGTATAAAACGTAAGCGTGGCACAACATGATTGCAACTATATATGTCATCATACTGTCAGAATGGCTTGCAATTATGTCTCCAGTGGCTCATAAGTCATAACGCTACCTTTTGTGAAGGGTAAAATTAGATGCCTCTGCAAACCACCTTCCAGTTTCTTTGCTGGTGGAAATGGACCTTTACCTCTAGGTTGGACCTAACAAACAAAAACCAAATTAAATAACAACAAAATTATGAAGACCAGAAGGAAGAAAATTACTAGTGAGATAAGCCTACATGAGCTTCAGGATGCATTCCTAGCGCAAGCAATGAGCCCAAAGCCTCTGCAAATGCATCCCGAACAGATGATTCCGAATCTTCAATACCCTATGTTAACAGAGACAAATATATATTCAGAGATAGACATCAGCCCACCAAGAAATTGAAAGAAAAGCGAGTTAAAAACATATAGGTTTCACTGGCAAATCAAACTGACCTTGACACAGTAAGAGGCCAAAATATCAAATTCACTAGTACCAAGACCAGGTCCTCCAATGTTGGAAAAGGCCTTCAAACAACGAGCAGCAGCAATTCTCACTACAAATGATTTGTCCACAGTAGAAAATCTTGTGATGAGACGGTATGCTTCTGAATATGCAGTGGCAGCAGCTGTACCACCGCAGCCTTCCAAAGCATTGTGAAGCAAGATAAAGGCTTCTTGCCTCACAAAATCCTGAAAACAATAAAAACGACACAGAATTAAAACAAATAACAAATAGCTGCAGTAACACAGGTCAGCGGTCTTTGATGTCCACAAGTTTCTTCAATAAAATTCCACATAATGATAGCTAGGTGGATATATACTCAATAATTGAAAAACTGACGCAGCAAATTCAGAGACTAGGAATAGGCATAAATTGATTTGTACCAAACTATATCTACCATACATACTGAGACACAGTTACAAGGTTGCAGAGTTTTAATGCCTTCACTACCACAGATCCCATATCTATTTGAGATTTTCACAGCGTACAGTTCTTTCTAAATAGTCCAACTCGGCCGACGATAAAAGTTATGATCCATTGAGGTAGATTACATATATTTCTGCTAAGCCAATCAATTACTCTCCCAAATGACAGCAATAACTTGGAGAATCGTAAAGTTGAACGACAATACCTCGTGAAACTTCACTAATTTTGACACAATAACTGTTGTTTCAACCAAGCCAGAAGTAATTCTTCGCCCAAAATGATGATACAGTTCTCCCAAGCATTGGGCAGCACCTAGAAAAAAATTGTAAACTTAGGAGCATAATACCAAGATAAAAAAAAGGAGTAACTTCCACAACAATTTTCAATAAGAGAGACTGTAACAAAATGCATGGATGAAGTTTATGAAATGTATGGATGCTTGTTGTGCTCGATAGCATACCAAACAGAAAAACAAAACCAAAACTTTTATTATGCTTAGGTAGGAGACCAATATTAATCATTATCCCAAAACATCACTATAACCTACAGTATTCAAAATATTAGATGGCGATTGCTGCTCAATAACCGTTTACCAGTAATCTTTTATAAAAATACAGCCTACCTGCAACTCGCTGAGGATCACTCCGCTTCACATCCGAAAGAAACCCTTGCAAACTGCTAGCTCTAGAGTATATCGAAATACTATCACCATTTGATATTATTTTCGCCATAGCCACTGAGGCAAGATGACGTACCGGTCGCCGAGCACCAAGAGTAACCAGAGAATACAAGGCATCTTCGCATTTTCTTTGCGATAATAATAAAGACTCCTGACATAACATGATCATTGAGAACCCATCAGATAGAGAACATCCAAATATCAAACAAATTCCCAAAATATATATACACAATTAACTACAGAAAGGCTCTTGAAATGCAACGTTCCTCGTTAGAAATTCATTCTCACAGTTCTCTAAGGTATCAAGCTCAACCTGAATATATATCTAGAAATGATAGTTGCATAACGAAAGCTTAACTACTGAGGTCAATCAGTGAAGCGACGCTAAAATTCAAGAACAAGGCAATGGTCTGTGAAACTAAGAAGTCTACTAGTTGATCTCAGATCAATATTTATAATAATTCTGATTTTCAGATGCAAAAATGACGACACTGAGCATTACTTGAGATTCAAAGCGAAACGGACAAATATAAGAACGATCGAAAGAAAAGACCTTGGGCTCTTCATCGATGGCGGACATAAGATCAGAAAGGATCTCGAAACAGAGGAGAGGGTCAGGGTTTTTCTGTGATGCTGACGCCACAATCGACTCAAGCTGAGCGACGAGAACGCCGAATCGCGACAGAGGAACGTTGTCGCTCGCATTATTCTTAGCCATTAGCACTGTAGAAGCATAGATCGAAGCAAGGGCAGAGAAAGGAGGTTGAGTTGAGGAGGAAAACGACAGAAAGAGTCCGAATATTTGTTTTCCAGATCTATTGAGGTCGGAGGAGAAAAGCCAGTATTTGTTTTCGGGTCGAGTTAAGATACTGTAAATAAATTGCTATTTAGGCCTTGTATGGTTGGTTGGTATACTGAGTATCGGATAAAAGTCGGACCAAAGTCGGATTACTTCATGCTTATTTCACCATTCAGAAAATTTAAATAGTACATACCACTCCAAACTAAAACATTATGTACGAGTCTGCATTTTAATTTTAATGGAAAACTCCATATCGTGTTAATTGTACTATTGGTCTGATATTTTTACTCCACATTTTCCAAACTTTATATCAATAGTGAAAATTAGACTAAAATGTATTTTTCTAAACTTGGATCCGAGTAATTGTTTTACATTGGATAAATTTATGTTTTTTGCGTGTATATATATCATTCATTCCACCCAAAAAAATTGGAGAAAAACAAAAAAAAAATAGTTATATCTTTTTTCAAATTGTAGACCTCATAATAGTTCTTTCATAGGTTCTTAAGATTTGGAAAAACGAGATATCAATTCTTTCATACCTTCCAACTTTAACAATTTTTAATCTCTAATAGAGTTAGAAACAAATTTATTTAAAATATACCATTTAATCTTTTAATTTATTTTTAATCTTGTGTGATTATAGACGTTGCATCAAGAGCTAGAACAAATATGGATCCTCCTGCACCAAGAAAAAATACCAACACCTACATGGACCCTCCTATATGTAGAAGGGTAATTTTTAATAATTCCGGATTTATTTTTAATTATTATTAGTTTATTGTGTGAATATATATTGTCCGAAAATATATAACTTTAGTTGATTATTTTTTAAAAAATTATTTAATTTATCAATTATTTTCATCTTATTTGAATATTTATAACTAATATTCGCAGAAAAACATGATAGAATGTATACTTATGAAGAAGAAAGAGCGTTGATTGAATTATACGATGAAGTATTATCTACAAATAATTATATTTTTAAAGATCCAGAACAAGCAGGACAAACATATATTATTTGTAAATTCAACAAAAAATTCAATGAAAACATGAAGTGAAATGAATTAAGAAGCAAATTGGATGAATGGAAAAAACAATACAAAATATGGATCTTTTTACAAGGCTAGACTGGTATTTCGGTAGATCACATCACATAAAGAATTAAAGCTTCAAATGAGTGGTGGGATGATTGTATACATGTAATTAACTTTCTACTTTTTATCCACTTAATTATAAACTTATTTGTTGTTGTTTAGTATTCATTCTCTGACCAAACTGCATTAACACGATTAATCACATGAGATATGACCAGTAGTGAATCATATAACTTTCTTTGTTTCTCTATTTTTTGTAGGAAAGTGACAAAGCGAGACGTTTTCAACAGGAACCTCCTAAGTTTTGGAAAATCGTGTGCGTGTGTTTTGTAAACCTTGATGTGGGTTTTCAACGTCAACAATTTGGGCAGATTAAGACTACCAAATTTTCTCAAAGTCGCACTTTTCTACGAATAAACATACAACATTTTTTCAAGTCTTCTTTTGTTGTGAAAAAACTCAATTTTTCGCTTAGGACCCTCTCCACCATCCAGAGGGTTTGTCCGTTCCCTTTTCCCTCTCAAATTCCAAAATATCCGGAAGCATTCAAAGACGTCATCAGTGCTACAATATTTTTTAGGAAACTCAATCATTGGTGTTACCATTCCTGGTGCCAATACACATCAGCAAGAAGCTGTTTTTTGCCTTTTCTACCGAAACTTGAGCATTAATCCCTTGGAGAATCATAAATCCCTGCAAATCAGAAATCAAATGTATAACATTTATTGTTGAGATCGTAATTGTCGCCATTAAAAGGCAACAGACGGTCACCTTCATACGGCATACTATCATACTCCGATACCACACGCAAGATCTATGGCTGAAAACCTTCACGCTGCTATCCACGCCTTGACGATCGAAGATGACGAGCCTCTTGTTCTTCCGGACAGTCCTTGTTTCAGAGTGTTTGACGAGAATGCAACTAGCATTCTGGGATGACTTTTGAATCCGGACTACTAACAGATGCGAAAGTTGATCGAAACCATGCCACGAGTGTGGTGTATGCAAGGGCGAGTGCGAGGTATAGTTCTGTCAAAGGACAAATTCCAGTTCATCTTTCAAAGAAATGAAGACTTGCAAACAATATTAGCGGATAGGCCTTGGTTGTATGACCATTAGACTATGCTTCTTGAACGATGGACACCATCGCCAATAGAGGACTTTTTGATGAGCCTTAATGTATGGGTACGAATCAGAAACATCCCGGTGAAGCACTATACGGTTGACACAATGAATGTTCTTGGTAAAGTTATTGGAGATGTTATAGAGATAGCTTATGACTCGAAGGAATCACAGAAGACAGATTATGTCAGTGTGAAGGTCAACTTGAAAGTGGCCAACCCAGCGAGACTGTCGAAGAAGCTAACGCTATCTACTGGAGAAACAGTGACGATTATGTACGAATAAGAGAAACTGCGTAAAAGATGTTTCTATTGTTAGCGTTTGACTCATGAACAAGCTCTCTGTGCATGGTGAAAAAAACATGAGAGAATAACAGAGAGGAAAGCAGAGCCCCGTTGGGATTGAGATCTTGAATAAGGAGCGACGAGAATAAAACAATAGCAGCTCCACCAGGATTCCCACCGTTGTTCTCAGGTCTGTCCGAAGAAGAGAACCATATGGCACTCCAGTACATATCTCACGCAGATCCTACCGAGAGGAACGCGAGAATCCTCAGAGTACAATAATCAATGAAGGGAACAAGGACTCGTCGATACATCTACTGGGAACCACATTGGATGTTAACAAGGACAGGGGTCATGTTTTCACCTATGAAGTTAACACTGAGAAAAGCAAAAAAATATGATAAAGAAAAAATGTATCATGCAGTATCAGAGTGAGGACAACAACATAACAAAATGTACGAAGAAGAGATATTATTAACAAGAAGCTGGAACCACAATAATGAGAAGATTAACCAGATGGTGTTTAAGGCTGAAGCTACCAAGAAATATGGAGAAGAATGAAGCTTAAGCACAAGAAAGAGATAACATAAAATACCCCCAGCTTGGAAAAAGCGTATAAAACAAGCAACTGGAACATCAAGCAAAAGAACAAGAACATTACCACCTCAGGATGGGAACAAATGCAGTAAGAGAAGCTCCAAGAGTCTTGGAGAAAACGGTGGCTTCTGCTTTGAAGTCGCTGTCATTCCAATGAGCATTTTGAGCTGGAACTGTCAAGAAACTGGAAGTACTGAGACGGTTCATCGTTTGCGGGAAATGCGAAGAAAGTATTTTCCCGAATTTTTATTTTTAATGGCAACTAAGCAAAAAATAGAGTATGTTACTAGTTTGAAAGATTCTCTAGGTTATGGAAAACTGGTTATGGTGGAACCAATAGGACTTAGTGGGGGGGGGGGGGTTTGGCTTTGTTTTGGAAGGAGTGTTATGAAGTTGAAATCTTATCGGCGTGCAAAAAAATTATTGATATCAAAGTTAAATTGGGATCAATGAATATGGCACTTGTGTATGGGGATCCGGTTAAAGCTAACCGGAAGCAGGTCTGGGAAAGATTATCAAATATAGGACTCACACGAAATGATGCATGGTTCCTTGTGGGGGATTTCAATGAATTGTTAGACAATTCTGAAAAGAGAGGATGCCCAATGCGACAAGAATCAACTTTCTGGGGTTTTAGAAATATGGTGACAAATTGCAAGCTCAAGGAAACCCAGATCTCAGGCAATTGTTACTCATAGGGGGGATGGAGAGATCAAATATGGATTTAGTGCAGATTGGATAGAAGCTTCAGAAATGATAACTAGTTCTGATTATTTCCGCAGACTCACATGGAGTATCTTGAAATGTGGGCTTCAGACCACATACCTATTTTGATACAGATTGGATCCGGAACTTCTGTTAGAGGCAAAGGAAGACTATGCTTCGATAGTCGATGGGTAAAGAAATTGGGCTTTAAAGGTATGGTTAAACAAGGGTGGAAATGCCTGGAGGAGAGTATTGAAACACTGCTAACAGAAAGAATACAAAGGTGTAGAAGAGAGATACCGGGATGAAAAAAGAGGTAAACACAAATGCAAATTCTATGATGGAAACTTTAAAGTAGAGGCTGGAAGATGAAATAGAAAAGCTCGCTCCGAACATTAACACAATTCAAAAACTGAGAAGGGATCTAAGAGAAGCACAGAATGAGGAGGAGGTATATTGACGACAAAAAAGTAGGGAACAATGGTTGAATTCTGGAGACAAGAACACAAAATACTTTCATAATTCGGTGAAAAGCAGAAAGACTAGAAACAAAGTTCAAATATTAGTGGACAAACATGGAGTCGAACAGTTCTCAAAAGGATCTAAGGGAACAATAACAGTAGAGTACTTAAAAGAGCTGTTCACCGGCTCAGAACCAACAGATTTAGAAAAATTCCTCGAAGGAATGGAACCAAGGGTAAACTCAACCATGAACAATATGTTGACAGTGCCAGTAACGAAAAATGAAGTGAAGCAAGCTATTTTTGGTATAAATCTGTATAAGTGTCCTGGGGCAGATGGGCTAAAAGGAATTTTGTATCAACAAATATGGAGTATAGTGGGAAGAGATGTAACGAAGGCGTTACAAGATTTTTTCCAAACCTCGGTTTTCCCGCTGGAATGGATTACACTCAAATTTGCCTTATACCAAAGGTCACAAACCCCACAAAGATGACGAAGATGCGACCTATAAGTCTATGCTCCGTTCATTACAAGATTATTTTGAATGTACTTTGTTCTCGTTTAAAGAAAATCTTACCGAATATAATCTCTGAGACTCAAGGAGCCTTTGTAGCGGGTAGGTTTATCTCGGATAACATTCTCAGTGCACATGAAATTGTGCACGCTTTAAGAACGAATGAGGCGATGGCGACTGATTATATGGCAGTGAAGACGGACATGTCAAAAGTACATGACAAAGTCGAGTGGACCTTCTTACACAAGTTAATGACTAAGATGGGGTTTGACGAGAAATGGACACAAATGATCATACATTGCATAAACACTGTGATGTATACGGTGATGATAAATGAAGACATTGTTACATCAAACCAGAGAGGGGAATACGGCAAGGAGACCCATTATCTCCATTTATCTTTATATTATGTGTTGAGGCATTGGTAAATAAACTGAATAGATTAGCTACACTGCATAAGCTGAACGGTGTAAGAGCTTCAGTCAAGGGGCCACAAGTGCACCACCTACTCTTTGCAGACGACTCACTGCTTATGTGTAAAGCAACAAACGACAAAAGCCTTGAACTTAAAGCATGCTTATCAGAATACATGAAAGCATCCGGACAAGAGATAAATTATCAAAAATCCTCTATAATTTTCGGATCAAAGGTTGATGAGAGGCACAAAAACCAAGTGAAGACGGTGTTAGGTATTACTAAGGAAGGAGGAGAAGGCACATATTTAGGTCTACCGGAATGCTTTCAAGGATCAAAGAAAGAATTGCTAGATTTTATCTAAGGGAAGTTGCAATCTCGGCTACATGGATGGTTCGCAAAGTCTTTATCGCAAGGAGGCAAGGAAGTACTAATAAAATAAGTGGCATTGTCATTACCTGTATACGTAATGTCATGTTTCAAGTTGCCACAAGAAACTTGTAAGCAGATAACGAGAGCTTTGACAGAGTTTTGGTGGAGTAGTGGGAAAGAGAAGAAAAAAATACCATGGGTTGCTTGGAAGAAGCTTTGTAGGAAAAAAGAAGAGAGAGGTCTGGGGTTTCAAGATATAGGACGATTTAACCAAGCATTACTTAGCAAACAAGCATGGAGAATATAGGATCAGCCACAATTCCTTTTAGCTCGAATTCTCAAACATCGGTACTTTGGGAAATCAAACATTCTAGAGTGTGAAAAAGGAAGAAGACCCTCCTATGCGTGGCGAAGTATATTGTATGGATGTGATCTGCTGATAAATGGAATGCTGAAAGTACTGGGGAATGGAACAACTACTAGAGTATGAAAAGATAAATGGTTGATGGACAGTATGCCAAGAGCTCCGGTAAGTTCTTATGAAGTATTGGATATGATGATCATGGTGTTGGATTTATGGGATCCTAATCTCAGAAGATGGAAGGAAGATATGTTACGGAATATGTTTAATAACCAGGGTATAAAGCTCATAAAGAAGGTTAAAATCGCAAATGCCTTAGAGGAAACATATGTATGGAGCATGACCAAAACATGAATATATAACACAAAGAGTGGATACCATTTGGCTGAAGACTTGCAGCGCAAACAGGGGGGACAGGACAACAACTGACGATGATAGAGAAAAGAATTTGAAAAAAATTATGGAAGCTACCAACAACGCCAAAGATAAAACACTTCTTATGGAAGGCGCTTGCTGGAGCGTTTGGCAGTGAAGACGAGACTACGAGCAAGAAGTTTCATAGTTGATCCTATATGTACATCATATGGTAGAGAACAAAAAACTATATGTCATGTGCTTTTCAATTGCACACAACAGCACAAATGTGGAAGGACATTGAGATCACAAGTCCAAGACAAGGATGGTCAAAGGACTTTTGCAATGTTTGTTCTAAATTCTCACACAAACTTAAGATATATTTTGCAATGTTTGTTCTAAAATGTTGCGACGGAAATAAATATATAAAACAACGTTAATTAGATGCTTTTATAGAGCATAAAAATTAACTAGTGGATACATATTATAAAACATATCAAACACAATATTTTATATGATATCGGTTGATATATTATAATCTTTGCCAAAAAAGTTAACCTATGATGTAAAAATGAGTTTGGAATGTATGAAAAGGAGGAAAAAATTATGTAGACCATTTTGTCGTTGTATTAAAGGTTATAGCTTGGGAGATAATATGTGTAGAGAGTGGATATCATATGCAGAGAGAGAGAGGGTGAGGCATAAGCGGGTTTGAGTTGATAATAGGTATGAGGAGCGAGAAAGATGAAAGTCTCGAGCGAGACGATTAAGGGATTCACTAGACAAGTAAGGAATTTCAACACTTTCCTCTTTTCATCGAAATTAGTTTTTTATATTATCATATTTCTTACATGTGTCACATTTTTATTTAATTACGATTTTTATACGTGCCATAAGAGGATTCAAGTTTTATATAATAAAATACTTTATTTTTAATTAGAGATATAACAAATCAAAATGCATGTAAAGCTATAAGTAATGAAAAAATTACATATCCGATCCAAATATGTTTTATTTTATTTTTCATTACTTATTAAACTAGATTCTATAAAAATTTTATCTTGTAATGAAAATTAAATTTTAGTTTATGATGATTTTACAATTATTATTATTTTAATATGATGTTCTCGAGATTCCTCCATCCCTCCCGAATTTTTAGTATCTATGTTTTGGCAATTGGCATATTCGGTTGGGTTAGATCCGGAATTTTGAAAATTTGGTTTGGTAAAAATCTCACTGACTTAAACAAAAATTAAAGTTTGGTTCGATTTGACGTCTGGTTCGAGTTGAAAGAAGAAAATAAAGCTAGAACTAGAACTACTTTAGTTTGGTATAAAGTTTCACCGATTAGAAAAAGTGATGAAAGAAGGAGGCTCATAACGAGATTAGAAATGGAGGAAGAAGGTAAACCATAAATCTAAATCTATAATTTAGTTAAAAAGAAAAAAATCGGTTTTCAAATCTAAACCCGAACATAATAGAAAACCAAACTCATTTTACTTTTATACCAATCGATTCATATCACATAACCATATCGAAACCAACCCAACCAAACTTCGGTACTTTTCGATTCAGAAATAATACCCAAGCCTAATCCATTATCTATATTATTCATATAAATTTTTTTAAAAAAGATTAAAATCAGGGTGAATTGGCTAAATATGATGTTTTTAATTTAATTAAGAAAATGAATAGTTTACTATTTATAATTTGCTAAATAGATAGTTTTTAATTTTTGTGTAACAGAGAAAATGAAGATGACAAAATATTTTTATAAAGAGATTAACGAGTGTACATATCATATTGTACGCTCGCAGGTATGCAGAGTTTATCGTATACTCATGGATATACACAGTATTTCCATACATACTTGAATACGAATCTATATACCATTTCATACACACCCAAATGTACAAATTGTTTACGGATATACAAATGTTATACACTACACTTACAAGTATATAATAGTATATTGTACACCATAATACATAGGTGTACACGGTTCTAAATTGAGGTGTACATAATTGCGTACCAACATCAGTACATCGATGTTGTAAACTAAATTATGTACACTAACACTGGTTGAATATCTCAATAGCATCATACACTATAAATATTAGATATTTCTTAGGATAAAAAATGCAAATAGTGTTAAACAGTAAAAACGTTTATTTAACAAATTTTGAATAGTAAATTGTCCAGATTATTTTTTAAAAATTACTTTAAAAAAAAAAGATTATTAAAAAAGAACTGTCGAGATGGCCAATTAACTTTTACTCTTAACATTACGTATGGTTCCAAAGTTAAAACAGATGTACAATACTGATATTTTTGAATTCCCGCCACACTTTTCATCTAATTTTCGCTTCTCCTTTGCTTCCATTTTTAGAATTACAACTTACAAGTATGAGAAGAACGGGAAGAGAGAAAGAGTAAGAACTGAGACAAATTCCCAAAACAAAAGATATATTCGCTGCAAATTCTTACAAATTCGACCAGGTAAATTCTGCTCAGAGAAAGAAATTGCAATTTCTAGGGTTTCATTCTTCGATTTCGATTTCTCAATTGCTGTAACTTGGTTTACTTACCTGGATTTAAAGTTTTATGGTTTAGCAATTGTGACCCATTAGGTACATATAATTCAATTTCTCAACGAAAGAAGTAAGTTTTCCTAATACTGACCCTCTCCGAGATATTGGGTTTTAGTCGCACAATGTGATTTTAAAGAAATTGTTGGATCCCAAATTATTGGTTTCATACCCAATTTTTCAGATTTTTGTGGCTCTGCTATTGGTAGGTATGGAAGATGTGGTTGCAACTGTCAGTGGTTATCATGGATCTGAGAGGTTTAAGCTCATCAAGCTTATCTCTCATTCTGGAGCAAATTATGTTGGGGCAATGTCAAGATCTATTACACATTTGGTTTGTGTAGATTGTTCTTTTTTTTTATGAGATTAACTACTAAGGAGAAACAAAGTCATACCCTTTTGTTTTATGTGTGTAGGTATGTTGGAAATTCGAGGGGAAAAAGTATGATCTTGCAAAGAAGTTCAATACAATAGTAGTAAATCATCAATGGGTGGAAGAATGTGTAAGGGAAGGGAGACGAGTTTCCGAGGCGCCTTATATGTTTGAAAGGTTTGGTCTTCTTGTTTGATATGTGTAAGATAGCTTCTTGGTTCTTAGTAGATGATTGATTAACTTTTTCAGTGGGGAAGAAGTTGGATCTTTGATGGTTGAACTTCCTGCGGTTTCTGTGGAAGCTAAAGTCACTAAGAAAGTGAATAAGGTTGCCCAAAGTTTTGATAAATACTTTAGTAATGGTGAAGAAAACAGGAGGTGCTCTACATCTGAGCTTGCTACTTGGATGGACTCTGTCTTGTTGAAAGAGGTAAGCCTTGTTCTCTTATTATCTATTTACTTAGATACAAGCCGAATCTGGAGTGCTAACACCTACCACCTTTAGTTCTTTGTCTTCCACTTATCAGTTTTACTGAAGAGTAATTTTGCAAATGTTGTGTTGTATACTTAAATATTGCCAAAATATCAGAATAGCCTTATCATTTTGCATAGTTTCTGTGTGATTTAAAAGATCGATGTGGTAATAGCATATCCTGATCAGGTTTAGTTTTCATATTGTGATATAGCTACCAAGATAAGCTATAGGTTTTTCACTTTGAAATGAAGCATTTGAATCAGTATGAATAAAAATGCTTACTTGCATCACTGTTCTGTGTATGGTATAATAAGTTTTGTTTTTTTTGTCTGTCTCTGCGCTCCTTTGTTTCTCTTAAGAAAAATCTAGAAGCGAACAGAGACTTGGTGCGATTAAGAACAAAGAGGCCGAGTAATATTTTTGAAGACAAGGAAAACACTGGTGTGGCAGAATCTTCAGGGAAAGGAAAGAGGCGTTTAGTAATGCCACGGTCGAGCAGAAACCTTATCAACCTTGAATCTGATGAGGAATCTGATAACAACTGTCTTGACAATTCTGATGAGAACCAAAATAAGACTCAGGATCCTAGAGAGCCTGATGATGAAAACGTGAGGAATCGTGTATTCGAATCAGGAGAAACATCAGCTCTTAGACATTCTGAGGACTCTGCAACACAAAACTGGGATGTGGATGAAATAGAGGATGCTGAGAATTGGAGTCATTCAGGTATTTTTAAACGCCCGAGATCAAATAGTTTAGAGAAAAAACCGCAAGATGATGGGACAAACTACAACAAACCCGAGACAGAAACAACTGAGAAGGCTTCTGGACAGGTTTCTTGTATCATATGCTGGACTGAGTTCAGTTCCAGTAGAGGCATTCTCCCTTGTGGCCACAGGTTTTGTTATTCTTGCATCCAGCAATGGGCAGACCGTTTGGTAAGCTTATCTTCGCCTTCCAAAATTAAGCTCCTAAAATCCAGATATTATAATGATGCACAAACTATCATATTTATATCTCCAGGTTTCAGAAAGAAAGAAGACAACATGTCCATTATGCAAGTCCAGTTTCATAACTATCACAAAGATAGAAGAAGCTGGATCTTGCGATCAAAAGATATACTCACAAACAGTTCCTGACCCATCTTCAACAAACAACATTCTTGTAGTACTCTCTGAAGAGGTAGAAAGACATGGCTTCAATCCACTGGTACTGCAACATCTCTCTCACTTTCTCAAGAAAAAAAGCTGAGAGTCTTGAGTTTCTATGTACGCACTCTTCTTCTTCATTCTTCTTGTTTTTTCTGCTTTCTCTGCAGTCTCGAGCTTCGGCTTGCAGCAGATGCTACCTCACTGAGCCGGAGGATCTTCTGATCAGATGTCATCTCTGCAATTTCCGGCGTATCCACTCTTATTGTTTAGACCCTTATCTGCTTCCTTGGACCTGCAACCATTGCAATGATCTTCAGAGGCTTTACCAGCGTCGTGGCTACTAAAAATATATCATCATAGTGTTTTGATATTGTAACGATGGATAGTAACAATATTTCTCCCATTTTTATGGTCTTTAAACTTGTTATGACGTAATTGTATTTTCGTTTACATGAAATAAGCTGAAACAAGTGAAATAGTGATGCTATTGACACAAAATAGGTGGATGTTCACATAATTTCTGCATCAATCTAGTTCTGCTTCTGCATATTATGTGCTTTTAACAATTAATGTAACTTAGATAATTATATAATATTTTAAAATATTCTTCAATTACGCAAATTGAACTAACAATTGGGTTCAATTTAAACAAAAGTTGTTTTTTTGTAACAAAACCAAAAGTCACTTTAAACAATAAATAGCAGAAAAGCAAATCTCCTGGAAAAAAGTATTATTTTTAAAAAGTCTCGTTTAGTTGGATGGCGTTGATTTTGACATCCCGCCATGGCCCCACCACCCAAATAATATTAATTATTAATTTTCTTTTATTTGAGTTAAAATTGGAAAAAAAAAACTTAAGTCGTCTCCTCATTTCTTCTCTTCTCACCAGATCGCCTCCTTCTTCTTCGCAGATCCACCTTCGACCGCCCAATTTTCATCCCGGAGAACGAAATCGGTATGTTGATGTTTGATTTTTGCTTCATCGATCCGTTTTCAAATCATTTCTAACAATCTCTGTTATTTCAATTGGTTGATTCAGATGTTTGATTGAAAATTCCAGATATTCACGCGATTTTTATTTTCTAGGATTCCATTTCTCGCTTAGTTTCAATTTTCGTAATTTTGGAATTCGATATAGTTTCTCATTATCAAACTGATTCTTTTGCTTTGATTCTGGTTATTTGTTCGATTCGTACTTGTGGTGGTTTGAGATGAAGTTTTGGATCTATGCTTTGTTTAAATTTATTCACAAACCAATGTTATTGAATATCTCTGGTGATTATGTTAGCTTCTTCAGTAGAACGACGTCATTGTTTACAATTTGATGTTTAATCTCTTGTTTTGTATCTAACCAATGTCTCTGAGCACCACAATATCAGATTTTTGGCTCTGCTTGTGAATCTATGGACTATCTTCCTGTGGAAGTTATTGGAAACATAATTTCACAGCTTGGAGGAGCTAGGGATATTGTGATAGCTTCTGCAACATGTAGGAAGTGGCGTGAAGCTTGTCGAAAGCATCTTCAGTCGCTTTCTTTTAATTCCGCTGATTGGCCGTTTTATCGAGACCTTACAACTAATCGTCTTGAGATTCTTATAACTCAAACCATTTTCCAAACCACAGGACTACAAGGTCTTTCGATTATGATGGATGATGCTAACAAGTTCTCAGCTGCTACTGTAATTGCTTGGCTTATGTACACAAGGGATACTTTGCGCAGGTTGTCTTATAATGTTTGTACCAATCCAAATGTTAACATTCTTGAAATCTGTGGGAGGCAAAAGCTTGAAGCTTTAGTTTTGGCTCATAATTCGATTACTGGGGTTGAACCAAGTTTCCAGAGATTCCCTTGTTTGAAATCCCTATCGCTTAGTTATGTCAGCATTTCAGCTTTGGATCTGAATCTTTTGCTTAGTGCTTGCCCAATGATCGAGAGTTTGGAACTTGTGAGTCTTGAGATTGCAATGTCGGATGCACAAGTGACGATTGAACTGAGCAGCCCGACATTGAAGAGTGTTTATTTCGATGGGATTAGTTTGGATAAATTCATCTTGGAGGCTGATAGTATTGAGTTCTTGCACATGAAAGACTGTGTCCTTGAGCTCTTTGAGCTTATAGGAAACGGAACTTTGAAGCATTTCAAGCTCGACGATGTTAGTGTTATACATCTTGATATCATGGAGACATCCGAAAGTCTTGAAGTAGTTGATGTCAATCATTTCACAATGGTTTGGCCAAAGTTCTACCAGATGATCTCAAGATCACTGAAACTAAGGAAACTTCGTCTATGGGATGTGGTCTTTGATGATGACGATGAAATCATCGATCTTGAGTCTATTGCTGCTGGTTTCTCTCAACTGACCCATCTTTCATTAAGCTATGACTTAAAAGATGGAGCTGCTCATTACAGTTTGCAAGGGACCACTCAGTTGGAGAACGTGACTGTATTGGAGCTCGGATGGACTGTGATCAATGATGTTTTCTCGATCTGGGTCGAGGAGTTACTGAGAAGATGTCCGAATCTGAAGAAGCTGATCATTTATGGGGTTGTCTCAGAAACCAAAACACAAGGAGATTGTCATATTCTGGCTGCATTTACATGGTCCATTGTTCAACTCATGAGGAAATACGTTAATGTCGAGGTACAATTCGAGTACGAGTAAATGATTCTTCTTCTCGATTTTGTTGAAAACAAGTTGAAGCATGTGTAAAAATTTGGATTTTGGATTTTGGATTTTTTCAAGTCGTTCTCAGCTTAATGTGAATATACATTCTTTCTCTGTTAGACAATATTCGTATATTCTGTGGTGTACTAAGCTGTTGACTAGTTAGGGTATGAGGTAAAATTTTGTGTGGTTCTGAGCCAGTGACTCAAGTTTTCTTATTGGAGAATTGGATTTTGAATAGAATTTCCTTTGTGTAGTTTTTTTTCTTGACAATATTTTGGGTCGACAAGATCTGACTCATAAGTCCATAACCCAAACCCCTACTACGTGAAGTCGAACTCCGGTGGAAAGACTTGCAGATATGTAGTTAGAGGCTGCAAATTTAAAGTTTGTGTAGTTATAATCATAACTCAAAATATTACATTATTTGAGTTCGGATGCGAATGTTGGTGAGTTTGCAGATCGAAAACCATATACTGTAAACGGAATTTTAAACTCATATGAACCAAACGAAATAACCGATTGCTTTAGTTTTATTTCACTTATAACTAAAACCAATCGGTTTATGGGATTTGAATGTAAAACCAAGTTTCTGTGATTTCAGAGTAAGTTGAAACTTGAAAGTTTGACCCATCTTCGATTATTTATCTGGACGGACTCACGAATTTCATGGTAAGTCTGTCATAAGATAAGAATGTTTTGCAAACAATGACAATTTTCTTAGTACTCGAAATTTATCACTTTTTCTAGAATGAACAACCATTTAATTTGCAATTTTCATAATGCCTCACTTCCTCTCGCGCTTCTCAATACATGTCAACAAAATCCGTCTTTTTCCACCAAAAAAAAAAGAAAGTAAAAAAACAAGACATTTTTTTTTGGTCAAACTCATATTTTTATATAATTTTTATTTTCCATCCATTGAAAAATTATTCACGATACATGATAAAAGGAGCCAACATGGGCAATAAAAAAGGTAATACAATAGGCAAACGAAGATAAAGCAAAGGATATATAAAGGCAATCATAACTCTTAAGCATTTGAAAGTGTGGATAAGTACTCTTAACTCGACCTCGATAGAAGTAAAGAATAAGACAAAGCTTTGGAGCTTACAAATCATCTTCGGTAATTCAAAATCCGCGATTGAAACAGCAACAAGTGCACATTTATTAATCAAAAATTCGGTTAACAAAGGTGACAAATCATCATTTTGTTGCGCTTTTGATTAAGACAAAAACCGACGTCTCTGTAATCTTAAACAAAATATTTTCTACACCAAAACCACTTAAAACTGGTGGAAATTTTGGGAGACAAACAATCTCCATAAAAGAAAAATACCGACTAACAATTTCCAACAAAACTTGATTCATGGGAGAGATGGAACCATCAAGCACCAATCCTTCAAGATGCCACAAAAACACATAAAACAATTTGGTTATACCAACAAAAGTTCTGCATAATGTACTAATGGATCGCATTAGGGCGATATGAAAACCATAAGAGGATACCAACGTCGTGCTAAAACTATCCAAAACCCTCATAAACGAACTAGCTAATTCCAAACTCTATAAAACCAGAACAACATTCACAATCCAAATCCGATAACAAACCAAATCACTTGGCAACCATAAGGCCAAAACCATCCAAATCTTGAAATTCCATATTCTAAACGAAGTATACGAGACAAGAAAAAAGATGCAGAGTCGAACCTGGTCCGATGGGACATTAGCGGAGGGCGAACGATTTGGCTTTGGCTGACCAAAGTTGAGATAAACGGTGGTGATGGTGTAAAACCCACGAGCAGATCACCACCACCATATATTTTTAGAGGTAGATAATGAGATCGTGGAGAAGACTCATGACCCACGACGGTCCGGTGGATTTGGCGGTTCTGGCGGAGAAGCCAGAGGTTTTGCCGGCGTCGACAGACTTCGACTGAAGGCATTGTCTGGATTTGGCAGCACTAATAAAGAGGAGACCACCGAAAGAAAAGCTATCTTCACCAGAAACATGGAGGGGAGTAGCTCTTCACACCAAATAAGAGAAATTGGAAGAGTTTTCGCCGGAAATCTGAGCCGGTAGAGGGAGAGTGAGACTTCTACTTCAGTGACTGGCGGAGGCGAGGTAGCAGCATCGATCCATACCGTAAGGAGGAGTTGCGGCGGCTGTCTCGAGACCCGTATCTGAGAAAAAGATAGGGCGAACGCGATAACCTAATTAAAAAAGATAATTTTTATTCAGTCTAATTTTTTAAAAATAAATTTTATTTTTTATAATTTTATTTTTTGGTGTTAAATGTAAAAATAATATCATCACTCTTAAAATTCCATCACACTAAATTGATTAATTGAGATAAATTAGCTACAAAAAAATTTTAGATGGTCCCAGACTAAAATAATATCTGACGCAATTAAGCTTAGACCGAGGAGGTTCGATTCAATTGACCTATCTATCTCTCCCTCTCACACAACTTGTGGATTGTATGATCGACATATCATGTGCCAATATTTAGCTAGATGATATCATTGAGTTTTCATTTTCATATTTATTGTCTTCTTCTTACACAATTGTAGAGCTTGCTTTGGTCTTGTTTGATCCATCTAAGGGGGAGTATATGGTAAGATTTTGTCCTCACACTGTGCTTGTTTTTGTCATTGATAAATGCTAATTGTCCTCACACTGTTGGATCTTAGTGTTGTGTAATATTATTCTCTATTTCTTGTCTTTTTATAATTTATACTGTATGGCCCAATCTCCATACATTCTTCTATTCCAAGAGCTTCTTCCTGAATAGGGAATAGTATTAAATATATATGACACTCTGCACATATATTTAGTACTTTGAATTCATTCAAAACTCAATTTCTTGAGTATATTTTTTTAATCATAATGTTTATAATAAGAACACGATAGAGGATTTGGTATGCTCATTTTGGTTTGTAGTAATGTAGAGGCATGGGCATGCATGTCTCTTCACCTACATAAGAAACCTCTATTATGTCTCAACCTCTTTTTTAGGTTATGAAGAGTCAATTAAACAACGATCGACACCACTTATGTCAAATTGTTTAAGATTGCATCAACTTTTTTAAAACCATCAAGAAATTCTTAATTTTCACTTTTATTTCTCTTCAATATAGGCCAAATCATATAGTAAATCAAAAATTATGAATTACCTTTTCATATTATGGATTTCTAAGAACGTAATCTTATATGTATATCTCTATTTCTACTGGTAAAGTATAATAGATCCAAGAAGTGTATCCTCCGTTTTCGATGTTTCTTTAATGGTGAAGTTTTGTGGATGTTTTATGGATCTATCACATGGATTAATGTATTATTAAAACTGATCTTAGCTTGAGAAAGAATATAGATCAACGACCTTGAAGAATATATTTATACACTTGCGTTTTGTATGTCAATAAATTAATATATTTTGACTATTCTTTTAAAATTTAATTTTGTTAGGTTGAGACACATCAGACGACGTACTGACAATAGAAAACAAAACCTCGATAAATATGTGTGTTTTTTGTTGGTGATAAATCTGTTTCTAGATGGTGATATTTTACCATATATTAAGGAGAGGGAAATTGTGACACAATTGAAAAGTTTTAGCTGAACAACAAATCAGAATTATGGATTTTGATTCCTCTAAAGTCTTGGTTACAAATCAGAGTTCTAAGGTATGATTATTACGTTGGAAAGAAATTTATATTACACTAGGAGAGAACCACGCAATGCACGAAAACACTTTAGATTTATATTTTAGTTAAAATATGTTAGTTAGATATATAAATTCTGTGATACATCAATATTGTTTTAAAATAGACTTTTTGATTTTTTTATTCTAACAATTTTTACTATAAAAATGAGTGATAACCAAAAAAAAAATTTCATTTGGTGTGAAAATCATTTTCAAACTTTTAGAATAAAAAATTTGGCAACTATTATGTTTTATATTTTGAATTATTAGTCTAAGATCAATGTAATTATAAATAAAAAATTTTGAATCAAACTTTTATTAAAATCTCATTCCTCTATTAATGTAAACATGGTGATTTGTGAACATACATATTAATTATTTGATCAATATATTTTTATTTTGAATATTAGTATTTAATCTAAGAAATATGTATATTTGATATTTAGGTCTTGTATTTTATTTTTTTAATTTCTACTCAACAGAAATTAATGTATCAAAAAGTTAAAAGGAAAATAAAAATTCATATAATATTTAAAATGTTAATATAATATTAAAAATATGATGTGGCATTCCACATAACATTATATAGAGATCTTCCTTTATTGAAGTTTACAAAATAATTTATATTCGTTTTTATCGGATTGATTTGGTAACCCGATAATAGTTTATCATTTTACTATGTTTGCTTTCTTTTTACTTTAGATTACGATATATAGTAACCAAACAATTAAAATATGAACTTTTAAAACAAATTAAAATTCATGAATTTAAGAATATAAATATTAATTAATATTAAACTAGAAAATAAAATAATATAATTCATGTTTTATTAATATAATACATATTTATTTTGTTCTATAACATTTTATTTAAAAACATTTATTTATGTTTTTTATTTTATGAAAATTTTACATAAATATGAATTTAAAATAAAGAAGACAAAAAGACAAATATAAAAAAAATTGCTTACATGTCATGATGTGACATTATATGATTGGAGAAAATAGGAGTTGATGTGTCGATGCTGAAGAGAGCTTTTCTCTTATTGTATATTAAGATGGTTATTGATATATATTATTAATTTTATGATATAAAACTTTATAATAAGAATCAGATAGTTATAAAACAAAATTTATCATAAGAAACTGTAACTATTTATTAAAAAAATATATTATTATTAGTTGATCCATAGTATATCGAGATTGACCGGATGACTTGGTACCCGATAAACTCTCCGGATTGATGTCTGGAAAGGCTATCAAAATATCAGAGTAAAAGTTATTTAACTAGAATATTTACTAATTGATAAAAAGATTTAGAAATTTTTTTTGAGAAAATCTACAATATCTATTAAAGTTTCTTTTTCCTATTATTAGTATAAGTAAAACCTTTAGAAATTCTCAAAAGCCTAATTATTCTGAGAAAGTCATCATTCATCATCATCAATGGCGAAGCTAAGGTTGCTGGAACATGGGGAGGCATAATAGAGGTAGAACTCGAGAATTGGACTTTACATATGTTAAGAGACGAAATAGCTAAACTCCATCCTACGTAAATATGAATTTAAGATAAAGAAAACGAAAAGATAAATATATTAAAAAAAGAGAGTTAAAATTGCTTATGTGGCACAAAGTAACATAAGTAATTGGAGAAAATAAGAGAAAATAACGCTAGAGAGAGCCCATTCTCTTACTGTATAAATTTTTTTATATATGTGGCCATTTATTCGTCTACGAAATTATATTTTTATTTCTTTTACGTAATTTGAACATAACTAAGATTACAATTTTAGTTTACAACGTTTAAATTTTTACTACAATATATAAATGCGATACATGAGTAGGATAATGGAGATACGGTGGAAGAACAGCTGATGGGACACTAGGCTTGGGTTTTTTTTTATTTTTGGTTTGTTAATTTGTTTATGTCTCAAAAAATTTCAGAATGACGAATCAACGATCCGACTTTAGTTGTTTCTTTCTCCATAAAAATCTGATTCGAAATCTCAGTGTTATCTCCCAAATAAAAATGAGAAACGCAAAATTAATTTAATTTTGTTTCAACAACAAAAAGAATTTCTAATGTTTTGATTTTATTTTTACAAAATAACAGTTTTTTTTCCTATAATATGGTCAAGTATACGGAGGTATCTCAATACTCTTCCCATGGTAACCTTGTAAAATGTAAAAGATAAAAATTTTAAATGAAATTTCAATTCCAAACTCTAGAATTCCGTGATCTACAAAAAAACAAAATTAGTAAAATCAAGAAATAATTTATTTATTAATAGTAATAAAAAGCAGAAAGATGACCATTATTAAAATTACTGTCACCCTAATAATAATAATCCTTTAGCCAAGATGAGATACATCACATTCAGATCATCACATCATCCATATAAACTTTCAAACATAGATACACACGTACAAATTTTGATGGATAAATATAAACAGATGCGTACACGCAAATCCCATATGTATATATGTATGAATATGTTTTGGATGTTAAAAGATAAAATCAAAAAGCATAAGTTCTTGATCTAGGAGAGTCCGCAATTTGAAGAGTTTCTTGGATAATTTTGTGTGCCTTTCTGCTTCTTAGCTCAAATCTCATACTTTCACTTTTCTCTATCTTTTCATACGATGATGATGATGACGATGACGAAGATGATGATGATGATAATGATGATCTCTTCCGCATCTTTAGTCTTGTCTTTATCTTCGACTTCAAGCCTTCCATAATAGTACCCAGTCTCATCCTCACCACTAGCTGATTTATGTAGAAAAAAACTAAGTAGATCTTTGAAATAAAGAAATTAACTGTATAATTTATATGCTTGATGTATGCCTCGATTGATTTCATATATATATTTTTATATGCTTGATGTGTGCCTCTATTGATTTCATATATATATATATATACTCCCTTGAGATAAAAATCATCATCTCAAAGACTTAATACAAAACACAGTATCTACAGATGTCAAAAAAAGTAAGAAGATAATAAACCCAACGAAAGAGTTAAGACTTAGGAATTAATCTGCATGATAAAAAAATTGAACTAGATATATGTACATGTATGCGTAGTGTAGGTGTATATCTACATACATGTAACTGAGTGTATTTTGCTTTTACAAAACTCTAACGAGGATTTTAGCAGAAAAAGAGGCAAAAGAGATAAATCATTAGAGAAGAGAGTAGAGAAATATCGAACCTCGCTCTTGGAAGTGTGACTTGGAGATATCAGAGAGAAGATAAAAATGGAGAATAGGGAATAGATGAGAATATATATTATATATTTATGTGTGTGTGTGTATATGGTGGAGGCTGATGTCAAAGGTTGTGACTTTTATCTAATATATTATATGGTTAATTTTTTTAGTACTGTGGTTTGGTTAGTCAAATATTCAGATTTTAAGGCATTACCATATCATGATGCTTGGAGAATTTTGATTTTCTATTTGTTTATTTAATACATTATGTATCATCTTAGCAAAGTTTTGTTTAGCTATCTCCTGAGTCCTGAATATTAAGCATGAATACCAAATAGAAATATCTGAACAAAATAGAAAATATTGTGTGGTGCTTATCACAAGGATGGTTTCAAGGAGTTTGTTTTGCTTCCTTTATTAGATTTCTTTTTCATCCCATTTGATAGAATTGTTTTTGTTATTTTTTTTCCAGGTTTTGAACTTTATACGTGATAGAAAATGATGACGAGAAACTAGCTAATTTTTGATAACTTTTGTTAAATTTTTCTCCTTCTTTTTGAAAACGAGAAAATAGCTAATTTCATCTCCAAATAATTATGTTTTTCATACTTAGTATGAAAATATTCAAATATTTAACACTACGAAAATATAAATTATGGAAGAGAATGTTCATAAATTTTCCAATTACGTTCATCCAAATTATATGTTTAGTTATTTTGTTTATTTTCTCAAAAAGATCTATATATGTTTAGCAAAATAAAGTATCTAAAATAGATAAGTAAGTCTAAGATAAATTAGTAAAGAAAACTTTTCGTAGATCTGATTCAATACAAATTTTAAACCTCTAAACTAAAAATGATTTTTAATTAATAATAAAATGTGCATTATCAAAAACAAAATGATAAATATGTGCCCTTAAGTAATACTTCAGGCCCTGAAGTAATACTATTTGTTAAGTTACCGACCAATGAAAACACCTACATCTAGTAGTTTTTCTACAGCTCAATTTTTAGGGTGTGAATAAAAGGAGAACAATGTGGAGAGGAAATGAAAAGAAAATTGTGTAAGTAAGAAAAATTATATATCGAAGTTGAAAATTGTCTTTGATCTTGAAAATATCATTTGAATAACTACTTAGAAGCATGAAACATGTGATGTGTACATCATTTTATGCAAACTTCTGGGGTATCTTTTATTTTTCTTTTGGTCAACTGTCAACATATACAGATATGCCTTTTAAAAAAAAAGACAAATATCCACCAAGTTGGTTACTATTTAAATTTCCCTGGAATTTATTCGTCTTTTTTTTTCTTTTAAATACATAATTTCTTCCGGAAACATAGCTGAAAATGTGAATTAGTTGAAATTAATTCCGTCTATTTTGAACAATTCTGTTTGTATTATTAGCTTGTTGCTGAGAGAATTTTAAACTTGGTAGAGGCTTTGAATTGAAAGAAACAGAAAGTCATAAGCTGAATTTGTCGGAGGTCGGTCCTCGGACGTAGACCAACCACAAAATCAACGTCCAATTTCTTGGGGTTTCGATTCAACCCTTCAAATATCATCAGAGGTTATGGTGTTCAACATAGTAACTTACAAATCAAACTGAACCGAAGCAAAATGATTCAAGTATTTTTAATAAATGTTCGGTTTGAGTTTGGTTCGAGTAATACCCGATAAATCCGTAATCCAAAATAAAATCCATATTGAACTGGTTTGGTTTACCTTTGAACACCACTACCTCTCCAATGATATTTACTATTTAGTAATTAGATTTGGTTTACCTTTCACAATCCGAGCCGTGGGCTGACCCATTTTCAGTTTGCAACATCAGGACCCTCTAAGCCGAGTTCGTTTTGAGCCCAAGCCTGGCAGGGCCTAAGTGGACAGGAGTCCGACTTGTAGTTTCTATATTAGCCACAAAGCTGAAATCAGGGGAAAACAGCACTATATATTCAAAAACATTTCTCGTCTTTTCACAAACTAGAGTTGGTGCCGTGGAGGCAGCAGCAGCATGTGTGGGCCAGTTGGGTGCAAAAAGACTGAAGAAGAGAGAGGTGGTGAGAGCGTTGGAGACGGTCGAGGAAGCCACGGACATAACCAGGTCAAAGCCATGTGTTCGACTTAAGTCAACATTCAGAGCAAATCAGGCTGTTCAGATTTATACCTTAGTCGAATTAATTAATGTCATATCTTATATGTTCTCTAGGTGATAAATCTATAAATACACCTCGAATTTTGAGGGTTCGTGTAACTTTAATCAAATACGCTTTGGAGGATCAAGTAATGACAATATATAGCCATTAAATGACAAGAAAGATCAGCAATCTCACCCTAAAGGGTTTGAGACCATTCACCCAATATATAGTTTATTTAAAACTATATGTAGAGGATTTGTTATAGACCATTCACTTTCACTAAATTTTGGTTTGGGTTAGGATTTGCTATAGAATTTACTATGCATTTTCGTATTCAATATATAACGAATAAAATACTAAAATAAAATAAAATAAAATATTATTATTAAAACTAAAATATTTGGAACTATTCAAACAAAAAAAATACAGTAAAACATTAAATATCCATAAATTAGTAAAACTTTAAACTATTAAGACTCTTCTCAATTTCAAATTGTTTTTTGTCTTTTGTCTTTTCTTGAACGTTTAAAATTGTGTTCATGATGTTGTCAAAGACGTTATTCTCAATGTGCATAACATCGAGATTGTGCTTCAATAAATGATTTTTCCAGTAAGGCAAGTCTCAAAAAATACTCTTTTGTGCCAATTATGATTTTCACTGGCACCATAAATAGGTTCATGCCCATTACCACCACAATATGAAGAATATGAAGTTTTCTCAGCATCAAAATCTCTTAACTCTCCAATATACTAGTACCATCTATCTCAGGAGGTGGACCATCAAACACTTGTTTATCTTTTGTAAACATTACCTTAAAACGACGATAAGGATGATCACTTGGTAGAAATCTTCTATGGCAATCAAACCAAGACGTCTTTCTTCCGTGCTTTAATTGAAATGCATTAGTGTTATCTTGACAATACGGACACGATAATCTTACATGAGTTATCCATCCAGATAACATACCATATACTGGAAAGTCACTAACGGTCCACATAAGAATCGCATGCATCTTAAAATTATGTTGCAATGACACATCATACGCTTCAACACCATAATTCCATAGCATTTGTAACTCATATATCAATGGCTGGAGAAATACATCAAGTGATCTCTTCGGATGCTCTGGGCCGGGAATAAGCACATAGAAGAACAAAAATTCTCTACGCAGACACAAAGATGGAGACAAGTTATAAGGTGTAATGATTACATGCCACAATGAATACTGTCTTCCATGCTTTCCAAATGGGTTGAAACCATCTGTACATAGTCTGAGGTATACATTCCTTCGCTCAAATGCAAAATCTGGATAAATTGATTGAAAATGTTTCCACGCTTCTGAGTCTGAAGGATGTGTAGTCTCTTCGTCCTGCCTATGTTCTCCATGTCATCTCATTGCCTTTGTCGTGAGCTGAGATTGATATAACATATTCAACCTCTCCGTTAACGGTAAATACCACATCCTTTTATATTCTCTCCAATATATCATATAGTTATCGATGCACACATCTATTGTCTGATACGGCAAACCAAGACCAACCACAAGTTTATGTATCTTGTATTATGATGATAGTGAAAGATTGTCTTTATGCAATATATCTTTCACAAAATCAGCTATGCATCAACACATTCTTCCACCAAATTGTAGTCCGTCTTAATTGTCATCATTCTACTAGCAGATGATAACGACAAATGACCTTCTCTACAACCACTATATAGTGGTTGTTTCGCTGCATCTAACATATCAAAAAATCTTTGTGCTTCTAAATTTGGTTCTTCAACCCTATATCCATCTATAGATGTCGACTGCATATTCTCTCTAAATGCATCATTCACCATCTCAATAGTACCTACACTAAAATCTACTTCTGTTCTATGCTCTTCTGAACTATCTGCAATATATGGTTCACTAGTACTACCATAATCATAATTTGTTTATCCGTATAGATATCAAATCTTGTAACCTGGCATAAACCCATTGTAATACAAATCCCTCCAAACAATCTCTATCTTAATATTATGTGAATTCACACAAATAGAACATGGACATTTCAACTTATAAGTATTTTTTGCTCCCGGTTGATTTACATCCAATTCCATAAACTCACATATACCTCGAGCATACTCGTCTTTCAAGATGTTTGACTCCGGATCCATTATCGGTTCATCCATCCATGATTGAAAACTATTAGAAGACGACATCTCTTTATAATTATTTTTTTATGTAAGATATTGTGAATGAATGGAGTAATGTGGAGAAGTGTTGTGAATGAATGGAGAAGTGTGGAATCATTTATATAGGAACGTCATCCGTCAAAATCCGTTAAAATCTTTAAATTCCAAACGGTTATATGCAACGGCTATATTAACGTTCATTTTGTCCGACGGATTTCTGGGTATTCCGTCAGTTTTCTGTTGGAATTCTGATGAAAATAGGTCCGTATATATTTACACATGGAATAAATTATATATTTAAAAATTTTATTTATAGTAAAATATATATATATATATTTGATGTATGTATTATTGAATGTAAAATCATTAGAGTAATATAAACTAGGTACTTCTTGTGTTTCTACCGTCCACGTAATTTCAAAAGTGAACCAAGGAGCGATAATTTATTTCAATGGTTCAATTTATATATTTTTCAGTTCATAATGAAGCAGTCGTGGCAAACTCAGATTTGAGGATATCCATGTTAAACTTTAGATTTTATGGAGGAAACTTTCATGGAAAAACTTAAAGTTTGATGTATTTGTATTCGTATATATATGAAAGTTTGCTACATTGATTGTCGATTTCTATAAAATTCATATAGAACAAACAGTGAAGGTGACCCTTTTACAAATAGCATGGCACGGATTTAATCTTAGTATTTGTATAAGAATGTAAAATAAATTAGAGATTGAAGATATTTTAAAGTTGAAGCAATCTTTTCGTTCTTTTTCATTTCATGGTATTCCATGTACTTCTTATACCCGTGCTGATAGTCTTGTTAAAATGGCAAGAACACGTGATGTCATTTTTTTCCATGTAAACTTGAACATTTCGGATTAATTTTCTCCAATGTTTTCAGAATTGGACGAGACACTGACTCGACATTGGATGACGACCGGTCCAACACTGGATTTTCAAATATTTTTGTTGATATATATATATATATACATACATATATATATATATTATTTTTTTCTTTGACGAAACAATTTTATTAATAACAAATTAGAATTACAAAATCAATATACAAAAACTTCAAAAAAATAAATTATTACATAACTAAATACATATGTCATATATTAAATACGATAATAACATCATAAGTGAATTTGACAATACTTTCGATTTTAATAAAAGCTTATTTCTAAAAGCTTATTTCGTAATGGTAGATTTTCATCCGTTATTTTTATTTTTTTAATTAATACTGCTTTTTTATCATCCATTATCTACAACTACAACCAGTAGGGATACCACCACATATAGGAGGCATGTTCGATGACAATATTGTGTACTCTTTTCCATGGTGGCTTAGCAATGCCGTTTGAATTTGTCCCATAAATTGTAAGACAGCCAATGGAAATAGATCGCCGGAGATACCCGGAAGGAAACCGGCAATGATGATAAGACTTAATGATTCATCATAGAACGGAATAGAACTCCTCTTTTCATAGGAGAAATAGTAGAGAAAAGCCATGCACCCCTGAATCTTCAATGTGGACCCAAAGATCGGAAAAAGCTTCCTCTCCGGCACTGAGAAACCGGTTACTGAAAACCGACGGGAAAAAAACAAATAGGAGAGAAATCGCCTGGAAAGTCGCCATCTCCCTTTTTTTTATCTACACAAACTTTATATTATATTTATATATAACTTTTTCATTAATGTATCTCTTAACAAAATTGCAATAAGACAAAATATTAATCATTACATGTATAGAAAAGTGAATAATAAATTTATATTTGGTTTGTTCTCTAGAGCTCAACGTGAAACAATAATTCTGAGAAGAAAACACAATAAGAATAATAGATATCAAGATTTTTAATCAATTTTTTAATAAAACTAAACAATTTTCTCTATTAAAATTAGTAAATAAAAATAAAACTGAAGAGTAATAACAATGATGATTTTGAGTTATTCAAATTTGAGATTTGCCTTAATTCGGGCTCGATTAGGTGACCGGTCCCGGTTAGTCGATCGGACCGGCCGGTCCGATCTAGTTTTTAGTATCGAATAACGTCACTGATCTTCTTCTTCTTCTCTCTCGTTTCTTTCTTCTATCTTTTTCACCTTCTTCCCTCTCTAACTTCTAGTTTAAACCAATTGATTTCTTCTCTTTTGTCAGCTTCGTGTCGTTTCATATTCCCTTCAATTTCCAAGTTTCTAATTGGTTATTTCTCGTTTTGCCCATCCTATAGGTCTCGAATTGAGGATATTAGGGAGATTCTTGGTGTGAACTGATCACTTTTCATTCATAGTCTGATAATTTTTGATAATTTTATTGAAAAGGGAAGGCGAAGGGTTTTGAAAGTGAAATACTTTTTTGATTCTTGGTACTTAAAAGTTTTCATTTTTCTTTTTGTCAATTGGGTTTTGGGGGAAACAATATGAGCTGTGATTGAATTGACTAACTCGAGCCTTTGTTTCGACTGAGAATTGGTTTCTTGATGATTCTTAGCAATTACATTAAACTATACATTTAAACTTCCTTGAAATTGCAATTGTATTTTTTGTTTGCTCATTGCTGATGGTCTTTGCTTTTGTTATTCAGGGTATTTTTGGTGGATGATCAGTGAAAATTCTCCAGGATATAATTAATCGCTCATGTTTTGTGGTTAAAAATGGCAGCTTCAAGCGGCTCTGGTTTGGAAGGTCAGAAACACGACCTCGATTCTGGTAAAAGGTCCATTCTTTAGTTGATTCTTTTGTTGGTATATATGTATTCTTTCTGTTTACTGGTTTACGAAATTATTTAGAGTTTCCATTTTTTCCCCTTTTCTTAGAGTGCTTTGCTTTAACGTTTTAGTTTAAATAAGGATGAGGTCTTGTTTGTGAGACTCATCCAAGTTAGTGAGAGCTTTCGAGGGGTTTATGAGCGTTGTTTATTTGGCTTTACTGAGGGTTTTTGTTGTTTAACTCTTTCAAATTTGAGTAAAGAAGAGCTTTTGGGGGATTGATCTCTGTTTATTATTCTTGACTTTATCAGCTGTGGATGGGGAAATGAATATAGATATGGAGGAAGACATGGATTTAACAGAAGATGATTTCAGAAATGTCACTGGCCAGTTTTCAGGGGAAGCGTCAGTAGTGGAGGTTAGGGATGCTGTCAATGTGAATGTTGAAACCCTCAAAGTGGATGTTAGTTGTATCCTTTTTCTTCTTCTTATGCTGGAGGTTGATAGTGTTTGCGCTTCTTAAACCTCTGGTTCAAGTTGAACGTGGTTTATAATCATTTGCTCTGAGACTTGAATGCATGTGATTATGTTTTCTTTTTTTCTCTTTTCCTTAATTCCATGTGTCAGCTAAATCTGGTGTTAAAAGACGCAGAACAACCTCTGAAGAACAGCAATCTTCAGTTCATGTTACTTATAAACATTTAACAAGGTTAGGTGAAAACTGAAAAGAAGATTCCTAGCTCAACCTTAAACATTGCTTTCATTGTATTATTGTTTGTGTTGTACTTCTTTTTAATTCGTGTTGTCCTGCATCTTTCAGAGCTAGTAAGCAGAAGCTGGAAAGTTTATTACAGCAATGGTCAGAATGGGAGGCAGAACAAGATTCCTTGTCCGAGGTAGCTACAATTCGAGATCTTCTGAATTGCTTTTTACAGCCAATACAGTCAATTCTATTTTGCTTGAAAGAATATTGTGCTATATCATGTTACAACCTAAGCTAGAATCCTTTCTTTTGCAATATGATCAGGATCAAGAACAAGTACTAGAATCTGGTGTTGAGACATATTTCCCTGCATTGCGTGTGGGATTGCAGAAGACATCATCTGTGGTAAGTGAAATGGTTTTCGAGCATATGGAATCTTGGAAGTTTTCAGGTTTTTGTATTCTATACTGATAGATACATTTTTGAATGTACAGTCTTTTTGGTTTGATTACCAAACTGGTCTCAATTCTTCGAAGAAATTTGTTCCAGTGGAAAGTAGCACTACTCCTCTTTATAACCGTGGATTTACAATTGGTTTAGATTCAGCTGATGGTTCAAATAACTCGGAAGGGTAAACAAATCTAGATTTGTAGTATTTTCCTACTGTGATAGTAAATGTGTTATTGAAACCTTTGCATCTACCTTCTGCCTCCTTTTGAATTTTTTGTTGTATTTATTGTTCCAGAGGCTTGGAGATTATTGATGATCCTCCACGTTGCTTCAATTGCGGCGCATACAGTCATTCCATTAGAGAATGTCCAAAGCCTTTTGATCGATCAGCTGTTAGTATTGCTCGGAGGCAACATAAAAGCAAAAGAAATCAGACTCCTGGATCTCGTCTACCATCCCGATATTATCAGAGCCCTCAAGTTGGAAAATATGATGGATTGAAACCTGGCTCACTTGATCCAGAGACTCGTCAGCTTCTCGGTCTAAAGGTAATCTCAAACTTCTTCTCTGGTATTGGAATTAAACCAGAGAAAATGAGCTTCCTGATTAAGCGGTTTCTGTCTTGTGCAGGAACTTGACCCTCCTCCATGGCTTCACAGAATGCTGGAGATTGGATATCCACCAGGATATTTAGGTAATTTTTTCTGCTCTCTCTTCTTATCCTTCATTAGAGTGGTGTCAAAACAAATAATTTAACCCGACCTGACGTATTATGATTATCATCAGTACACTGTCATAGTCATCATACAATCATCATAATCATCATATCAATGGCATCTTTGGTCTTGACTTAGGTGTCTCTGCTTTCTGTTTATATGTCTATAGCTACGGAAGACGATGATGTCTCGGGAATCACAATATATGGTGAGGAAGAGCCTAAAGAAGAGGAAAAAGTAAAGACTGAGGAAGGTGAGATCTTGGAAAATTCAAGCCTTCAAGAACCAAAAAGGAAAATGACAGTTGGGTTTTCTGGGATTAACGCACCCATCCCAGAGAACGCAGATTTGAGGCTATGGCAACAGAGGAGTAACACAGAACATACGTATTATCATGATCACCTTCGACCCCGAGATTATAGAGGAGAGTTGGGCCCTCCAATTTCTGAACCATCCTCGAGCTATCCTCCAAGGTATGGCTTTAGATATGATCAAGGGTCTGCTTTAAGACCAAGAAGCCCAGGATCTGAAAACTCAGAAGCCGAAAGAGTTAGGAGGTATTATCTCTCATTTGTATGATCCACATTTAAGGGAGAGGGAAGATAGTGATCCATATAGACTTAGCAGCAGAATATGAGGAATTAATGAGTGAATGTGGGATATAATATGGTAGCATTTAGGCATAAGTGTTTCTACAATTAGCACCTGGTTTCGCTTAAGCGCCCGATTAATCATGGGGTAAGTAGATATATTGGTAAAGAGTTACCCGCAAGCTTACTTCGGATCAAACATTAAAGCTGAAAACAAGTGGTCTACGCGCAATGTTTGTTCAAGGTGGAACTAAACCAAAGCTATAACGAGTGTGCGTCCTTGGCCTTAAAACTCAAATCTTGTTGTAACATGTTCATCAATGTGAAATGTCTTTTTTTTGTTCTCTCGATGAAAATTATGATACTTATTCGTTTGGATTTAGTTTAGTAAGAACCTGATCATTTGTTTTGTGGAGGGGAACATAAGTTAATGATAAAATTTGATAAAAGGTAAATCCGGTTAATGAGTTACAATGACTGACCAGTATGTTTCTTTTTGGTCTTAATGATATTACTAAGTTATAATACTCTGTCTGTTTCACTAAGATGTTTTAGAGAATCTTTTTGTTTTAAAATATTTGAGAGTTTCAAGTTTACATCTAGAAAATAAATTCATTTAAATTTGTGATCAATAAAATGATGGTTCTAAAAATTTATATGTATATGCTGAAAACAAATTCTGTTATAAATTTTAATTTGTTTTTGAAACATCATTTTATCATTTTTCTTTGATTAATAACTGATATATTTAATTTAAAATCCAATTGAATGGATGTTAAAAGAACATGTAAAAGTAAACAAATGAAACTATGTTAAATAAAGTTAACAATAGGCTATGTCCCATTAAAATAAGATAGAAAAATAAATATCAGGAAGGCACTGAACGTGGGATTTTGGGAGACTCAAAGTGCCACTCGCTAACCAATTGAGCCATCAGTGCATATTCTGTAGTGAAAAAAATATCTAATATACATAAGGGGTGTCAGATGACCCCTTCTCCCGCCACAAATGGTTTAAATTATGTTTTCATTATAGAAAATAAACTAAAAACATCTAATTTAGTGTAGCTTTTTTTTCCCTCAAACAAACTGCTTTTCATAATGAATCAAAGAACCATCAAACCATACAAGGGTTCTCGTATTCCACCCCACTAATGGATACAACCATAGTGGAACACTACAATCAAGAACCACAAAATAAAGGGTACAAGCCATAGCTTTCTTGTTGATAAAATCGGAACAAGAGTTGCCTTGTCTTCCCAAACTTGTAACCTGGGAAGTTGCTTGTGTAACTCGTCATTCGTGGCCAAGATGATAGGTCTTTTATCGCCTGAATCAAAGTATGAGAATCACATGACATAGGCCATAGTAGTGATTCGGCTTCTCGTCCAGAGCGGATTCCAAATGCTGGTAAGTTTTAGCTCCAAGTCATCTCACTTTACCATGGTCATCTCGTAATATCCAACCTACTCCACTCCTCTCACCATCAGACCACCAAGAAGCATCAACATTACATTTAACACATACCTGAAGGTGGAGATAGCCATTTCGTAATGGTGTTAGAGCTCTGTGGCAAAGTAGTTCCCGCGCTTTTAAATAAATTATTACAAGAAAATTAAAACTGGGGAGTAGAATAAATATATCTTCTAATAGCTTTATTGATTAAACGTGTTCGTTGTCATACATTCATTAGAAAATATGGGTAAATATGATATACAACACTCATTGATAATTACATATAACTGTTTTTTAGCTAATAAATCAGCATATAGATTTTGTTGGCGAGGCTTAAAAGTGAACTTCGTCCCTACAATCCTATCAATTAATGGCAAAGGGAGTAAAATATTTATTTAGATAATTTATCTAGGATCAATAAAATATATTCTTAGAGAAAATGAAACGAAATGTGCACAAAAAAATCATTATTATTTCATAATATCTAATATTGAAATGTAAAAAACAAAACAAAAGACATTGGTAAGTGATAAGATCAACTTTAATTTTCTGACCAAAGCATAAAAGAAGGTAAGATAATAGATAAAATTATGAAAAATAATTACATTGAGTCATTGATTAAGTTGTTTACCAAAAAAAAAGAGGTTACATTGAATAATCAATACCAAATCTAAACAGATATAGGAAACTAATTATGGATTTTAAAAGTAAAGACCCGTAAGCAATACCAAATCTGAATTAAATTAGGAAACTAATTACTGAATTATAAGAATAAAGACCCGTTTAATTAACCTTACAGAAAAGTTTACTCATATTTATTCTCTAAATCGACATTAAAGAAATTGTCGAAACCCTATATAAGGTAAACAAAGAGCAACGAAAACAGATGCTTTCTTCTCTCTTTCAACATCTTTCTTTGTCTTCTTCACTTGCGCGCGTATCAAGCTGAGAAGATTACGTGAATCGAAAAGGTTTAATCTTCGTTCTCTCTTCTTCTTTATCTCTATTTAGGGCTTGTTTTGGGTTCTTCTGCGATCAATTCGTTAATTTTTGTTGTGATCGCTCTATGAATTGTATGTGACGGAGCTAATTAGGTTTTGCTATGCACCGCTTGTTGTATAATCAAGTATTTAGGGTTTAAAACCTTGGAATTAAATTTTTGTTGGGAGAATGTTGCAAGGGATTTTTCGTTAAAAATTCAAAATTTAATTCAATTTCTGAAGTGAATGAATATGCAGAGTGTTATATAAGCTTTAATTATGAAATTGAGTGTGAATTTTATTGATTAATTTCAGATAGATCTGTTGATTTATTATGTTGAGTCTTAAATTCAACACTTAGGTATGTAACTTGTGCAACAAGCTAAAACAATCTCAGATTGTATATAATGGTTTTGGTTATGTTACTCTGTTGCGAATTGTCATGTTTCTTTCTTAACATCTCTCTGTTTTTTTGTTGTTCTTATGTTTCTAGTGACACTATAATAAACACATGAATGATCCTGACATTGTTAATCTTCGTTTAGATTTAAATGTGCAGGGAATATTCAGAATCTTCTTCTATATATAGTCTCGGATATATCGGCATCGTCGATGCCACCGAAAAGGAATAGGGGCTTGATGCCTAACTACAAGCCTGATGAACCAGAACAGCTTGATGAGTTCAATCAGCGGTTGAACATACTACAAGGTGTGAATGTTAGGTCTGCTGAAGAGGGCAAGCGTCGTGGTTCGAGAAAATCTAATTCAAATACTAATCATCAAACCGGAATGCAAAGAGAGTGTAATGTTAAGTCTGATGAGGAGTTTCATGGAGGAAGAATTGAGTCAGAAATTGGTCATTATCCGCCAAAGCGGCCACGAGTTGAAGCACCAATAACGTTGAATATTCCTTATCCTTGGAACGGACTTCCTGGTCTTCAGCCATATCCCAACTCAACTCTCCCTGCTAATGTCATTGCAAAGCAGAAGGTTCCCGTTCCCACTTCACAGAGAAGTCCTGAGGAGGTTTCTTCGTATGCTAGATGTATAAATACATCTATGATCCCGGTTAGTTGCAGTTGTGTTGTTGATGACGCTGCTGAGTCAATCAGCGGACGTTCTGATTTAACAATGATAGATGTGATGAACAGTTCTCCTTTGGATAATATGCCTGCTCAGGTTCTTAGTACTATCAAAGGTAGAACATCAGCTAAACCAAATGCAACCAAGGTTTATTCTTTCAAGGATATGAAGGTTGCCAGCGAAATGAAGATTCGAACTGAGGATATTGTTGAGCCAATGAAATGTGACGAAGGAGCAAACTGTGAGGTTAACACTAAGCGTAAGACGAGAAACGTCTCACTGGTGGAACGTTTCACGGATGAGGAAATTATGTTGCATATAATGAGTCTTACGGAGGGAAGTAGTCAGGTAAACTTACTTGGCCCTCCCATTGCTTTTTTCCTTTGTGTGTGTCTTTTACTTTGTTTAGTTTTATACTTTTGTTTCACAGATCGAAATCAGAGAAATGTCTGAACCCAATGAGGACCTATGTCAATTGTGTGGCGGTGGCAGAGTCACGTTTCCACCACCACCAATATACTGCTCATACTGCAACATCCGCATCAAAGAGTCCTATCACACCATCGGGGAAGAACTAAGGGATGCGCAATATCAACTCTGCAATACTTGTCAAAATCTTAGTAAAAGAAAGTTCACGGTATATGAAATCAATATCAGAAAAGACGAAATGATTAAGGTGAAAAATCTTGACAACAAAATTGCAGAAGAGGTAAATTTTTCATCTCTCCCTTTCTGTGTATCTCTCTTATTACATGAAATTCTTACATCTTACTTAAGCTACTTTTGTTGAATCAGTGGGTTCAATGTGGATCTTGTGAGAGATGGCAACATCAGATATGTGGTCTCTACAATAAGCATAAAGACACTGACAACGACTATATTTGTCCCAAATGTTTGTTAGAGGAGCGTCAGAGTAACAACAACAGTGGATTTGATGAAAATACGGATTTGGGAGCAAAAGATTTGCCTGAAACCATCCTCAGCTACTTTATAGAGCAAAGACTATTTAGGCGCCTCAAAGAAGAAAGATCCCAAACTGCAGAGGCTTATGGGAAGAGCGTCGATGAAGTAAGAATGATGTGGTTTAAGAATGATGTGGTTTCTACTAATTTGAGGTTCACTTTGAAAACCCGGTTTATGTTTCTTTATACTGAACTTGTTACTTTTTCTTTCCAGGTATTAGAACCAGAAGATCTTAGTCTCAGAGTAGTGTATTCGGCTGACAAAACCTCTATCGTCAACGAAAAGTTTGTCGATTATTTTAACAAAGAAAACTATCCTAGTGAATTCCCCTGCAGATCAAAGGTGAGAATTCAGTATCACAATTGAATATTTTTGATCCAGTTATGTATTTCAAACCTTACTTAACTGTCATTAACTTTGATGTTTCAGGTTATTCTTCTGTTCCAGAAAGTGGAAGGAGTTGATCTATGCATCTTTGCCATGTTTGTCCAAGATTTTGGATCAGAATGTAGCCTACCAAACCAACGCACTGCATACATCGCATATCTCGATTCTGTCAAGTACTTTAGACCCAAGAGAGAGACATTCTCAGGAGAAGCTCTTCGAAGTTTCGTTTATCATGAAATATTGGTAATCTTTTCATTTTTCTATTTCGTCCTAGTGCTTAAAAACCTAATTATTATTGACATTGACATGTTTCTCTTTTTTGTCTCTGATAGATTGGATATCTTGAGTATTGTAAGCTTCGAGGTTTCACTACCTCTTATATATGGTCATGTCCACCTAAAGATGGAGAAGACTAAATTATGTATTCTCATCCTAAGACTCAGAAAACCCCCAACACTATGCAGCTTCGTCAATGGTCAGTCTTTTGTTTCTTTTCATCCACTCGTTCACTGCTTTATGTTTGGAAATTGGATTTAACATTTACAACTTTAATGTAGGTATGTGTCAATGCTGAATAAAGCAGTCAAGCAGAGGGTAGTGGTGAATGTTACAAACCTTCATGAACGGTTCTTCGTTGTGAAAGAGAAATCTACCTATACGTGGTTGCCTTACTTTGAAGGATCTTTCTGGTCCTCTAAAGCTGAGGAAGCGATTCAAAAGATTGAGAGTGAAGGCGATAATGGGTTGCCGAAGATGCTTAAAAAGCTTTCTAGAAGAAAACTTAAGGGTTCGAGCTACGATAGTAATGGACGTGATATTGATGATGCTAAAAATATTCTTCTGATGGAAAAGGTAATCATTTACGTTTTGAATGCACCTCGAGTTTAAATACAGATCGGTCTTTTTGTTCACTTTTGGGGTGTTTATGATTTACCTATTCTGTTTTGTGTAGCTCGAAGTAGAGAAGGAGGATTTCATGGTGGTGGCATTGAATTATTCATGCACAAGCTGTTCGAAGGCCATATTATCGGGATTGAGATGGTTTTGCGAGAAGTGTAAGAATCTTCAGTTATGTGAAAGCTATTATGATGAAGAACAAGAGCTTCCTGGGGAACACATACGCACTAGGAAGGACAGAGAGATGCATCAGCTCTCAAAGGTAAATTATTAGCCTTCTTAATCAGAATGATATTCTTGTTTAGGAAATTTTTTAAAAAGCGCTTTTTATTAAACTGTGTTCTGTTTTACTTCCACAGGTTCAGGTGGAAGGCATATCGTCTACAACAGACGATAATGATATCATCCTAGAAAACGATATGTTTGAAAGCAGACAAGCGTTCTTAGATTTTTCTGAAAAGCATAAGTACTACTTCGACATACTTCGACGTGCCAAGCATTCTTCGATGATGATACTGCACCATCTTCACACCTCAAACAAGCATCGTTGCTCGCAAAAATCTAGTCGTCTCAGCTGCGAAGTCTGCAATAAAGATGTTTCAACTACGATTTACTTCCCTTGTTTGATTTGTTCGATTTTCTGGCTTTGCACTGGATGCTATGCCAAAAACACTACCCATAGTCACCTTCACCTCTTCTCTACATTCCCTTCAGCTAAAGGAGTGCAACCTAGAACCGCAATGGTGAGTTATATGTTCTTGAAAACAAATCTGTTTCATTCTTTTCGTTGGTTTTTATTTGTGATCTGTTTACTGAATTAAGCAACTTTTTTACTCTCCTAGGTTCTTGAGATACTGAACGCATTATCGCATGTGCATCAGTGCCAAGCCACAGCCACTGTCGTCGTGCTCATACCCGAAATGCAATGAAGTTAAACTATTGTTCTATCACACTGCACAATGCAAAACGAAAGAGAAGGCAGCTTACTGTGAGATTTGCAACAGATTGGGGAAGATAATAATGATACACGCAAACCATTGCGAAGATCTCGAATGCCCCATACCGTGCTGCAGGTAAGTTTCAATTGGTTTACTTATGATTTATATGATCTTCTCTGCAACTTTAGTTTTTTTTTTTAACTTGATGCATCTCTTTGTGTTCTCAGAGAAATGGACTACATATTTAAGAAGATTTCTCGATAACAAAGGAGTTAAAGGATGAAGTTGTACTCTTTTTCCCAAACACTGGTTTTGTCCCAATTGGGTTTTTAAGTATTGGGTTTTAACGAAGCAACCACTTATCGATCTTCACTGAGAGGGAAATGGCTATATCCATCTACACCAACTTTTACAGAGTGATGAACATTCATACTGTTCACCCGAGAGCGGCCGAGTCAGTTAGATTGGTGCCTTGGATTTTATGGAGGTTGTGGAGAAATAGAAATGAACTTATTTATAGGGGGAGAGAGTTGGATGCGCAGGAAACAGTGAGGAATGCAATGGAAGATGCTGACGAATGGGCTGGGAGGAAAGAGGCCACAGTTAAAGAGGTAACAATAGCCACTGCTAGCCAAAGAGCTATACAAATTGGGAACCACCACCTCCAAATTGGTTAAAGTGTAACGTGGATGGAGCCTGGACAAGAGATGGCAAGCAGTGTGGTTGAGGTTGGGTTTTGAAGGACCATAGAGGCATTGTGAGGTGGCTCGGAGCAAGAGCTCTTCCAAAACTAAGGTTCGCTCTAGAGAAAGAGGCAGAGTCTCTTATCATTACAGGTTTTGGTTATCTTTAGGTTTGGCCCATTCTTTCTTCTGCTGATGGTTTCAAGCTCCAGTTTTACTCAAGGCGAATGAAGAGCTCTTTCTTTTCAGAATTATGCTCCTAAGTTGTACTCATTAGTCCCAAGTTGGGTTAATAGCTTTGTATATGTTGATAACTCTATTGTGGTAACTAAACTTTGGTTAATGCAGGGTTGATGTTGAGCCAAAAAAAAAGGATCAAATGCAACCACTAATAAAAAATAAATCATCATCATCTAAAACATACCAAAAGAATTGAGAATTCTTGACAAATTCTTGAAGATTCTCTTTAACCAGATAACTAAGTGGTAGAAAAGCTAGAAAAGAAAAAACACTACATTTTGGTGAAAAAGATCCAACACGAACTTAACAAAAGTCCTCTAAGTAGCCAAAGATCGAGAAGCAAACACTAATATTGTCAACAGAAGAAGATTATTAGCTCTTCATCATCATAGGCCAAACTAACTCCCTCTGATCAAAGATCGCCGCTACGTCGTCAAGAAATTCCAGAGCTTCTTACCAATAGAGACTTTCCCGGGATGTTCTGCATCCGATTCATCTTCTTCACCATCCGAGTCAGCCCTTTCAGGTGTTTTGTTCACATCTTCACTCATCGCAACACTCTCACCTGTTCTTTTGGGCGAACCAGCATCTGTATCCTCAGAGTCTGCTGTGGCTTCTTCATGCTATTGAAACAGACAATTGAAAGAAACAGATTTGTCAAGAATGAGAAATTGAAAGCAAAGGGGAAAAAAAATGCAGCTAAGTCGTGCGAGCACTTTACCTGCATCACATTCGCGCTTACTCCATTATCGCTAACAGCAACGCCTACTGATGCTGTGGCGGTGGTTTGAGCACAGTGAATCTCCTCGTCTTGTTGTACTCCACCAGCCTCTTCATTCTTTTTAGCAACTGCGGTTTCTTCAGTCATCCTTATAACCCAAATGTGAAAACAGTTATTAACAGCCTGAATAAAAAGACAAATAAACAGCTCCAACGCATTATCCACAGGGGCTGTGTTTGTAAGTAAATGAGATTTAAAGTAACCTTCTAGGTCGTCTAAGATTATATCTTTGTCCCACCACTTCTTGTTGTTCTGGTGCAACCTTTTGCCGCCTCTTCCGCTGACGTGCTCGTCCAGTGACACTATCTGATTTTCCATCACTCTCGTTACCATCTTGCTCAGTAGTACAAGTTCTCAAAGAACCCACACGCCCACGTTTTCTTCCATTCTTTGAAATTGCGTTATCAGAACGACCAGGTTCAGCCGTGCTTCCATCATTTGCTTTAGCAGAGTCCTCAACATTTTCGGTTGAATCATTGGGCTCATATACATCTATAGATTCTCCATATATAGCTTTAGCATCTTCAACAACATCTTTGACAGAGCGTGTTCTTCTGGTTCTGGCTTTCCCTCTCATGCGTGATTGACCATCAGCATTTAGATTGGACAAAGAATCTGCAGCAATGTCTTGAGCTTTGCTATTGATATTGCTTTGATCTTCATCTGAATTTACATTGGTGACTTCAACTTCTCTTGTGCCAGTTTCAGATTCGGCCTTTTGACCATCAAAGGAATAGTTCGTCGCTGCCTGAAGCGTAGTTGATGGCCCACTATTCATGTTAGCTTGCTCAGTAGATTGAGGTTCTTGATCAGCCAAATTCCAAGTAACAGAGGGTTCTGTCATTTTAATTGGAGACAACTTAAGAATCTTTGAAGTACATTTCCGGAGCCATGACACCGTCCCACCAGAAACTGGCAATCCTAAGGCAGTGGCAGTTGGGGAGATATCCCTCATCTCCTGCCTTGGTTCTCCGTTATCAAGAACACTGGCCAGTTTTGACAAGTTGGGCATTTCCACGTTATCAATTTCAGGAAGCACGAGCTCAGAAAGCAATTCACCACACGGATGGCAGTTTCTATTACTTTCCATGGAAGAAAGGAAACGATTTCTCTCACTAATGAATTGTTCCCGCTGTTCCTTCAGTTTCTTGGTTAAGGCAACAAGGTCATCAACATCTTTCCGGATTTCTGTCTGCTGCTCTTCAAGATGATTTTTACTAGCATCAACTACTACCTTTTCTTTTTCTATTCTCTGTCTTTCGTTCTGCAAGTCTGCCATTTCTCTTCTGGCTACATCTCTTAGGTAATTAATATTGCTCAATTCCTTCTCTCTCTCTTCCTCAAATAACTTCTCTTTTGTTTGTAACTCCCTTTCTCTTTCTTCCAGTTTAGTCTGCATATCAGCCTCGAGTTTCCTTTTACGCATTTCAATATCATGAAGCAGTTGACTTCTTTCGCTCTCAGCTTTTTTAGATATCACTGAACGCTCATGCTCCATAGCCTCTGCAAATGAGGCTTTTGCCAGTTCAAGAGCTTCTAGCTCCCTTTTCATGTTTTCATTTGCTGCCTCCTTTTCTTTTTGCAGCCTTTCTTCTTCCAAGTGAATGGATCTCTCTAGTTTTTCCTTCTGATCAGTTATATTCTTTAGTTCTTTCTGGATCTCAGCTTTCCTCTCATCAAGTTCTTCCCATTCTTTCTCGAAACTTTCCCTTTGGGCCTTAAGATCCTCAGCCTCTTTCAAAAGTAGCTCCTGTTGAGACCTGCACTTTTCTATTTGTTCCTTTAGTTCGGTTTGCAAACGAAGATACTCAGACCTCTCCTCTTCAGTAACTCTAAGCCCCTCCTTCTCTTTGTGAATTTCTGATAGCTTTGCTTCATTTTCAGCCCTTAGGTTCTCGACTTCAGCTTTAAGATTGAGAATAATCTCCTTATCCTCGAGCAGTATTCTCTTCTGAGTTTCCAATGCCTTCTCCTCACTTTTCAAGGCTTTCTCTCTGCCATTTACACCTTTCAGTCTTACTTCAAAATCTTTTTCTTTTTCTTTATGCTTCTCCAATTTCTTATCTAATGCCTGTTCACGTTTACCAACTTTTTCCTCGATGTGCTTCCACTCAGCCTCCCTCTTTTCCACTTCTACAAACTTGCTCTTCAAGCTGTCATCAATAGATTTTCTTTTCTGCTCCATTTCCAACTCAAACTCACGCTGTGTTGCGTCCAATTTAACTTGGTGTTCATCAATTAGTTGCTGAACTGCAAGCTGTTAATAAGCCAACATTAAACAACTAGCACAGTCAACACCCAGAATGCACACGTATTAACCACAATGACGTGGAAACATCTTATCAACCTTCTCCACAATATGATTGGATAAAGAGAAAATACAAAATATGAAACAATCTAACAAGCAAAATCGAGATGGAAATTAAAAACTTTTTCTATCCTGAGAATAAAGCTCAAAATGGGATACAAAATATGTGAATCAGTTGCACAAAGAGGATAATAACACTCTGCTATAGAGAGAAACTGAGGGAGAGAAGACTTGCCTTTTCTCTGGCTTCCAGTTTCTCTTGCAGAGCTAGTAGCTCTCGCTCTTTTGTCTCTATAGATTTCTTCAGCACATCAGTTTCCTGCATCCAGAGGAAGAATGTAAATGGACAAGATTCCAAGCACTAAAAATAATAAAATTACAACAAGAAACGTCAGCTGCTTACTTGCTCCCTTACAGCAAGCTCTTTTATCCTCAAGCTGACATCATCTTCTAATTTCTTCACAGCAAGGTTAGCAGCATCAATCCTCTTTTGTGCATCTTCCAGTTCTTTTCCCTTTTGCTTGATAATCTTATCGCTTTCATTTGCCCTGTCCTCTCTCTGTTTTACAATCATTTGAGCTTTAACAACTCTTTCTTCTCCTTCTTGCAACTTTCTTTCCCATTCACGCAAATCTTCCCTCTGCTTTGAAAAAGTTGCCTCATCGGCTTCTCGTCTGAGGGAAAAAAAACAAAGCAATTTGAGTCATTCCTCAATAAGAACAAGGAAGCGCCACAAAGATAAAGTATTCAACATACAAAAAAGATACAAAGCAAGAAGTCCAATACGTACTGAGAAATGTAGGAAAATCGCTCTCTTTGAAGGGAACTTTCTCGAGCTTCCACTTCCTTCGACTTCCTCTCCACCTCCGAATTTTTTCTACTAACTTCAGCAAGTCTTGCATCAACAGCACGCAGCTTTGCCTCAACTTCGAGAGATTTTTCTTCAACACTACTTACCAAAGCATTTGCCTCAGTCAACTTTGAGTCAGCTGTAAATTTGATCTCTGCGTTTGCAGAGCGTAGTTCTCGCAGAGCCTTCTCCAGCTGCATCAGTTTAAGAGTGTCATAAAGCTTATATGTGCTAAAACGAAAAGTCAAAAAGACAAATTTGCAAAATCAAAAAGGAATTGGGAAACACAAAGAACAGTTTAGAAACTTGAAAATTTTAGAATCTTACATCAAGTGCACATTGCTTCTCAATCCCCAGAGCTTTCCTCAACCCTTCTTCCCTCTTCTCAATATTCGCTATAGCAATCAAATGCGCATTACGTTCCCGCTTAAGAAACTCATTTGCCTCTTCAATATCCTGTTTAAGTTCTTCACTTTTGGAATCCCAGTCCTTTTTCTCAATCAGAAGAAGACCCATATTGTGTTGGTATTCAAAAAGCTGTTTAACCAAATCAACATTAAAGCAAACTTAAAAGATGCCACAGTAAAATCACTATTCACAATTAACAATTTCACATCCATAGTTACATAAGAAACTAAGACCAAAGTAATAAAAATTCTTAAAGATCCATTGAAACGAGTAAAGATGATTAATTTACAAACGACAGAGTTATTAGAGAAAACAATTATTTTACATTGCCATTACTATAACTCAAAAGACATAATAAAAGGAGAAAAGTAACGAACAGATCATAAAAGAATCAAACCTCTTGTTCAAGCTCTGAAATTTTCTCAGGCAATCTTCTTGGATCATCTTCAAACTGGATCTCACTAACCCGACCTGGAACTGGGGTTACCATATCTAAACCCTTTCCATGACTAGACCCATTCGAATCTGGAGTTCTCGTTTTCGTTGGTGTAGACCAACGTTGCCACACCTTCAAAGGCGTGGACATCTCTCACCAATCTCTCAAAATTCAAAGAGATCTCTGGGTCAAACCCAATACAAAAACCCTAACTTTCCTCACCGAATTGACTTAATTCCGAAATTGAACTGTGGAAATCAAAAACCCAGATACCCAAAAACAAAAACCCAAGAGCCAATTCCTCTGACTTCGAACTTCAGCGTCTCTGAAAATTCTCCATTAGAAGAATAAGAAACGGATAAAAAGAAGAAAAAAGTTTATCCTTTAGGCTCCGGATTTGAACGGAGTTCCTAAATTCCGATACCGAAATTGATTTGAAGTCCGACAACGTCTCTTAAGCAATCTCTCTCTCTCTTCTCTGTGCTGGCCAAGGAACCTTTTTGTGTGGCTCGCGCGGATCGTTCACGTTGTTCCTTTTTTCGCTTATATTATAAAAGTGGACCCCAAAATTTTCTCTTTATTTACATTTTGGCCGCCGTCTTGAAGATTTGCTCGAAGGTTCCTTAAGGGTAGAGTTGGAATTTGGTTGAGGAATTACAACGGTTATGCGTTGTCTAAGATGTTTTACATTTTTTACGCATTTTAAGAATATGTGTAAATAACTAAATATATTCTTATTATAATATTATTACTTAAAAATATTTATTTTGTTGTATTTAATTAATATTATTACTTTTATCTTGGAAATTTACACATTTTATTTTGTGGAACGGAGGGTGTATGATACTAGTTCATAAAATTACTAAAATTAATATAATATATAATTTATAAAACTACTTTTTATATATCCAAAATGAACTAAGAGGTATTAAAACTAAAAAAAAATATAATAACTTTTGTATGGCAAACTAATTAATATTTCATTAATAGATTTTATATTATATATTTTGTATGTAATTTGTAAACAATTTCTCTACTTTTCTTTTTTAATTTTACTATGTTATTATATTAGGGTATCAATGTTCAGCTTCGGCACTAATTCTCATAAAAGGTCCAATCTCTAAATCAATATTAAGATACCATCTAATTCACCTTAAAATTGTATCATCTATCAAAAGACGATTATTTGTTTGTTCACCTGAAATCAACTGTTCGTCTGAAAATTCATGGAAAAAAATGTTTTTATAATTATGAAGAGAATAAAAGTATTTTTAAATTTTTATATAAAATTTAGACTTTTCATACTTCTCCCCAAATTGTCTTAAAGTTACATTAAAATTAGATTTTAAAATATTTTTTGTTGTAGATTTCTTACTTTGAAAGTCAATTCAGTTGTGATTGTATAGAACACGTACCATCTAGATTATAGAAGAAAAAAATATGTACAATTTGGAAAGTGGATAATACGAAGAAAAAGAAACAAAGTAACTATAAAAAATAAAGAAAAAGAAAGCCAAGGTGGGCTAAGAGCTGTTAAGTTGCTGGTTGTAGTGTTTGGATGCAAGCATATGTTCTGTCTCCATGTGCTCCCCATCATTATGCTCTTAACTCTGTCTTGTTTTTTCCAGGATTAATTATTAGTTTTCTAGTATTAGTGATATATTTAAACTAATATTTGCCTTAGACGCAGTAGGTTTGATTAAGGAAATGGTAATCGTTTTCTTTATCCAAACTACAAAATAGGTTGAAATATGTTTTGAACGGTTTTATTTATGTAAATAACTGTTGCAAGATGTGTGATTTATGTAGATGATTTTATTTATCAAATTAAGGTTTTAGAAAATCTAGTTCCTATCATTTAACTGTTGTTGTACTCTTGCATTTTACCTAAATTTGTACCAATACTTATTTGCTATTTCTTAATAACAATTCAAATTGCAATTTTTTAAAAGAAATTACCACAACAAAATCTAATGAGTCATCGCTGAAGACAAGTCAAGTCTTTTTAATAATTACCAAAACTAATTTGTGTTACTATTTAATAATCAAAAACGATTTGTTTGGGAGGGGGGTCAATTGATTGATTACTAAGGAATAAGAAATTGAATTTGACTAATAAATTGTATTGAACTAATGTTCTTATTACCTCTAAAATTTGTAGCAATTGTGTACCAAAAGCTCATTATATTATAGCAGATTTATACTTGACTTGACTAAATAGATTGTTGACTAACTCTTTGCAATATATTTTTTTTAGTGGTAATTTTTTGTAAATCAAGAAAGATCACAAAGTTCGATTCTTATTGAAAGGAGTTTGTTCCATAAAAAAAAAATAATTTAACATATTCTGAGCACTATTCCAAAAGAATTAGGGGTCTATAAATTCTAAATCTCCTTATTCAATCCTAATTATTCAATAAAAGATAACTCCGTACTATATTAACAAATTGTTAACCGTGTTATCAAATTCTTGTAAGTTTAAAGTTTTTCTAATTTATTAAACTATTAATGGTTGAAACTGAGTTTTCAAAAAAAAAAAACTAATATAAATCTTATAAGATGTATCTGTTGCAACAAAAGTCAAAATGTTGAAACAGTAACAAAGCATAGGAGACTGATATGGAATATGGACTCCTCTGTCATATCGCACACTAACTTTGTCTAGAAATATGCTCCTACTAGACAAATAAAAGTGTTACAAGGGGAGTTAAAAAAATGACAAATGTGAGGGTGAGACACCTATGTATTGTGGTCGCATGATCATACAATTATCAATTTATCTTGTTTAGTGTTGAAGTAGACAAAGATTTGTAAATCATTTTTATTTTTATTTTATACATAATAAAATATAAATGTAATAATTAATTGTTAATATTACCAAGTAAAGTGAATATAAAAATTTGTATATATATTTACAATTGAAAATTTAATCTTCATCAAGTGGGAACGAGCAACTTTATCTTTATCAGATGGGAACAAGGAGCAATTTATCTTTATCATATTCAATATATCAAAATTTATAGAAGATAATTTGGATTGGAGCTAAAAATTTGAAATCTTCCAAATCAAATTACGATAACCTAAAATTATATTTAATTTTTGCAGTATAAATAAGAGTTGAAGTCTATATAGATTAACCGATTTGAGAATCAAAATATATTGTTTAAACTATTTTGAGTTTGAAAAAATACTGCATTTACTCTATCACAGAGTTAAAAATTATTTGGTGTTGGATTAAAAAGGAAAGTTTTTAAGCTTTATAAAACCATAAAAATGTGTAAACGTCTTGAAGATTTCTAGTAAACATAACAAAGTGTTTTGTGTTGTTAAAAGTAAATCTTGTGTTACATAGATTCATTTACTTATTCAAATATTTAATAATTAACATTTTATATCTATATTAAATTAAATATTATTCCATGGATCGGTCTAACGTGCGCACGAAATTAACCCCCTTAAAACCATTGTTGTTATTATATTAATCCGCAAAACCCTTTCTTACTTGTAATTTTTTTATCCTAGACTACAAAGACAAAACGGTTTATACCCAACTAACATAAATAACCTTAATATACCTCTAATTTAATTAAGTGTCTTACTTTTTCTCCACACTCTTGTATTGTCTCTGTATTTATTTTTTTCCTCTACTCTCTGTTAATTATAGATCTAGAATCCTATAAAATATCTCTAGAATATAGTTCGAACCTGCTAACGTAATAAAAGAAAGAAACGAAATTGATTAATTCGATATTGCTAATCCACAAACTGGGAAAAAAAAAATTGGATGGAGACATGTTGTGTTAAAAACGCGCAAATAAAAGAGGATTAAATTTAAAGTAAAGGGGATTAATGGATGCCGTCGTCTTTCTGCCACATTAAATAGACTCTCGCAATTCAATACATTTTATTTAATAATAACTACATTAAGAAAATCTGGCAATAAATAGAGCCGTTAAGGATATTTTATGTTATTTAATTTTATTAATAATCTTATTCCATTTGATAATTAGGTAAGAGTGGCAAATTTTATGTTATTTAATTTTGTTGGTAATTTTATTTCATAAATGATGTATTATAAATTTTTAATATGTTTCAAGATAACAAGTTATTGTGTTTGATGTTATTATATATATATATATATATTTATATATACAAAAATAATAATTTTGTATATTCATATTGTTGAAAATGAACAGTGTTATTTCATTTTTTTGATCTTATGTTTAATTAATAAATAATTATTAAAATTAGTTTTCTATCAATATTATTTATTTTATCGGCGTTATATATATATATATGTATTTTGAATATTTAGAGCTCATATAATTTTCCATTATAAATGTAGATATTTTACAATAAATTTTAAATAACATATAATTTTTCGAAATTTATTTATTTATTTATGTGTAAACGATATAACATAAAATAATTGTAAATTGATATTTGAATATTTGAGTTAACATATTTATCTTCATAAACAATTTTTTTTTAATTTAATAATAACCTATATAGTTATTAGTGCTTGATATATCGAATAAAGAAATTAACTCAAATAGAAATGTTTGAAAAATGGAATAAATATTTTTTGTCTCTCATATTATTAAGATAAAGTATAAAATTAAATAATAAAATTAAATAGACAGAAAAGGAAAAAAATATTAAATAAGGATCAAGGTCCAACAGTGTGAAAGCCCACATCCAAGATAAGAACGAACGAAATCATTCTCCAAAGGAAGATGTTGAGCCGTCAGCGCAGACCCACATGGCACAAAGAGAAGCAATGTTGAAACAAATGGAGAAATAAATGTTATGTTGTTGTCGGTCCAACAGAGTTTGCCACCCAAAAAAGATTCTAAAACCATTAGAAACTGCTGAAAAATTCAATTTTACAAACTGCAACCAAGTTTAAATAACTTTAACCAAGGTTCAATCTACAAATTAAGTAACTTCATGAATAATTGGTTCCAAAACGTCCATGTATAAGAATAAATCAACATGACTTCCACAAACACTGAAAATAGAAACAACTAATTGATTTGAAAAGTTCCGATAATACCAAACAACCTCAATTGCTTTAATCAAACAAAAGATTTTGAACTGTTTTTAGAAAATAAAACGATAAATTTGAAAAACAAAAAAAATCCTTTAAACAAAAAAAGAAAAGAAAATTATGCACTCAAATCTATGAAAAGAAACAAAAACAAAATTGATGAAAATGAAAATGATTGAAAATGAAAAAATAATATAAAAATTGGACAAACTCTGGATCCAACACTAAACGAGATACTAAAAACGAAATGTGAAACTCTAGATCAAAACCAACAAATTAATACATGTCAGAAGTTAGCAGATAAAACGATATAAACGAAACAGATGATTGTCAGAAAACAAACCGACCAACGATCAGAAGCCGATGAATATCAGATTGAAAACCAAATTAAACAAACCGGACAAAGGTAAACGAACCTAAAGTCACTTTTTAAACACTTTCTTACAACTCCCGTGAAAAGTCAAGTCGCCAAATAGACAAATCAGAAAGCACCGAAAAAATCTCTACTAATGGTTGAGTAAGTATAGTAAAACAATTTGATTTAATTAAATAAAAGACTAAAAAATCTGGATTTGACATTTTCTTATAATGTTAAGAAGATACCATGCAATAAATAACAATAAAATGTTGATCAATTGAGTTGCCTATAATTTTGGATGGATTACAAGGGATTTAAAATAGTTTTAATATCTAATTTTAGGTTTCTCATTGGAAATAAAAAAACAATGAAATGGAGAAATTTGATGATAAATGGAATATAACCTTCCGTGTTAATATTACAACAGACAGAGGTTTTTAGTTTTTTTTTTTTGTGACAGAAAATAATAAAAAGCATGATAAGAAGTGATGTGGTAATGGAGTGTTGGTGGGCCTACGTGAAAAGAACATTCAAGTTAAAAGCGTCATGAGGGCCTCCAATATGGAATCACTTGTGACCGTTGCTAATATTCTTTGTTTTTTTTTTGGGGGAATAGAATCAACATTTTTTTTTTTTTTTGTTTAAAGAACGTTAGCAAAAAGCATCTTTCAAATGAGAAATTAATGACCAATATTGGGCGTGACTGGGATTCCAATTTGTCAGCTGAAGAAACATGTTTCCTTTTTTTTTCCTTTAAAGAAATCACCAGTTGAGTTGAGAAGAATTTTCCTCTAAGGCAAAAAAAATAAATTAAAAAATTCCTCTAAGTTATTCCCATAAAAGGATAATAGTAATTGTTTTTCACTTTTCAAACTCACTCCAAATGAATGTACGGTTAGATCAATATTTTCATTTCATATTATTTGTTTGCTTGTCGGTACTGCGGTACAAATTTTTGTATCATCATTTTGTGGCGGTTAAAATATTTTAGTTGTAATTGTAAAATGGTTACTAAAACGTAAGTGGATAAAGAGTTTTAAATTTTACTTTCTCGTTTAAATATTTTAATTTAAATGCTAGTTAATTAATGTATATTATCAATGCTAAACACATAATAATTTAAATATATTATAAACACATAATAATTTAAATATATTATCAACACATAATAATTTAAATATATTATCAATGCTAATTTCAATTTATTTTTACAATAACGACGGCGTCTCGAGCAGCAAGGGCAAGAATATCAGCACAAGAAACGGTTCCAGGACACATTTTCTCAAGCCTAGCCTTAGCCTCATTAATAACTTTGAACCCTCTTAATGAAGGGTTTGGAACTGCGGTTCTTTCTGAGGTGTTACCGGCGAGGAGAATCGTGCCATCGCAGCCACGAACAAAGCAATCATGAAAATGCATACGCAAAATTCCCGGTGCAATAGTGAAGTTAGCTATAAAATGAGATAGAAGCACTGATCTCACAACAGACTCAGTAAGTGGGCAGCTATTCTCATAAAACCCAGCATGTGGTCTTCAGCCGCCATCACGGTTCGAGCCCTTCTTCTCTTGTGCGGTTGGTATATACTACAATAGTACCCCAAATCTCCGTTCCAGTTGGTATATACTACAATAGTACCCATGTGTTAAATCGTGTCAAATATTGCACTAATGAAAATGTAACGTGCATTGTTTAAGCCACACACCAAATATACAAACGATAGCGATAACAATAACGATATAATATACTAGTATATTATAAGAGGCTTCATTCCTTACCGATAGCGTGAATAGTTGACGTAAGATTTAAGGCTTTAAGCCAGACATAAATAAAGAAATCTCGAGATTTCAATCGGGATGATCAACATACGAAAGAGAAAGACACGAACGAGTTCCTCCACAAAAGGTACATGTCGTGTGGCTGGCCCTCTTAGCCACAAACATCTACTAGAATCAAGAAATGTTTACAGTGCATCTTCACTTCTCTCTCGCTATTTTTACTCTCGGATTCTAACTCTCTTTCTTTTGTTGCTGGTTATGAATCATGAAACAATGCGCAAGAAAAAACTCTGGGAGAGAAGGAGAAGATATACTGAAGCTCGAGGAAGAAGTTGACGTTTCTGACTCGGATCCTCTGTTTTTCTTCGTCTCTTTGTATTCTATGCTAAGTAGCATGGAAATTCCATCCGAAGTCGAATGTTTCAGCGAAATTTTTGGAAACATGGTAGAAACGCGTGAAAACATGTTTTCTAAAAATTACAATTTGAAAACGTGATGGAAACGTTAATTTTCGTTTTGAAACGCAGTGGACACTTACTTTTTAAAAATTTGAAACTCAATAAATAAATAAGTTGGAAACATAGAATATATATATAACATTTATTATTCTTTAACTTATAAGAATCCTAATTAATTTGAAAAATATAAAATATATAATATGTAGTTAAACTGTTAAACTATTTAATACTTATGTATTGGATTTTTGTTGTTTCAAATGATTTTTTAAAATATGGTTTTGATGTTTCACTATACATATATCTAGTTTATGTTTTCCAACACGTGTCCGTTTCTTAATCTTTTGAAAAAATTGTTTTCTCGTTTCCACACATTTTGCTTTCGTGTATCTGTTTCCATTTTCATGCTACATAGATCTATGATGTGTTTTGTAACAAAACTAACACACACTTGTGAATAGGCCAATTTCTGTTACAAGCCGGAACTGAAACAAATTTGAATCCTTTTTAGATATTTATCTGAAACACTTAGGCCTAATGACTTCTAGCTGACCCAGCTGAAACCTCAGAACCGTAACATGACTCGAGAAACTGATTTCGACCCAAAAGTCACACAATTCACAGTCATCTTCCACCTTGACTTTCTTGTCAAACACTAATCCTAAAAACACTCAGGACACCTTCTTGTCTTTCCCTACTGAATTCTGACTACCCAACTTCAACGCCAACCGTCTTCACCGACACCTAACCGTCATTCATCTAGATATAAGGCTCATCTAGTTGCATAATGACATATTCTCGTTTGCTGTGAGAGACGTCTCGTTCATAATCATGCTATTATCACTAGTGGTGAACTATTATCTAGAGCTTAAGCAGTTGGATATTAAAAATGTATCCTTTCATGGATCATTGAGTGCCTACGATATGGAATAGTTTGTGACCATTACTAATATTCTACATAATCATTTCAATTATTCTCGACTTATGTCAATGCCATAGTTTTTTAAAATTTTCTCAATTCAGTTACTCTGGTGCCTAAATGGCTAAATGGTAAGCATGAGAAAAAATTAGTGGAAGAAACATGAACTTTTCGAAGATGAAATTTATTCCTTTTTTCTAGCGTGATCAATAATTTTTTTTTTCTTTTTTTTGCAAAAATCTTATAGTTTAGTTTCGCATAACCCAACATACTAGAACTGATCATGCATTCTCATAGTTGTCTCATCTGATTTCAAACTTAGATCAAGAGGGAATAGAAGTTTAAGGTCGACATAAGTTCATATACGATCTCACTTGAGTCATGATTCAAAAGCTAAGCATAACAACCAATAAACCCACCCATGAGCGGGCCCTTACATGAAACTTGGGCAAACCAGGCCCTTTGAGATGCCGAGGCGAACTTCCATCCCGTGGTGGAAGTCTACTGGCTTGAAAGTCTCGGATTCACGAGGATCTGCAAGGGATGAAGATACTATATTCAGATAACCAATATCGAGTTGAAAACCAACAACACGTTTAAATTCTGGCCAATTGGTGTCAAGAATAGCTACTTACTGAGAAGGACGAAGAGCTTTCTGACAATATCAACTATAAAAATACTAACACGAATGATTCTTTGACAAAACTAAGCATTGCAAGAAAAAAGTTGTTCTTCTTGCGAGCATCAAAGAAGTGAATTTTATCAAATTTATTTCTGCTACTGATACTGAGATACCATCAAATTCGTGTCCACTAATCTATAGAAGTGAACATTGAGACACGCAATCGAGGTAAACGACAATTACCGTTCAAGTAATCTTCAAAACCAAAGTTATCCACAACTCCTGTGTAGACTTCTAAACCGAGCATTGACGATGGAATTGGTCCAGGTGGTCTCTGAAACCTAAATATTCCAGGTAAAAAAGGAAAGATTAAGAACAGTACAACCAAATATTGTCTTTAAGAGTGCTACTAACCACTAGCAGATCATGCAGCAAACACTTTAAACCCTATGCTGCCCGATGCACACATACGAACAAAGAACTATACTAAGTAAGCACACAATTATAATTGTGCCAATGAAAACATACATAAATGGAACCTATAAGTGAGTGCATCTTAGTTTACACACCATAGACTAGCTTCCATGTACTAGCTCGTACTTTATGATATTACCGATTACGAAGATGACCAAGTAGTATTAACAGATTCATTGAAATTAGGTTTACAGTAGTGCAAGTACAACACACATACCTTGAGAGAATTTGCCTATCCATATCCATCTTCAATGGCAATGCAGTCCCGTAGGTATGCGCAATGATCGTCCTCTTCATCGTCTCTTTCGATTTCTTTTCCTGACACCCAAAAAAAAAAAACAAGGTAACTGATGATTCAACAAAGATTTAAGATTGTATCGACTAGGAACAAAACCCTAATATTCAGCTAACTGAGAACTCTTTAGTAAGATTGAAAAACCCCAATTGCTAACTGAATTAAACCCAAATAGCGAATATGAGAACAAATTAATCAGATAATTAGGCGATAGAAGAGATTAACGATGCTAATCAAACAACACTTAAAGTTACTTTCTTAGCTAATTTCCCACTTTTCCGAGAAAACAAACAGATTTATTCGGTAACAGAAATATAATCGATTTCAACCTAAGAAAAAATCGATCGGGGATGATAGTTTACAGATTCGTAAGATGATTCGAGTGGGTGAGATCCGACGATGTCGCTTTTAACGCCGTGAAGACCAAATCGGAGAGCGTCGTTCTTGAGACCACCGATCTCATGAGCTATCTTCTTCGGAGACTCCATTTTTTTTTGTTTTGCTTCGTTCTTCTTTGTTTCTTCTCTTTCTCTTGTAGCTGCTTCCTCGGCGACTTTAGGAGCAAGCAAAGTAAGAAAAAACAAGAGACGAAGTCTAATAATGGGCTCATGAGTAAACCCGAAAGAACCCATTAATATTGTATTTTGGCCCGTTTAGAATTGGCTAAAGATGAGAATTCCGTCCGGTTTAAAGGTTTTTAACGATATCTGTTTGAACTTTTTTTAAAAAAAATTTAAATTCCATTAAAATATCAAAATACAAAGAAGATTACAAAATATCAAAATACAAATTATTGCATAAATAATTATATATGCTACACATTAAAAACGAAATATTAAAAAAACGAATTCTATATCTGTTTCATATAGAAAAAGCAAAGTCTTTTATTTTATTTTTGGTTATAGTATCACTATATATTTAAACCATTAATAATTATATGAAAATTTTCACCGTTTAAATTTTTAAAACAATGAAATTGGACGATGACGGACTGTGAGGCGAATTTTACGTTTTAAAACTGAAAATTTTTCTTCTTCTTTTTTTACCTAAAATCTAGTTATTGACATAAACTTTAAATTGAACTGGCCCCACCAAACAAAACTAAGTTTTGGCCAATTCAGTTTAGCATCGGCGTACATGGTAAACTAACTTTCATATTCAGTTTGGTTTGGTTTGATTAGAAACTAACAAATCACAATTACAAAAATCTGAGGTAAAATTTAATAGAAATATACTAAATTTAACCGAATTTATTGAAAAAAGTAAAAACATTTCTATAGTATACCAAACCAAATTTAGAGTTTAGTCTCATTTCGGAACCAATATTTTATCATGAACCAACCAAAATTTTCCTTCAAATCGAACTGAACTAAATCTCAAATTTTGTCCAATTTGGTGAAAATATTTTCAAACTGAAAAGCTAAAATATAGAAGTTTCTGACCGAACCAATTCATTCAAATTCCTACCTAGTCCTACTGAAATCTGCGGATTATTTTCAACAGTAGACGTTATCTTTTACTTTCTGTAATGTTTTCTTTAATTTTTATTCGATAACTAATTCGTAAATCAGTAGATTTATGATATGCAAAGAAACCCTTGCGTATTAAGATTGGACGCCGTGATGGCCCCCAGTCAAGGTCAGACTAATAAAAAATAAACAAACTGGTAAGGCATGTTGAAAAGATAATGTGTGAATATTTAAAATCAGCTATTTCGGCGAGTTTATTTCATAGGATCTGACAAATGAAATTTTATATAATATAAACAAACTTACACTGACGACAAAAAAAAAAAGAAGAACAAACTTACAAAATCTTGAAAGGTAATCAGTTTCCAGGCATTTGTTAATTAAATATTGTAGATTATTCATAGGTTCTTAACAAATCCAGCTAGGCAAGTCTAGATATTAATGCCACACTTCCTTCATGCTTTGAAGAAGAACCGAAGAAGGAATAAACAACAAGGCACAAGTCCAGATAGGGCTGGGCAAAAAACCCGAACCCGCATACCCGAACCAAACCCGAAACGATAAGACGTATCCGAACCTATTCTGTACCCGACTAAATTATTTCATTGGATACGAGATCTCTAAACTCGAAAATCCGAATCCGAACCCGAAAACCCGAAACCCCGAAAGCGTATCCGAAATACATAATTACCCATAAGAAAATACATAACTACCCATAAGAAAATACCCTAACTCGAGGACTCGATCCTATAAATGTGGAATTTTTTACGTATAATATACACAAATCGAGCCGAATGCGAACCGAAAAATCTAAAAAACCCAAAAATCCGAAGAAACCCTGAAAAACCCCAGAATCCGACCCGAAAACCCGACCAGAAAACCAAAAAAACCCAAAAACATGAAAACCCGACCCGTACCCAAACCATACCCGACCCAAAACCCGATCGAACCCGACCCGAAAACACGAAAAACACGAAAACCCAAAAAATCCGAACCCGAACCGAATCAATACCCGAAATTTTCGAGTTTTTTTTCCGGGTATCAAGTCTTGTACCCGAACCTGACCCGAACCCGGAACTTTTTACCCGAACCGAACCCGAACCCGAAAAATTATTCCATTGGGTATGAACTTCCTATACCCGAATACCCGAACCCGATCGGATTTTACCCGAACCCGATCGGGTTTTACCCGAACCCGAATCTGATACCCGATTGCCCACACCTAAGTCTAGATATGAAGATATTAATATCAGTACACTTCTTACTTCTTCTTTTTTTTTATAATGAAGAAAAAAACAGAAGTGATAAACAACAGAAATGAAATGAAGAAGAAGCAATATTCGAGACTGAGGTGGTCACTAAAAATGAACATAAATCATAATCAGACTCCAACTATATTAGCACCGTATTTTTATTACCGGATCAATATGTTTTTTTTTACCTTTTTAATACTCAATTAGTATTTCTTAATAAAATCTGTTTTTTTACTTAGTCATATATACCAATGACGAATCAAAGAAACACCAAGACCAACTGGCTGATTTCAGAACCGTGAATTGCAAACCTTGCAGACTCTAGCTGCGATAGTTCTTCAATGCTCAGTCACTTTTAGTAAGCACAATGTTGAATGATTTTTGGAAATATGTCTATCATGATTTTTATCCATATAAAATACTTTTGGAAATATGTCTACATGATTTTTGTATGATGGTATTTTGAGAAGTTTTATTTCACATGATGTGATAACTTTTATCTGATGTGCTTTGTATACTCAGGATACACATTGTTTTTTTAAAAGCAAAATGACACTTTTTATCCATACCAATTTCCAAAAAAAATGATTTTTTTTTGTTTCTATGTGTTATTTATAGTTATTCAATCATGTTTAATATTCTATATCCTTTCAACTATCAATTGTCTTGAACTAATTTATGATTAAATATAGTTTTGGCTTTTTATAATGGTCAATGTAGGGTCGACTATACTTCTAATGCTAACTTCTCAGTTCTCATTCTTGAAAAAAAAAACTGAATCTTACCATTTCCATATGGATGTGTGGTTGTAAGTAGCTAGGTGAATCTAAAGTCCTTATGTAGACTAGATTCCTTCCAAGGTTAAAAGCAAACTTCAAATTGTTCATGAATCATCATTATCTTGACTGCTCCACCGTGAATGCTAAACTTTGTTTATCTAATTTTCTGCGCTTTAGCCAAATATAATCATCTACTAAGAGAATTGGACTGTATTTTAACACATTCCCCCCCCCCCCCCCCCCCCAACTACTAAACATTCAGTTTCTTAAAAGTTAGGATACTTGATTTTATGTACCTATTGGTCGGATTGTACTATAGAGATGAATAGCGAGTTGAATAGCATTTGCAATTTTCGACTAAATGCTAAATTGAAGTAAAAGGAGTCTAAAATCAAGTGGTGAATATTAAGTTTCATAAATTCCAACATAAAACCAGCTCCCAGAAAATGGATTGGACAATCTCCCTTACATATTATTACCTTATATTTCATAAGAATGATTTTCTAGCCACTCATCTTTACGAAATCCATTCAAAGATAAATTTATGGTCAGATCAATAGAAAACAAGCAAAAATATGTATCTAATTAATTTCAGTTCATGTTAACATGTGCTTGAACTCTGATACTATATTCAATTTTGCCTATTTCTAATTCAAATTTTTTTGGTATTAACTAAATTGATCCATGTTTCTAAAATAGTATTATTATCTAAGTGAACATTGTTTAGTAATAACTACTAAGATATACATCTATAACTTCAAAACATTGAATTTTCTTTTGGTAACTACTAAAATCAAATAAAAACTCTTTGATATCTCCAGTCAATAGAGTTTAACCTAACAAGCTTTAAACAGATCTTATTTGAAAATGTAAAAGTTCAAATCCTTTTTTCCAAAAAGCCAAACTTTAAATTCCACAAAAAAACAAATAATAAATATACGCGCCTTCAAAATAATCATTACAAAGTATCCTCCGAGCAAGAGAATATAAGACCTATGAAAAGTAAGATCTGTTGTCCTCATATATAGATGGCGAAATCACAACCAAGGAGTCAAATACACACCAAGGCAGGCACGCCTCCACATTTCACACACTAATGCTCAGTTTGCAATGTAACTTAATCAAATATTACACGTATATGTATAACTTGTATATGATCCTCATTATCATCATCATCATCATCTATATTTGTCTTTGTGGGTCTTAATGGAATTTTAGGGTTTGAGGAACAAAATGTGATTAAGATGGAGATCTATGTGGAACATTAAACTAAAAATGGGTAAATCTTAGAGAGACTCTTGTTGTGAGTGCCTAATCGAAGTAGAAATTTTGGATTGGACTGGGATAACCAAATATACAAATCATTTGCTTATTTCTCTTCAATATACTTTAAAGGTTACAATACTACTTGAAAATTATAGCTAAGACATTTCAAGGTACAAATACTGAATCTTAAAAAAGAAATTTTGATCAATGGCACAAAAGATCAAATAACATATATATGTTAAAAAAAAACACATATCACTACAGATTTAGTTTACATTCAAGAGGAATTAAAAAAGGATTAGTTTGGCTTACATGTTTAAATTTGACGCATTGTCCTTCCAAAATACCAAGATTTATGGGAACCCTGCAAAAAAAAACCATTAAGAGAGAGAAACATATCATCCAATGCAAAGACATATGAATCATAATTTAGACTAGATTATAAGAGTCTTGAATCCAAACTGTACCTCTTGGGAAATTCGTGTCGGTGACTGCAGAAAAGGTTTGGTCAACAAAAGGGTTTTGATCATAGTTATAATCCAAAATTTGCGGCAGATCTATGGTATTGTAGTTGCCCGTAGAACCCTGATCTGTCAGCATAAATGTCCCATTAAGTTGATTGTAACTTTGACCCATATTCGTTGGTAGATAGATCTTCCTCTCGGTTAAGATAGATTCTTGATTATCAAACTCTTCGATTGCTTTCTTGTAGAAAGAATGTGTCATATCTTCTCCATCATTGAAAATTTTAGATCTATTGAATGGGTCCATGATTTCAGATTGTGTGATATCTGAGACGGTTTCCGGATTTTCATAGACCATCTCACTTATTTTCTCCTTTGCTTTTCCTCTAGCTTTGGCTCTTGATCCCTCTGATGAAATGCTGCTCAACTCACTCTTCTTCTTTCTCTTCTCTGCCTTCTTGACCTCACATACCACTTCTTCTTTGCAGTACTCGGGGCTCGAACCATTCACAAAGCTGTCATTGCAATCATCATCCTCATCCTTTTCTTCTTCTACATCTCCGTTGTTTCCAAAACCTTCATCATCATTGTTGAGCTTTTTTGCTTGTACAACCTCTTTGATGGCTTTTCTTGATTTCTTGAGCAGCCAGTCCAACGTTTTACTGGCTTTATCAAACCCCAACATATCCTGAAGATCGAAGAATTGGCGAGCAATCCCAATAGAAAGCCTTACCCTCCTGTCTCTTAGACCTTGTGCCGTGTGAATCTTGCTATGCCGATCCTTCTTCACCGTCTTCTTAATTTCCTTGGAAACCTCAGGAAACTTGAAACCTTGCTGATTCACGGCATTGTTTAAGTTAAAAGCCATGTAATCGGCCAGAGGGTCAGGCACTGCTGATACCATTTGGCTCGGAGATGCTGTTAACTGATGGTTGTAGGGATTACGAATTATGTCTTGATGACCGGAGAGTGAAGAAAGATAAAGAGAGAGATGGTACGCTCCATTGTTGTTATTACCGTTATTGTAATCATTGTTGGAAAAAGACATCACTGAACTTAAGAAGCTTCAAGAATCAAGAATCAAGAATAAAAAATCAAGAATCGAGAATCAAGAATCAAGAATCAAGAATCTAGCTAGAATCAAGAATATGTCCTTAATTTCTCTTAGAAACAAAACCACAGCTTTTTTTAACAAAAAAACAAAACCATAACTTTCACATCATCAAAAATATAGAATCAGGTAAAAAAGAAAGAGAAAGAGAGTAAAACCAGAAACAAAAAAGCTATAGAGATATTATTGATGTATGCATGAGAGAGAAGTATAACAAGAAACTGGTTAAGTGTACAGTGATGGTTATTGTATCTGATTACTGAAGATCTGCTTGCAAAATATGATTTTGGGTCTGATTTAGAAATATCGTTTCTTCCTCACTCACTCAATTACAGGTTAATTTTATCTTAGGGTTTACATTTTTTTCTAGGGCTTCCAATTCCAGATCCAATATCTGGTTATGAGCTTATCTATTCGGGATTATCCTCAAACTCAACTATTTTTAGTATCATCACATAATTTACTTTTACTACGTACGTATACAAATACTAGTAGTAGTACCTTCGTATGTAGTGCTCAGTAAAGGCAATATCTAATTAACATGGCCCATAAAATCGAGAAATGGTCCAAAAAATAATAATTCACCAACAGAAGACGACATCTGAAGGGATTTGTTTCCACTTCATGAATAAAAATAAGGCTTTAAGAGTCAGGATTGAAGATTTGAAGGCTATCGATGTTCTTGAATGTTACAGTATTTCACCTTTTTTTTTGTTTGTCGGGATCTCAGACAAGATCTGCTATTCTTTTGTCCACCGGGCTTTTAATTCTTCGTACATGCCATGGAAATGGAAATTCAGATTTTTTTTTTTTTTTGGCTGAATGTTTTGACTGGTTAACGAAACTATAGATATAGAATAAATGTAACGTGTATATATGTAACATATAAACATTGTTTACCCCCTTTTTAGGGTTTTGTCAAAAGAAAAAAAAAAGAGGCTTTAATTTGACCTGAGTTGGTTCCCCCCCGTACGATTCAATATTGTGAAAAGATTTGTCGTTTTCAAATTTGCTTTTTGACGTCCCTACCTATTAGTCAAGGGTTGTTCTTATTTACAGCGGAGACTTGTTGCTAACACACTAGAATGCACCTACATATTTACAAAATTAAAACGTAGAAAGTACATGTATAGTGTTTTAACAGACTGGTAAATTTAAAAGTATAATAATAAATATGATGGTTTTAAAGGATAAGGTTGAGAAATCGTTTACTCTCTCTTAAATTAAATAAAAAACAAATTGATTAATCATTCAAAAATGGTTAAAGAAGTAGATATTTGTTGAACTTTTCACTCATTCATCTAGATTTCAAGTTTGCTCTCTTGTTCTTGTTCAGTTTTACTCTTTATTTTCTAAACTCTCCATCATTTTTCTCATTTTTTTCAATCTTACATACATACATACTTATAGACTTTCTCTACTAACACCATACAACTAATAATCATATCCTAGACCTTACTTCTAGCCACTCTAACCGCTCTAGCCATTAGGATCACTTATACAAACAAGACACTCTACTCATATATTGGTTCTAACAACCTTTAACAACTCCTAACTACTCCCTTACTCTTAACTAAGTTACTTAAACATTTAACACATATTTAACTAGATGTGCCTTAATCAATCCGTAGGCCCATTAGCCTTAATTAACACAAAACCCAAAGCCATTGGCTTTCTTTAATGACTTGTCTTCATTCTCTATTGACTTTCTTTTCTTTCTATACGATCCCAACTTCTTATTTTCTTCGACTTCGCTTCTGGTTCTTCTTTACTTCTTTTTCTCATTAATCTTCATCACCACTTTCTCATCCTTGGAGTTTAGAATTTAAAGGCTATAGTTTAGATTTTAGATTGTTTTGTTAGTCTATAGAAACTTTTTTCTACCCAAGTTTTAATTGATTAGTTGGTGTTTTGGGTACTTTTGAGTTTATGAAAAAGTTTATTTTTCCGCCAACATTTTATCTACGATTTGGGAGGAGAGCTATATTTGAAAAATTCTTCTACCCTAGTTTTAATTTATCAATTTATGTTGTGATTCTGGTTTTGATACATTTTAGTGGTTCTGTGATTTATAATATTGTATTGAAGTTCGGGAAGGGAATATGGTTTGACTATCAAATCCGGAAGCTTAGATGGTTTGTAAGAGAAACCGATAAAATCAAGCCATCCACGAACATCTCTTAAAATTTGAAACTCCAACACAAATCACTGAAATCTAAAGGAAAAAAAAAGATAATCGACGGTTGAAAATTACGAAATGGCGAATAGAAAAATTCAGAAATTATATATGGAACAAGAATTAATGAGATTTTAGGGTTAACATAGTATAGAAAGAAAAAGAAGATTACTCATAGTAATGATATTTAGGTCATCTCTGGAAAAAATAAAAATAGATGATGGACAAAAGAATTAACGATCGGCAACATGCATATATCCTCAAATTACTCATTAGATTCGTTTAGACAGTCTCACAACAAGATTTTGTTTAATTAGAATTATCCGGCACCAAGACATCCTCTATTTTGATAACGAGACATGTATTTCAGAAAACAATGATCAACTTGCCTACAAACGACCAAAGCAACACAAATTAAATGCTTTTTACACTATTTTTTGGTTAATCTTCGTATCACATGTCTTTCTTGTATATATACTGATATATTTATAAAATGTGTCATCCTAGATTCACCTGTATACCAAAAACAAAAAATATCTTCTTAAACAAAAAAATCTTCAAATAATTTTTTTCTAAAAATATCTTCAACCGTCAGTTTTCTGATTTAAACTCACAAAAATATTTTAACACTTATCTCAACTCCGTAAGCATGAACCAACTTACCTTAAACTTGTTCCAACAAGTCTGCTTAATTATTTAAACAAATTCTGCATTTTCACATCCAAATATGAGTTTTGGACATTAATTTCCCTCGTAATATTACAAGAAGAATTCTAAAATCAAACAGTTAAATTCGTTGGAAATATAACACGTGTTGGAAATTTGTTGGTAATTTCGACGGTCAAATATCCGTTAAAATTTCATCGGTCAAGCCTTTTTGGTAATATGTCGAAAATCCGTCCGAAACATGTCTGTTATATATTCACCAAAAATTCGTCGGTAATATTTCCGACGGACTTCCAACATATATATTTCTAAAAAATTTCCGATGGCCTTATTCCAATGAATTTTCGACGGAAGTGTTTTCGCCGGATGTCCGACGGAATTCCGATGGATATGTATTTTATTTAATTTTAAAAATTTTAAATTTAAAATACAAATAAATTTTTAATTCTGATTAAAAATTAATATGAAAATTTAAATTAAATTAAAATTCAAAAAGAAAATTATCCAAATAAAAATAAAATTATTCAAAAAGTATTTAAAACAAATAATTAAGGATAACTAATTTTGCGGTGGCGGTGACTATTGCTGAAATGATAAAATGCATCCATATGCGCTCGCTTTGCTTTGAGTTCTTTTTATTTGGTAGCCGCTCTTCTTCTATAACTTGGAGTCGTTCTTGATCCGATATCCATATTTTTTTTATGGTTTGAATCTTCGTCTTCAAACCTTCAAATTAAGCCATTTTTTCTGCGAGTTCTGCTCAAAGATAGGGATCGCCGTAAAACCTTTAAGAAACAAAAGATGCATAAGAATGGTAATCCTGTGGCAGTTAAAAAATACGAGTATTGGTATTCGGAGTTGCTTGCGAAACAAATTAAATGATACAATTGTATAAATTAAAAATAAAATTCGATAATAAGTTAAAAAAACACCATAAACGTTACTTACTTCATAAAGCAATTCCTCCATCTTCTCGAACGGAATTTCAGTGCACAGAGGAGTTCCTTCAACAACCGGTTGGGATTGGAGAAACTCGTCACCAAACCTCATCACATTCTCGACAATATCCCAAGTAAGTAGATCTTGTATTTGACTCGTTTTTCTGTTGGTGCGTGCATCTTGTAGCAGCGTAAGATGTGTGGAACACGCACTATCTTTCAGAAACTGTAAAAAATAAAAAATTCATAAAATTGTTAATGAATTGAAATAAAAATTAAGAAAAATGAACTTATAAGTTTTTGTTCTCGTGAAGCCTACCTCGTTGCTCCGATTGGTATATTGAGTTATCGAACTTGTCTAGGTTACCTCCATCTTCCAATAATCAATTAACTTATTACATACGTCCGGGTTTGCAAGAAAATCCCTAGGCACCTCATTCTGTGTGCACTTGTCTTTTCACTCATTCAGCTTCCTAGATTACATGTTTGATGCCTTAGCATCAAATTCACGTCTAGTCGTAGCTGTGAGATCTCTCTCCCAAATGAAATCTTTCTGCAAAAACAAAATGTACACAAAAATAAATTATTTAAATTATAGTAAAATAAATAAAACAAAAAATGATATTAGCTTTAAAAAACATCTATACTTCTTTCTCTCTCAATTTTTTTTTCTCAAAAGTGATATTTCAAATCAACATTTCTTCTTTGTTGTTTTGTTAATTTTCTGGCCGACATCGACTCCGGCGTCGACCGTTCTCTTTCTAATTATATTATATATAATTTAGAATTATCTATCAAAAAGAAATGTAATATAACCTTTCGTCGTGTCTCTTTAACACGTATATGTTCATGTGTTTTGTCGTCGATCTCACCATGTTTTTGCCAAAGATGACTGTTCTCCCCACCCTCAACACCACCAGTTGGGTTTTGTATTGTGGGTCGTTGTACTGTGGAGTTTTGACTACCTTCAAAACAGTTTTCGCACAAGAGTAACAAAATTGTTGAAGGTATAATGGAATTGTCTCTTCTCTCTTCCATAGAGTCCTTGTCCAACAGCCATCACACTGGTATTGGTTTTTATGATCTCTGCCGGTGGGGTAAAGTTTACCAAAATCAACTACCTTCGGATTTGGAAGCGGTTGGTAACTTGGGATTCTAGATTAAGGAGTATGACGTTTACCATGTATAATAGTTTGGTAGATTAGATTGGAGGAAAATGTGTCGTATTTTCCACTAGAGTTTGAGTCCGGTGAAATTATCATTTGTGGTGTTTCTGCCGGTTTTTTAATATTCCAAAAACAAAATCGACAATCTAACAATCTAATTTTTCAATCTAAAAAAAAATTAAATCCTAAATCTAACAAGCATAATACTAAATCTAAATTCTAAATCCCTAAATTCTAAATCCCTAAATTCTAAACCCCTAAATTCTAAACTTCAAGCTCTGATAACTCTTGTTGTATAAAAAATCGATCTTGAATTTGTAAAAACACTTTTGAGAATTATAAGAACTTCTTTTCTTATTAAATTTAGAAAATCTCTCTCAAAAAACTAAAATTTTCTCTTAACATATTGTTATAACTCAACAATAATTTTCTTTTGTTTTTCTTGATGATCAATGTCACAACTCAACATTGATATATATAGTAGTAGCACATATATGCTAAACCTATTCCTCGTAGAATTAGATATCTCCTAATTCAACTTGAGTTATTTTAAATAGCAATTATTTTATCCTAATACATATATGATTTCTTAGATTACAAAATAATCTTAATTAAGTTGGGGATTTGACACATATGTGATTCCTCTTGAGTTTTTGCGCTTCGTTTAATATGGTGGTGATTCACTATCTCGGATTCTTAATGGATTGCTTGGACTCGTCATTATATATAATAATCGTTTTGGGATGTCTCGTCACACATGGGAGTTAATAAGAGATAAGAATCCACAGGTTCCCTGGGTCCGAATTATGTGGCTTAATTTGGAACGTTAATTTGGCCGTTCCAAAGTATTCATTTATTGTTTGGCTCGCATTTAAAGACATGCTAGCTACATGTGTGAGAATGCGAAGATGGGGACATACACAGGCTTGTCTTTTCTGTGGGGAACGAGAGAAATCTCGGAATTATCTCCTTTTTGCATATCTATACACATACACCTTCTGGTATGAACTATGTCAAGGCTTATTGGGTGTGAGGATCACCCTGGACTGGACAGACAATCGTCGTCGTGTTTCAAACAGTTCCAAATCGGTGGTTGATAAGACTCTAGTCAAGATGGTTTTTCAAGCAGTAATTTACAACATATGGAGATAATGCAATAATCGACATCACGGAAAAAGGTCACCATCCATATGGTCATCTAGTCACCACAATCGACAAGCTCATACAGGATCGCATTAGGGGTCTTCATCATGATGACAACATAAGTATGGTGACATGCTTGATCATTGGAACTAGCTCCTAGGCACGAATTGATCCTCTTTCTTTAAGCTCTGTTTTGTCTCCCATATATATTTTTCCAATCTTTCCAGCCCAAACATCTAAAACTGTGTAAATATTTTTTTTTGTTGATCAATAATTTTAACATTTCAATAATAATAGAAAAGTTTCTCTGTTTTTTTAATCAACTACGTTTCTCACTTTACTAGATTTTTTAAAACATTTTTCTTGTTTAACTATATCCATTTTATTATTGTTTCTTTTTTTTTTATATATTAAATAAAATTATATTGACTTTTGAATAAAACAATTCCTATTTTCTTGTATAAAATAAGGTTAAAATTCCCTTTTGTATATTTCACCGTATTGATACAGTGATACAGTGAGAACAATGACATGAATACTGCACATGCTTGTGAGATTTGATTTGTGGCATACCAAAGTTTGTTATTGTGATTTGGGAGGTGTGTTTAGCTTTCTTTAAATAATGGGTAAGAAAATTTTGAAAAGAGGAAAAACATACTGAAAAGTGCAGTGTGTTTTACATTCAACAATAATAAGATTTGTTTTCTTTTTGTTTTGTTTTTATTAAGCAATAATAGATTGTTTTCTCTCTGTTTTGTTTTTCATTAAGCAATAATATTTTGTTTCTCTTAATTTTTGTTTTGTTTTTGATTAAGTAACAGTAGATTTGTTTCTCTTTTTTGTTTTATTTTAACTGTTTTGAGTGCTTTTTATTCATATTCATGTCTAACTTTGAAATGTGAAGAAATGCATTTTGAAGAGAGATGATAAATGATAATACGCTCTTTGGAATTGTCTATGATCTACGACAATTGTCTACACGCTCTTTGGAATTGTCTATGACAAATTTGTTTTTTGGTGTAATGTAAAACTTATTCAACAAAAAACTTTTGTACATATGATATTATTTCTACGCTTTTGAAGAGAGATGACAAATTTATTTTCGAAGAGAGATGATGAATTGATTTTTGACGTGATATGGCGTGATATAATGTGTCATTTGTGTTGATAAATAGTTTATTACATTATTATGATGTTTAGTAATCATGATGTTTAGTATGGATTTCGGTCTCGGTTCTCTCTATTATCAAATATATATACCTTTAATTATATATTCTAATTTAGCGTTAATTGGATACATACTCTGAATTAGTATGTTTTGTTCAAGATATAAATATAACATGCTTAAACTAGGGCGCTTATTAGTCTCAATTAAACCTCTAACGGCTCTTTTTTTATATCATTTGTGCATATAATAATAACATTTGGTCAATGATAAATCACAATTAACATGGTATCAGAAACTTTCTAATCTCTAAAAAACGCAGCCAAATATTATCTTCTTCTCGTATCTCTGCTATTCTCAATTAGTAAATATGGTTTTGGTTTTAACTTTTTAAGTAAGATATGGCATGTGAAAACTTGAAAATATTGAAACGAATCATTGAAGTATAGAGAGAATTTCCTAATGCGAATCTCAATATCTTTGGAATTAAGAAAACGAGAAACCAAAGCCACAACAAACAAAGTAAACTTTGAAGATATTTTGATAGTATCAACAGGACTATTCTACACCTGAGCTCTTCTGATCTACACAACAGCTTGTAAAAAGGTAAAAGCAGCAAATATCTTATAATACCATTGGTTTGATCAGCTTGCAGGTTTTGAGATCGCTCCTGCAGCAAACAACAGATTTCTCCGAGAAAACTGCAACAATGTAAACACACAAAAGAACGAGTTTTAGCGTATGAAACTTTGGTTCTAATCAAATTTATGGGATGAGTTGATTTATGCACAAGTACAAGATGATAGACTTAGCAGAGAGTCCAGGGATGAAAAATGTATCACGGTGTAGAGAAAATGGTGGAATAAATTCTAGTAAGAGAGCATGACTTACTCGGAGAGCTTGAACTGGTGTAGACTTGGTAGGGAAAGTCCTGAGTGAGCGTAATCTGTTTGAGTTCCCATTTCTGAACAACAACAAATGGTAAATCGTTTTAACAAAACAAACTACTATCCAAAGAGACCAATGATACAGCTTTGAACGGAGCAAACTCACTTTTCCTCGGCCTTTGTCAATTTGGTACTTGAGGTGACGTCCCACAGCTTCACTGTGCAGTCCGCAGATCCAGAAGCAAGAAGAGAGCCCTCCCCGCTGAAACAGAAGAACAAGTTATTAAATTCTTGGATTATCGGAAGTAGAGTTTGCAGTTTCACTACTCCAAGCAGGCGGACTTGACCAACCAAAGGCAGCCACTCCATTAACGGCCAAACACATATTAAGCCTATACAACTTTCCACAACCCATGACAAGAACCCATCCGTAAAAGATAGCTTGAAACACAAAAGTGTGTGGATGTAAAAAGATCTAGCAATCCAATAGTAACTCAATGTGGAATCTACAGAAATAGCCACACCAGACCACTCTCGTTCATAATTCTGAACTACCTTAATTAAAACAATGTTGTCTGGGAAGGAACCCAGAGATTATAAGATATCAACCAAAACCAATACTTGGCTGACAAGGGTTCAGATTACGTTTTCTTTCAATTTCACTAACTGAGAGAAAATTGAAAGATTTTTTTTTTTAAAATGCGCTTCTTATCTCGATTTCTCACCTGTAAGAGAGACTCCAGACACATGAATTGTGGCCCATAAGAGGAGTGATGCAGCGAGCTGTTGAGATGTCCCACATCATTATGGTGCCATCTTCATCACCAGAGGCCATATATCTCCCATCTGGTGACATCGCCAATGATAAAACCATACTCCTGTGCCCAAGGAATATCCGGACACATTCCCCCGTTTGCACATCCCAGAGTCTAACCGTCTTATCACTAGAACCGGTTGCGATGTAGTTACAATTGGGATGCCACTGTACACACTGAAACCAAATGCATTTGACAAGCACAACAAAAGTCCCATCAGTAGGTATCCAAATGGAAATTGAAGTTACTCATCTGTAATAATGTCAATTCAAATAGTTAAGTAATCCATCATAAGCTTATAAATTCAAGTGGATTGGCTAACACTCTTGGATGAACTACAAAACTGGACAATTTAGAAATTATGCTGCCAGGGTCGCGTTAAAATGAAAAGTAGCTACTAATTAAAGTCAATAAACAACGAAAAGTGTTAGTTATACCACTGCAAACTGTGAAACAGTCAAATAATGACTTCAATTGCATACCATATCGTTTAAAAATACTTATCGACACATAAATTTAACAGCTCAAATGGTCCCTTCAATTTAACGTGTGCAAATTAAAACTCACACAATGAAGATAAGGGAGACACTCACGTCAACATCAGATAGATGCCCCGCCATTATCCGGAGAGGTTGTACTCGGTCCATACACCAAATTCTTGCAGTACGATCATGAGAACAGCTTGCAAAGTAATGCCCGAAAGGACTAAACTGCACCATGAAATGAGTATATTTACATGTACGCCCACAATAAATTGCAGTTTATGTAAGGGAAAACAAATTTGAACAGTTATACCTGGACATCCCATACAGGGTAATTATGACCCTTGTAGCACACAAGATTGGCATTTAATTTTGTGCTCCACAGTCGTACTGCACTTATGAATATATGGTTGGTAACTAGGAAAAGTCCAAACTAATGAGCTGAGTATGAATATATCGAGTGATGGACAGATACATACTTGTTGTATCTGCTGAAGAAGATAAAACAAAATCTCCAGGAGGACTGAAATTGGCCGAATAAACTGGCCCTGAGTGACCCAGTAATAATGTATAACTTCTTCTGCCAGTTGGTCCTACGATTGGATCATTTGAATCATTTTCACCCTGCAAAGCACCTGGAACCCGACAGCTTAGTGTCTATAACTTCTCATCAAAACATAAACAAGAATCATGAAAAATCAACAAAACCAACCAGGGAAATGAATGAAGAAATATCATTTTTAATTGTGGATGTCAATAATATGTTTCTCGCAATGAATGCCATAATAAAATATATTGTTTCATAGAAAAAAAAATACCTGCTTGTCCTATCTTCGCCATGTCCCAGATCTGAACACAATAATTGTCACTTAGGCATCATTTACGAGAGGAAGAAAACAAGAAAGGGAAACACATCCCAACCATCCAAAAATACATACCTTTATTGATGAATCTGAGAACCCACCAGCAACCAGAGATCCATCATGAGATATAGATGCACAGTTTAATCTGGGGTGCAATAGTAGAGTTATGAACAAGTTGCGAATAAGTAAAAACAGTTAACAGGAGAGGTGGATCTTACCCGTTATGAGTATTAACAAATGTATAAAAGCTGACAGATGGCATTGTGACACTACTCAACTGCACACGGTTTCTTAGGTCTTCAAGTATGGATTGCTCTACGTCCGTAGACCTAACATAAAAAAAGGAGACAGAAAAAACTCAATACGTTGAAGGAGATTATGTCTTTGACAGCTATTAGATTTAGACCCATTCCTATCAGATAGCACCTGTTAATTCCTTTTCGATGGCATTCTAACACCAAAAAATGGGTAATGGATTCGAAATTACATTACTGGCAAGGCAAGTTCTGATTTTACACGTGGAGCCGGTGGCAACGTGCTGGTCTCTAGACGTGCAACTTTTGCTGTTGCATTTCCTGGTTTGTCTTTCTTTAACTTTTTTATAGAAGATCCTTGCTTTCCAATTTCAGTGGATCTTTTCTGAACACGGTAATGACGAGTAAATATGAGGTTTTCAATTCAGAAATAACTGATCTAAGTTGAAGCTACGTGTCACCTTACTATCATCCGCGTCCCCGTCTTTACTTTCTCCTTGTCCCTTCTCAGAATCAGACAGCATACCTCCGGTCTTCTCAAGGCGATCTTCTAGCGAGTCTTCAAGCAACTATGAAAAAAGTGCATATGTAGTTAACGACTACGCAAATATAATATTTTCCCTGGGATGAGGCTCGAACGGTATTCATTCCCTCTGCGAAGAAAAAGAGTAAAAGAAGTTTTTCGAAAAGTACGTACTCCCCACTGTATTTCTTTTTGATTGATGTGATTAGCTGTGTCCTGAAAACTCCCAACAATGGTGACAGCCTCTATGTCATCAGATGCAGATGTAGGCTGTCCTGAGTAGACTGCAACCATGACCAACCAGTGGATTCAATCTTCTACTCAAAAATCTGCTACATGCTATTGCATGCATATGAGAAAGAAACATATATACCTTGGAAATTGATGTGCTCGTTAATAATACCAAGCATTAAAGTCGATTCTGTCCGATGTAGATACTGAAGTAATAGATCATATGAATACTGCAACATTCAGTAAGCAAATTAAGGGTCTACAGTGATGAAATTTAGTTAATCAGACCAGGAACCTTGAAGAACTAGTACAGCTACAAGTCTTTTCGCTTAAGTCTACCTGACAAATTTTGATGTTGACCTTGCTTTTTCTAAGTGAACGAGCAAACTCCATCTCCTGTTAAGAAAGAACCAAGGTCATAAGACAATTGATGAATAAAAATATAGTTCCATTACCAACATTATAAGACCATATAAGGTTTAGCTTAAACCTCTAGATGAGATGGAGCAAGAACGCCATCCAGCTTCTGAAGATCCCGTAAGTAAATCATTTCATGATCTTTGCGGAAGCTGTTAAAGAAGACTCTTGCTGAAATACAAGTAAAGTAATGCCAATGTGATAAGTAGCATAAATCACTGTTTTTCAGAAATCTTACACCTAAGCTAAATAAAAACTCAGAATATGTAATTGTATATTGACAATTACCCTCTTGAGTGTGCCCTTTTCCCACCAAATCCATGTAACAATGAATAAACACCGGATACATCACTCGAAGCAACTCATGCTACAAATTCAAAGCAAGTTGTCAGTTTAATTAAGCTCCATAAAAAATGTGGCTACCCAAAAGTACCAACCTTATAGAGATCCAGTGAGTTATATGCCCAAGACCTTAGTTTGCTGTAACACTCGCGGTACCGAGTTGGATCATCTTCTGATCTAGAAACCAACAAAAATGGAAATGGAAACAACAAATACAGCAGTAAAAAACCCTAATCTCTTCCCCAACTAAAAAGAGGAACCACTGTGATGTAGTCTTAAACTTCAATTTTGATAGATGAATTGATAGAAAATTCACAAAAAAACACTTAAAATTTCCCGAAAATTCCAAATACAATCGTCCATTAAAACGAGAAACCAAAGAGAGGAGGAGGAAGAGAAATTATACTGGGAAAAGGAGCGAATGAGCTTGGTGAGCTCAGGATCGTTATGATAGTCGATAGAACTGAAGCTGCTACCATTGTTGTGGTGAAGATCTTCTTCAAGACCTTTAGCAGCGCTATTGAAACCTCTCTTCTTCAAGTATCCTATCAGAAACTCGTTCAGTTGCTCTCCTTCCATTCTTCTCAGCTCTAATATTCGGGTCTCTCTCTCTCTCTCTCTCTCTCTCTCTCTCTCTCTCTCTCTCTCTCTCAGAGCTGTGCCTGTACTCTAAATTTCGGGTTCTGATCCTCCGCGGCGATAAGGCGCTCAACGGCTTGGATCCGCCGGGATTACACCTTAATCGGCTAAAAAATCGCAACTCTCAGAAGAAAATAATTTGAAAATATGTTTCTATAGTTTACTTTGAAATATTTTTACTTTAGTGGAAAGGATTCGTGATTCTTTCTAAACGTTCTATTCGTTTTAACTAAATAAATATGAATTCAATTCAAAAATCCAGCAAATGTCAAAATCATTTTATTTTGGCATATATAATCTTCATTCTACTGAAATTTGCATTTCTATATTTACATTTTTGACTAATTAAATATTTTTTGACAAGGTGAAATTAATTTTAAAAAAATTTGATTATTTTCCTTTATAACAGAAATTTAGAGATGTATTTTCTTTCATTTGAATGGATGTTTCTATATTTCTATAAAAAAAAGTATTTCTTTTATTCATTTTTTCTAATTTTTTTCACTTTGATAAGAATTTATGAGATTTGAATTGGGACTTGTTGCTGATTCTGATGCTTCCGCATTTGCATTATTTTCCACATTTGCGTTCTTCTGGGATTGCACCAGTTTCATCCTACAAAACAGAAGCAAAAATATGTTTAAGCTTAACATTATAAATCCAAACATCATACTGCTAATAGCCTATTAATGAGAATGACTTACCTCTTTGAATATATATATTTCTCTATCTCTGGTTTCTGCTCAGGTTTAAAACCTAACCATTTTTCTTGTGGACATAAGTCACCAAATGTTCCTAGATCTGTGCATTAATAATAAGATTGAGATTAGATTAATAAAAACATTTGCATAAGAAACATAAACAGTGAGTTAAGTAAATTTCATACCTTGAAGCAAACACTTTGGTTCTTCTTCATAGCAATTTAATTTCCATAGAACAAGACCATTATCATCCAACAAGATTGGTTCAGTTCTAAGCGTAGCTGCAAATGGATATTCTCATATTAAACAAAACAAATGTAAGACAACATTTGTTTAATAGAATTGAGTTATAAGGATTTAGACTTACTTCCACATGTCTTGCCCTTTGCCTCCATCATTTCATCATGAGCTTCTTTAATTTCAGCTTTTATTTGAGACAGAACTGATTTGTTTTTCTCCATAATGGCTTTGGCGACATCATTTTTCAACTTCTGTTTCAGCTGCTTCTTCTATAAGACAAAAACCAAGCTTTAGCACAAATAGTTGATAAATGTAAAAACCATTTTGACGATTTAGAAAATACCTTTTCTTTTGCAGCTGCAGCCTTTTGTTTATCTTTTTTCTTCTGTTTTTCAAACCCTTCATATTTGCCTTTAATGCAATCCCTCATTTCCCTGTAAAAATTTCACACATATATAGGTTAGGTTAAATGATTCATAACGTTTATAAGAAACGTTGTTATACATACTGTGTGGTGAGTGATTCATCGCACAAGAAGTTGAGAAGCTTGAGCCTTCTTGATGCATCCATCTTCCCATACTCAGCAAGACCTCCTTCAAAAGTTTCAGGTGGGAACTCATCAATAGAAACTTCTGACTTCTTCAAGCACGCTCCAAGAACAGTGAACCAATTGCTGTCAGTTGCACTCAGAGACAAAGTCCTGTAATCAATTTCAAATGCATCAGAAACATCCGAAATAAGAGCAAAAAATAAATCTATTTTTCAGGAGAGAAAGATAAACAAACACTCATACATGTTTTTGTTCTCTGCTATAAGTTTCAACAATTGGATCATCATCTGGATCATCATCTTCGTGTTACCCTCACATGAGAAAAGCTCACAGACAACAGTTTCAGCTTGTCCTTCCTTCAGATCAAGAGCCTATATAAAAAAAAGTGAAAATGAATGAGATTAAATAGTACATAACTACAGATCATATAAGTTCATTATAGAGAGCGATGACCATACCTGTCCAAAGGCTAAGCAAAACTCGAGAAACTGGCATACATTTCCAACTTCTTCAGTTGGTATATCAATGGCTGACACAGAAGTCAAGCTTATACCTTGTGGCAGCTTAGCTTCAAACTGAATCTCCTCTTTCTGGTTCCTCTTTCTCTTACCCACCACTTTTGTCGTCTCCTTGGCAACATCTGTTTCATAACCGTTAGCCTCTACTTTTTATCAGACAACTTGCAAACACACAAATCTTAAATTCTCTGACCAGCTACTGCCACTTCTGTCTCTGGAACAGAGTCATTGCTGCCACTAGTCCCTTCCATGGAAGCAACATCCTGCCAGAAACCATATATTAATTAAATAACAATAACCAAAAAAACAGAAACTAAGATCAACAAAAATTAGGATTTGTGTAATTGTTTTCAGTACCAGCTTTGGCTTCGTCTGATAAGCAAACATTTTGTCCCTCAGTTTCAAGAAGCTCATCGGCAGAAGCTAAACCTCTGGCTCTAGCTTTGTGTACCAATACCCCAGTGGGAGCTAGTCCTCGGTTCTTACCTGTAAAATCCTCAAAAATTTATTAAAAATAAAAAGCAAATTAATAAATAATCTCTTAATTAATTAAAAAAATCAAAGAAATAATCTACCTGCAAACGCTGCAACTGCATTTGCCTCTGCATGGAGGACATATCCAATCCGCCACCGTTTCTACTTCCTTTGCTTTCTCACCATACCTTAATGATTCATATCAGAAAACACATAATAGAACACATTATATATTATCAGGAAAAATATTTTGAGTAAAAAAATAAAATAAATACAAACGAACCTGTTAAGTAAGCATTGACGACAAAATTTCAGTGGACATGGTTTGTTCTTCTTTATAGCCTTACACGATTCGACAAAGTCCATTGTCTTCTGTCGACACTACAAACAACAAAACATTTGATCAAAATTTCGAAACGAAAATATCAAACCAACCTAAATAAACTTTAAAGACACACAAAAAATCCATAAAATCAACGTATAACATTGTCGTTCTTGTTGTTTCACCTGGTGACAGTATTTGCCACCGACGACTATAACGCCAGGGTTGGTGGTACATGTCGATGGTCTCTCACTCTCAATAGCCATATTAGAACGGTAAATTAGAGGTAAAGAATAACTAAATCGAACGTGAAGAACCTCAAAGAGAGCAATGAAGAGATTTGGGGAGTTGAAAAAGAAAATGAGAAATTTGGGGAGTTGAAAAAGAAAATGAGAAATTTGGGAGTTGTGTTTAGGCTCTCTTTAAATAATGTTTTAAAATAATTTAAAAGAGGGAAAATTATTCAAAATAATAGGATGGTAGAATAATAGTTAAGGAACAAAATCTTTAGATTATGAAAATGTTTTGACTGTTCATGTAATACATTTTGTTCTAGTCAAGTCATCTAACATTTTATATATGTAAATTTTGTAAATTTTCTAAAAATAATTAGAAGAATTATTAGAATTGTAATAGGATGGTAGAATAATAATAAAAGAAAAAATCTTTAGATTATGAAAATATTGTGATTGTTCCTGTACTATATTTTTTTCTGGTCAAATCATCTAACATTATATATATGTAAATATATTAAAATTTACATAAAACCATTAGAAGAATGATTAGAATTGTAATAGGACGGTAGAATAATAATTAAGGAAAAATCTTTAGAATATGAAAATGTTTTGATTGTTCATATAATACATTTTATCTGGTCAAGTCATCTAACATTTTATATATGTAAATATTTTAAAATTTACATAAAATAACTAGAAGAATGATTGGAATTTCGTATAAATCAGATATTCTGAAATTTAAGATATATAAATATGGATTTTTTAAAAACTACTAGGACGCTCCTTGGGTATCCAAATCTGGATTAGTAGAAACTAGTTAAAATGATTTAAATTAAAATTATAAATTAATCAAAATGTAAAATTTATTTCAATTTGTAAAAATATATTTTAAAACATATTTTTAGGTTTATTAGAAAATACACCGCACATTTTTTTTACAATGATACCACAAAAGAATCTAAATAATTATATTTAGCATACATATACTTTAAGAAAATTTTCTTTAGAAGATGATCCAATTCAGATTCAGATTTTCTTATTTTAAATTCAACATATTTAGATCTAGATCCTAAAACTTCATATATTGTATCTTCCGGATCGGATAATATCAAATCTCGATAAAATTTTCCCTAAAGATGATATACTTATAATACACTATATATTCGAAGAGGTTTTAAATGTATTTATATGATTTTTACACCAATTATTTTATTTTTATTTATTTAAAAACTCATGAATCAAAATATAAACAGAAAAAATAAGAAAAACACTCATACAAAGAGTAATAAGAATAATCAGAGAAAAATCAATGATAAAAACAACAAAATTTATGAAAGTATTTGAAAAAATAAAATGAAACTGAGTGAATGTAAAAATATTAACGATATTTGATTAGCGCTTACCTTTTGCAAATATTTTAACCGAATTCAAGGTCTCCTCCTATATTCAACCAAAATCTCATACAAATTTTCTTCAAAAAAGTGTCTTCAATAATTGTTCAGCGGCGGAAATAAATACATAGAAAAAATTGTGACTAAGATCTTTTTATAGAGCATAAATTTAACCTAAATAACGTGAAGATTGAAACATATCAAACGACGTCGTATAAAATATTTTATACGGTATCGTTTGACATGTTTTATTATAAAATATTTTATACAGCATTGTTTTTGACATGTTTTAATTTTTACAAACGACTTTAATTTAGGTATTGCAAAGATTAAAACATGTCAAACGATGTTGTATAAAATATTCTATACGATGTCGTTTAAAATGTTTTAATTTTTGTAAGAAAAGCTAACCTACAATGAAACTACAAGAAAATAATTTTTTGTTATAAAATATAAAAATTCGTAACAAAAACATCGCAACATTAATACAATAATCTCTACTAACTATTCCATTATAAACAGTAACAATAAATAAAAGTAAAACAAGTGTAACAATTACCGAATAAAAATATAGTCACAAAACCATCATAATTTGTGAGTGTGCTAACTTCATAATTCCGTCATTCATTATGACATAATTATTTCTTGTCATGAATTGTCACAGGTAATGACTAAAAATGTTAATCTATATGTCAAAATAACCAACTAAAAATATCATCTCTAAATTGTAGTATTTTGGGACTTTTATAACGCCAAATTCTGTCACTAATTCTAGTCTCAAATCGTCTATAATGATATCCATAAAATGTTTTCTATCGATCTTTTATTATGACTATTTCATTGTTCCAACAACGTCACAACTTACCACTAAACTTGAATTTTGTCTCAAATCTTTTAGAATTAGCTACTAGTATTATTACCGTGCAATAACACGGCATGAACTTTATAATAAGGCTGATTGAAATTTCAAACTGACACAATAAATATAGTCATCAATACATTTAGGTAAAGAAAAAAATGCCTGCATGAACTTTATAATAAAGCTGATTAAAATTTCAAACTGACACAATAAATATAGTCATCAATACATTTAGATAAAGAAAAAAATTGGCATGTTTTCTTGTCCTTAATGAACTAGGATATGCAAAATCATAAGTCTTTTTATTTCGCTTTTTCTTAGTTGATGCAGAGATACTTCAATTTGTCAATAACATATAAGATGTAACAAGAGACACAGTTTTCTAAGAACCAAGAATGGTTCTTCATTGTACATCAAAATAAACAAGAAACGGCTGATATGAAAATCTGCGCAAGCTGAGTTTAAAGAATTCATAGAGAATAACACACTTAAAAATTGCACAAAAAGCAATCCACTTAACAATCCAAACGCACCAAATAACTTACTCGACCAATGTTTAAGTATTCAAGCAGAACAACACACTTTAAACCACATAAAAAGCATTCCACTTAACTATCCAAAATAACTTTGTCAACCACTGACCCACATATTCAAATGGATCTAGTCTTGTGCAGACGACGAGCCAGCTTCCATGGCACCACTTCCGTTGGACGGTATTATGGTTTTTGAGCTCTGATGCGACCCACGAGACTAAACATTTCCGATTGCTCATCCAAGATTCTTCTGGCTATAGCAATGCGATCGACATCCTTACCAACTCGAGCCTCGCACGAGTCCTCGTACTTTATGTAGAAGGTTGCATCATGGGCGCGAATTCCCTGACTCAGGTATGGTGTACTTTCCATAGCCACTTTCAGAATCTTCAAATTGGTCAGAGCGTGTTTCCCAAGGGTCCTACTGGTTGTGGCAAACTGCAAGTTCCACATACAAACGAATCCAGAGGTCATTGTCTTGAAGCTCTGATTCCTTGAGCTGCAAAAAACAAATATTACTACTAGTTGTTGATCATAATAAGCAAAAGATGATAAAAAAAAAAATCAATTTACCACGTAAAAATGGTTTGTATCATCTTTGAAAGGATTCTCCGGCGGCAACTCAGGCATGAATGAGAGGGGCTTGTCATGGAAGGGCCTGTCATGGAAGCGGCCACCTGTGATGCCTTTCTTGGTTTTCCCTATAAAAAAAGATTAACTCTGACGACGATGATGATTGATGACTTGTTGTTGTTGTTGTGTACCAATGATTAAATATTTACCTCGAAGTCTAGCAACAGTGCACGACAAAACGTATCCATTATATTTCCGTTCATCAACTCTAGCCTGAAAAGTTTGAAGAGTCGCTGGATCGTTGGCTTCCAAAGTTTTGAAGTAAGAGCGAACAACAGTACCTGTGGGCCTGTTGTATCTCTCTACCCTACTGAGCTGCAAGTCTTTCCCCTAGAAAGAAAAAAATCGGTATAGCAAGCAAATAGATAGATAAAATAAGAATGTAGAGTGTTGAGATAACCATTTGTGATTCAATTTTTCAGGTTACTAAACCGGAGAAGATTGAAATTGGTTTGATCTTGGTTTTGGAGCTGATTGATAAACCAGAATGAAGAGAGTAAGTGAAACCTCTACTCACTATAGAGGCTTCCCATCTTTAGTTTTGATACTTAGAGCATCCTTAATGATGAGATTGGTAAGAGTATCATTAGCTTAATTTAATCATATATTTAATAATAATTAATTATTTTAAAACAGTCACGTGTAAAAATATGAGAAAGGAGAGAGGAGAAAGAGAAAGAGAAAGAGAAAGAAGAGAATAGAAAAAAAAAAAATTCTCGACATGGCTAATAGAAAACAGCCACGTGTCATTTTGATACGTATCAAAAAAAATTCTCTCCACTGATATGTATCAAATGACTTTACCAATTTCTTTCTTTTTCTATTTAAATTTAATATGTTGATACTGCAAAAAGTTTTGCATTGGAGATGGTCTTAGTTTTAAGTATCATTATCTCATCTTTTTCGGTTAATTGTTCAATAATCGATCTTGAGAGAGAGATTGAAAAAGCTCTATTGTTGTATTCTCTGTTTTTGAGCAAGACTCATTTTTATCGTTGTTAGTGAATTTTGTTGGATAGATTTGATTCCAAACATAGATCTTGTTATCCCGACTTGATCAAATTGGGTGAACAAATCGCTTGTCTTCTTCTTCTTCACTAATCTTGTTCTTGAGTTGTGAGTTCAACGAAATATTTGAGGTGAAATTGAGTGACTGTGAGCTGAGTGATTTTGAGGTTGTTTCGTAACACACAGAATTGTTAATTATTATTTTTTTACCTGGAGTAAATTGTAACGATGAAGGCCTAACCTAAGGACTAAGTCATAACAAGGATTGTACCGATCATCACACACCTCTGGACTCAGTCCGGCATACCATTTTGGTTCTATATAACCACATAAATCGAAAGATTCTTCCGCACCATGGATGCTTTTGCTAGATTTTGGTTTTCTCCACTCCACGCCATTTATATACCTCACTTCTGGGCTTCAATTGGGCTTCACAGCCCATTTATATAACTCTTTATCCAAGACCTCTATTGTTTCCTTCCTCCTAGTATCAGTGCCCGGGTTTTGGTCGGCTCGGTCTTTACAACATCAATAGCTCATATTTGCATATGACAACTATCAAAAACTATCAGGTCTTACGAGGGGTTTCTAGAGGACAGTTTCATTGCTGATTTGGACAAAAATTTTGCTCAGGACTGTTTCTCTCCAACGTGGTGAATACTGTACAGAATTAGTTTTTCTTATTAATTGTTAACAAATTTATAATGGTGCTAGTCTTACTAGTTATTTATGAATATGTACATTGCAGTGTTAATAGTGTATCATTCTTTGATTTTGATTGGAGCTCACTTTAGCCCAAAGATATATGGACACAAGGACCATGATCAACCTTTAACCTTTTCACAAAGTCGACACAAGTTCCTTTTTTAATTGTATGTACGACAAGATCCTACTTTCTTCTAAAAGTATGGCTAGAAAATATTATGAGAAAAGCGAAAGTCAGTAATTTAAGATATATTATCGAACGTGACCTCAATTTGAGCATGCAGTTCTTGGCTCAGAGACTTGGGTCTGTTATTATCTTATGCACAATACTCAAAATGGATCTTTTCTTGTATGGCGTGTGCAGCCTAGGACTAGATAACCGACTTGATCCACAATATATGTTTTGTGTTTGAAAGAAAAAGTATTCCAAATGTATAAAAAAAAACAGAACGTCTAGGGAGACTAGTTAAGGGACACTACTTGATCTCTCCCTCCTTTCCTATCCATAAGAACAACCCAAAAGACAAAAACAAACATACAAAAGAAGAAACAAAAAAAACACTTCTCTTCATCTTTATCCTTAAAACTTCACTACGACGTTTCTCTAATGGGGGTTTTAACAAATCAACAGTAAAAAAAAATCTTAGAACTCGTCCTGAAACTCATCTTCTTTCTCGGTCGCTGATTCTCCTCACCACCAGACCTCTGATAAACGGCCGTGATGATTTAGTTACACACTGCCTCCACCTCCTTGAGCTTCTCCTCGTAATCTTCTTTCTCAGAGTTCTGGTTCTCGTCAAGCCACTCCAAGGCTTCTCTGGTTGCTGCTTCGATCTTGTCCTTCTCATCCGCCTCCAATTTGTCTGCAAGCTTGTCCTTTTCGCTCACTTGGTTCTTCACATTGTACACGTATGTCTCCAGGCTGTTCCTGGCGTCGATCCTCTCCTTCACCTTTTCGTCTTCTGATGTGGGCGTCGTACTAGGACCCTCCAGCAAGTTTGGAGAGAAGGGGATCAACGGACATGATGGTCTAGCCAAGGGTAAAGGAGAGATGATCTCCCTTGAGGAACACGTCAATGGCGAATGGGAAACGACTGTCATTGATTTGTTCCTCCTAGACATCAGTCCTCCCAGCAGAAGTCAAAATACTCATGTAGTTCCTTTACCGGATCTGCCAGCCCCATCCAAACGTGATTACCATCGAAGAATTTCACCAAAGATGACCAACACCAAATCTGTCCGAGCATATGACTTTATCTTGAAGTTTCACCAGGAAAACCCCCCAAAATATGGGCTTTTATCGAGAGAAATCATGTCTTCCCTGAGCTCATTTAGAAGATATCCAAAAAAAAACCCCAAAACGGTGTATTACGAGCAAGAAAATACAAGAAACTTCATTTCTGTTCGAGCATTCAGCTTTGGCTTCAAAATACCTCAGGAAACCACATATAATCAGACTTTGGGTCGAGGAAAATCTCCCCCATGATCCTTCAAAAGATTCCAAGAACCCCTCTCCACATCCTTCGAAAAGCAAGAATTTAGATCAAAATCAAGTTCTGCTCGAGCATTCATACCCAGCTTGAGAATATATGGAAACTTTTGATCAAGGAAAAACCCATGATGAACGGGTTAGATTCGAAGAAGACCTAAGAGCCCCACCCACGGATCCAAATAAGGCAATATTTGGATCCATTCTTCTCCCAATCAAAGCTGCAACTAGGAGACCCTCTAGGAGCATCAGAGGGTTCACTTTAAGTCCAAGAATGCGCCCCAGTTTATCCCAACACGCTGAAGGTACAAACCAGAAAGTTAAATCTCCATTTGCCTTATTTGGACGCATACACATTTATGACCATCCCCCAACATCTCTTTGCATTCATGATCTATGATTCTACATGGAAAAGAAGACCTCCAAGGCTGAGCAAGACGTGCTCCTTCAGCTCCACAAGTTTCTTTCAAGCTCATCTCCTTAAAACGCCCAACGGCTCTATTACATTAAAACCACATATTTTGTTTCCTTGTTATTCTTTATGAACGTTTGCTTGAGCTTTCTATATAAATCTCCTTTGTTTCTCTCTATCAGTCACAAAATAAAGCTCATTTTAGATCCAGATCCTAAAACTTCATATATCTTATCTTTATGATCACATCGGATCTTAGATTAGAAAATGTCCCTAAAGGTGATATATTTATAAAACGACATTTCTTCGAAGAGGTTTAAATGAATTTTATATGATTTTTATACCAAACGTGAATTATTTTATTTTTATTAATTTATAAACTCATTAATCAAAACATTAAAAAAGCACTCATACAGAGAGTAGTAAGATATCATCATAGAAAGTTCAATGATAAAAACAACAAAAAGTTATGAAAATATTTGAAAAAATAAAATGAAACTGAATGAATGTAAGAAAATTAAGCAATGGTAGATTAGCACATACCTTTTGCTAATATTTTTACCGAATTCCTCCTAGATGCAATCGAAATCTAAGACAAATTTTCTTCAAACTTTTTTTTCAATAATTGTACTAAAAGTTGCAGCAGAAATGAATACATTGAAAAGATTGTGAGTTAGATCCTTTTATAGAACATGAAATTTAAGCTAAGTGATGCAAAGATTGAAACATATGAAACAACATCATATAAAATATATTTTATACGATGTTGTTTCATATGTTTCAATCTTTGCAAAAGAATTTAACCTAAGCAATGCAAAGATTGAAACATGTCAAACGACGTCATATAAAATATATTATACAATGTCGTTTAAAATATTTTAATTTTTGCAAAAAAAATTCACCTATACAATGAAAAGATTAAAACATGTTGAACCGCGGCATGTATTTGTTTCAGTTTTTTTCATTGTCTAGATTAGCTTTTTGGTTCTTATATATCAGGATCTAACTCACAAAGTTGTTTTCACTACTAAAACAAACTAAAATTTTTGGGAGTTCATCTGTCTAATAAATCTTAACATATATTTTCCTAATTTCCCTTATAAATAAAGTACTAGATAGTTACTAGCGTTGTACATCGCGGAGAAATATCTACTTTATCATCTATTAGTTTATATAATCATATATTATTATTAGTGATTTAGATTAGATTTATTTTCTGTGTTTAGCATCTTATTTATTTTATTTATTATTATTATATATGGTTTGTATTGTATTAATTAAATTTATTAATATATAATTATGTATGTGTGATGTTCTGTTTGTAGGCAAATTTATTTAATAATTTATATTATAACATAATTAGTTGTAAAAATTAAGTGGTGTTATATATATATTTTTAAATTATTCAAAAAATCTATAATAATATGATTTAATCCAATATCAATGATTATCAATTGGATCTAAGATCCGTCATGACCCGTCTTTATATGCATTGACTCGTCTTGACTCATCATGATCCATTGTAAAAATTAGAATATTTGAAGATCCGGATGGTTTAAATTTGGATGATGAAATATTGAACTGTTGCAACCAGATTTACATGTGCTATTTATTAGGGAATTTATATTTGAAATTTAGACGTCAAACAAGTTAAATTTCTTGCTCATTCAGATTTTGAATCATTTTGATTTTTTTAATAATATGACTCAGAATCATTGCTCAAAAATTTTAATCGATATGGAACGTTGAATAAACACATTTTTCTTCATCGATTGAGTAATCTATTTTTCGTTTCTAAAAATTTGATTCACAACATATACAGAAAAAATCTTTATTTTATTACCTATATGTAGTGTATGATCATTCAAAATAATTTGAAAATAAGATCATACAAAGACGATAATAGGATCATAATTTTAAATATTAACAAAATCTTTCAATATAATAACTTAAAATGAATAATATGTTATAATTAAATATCAAATCTTAGTTTTTTTAATTTAGATTAATTAATTTTTTAAAATTAATTTTAATTTTGTCCATAATTAATAAGAGAGAGAAAATAAGTTTAATTTTTTGGTAACTAATAATTGTTTAAATATTATTTACGATTTTTATATTTAATTATATTAATTTTGTGATTTAGTATTTTACCATTAATAACTTTATTTAAAAATATTAAAGACAATTGATATTTTATGTAATATGGAACATCACAATTGGTTAATTTGCTATCAACATTTTTCAAACATGAGTGTTTCCTATTTTTGAAAGAAATGTTAGAGGGTGTTATTCAATAGTTATTAATATATAACATCTATTATTTTGAAAGTCTTTAAAAGTTGTTTACTAATAACAAAGTTTTTTAAAGTCAGTCAACCAATAATACTAAAATTTAATATAATCACAAAATTAGTTAAAGTATTTCTGAATCTAATAACTCATGACTATGAATAATTTTCTAAAATAACGTATAATTTTAGTGAATGTAAGAAAATTTTTATAAATATTAAATTAATAACACATGATTTTAATAGAGTCTTTAAATTTTAAAATTTTATAACACTAAAGTCTTCAAAAAGGTTGAAAAACACTAAAATTTTCAAAAGTTATAACTCTTTAAAAATAAATAAAAACCAATAATCAGAGAAAACATATGCCAAAATCAAACTTAATTTTAACAGATGTTTTGATACATTTTAAAATTAAAATTAATTACAGTATTGTCAGGTCTTATGAAAACACTTCCAAATTCATATAATCAATTAAGAAGATTAGTTTTGAATCAAGATGACCCGTGACTAAAAGTGAAAAAGATTAGTTTAACTCATATTCATGTTTACAAAACAGCTATTAATATAATTAAAAATGTGAAACATTAAACAAACACATTAGTTTTCAACTTTTCATTAGACAAACAAATTTGACCAGTTACAAACGACCTATTTAATATAATTAAACCAAACAGAACCGGTGAAGACAAAATTAAAAAAATTAAAAATAAAAATGAGTTAAAACGAGAAAAGTTTCGTGATGGTATAGGTAAAAACTCATAAACATAGAAAATATTCATGTCGATGTCCATCGTATCGATACAGTGAGGACAACAACATAAATAACAACAACATGAATACTTATTCTGCTTGTAAGATTTGTTTGTGGCATTGCGAAGTTGAACTTTTCTTTGTTATTATGATTTGGGAGGTGTGTTTCGCACTTTTTAAATAATTGGTAAGAAAATTTTGTTTTGGGAGGTTTGTTTTACATTCTCACAAGAATAGATTGTTTTCTCTTTTTTGATTTGTTTTTCATTAAGCAATATATAATATGTTCTTTTTCTTTTGGTTTTGTATTTGATTAAGTAGTAGTAGATTTGTTTCTCTTTCTGTTTTATTTTTACTGGTTTGAGTGTTTTTTTCATTAATATTCATGGTCTATTTTGAAATGTGAAGAAATGCATCTTTTTGACATAAAAATATAATAATAAGAGAAAATTTGCATTATTTTAAAAAACAGTCGAATAAAAACACGTATCAATTCTAATATTTGTAACACAAAATGAAAAATAAAATTAAAAAACAGATTTGACTGAATATTTATATAATAAAATGGTAAAAAAACAATGGTATATTTTTTTTAATTTGACTTTGTGCATTAGGATTTAGGATGGTAGAATAATAAGTAAGGAACCCATATTTTAGATTTAGAGAAATTTATGATTGTTCATGTAATACATTTTTATCTGGTCAATTCATACAATATTTTATAAATGGTAAAAAAATATTTTAATTTGAGTTTGTGCATTAGGATGGTAGAATAATAAATAAGGAAACAAATCTTTGGATTCAAAGAAAATTATGATTTTTCATGTAATAATTTTTTTCTAGTCGATTCATATAACATTTCATAAATGGTAATAATGTAAAATTTATATAAAATAATTATAAGAATTATTAGAACTGTATATGGATCAGATATTATGAAATTTAAGATATATTTATATATATATATATAGATTTTTTAAACTACTTGGATCGGTCCACGAGTATCTATATTTGGATTTGTAGAAAATTGTTTAAAAGATTAAAATAATATTATAATTGCGGAAAACAATTGAAAGATCATTTCATTTAAATTTTTTGATTTATTAAAAAATATTCTAAAACATATTTATTAGAATTATTCTAAAACATAGCACACATTTTTAGTTTCTTTTCACAGATACCACAAAAGAATATATTTATAATACATTCCTTTTATTTATAATACATTTACTTATAAGTAAATTACATTTGAAAGTAAATCCAAGTCGGATGACATCCTAATTTTAAATTCAAAATATTTAGATTCATATTCTAAAACTTCAGATAAATTTTATTTTCAATTGGATAACACCGGATCTCGGATAAATTTTTCCCAAAAGATGATATACTTATAAAACGATTTTCTTGGAAGTGGTTTTATATATGAATTTTAGATGATATTTTACACCAAACTTTAAGTATTTTACTTTTTATTTAAAATCTCATGAATAAAAAAATATAAACATCAAGCTATAAGAAATACATAAAAAGAGTACAAATAAGATATAATAAAAGAAAATTGAATGTTAAAAAGAACAAAAATTTATGAAAATATCTGAAAAATTAAATGAAACTGAACATATGTAAATATATTAAACGTTGTTTGATTAGAAGATACCTTTTGCAAATAATTTAACCGAATTCAAAGTCTCGTCATTGACGCAATCGAAATCTCACACACTTTCGTAAAAAATATTTTTGCAATGTTTCTTCTAAAAATTGCAGCCGAAGCGAATTCATAAAATATTATGAAATATATTAGACGACACGAAGTTTAAAACATGTCAAACAACATCATATACAATATTTTATAAGATGTCGTTAAAATTTTTTAATCTTTGCAAGAAAAGTTAACCTAGGCAATGCAAAAATTGAAACATGTTAAACAACTTTGTACACATGTTATTAACAAAACAGAAAAAACTTTGTAAACATGTTTCAGTGTTTGCATCATCTAGATTAACTTTTTGGTCTACATACAAAAAAACTATTGCAGAAAAACAAATTATTACTAAATTTGTTGGGAGTTAATCTATCAACAAACCTTAACATATGTTTTCCTAGCTTCTCTTATAAATAAAATATCGATAAAAATATATAACAGGAAAAACATTAAAGAATTTATCCTTGTAGAATAAAAATCTTTATAACTCGACTAGCATAAAATTTGGAGAAGAAAATTTTTAATATATATAGTTAGATTTGTTTTACATGGTGTTTTATGTTTTAACATCCCCAAAGAAACAATCACGTTGCATAAGCTTCTGTTGTTACGACTTTGGAGACAGATCTTACTTTATTATTGTATCATCCACTTATAATTTTATTTAATGGCAATAATAGTAAGTGGAACTAATATACAAAGACGCCATGGAGTAATCATGTAGAACTACACTAGATTTCGAAAAGCAACATTCACTTCGAACAAATACTCAACACTGAGAGATATTTCAATCCTCAAACTGATGTAACACACCAACGCCTCCTCTTGTCTCCCACATAAGCCATTTTGGTGCATTTGATGCCTCTCTTCTTCTTTCTCCTTTCTCCTCTCACTCCAGCTCTTTGACAAAGTCAATGTTGTCCACAAATACCTATAAAGCCCAAAAGTCAGTAACTCAGAACGCGATATCAGCTCTTTCCATCAAATGTATCTCTCTCAACATAAAAATCTTACCGATTTCCAACCATCAGGATCCAAACATGCGGTGATCTTCGTGTTTATACCTGGTAAGGGACCAGGTTCCCGCGTGATTTTTCCCCCAAAGAGTTTTATTGCTTCTGCGGTTTTGTACACATCATCCGTCCCTATTGCAATCTGAAAGGAATAAAATACGAGCAAACTAGTTAGAATCCACATAAAAAAAATCTAGAAACAGAGAAAGTCAAATTTCTCTTACCTGAGCATAAGCGTTTCCTTTATCATATTCGGTGACACCATAGTTATATGTCAGCTCTAAGACAGGAAATTTATCCTCAGGACCATATCCCATCATGGCTATCGTGTACTGAAAATAATCACTTATGGTAAGTGAGTTTATACAAAAAACCAACTGATCTAACAAACAATAGTAGGCGGTTGTGCACGTAACAACTGAATGGAATAGATCATACGCATAGATCAGCAAGGCACTGCAAGTTACCTTGTACTCTGGATTGTCTCTTGTGCGTAAAAGCTCCATTCCAAAAGCCTGTAAAGATAGCACGCAGATTATGATCAGAAGATAGGAATACATTCTGATAGAAGAAAAAGACTATATCAGATCAAACATTTATTATCCAGGCTCTAAAATCTGAAAAAAAATTCATAGGACTCACCTTTTCATAGAACTTTATGGCCCTATCGAGATCACCAACACGGAGCATAACTTGGCATAGAGGTTCTGGTGTAGGACCTCTTTCCAAGAGTTCAAATTTGTAACCATCAGGATCTTCAATGAATGCAATTACAGTTTTCCCACCTTTCACAGGACCAGGCTCCCGTGTAACTTTGCCTCCTTTGGCTTTTACAAGCTCTACAGTTTTCGACACCTTTTTAGGAAAGATAGTTCACTTCTTAGAAATAAGACCATGAAGTGAAAAGAGTAAAATCCAGACGCATAAAAACACTGTTTCAAAGAAAGGAAATAATTTCATATAGATTGTAAGAGGCTCACATCGTCAACAGCGATACCAAAATGACCAAAACCAGCCCCAATGTCATACTTGTCAACTCCATAATCTGTAAACAAAATTACACTAAGAAAGCTAAGCCAAGCATCTAAATATAAAATGCATAGTCTTGAGCTCATTAGAGCTAAATGAAATACAGTACTCTGGGTCTGGGATACAGAAATGACTTACTATAAGTGAGCTCAATCACGAAATGAGAATCTTCAGGTCCATAACCAAGGAAAGCATTTGTATATTTCTCTTCAGGTATATCACGCTTGCGTAGAAGCTTCATTCCAAGACATTCACTATAGAATCTGCAGCCAATTAGATGATTCTGTTACTCGTAATTCGAAAACCACTCAAATCTCGGAATCTACTAGTTTAAGAGATTAAACATCAAATCACAGTAAAGTCAAAACTTAAGTACTTTATTGTACGGTCCAAATCACCAACACGATAAACAACATGAAGCATTCTTCTCTTATCATTTTTGACCCAATTGAGAAGATCTTCTTGTGCAGTAGCTGTACTAGCTTGAGCTGCATTTCCAGATTCAGCTACTCCTAAACAGTTTACGCTTGTTCTCAAAAGCTTATGAGTATTCAAAGCAAAGAGCTGTGATTGAGGAACATCTGCAAATAATTGAATAAACGCAGAGTAAACTGAAAAACACATTCAACTTAAGTTCTATAAGATGATTGAGCAATCATAGGGGAAATTAAAGATAAGAATCATAGTTTCAGATTTCACTAATTAATTAAACAATCATGGATCTTCGATTCCTGTAGTCAACGATATGTAAAGGTGGAAGATGATTACGGAGGGTGTTAGAGAGGTAGGAAACGGGGAAGCGAGGAGAAGCAGGGAAGCAGGCGAGGGAAGGTCTGATGGAAGACGTCATGGGAACGATCCTCACCGTCTTCTTTGAGATTCAGTGGAAGGAATTTGTGTGTTAATGAATCTTCAAGCGGTGAGGACCTTTCCTCCGTCGGCGAGGAAGTGACGACAACGGTAGAGATAAAGCTCAACCCCTTATTTTATGTTTTTTTTTAGGGGAGATTATACAAATATTGAATATTCTCGTAAATTTTAGACAAATTCTAATTAATTAGATTCTGTCAAAAAAATTAAGTTAATTCGATTAAACATGAGCTAAAAGAAAATTTAGTTTTTTGAGCTTCGTATGTAGTAGTGTCATCGATTTAAATTTTTTTATTACAGAGTAGAACCTCTATAAAATAATCACTATAATTTAATAAAATTTTCAGTCTCGAATTAAATCAGTATAATAATTAATACAATTCGATAAAATAATATTTTTAAAAAATTATTATATAGGTATATATTCTATTAATAACATAAATTAATAATTATATAAATTTAAAATATAAGTAAGTCAATTTAGTAAAATATGCTTGTTGGAACAAATCTCTAATTATTCTTACTGCATAAAATACTTAATTATATTCAAGAGTTTTATGTACGATAATTATATTTTTACACGTAACTACTTCTAAAGACACGCTAACCACCAAAAGAATTAGTAAATCACAAAACAGTTATCCAAAAATATCTTTATTAATTATTATTAAGAATCAAAAATTTTATTTACATAAGTATAAAGAAAGAGTTATTTAACATAAAAAACCAAAAAACAAAAACAAAACAAAAAAGCTTTGCATCACAAACATGTTATTGGATGAGCTAGTAAAAAATAAAGTCATCATTATTATTTGAAGATCAAACTCAAACAATCTGAATCCATTCTCCGACGCTGGGGACACCATTGAAGACGGCAAAGAGCATATAATAACCAGGAGGAGCAACGTTTCCACTAGGAGGAGCAACGGCTTGGATTTGATGATTATCACCACCAACATTCTTCACCTTATTTATACCTAACAAGAGCAATCTCATGTTCATTGATACACTATGTGTAGTAAACGCTGGAGCCAACATTGTCACCATCACATTCTCCTTTACCACATTCTCTTGTTTAAGCTCGATCCTTACGTCAAACATCTGTCCATACTTAATCTGTTTTGGTGTAGCGGTGTTTACAATTCTTGGTCTCATGTTAGCAAGAGCCGGGTCAAGGTAAGGTGGTGAGAATTTCTCGAGACGAAGCTCAGTTGGGTACTCAACTTCGTATTTGTATCCGTCGTTAGTGTTGCTACCACCGATAAGAACTTTACCATCGGGAAGCGCGATTGCGGTTGAATGGTACATACGAGGGATAGTGGAAGCAGCGAGTGTTTTGAAACGTTGGCCTAAAGGTTTAGCTGGCATGTACAAGATTGGCGAAAGATTTGGTTCTTTGCCATTGTTCCAACCGGAGGAGCCTCGTCTTGCTCCGTTAACAATAAGAATTTCTCCACTAGGGAGGATCACAGTGTCACTCATCACACGTGACATTGGCATTGTCTCTGTTTTCCATACAGGTTTAGCACTGTTGAGGCTCATCCTAACACAATCTTTTAAGGCCGGATCGTAAATTTTCTTATTATTAGCACGATAGAAAGCGTCTTGTCTTGCGCCTCCACAAATGAGGACATCAGCAGGGATGCGAGCGGGGTTTTGGACGTAGAGACGGATGGGGAGAAGAGCAGAGGAAGCGGAACCGGGGTAGTTACGAGTACCACCAGGGAGTTGAGGGTACTCTTTGAGTACTTTATTCGTTTTCGGGCTAAGAAGAATGGATCGGTTGTTGGCGAAAATGAAGAGGTTACCATCAGTGTTGAGCCAAACAAATGGGTAAAGATTGTTTTCGTCTGGATCATCAGTTTGTCTAAGAAGTTGCGAGTCGTAAAGTTTCTTGTTCTCTTGTCCCTCTGGGAGGATATACTCGTAGTTGAGAGCATCGCGGCCTCCAACAACAATGAAAGAACCATCAGGTAGAGTGGCTTGTGTTGAGTACCATCTTTTTGCAGCGAGTGCCTTTGGATATTCCTTCCATACACAAGTATCGCAGGAGGCAAGAAACCTTGCAGTGTTTGCTCCTCCTTGGAATCCTCCGGTACTTACCAAAGTTCCGTTTACGGTTAAACCTCCCGATGAACACCATGTGTCCGTTGAAAGCTGTCATGTTTCCATTTAAATCCATCAGATCAAACCATGAACTAATAATAACCAAGGTCATATTTAGGCATTGCATAGAATCCGCAATTAACTAACAAAAACATTGGTGTGTTCAAAGGTTAATACTTTTTAAACCCGCTTAATAATAATAATTTTGTTACCGTTAGCCCCCTGACTTTTCCGGTTTTGATATCGATGAGGACGGAGTGAGCCCAACAATCAACTTTATTAGCCTTTTCGTCATAAACATGGCAAGGTACGCCTGGAGGCAGCTTCACTTGTGAAATTCTCCAAATGGTTGCGTCGTAAAACTGGACTTGGTTGATCAATGGCATCAGGATCGCGTGCATCGCTGATACGCCAGAATTCTTGAGAAATAACTCGAATTTTCCGGGCCAATTCATCTCAGGTCCCGCCGCCGCAGCACCACCTCTACCCTTGCGTTTTCCTTTTTGCGGTGGTTTTATTTCAGCGGTTTCACGTCTGCTCCCAATCTCTGTATCTTCCAATGTAGCATCATTGTTTTGCCCTGAGACTGCCTCAGAAACGGCTAACACCAAAACAATGATAGATAGTGTCCATAAGAGTCTTGTTGACTCTTTCATTTTTCTTAACTTTATATTTTTTTTGGTTTTTTCACGTTTTGCATTTGGCAACTAAGAAATGATGTCTCAGGTTTTATTTGTTGTTGTTGAAGAATAAACTCATATATTTGTGAATTTATAAGTTTCAACTTGTGTTTATTTTTGTCATTCTTTTGCTGAATATGTGGTTAGCAAATTATATCCTCACTTATTGTCCTTTTTTTGTATGGTGGTTCTGTAAGAGAGGAAAAATATGTGGTTTCAAATTTTTTCCCGTAGGAATTCAACGTCACTTGGTCATGGAACACACAAAAGTATATCCAAAAATAAGGATTAGAGAAAATTACTTAGGAAAAAAAATGATCATAATATTATTATTTCTTTTCTTTTTTTTGGTCATGCTCATAATATTATGCAAATAATATTACTTCATGAACCGATGTTTATCTAGAGATTAGATGTGACTGATTTGAATTAAATGATCCAACAATTCATCACATTTTTTTTACTTTGTAAAGAGCAATGTGATGAGATTCTAGACTGCCTTTATCATAAAGATGTTTCAGGGCAGATAACAAACGAAGATGAATTAGGGATGTGTTCGGATTACTAGAATGTTTCAGTGGTTCCAAACAAGTCCTTTTATGATACATTACAGACAAAGTTCAGGTGAGACTATCATGTTGGTATGCTAAAGTCTATCCCGGGAAGGAAATTGTCCTTAAGTCAGTCTATCCCGGGAAGGAAATTCTGCTTAAGTCAGTCTATCGCCCGGTTTTTGCCGCCTTTTTAAACTCTCAAAAAAACATTTGCGAAAAGATAACAAAGGGATTGGCTTTAGAAACCTAGCTTTAACCAAATCTTGTTTGCGAAGCGAGCATTGCGATTAGACCATCAACCAGACTGTTCTGCAGTCATTACTTTAGAAATGGCTATTTTATTCGAACAAGCTTCGGGAATCAGCCATGAGTATTTTATTTGTCAGGGAGTTACTGACCAAAGGTTTTAAAATTGGCTCTAAGAAAGATACCATTGTGCGGCTGGTTAAGTGGCTCTTCAAACGGTCTTCCTCTAACTCCATTTAATCCTAATCATTTGATGAATGTTGACTCGAGGGTTTGTGATTTGATTAACCCGACATCATGATTTTGGTATTGGAACTCTAAAGATTACTTTTCACTAAACCGGATATTTTAATGATTCTTCAAAATTAAACCGTGTAAGCAAAGATTTTGTGAAGCAGAATCGTGTCCATCCTTCATGGTGAAGACAATTACACTTTTAACATTGTCTACTTTACTAAAAGCTCTCATTGAGTGAAATAAGAACAATAATATCAATCCTGACATTGATTCGTAGACATGGAATATAGACTCAACCGAAGACCCGATTATTTAGAGAGCATATTTGACCTACAACAGGTGACCAACAAGACAGTTAAAGGAATAAGTGGGAAAAGTGGAAACATACTTATGGTTTTGCTAGCAGAGAAATCTCAATCTCTTGAAGTGTTTTCCCTTTGGTTTCAATCACGTTTCGCTTTACAAACATCACCGCCATTAAACAGAATGTCGAGAACATCGAGTATAGTAGTCGAGGACCAAGCTGCTCAAGCAACCTCAGAAAGAGTAAACCCACAAAGAAATTTATCACCTGTCCAACCAGAACCAACAATGTTAAGCAATGTTAGGAACGAAAACATAATCGGCAAGATGATAAAAACGGTCAAAGTTTATTATTACCCAATGCACAGACATACAAAAAGCCATAGCTTTGGCTCTAATTCGACTTGGGAAGATTTCAGGGAGGAGTAAACCTGGTACGGGACCAGCTCCTAAGGCGAATGTTAGCACAAACCTGTATCAGAAATGACATTTGTATTTAGAACCAACAAAATATGCTAAACAAATTTCAGTTTCAAGAAACACTTACACAAGAGTGCCACCAACAGAGAAACACAACGCCGAAAAATGTGGTAAGTATGAACTTGTAGCACCAACTTGAAGTGCCATTGCTACTGCCTATACACATCAAAACGATAAAGTCATATTAGCATTGATAATAAGAAAATTGGAAACAAAGCAAAACATAAATAAAAGTACAACACACCATGCCAATAAAACTCCAAAGGAGAAGAAGCTTTCTTCCTACTTTATCCATCAACACCATTGCGATTACAGATCCTGATAATCAGAACAGTTTCACAGTTCAAGATCAATATAATTGAAAAGACAAAGGGGAGGAAAAAAAAGGTCGGGGAGAGGCTACTGTACCCAAGAGGTTTGAAATTCCAACAAAGATGTTGGCCATGTCTGATGGTACTCCAGCACTTTTGAAAACGGTAGAAGAGAAATAAAAAACAGCATTTATACCAGATAGCTGTTGCAAAGCAAACAGGGTTGATCCAATAAAAACAACTGCAAAAGGAACAAGTGAATAACAAAGTACTATACAACACAAAAATCAATATCACATGTTTGCAGTTACTTTCTCGGGGGAAAAAGAAAGAGTTATATACCTCTTGAATGCCGACCATATAACAGCTCTGAGACGCTCACAACATCTGGTTCATCCGTTCTGTCTAGTTCTAGTTTGTGTAATTCTGCCATTGCGGTTTTCACATGAGACCCTCCCAGAAGCCTCTCAAACTCAGCTTCGGCTTCAGCTATCTTCCCTTGCTGCATAAGATGATGAACCTTTCAAAGATAATGATCACAAGAGGAAAGGAAGTAGCAGCACTAGTGTAATATTAAGTGCAATTTTCAGGTTCAGAACTCTCTGCTAATTACGAAGCATACCTTGAATAGCCACTGGGGAGACTCAGCGCAGAGGAACATCCCTAGAGCGAGTACTGCAGCAGGTATCATTGATACCCAGAAACAGACACGCCACCTGGGAACATAACAACATGAATGATCAAAAAAAGTTAAATTATGATTTAGAGAGTCGTACAAAAATTTGGTTGTACTAGACATTGTGATAGATTCTACAAAAGGTGAAAGTTTCTTACCAACCAGTGATGTTGTGGACTGGGATCCCTATAAACAGGGCTGCCATCAGTCCCAAACATGTAGCTATCTGTATGAAGCTTCCATATGTTCCCCTAACAAAAGCTGGAGATACCTATTCAAAAGTTGGGAAATTTGCATAAGTCAGATGGCTCCTAACTTGTTGCAGAGTAAGACCCATAATCAGCCTGCATTGATATACCTCTGTCACATAGAGTGCTGCCACAGGTGGGCCAAGACCCATGCCAGTCCCAACCAAGAATCTTCCCAAAAGCATCACAGCTAAAGTGTTGCTAATTCCACTGAGAGAAACACATTTTAGCATAAGCAACATATCAAACTAATGGAAACATCAAATACACATGCCACATCAGAACATATATTACTGAGTGGGATCAGAATATATAGGGGAGGCTTGAGAGGTGGTACGGTTGTTGAGCTATCCATGGTTGGTTTGGGGGCCTGAGAGAGCTTGGGAGGGTTTAGGGATCTCTATATAAACCCTAGATTACTGGTTTTATGATTTGCTTTGCAAGATTTATCTTTTATTTAGCACTGTACGTCTTTTCTCCATTTATGTACTCGAACAGTAACTAGAAATATGCAGGAACACAATAGCATTTTTATGAACAAATCGTAAATCTAGCTTAAAAATACACTAGCCAGGAATCTCAAAAAGATATTTCTAGGAGATAGACTAAAACCAGTCTACAGTTTAATAAGCAGAGCTCGGAAGAAATTCTGAAAGTTACCTAACAAAAGCACCTAAAATCATAGGCAAAGCACAAATCTGAAAGGCTCTGCGTCGTCCAAGTCCATCAGTAACACTACCGCTGAATAAAGATCCGATAAACGCGCCACCAAGACATACACTAACCACAAGGCCTTCACATATGAAGCAACAGAGATTAATAAAAACCAATGAAAATAGAAAGCACAAGTATATAATAATACCTTCAGATAATGTATCACCACTAAAACCAAGGTCAGAAGAAATGCTTTCAAGTGGTTCATTCACAACTCTACAACAGAACCAAAACTTCAATAACAATAATAATATTGTTGAAGTTGAAGAAAAAGAAGAGTTTAAAATCAAATCACGAACCCTAAGTGGTAACCGAATAGGAATGAAGAAATTGTAGCTACTAAGACGTGTGGGAGTGAACACTTCCATGGAGGATTCGTGGTCTCCGTTTCCATGTTCACCTCATTCTCTAAAAGACCTGAAAGCAAATTTGAAATCGGAAGATTCACAAATCCTTAGTTAAAAACTGAAAACCACACAAAATAGTTTCTAAATTTTTATGCATGTTCATACCTAAGCTATCTTCGACATCAACCATTGGATTATAATCTCTCGATGACGTCGTTCTCTTGTACATCGACGATGATTCTCGTTGCAGTCCCCACATCCGTCACCTAAGATTTTACTGAGTATGAATCAGATCACAACAAAATTACACCAACTAGAAGCAATTGAAGCTAAATCAGAAGAAAAAAAATTCCAAAATTGGACGATCAGTAGATGCAGCGAAAAGCTTTGAATCAAAGTAGGAATCAACGAAGAGGAAGAACATACTGATTGCGGAAAAATTGGTGGAGGGTGGATTTTATAAAAGAAAAGCTTCTTAGTTCTTCTTCTATCACAACGAGAAGCATCTGTGAGCGGTGGTTGCTAAAGTGCGCATCGGCCTATGGAGACAAAAGACGACAAGAACGCTTTATTGAATCATCAAATCTACTGCTTTGCGTAAATTAAACGGTTGGCATCACGCACGTGTCACTTGTATATGTTTTTGTTTTTTTTTTATTAAATACCGCATAAAGTTTGCTTTATTTTTTTTTTAATTTTTCTACTAAGAAAGTTTCAGACATTCTTATTCGAGATTTAACTATTTTGAGACGCATTTTTGTCCGTTTTTCTTCTTAACTATTTACAAATAACAACTTGATAAAATTTTATTTAGCTAAATAAATTTATTATTTTTATTTATTTATTCAGTTTCTTTTGCTATTACAAATAATGGTTTAATCAATGTTTCTGGTTAGAATCACAAATGATTGCACGATGGACAGTTATAACTTTTAACCACGATGAGAAGATTCGAACTATTTGCCTTTAATAGGACTGGGCAAAAAAAATGAATGCAAACTAAAAAGTTTTACACAAATTCGAATTCAATAAATTATTGTATTGAAAAGTTTACATACATATGAAATCTCGAACCCGATCCAAACCGAATTCAATATATGCTAAGATACTTAAAAATCCGAAAACCTATAACTTTCAATGGAAAAAAATATAATTTGAATATCCTAGCCTATAAATATAAGTTTTGGAAAAAAAAAAATTTATTTATTTATTCAAACTATTTTACTTGTTTACGATAGACCTTTTAGGATAGAAAATATAAAAACTACTTTTAAAATCAAGAAATACCTAAATAAAGGCAATCACAAATTTGTATTTACATTGTTTTGTTTCACAACCACATCGAACCATTAAAGCTTTTCATAAGTTAGCCCCAATAAGATCATTTACATATACTACTACTAACCAAAGTTTTTCATAGTTTCCTCTTCTAAGCAACTCTATAATCTAAACTAGTCCCTCTTGAAACTTGATAAATCTATAGACTATTAAACCTCTAAATCACACAGCTGTTCTTGCCTGACCTCCCCCTCAAGGCAGTGCAAACAAAGTGTCATCTTCCATATCAGCTATATCGAACAACGCATCATCCTCATCTCCAATTAATGTCTCTGTTTTTCCAAGCTCAGCCTGCAAAGACATTAGCGGATACGTTCACATATCACTGTATCCTAACTTATGAAGAGAAACACTAAAAGTTTGATTCATCTCTTGCAAACTACTCACCTTTGTCTGACAATATCTCTTGAGCACACGGTGGTATTGCTGCCGAGCCTCTGGAGAATTAGCCATCGATAGAACACGAGAGAAAGCCTCATTCACTGCCCCATCTACTTTTTGCTTACGAAACACCTTGAGAATGTCTTCGTCTTCACTGTTCTCTGTAGTTTCCACGTCTTGCCTGAACCCTCGTAGCCCAACTCCTTTTCTTCTCCACCTTAGTACAACCTTATCTAAAATCCCTACTGCCCAGCAGATAACCTTGTAATGCTTCCTTATTTGGTAACCTCGTACATGAGCCTGCCAGAAATATAATAGAATTTAAATGCTCCACGAGACGTCAATGGCTCTACTGCGAAACAACTATGTTCATTTTACTACAGCTGTTAAATACCTGTATCTTTACAACTTTCTGACGAAGTTCCAGAAATTCTTTCCGACCTTTATACCCACGGTACTTCTTCTGAATGGATAAAGCTGCTGAATGATAGTTTCGGACATTTCCAAACATTAACTTTGACATGGCTGAGATCCCTTCGATATCTTCACAATAGATCCCATACTCTTGTAAGCAAGCAGTCATAGCTGCTTCTCTCCGTTTTCGCTTTCTGAATGAATGTGCACGAAAAGCTGCCTGGATTCTTGCAGCTGCTTGAGCTGCATTTCTCACTGCAGCCAGTGTGTCTTTCATTGAATGTTGATCCTCACTACCGGGAGGACTTGGTTCGCAGAGGGAACTCACAGTTATCTCAGCTTGCACTTGAGCAGAATCTTTAGAGATCTCGGTTTCTTCAAGTGTGAGCGATGAGAGATGGTTTGTTAACGCCACCTCTGATAGATAACCAGCAAGACCCTTGTGGCCATTAGAAGCAGCTATTGAAGCTGCAGTTTTACCAGCCGGGTCTTGCGAACTGGGATCAGTCACTGCTCCAGCTGATGCCCCTGAAGCTATAAGGGCAGCCACCATTTGTTCACTGCCACAGCAAAGAAAAGAGTATCAGTTATTAGATTCATTTGAAGCTATTGTCTAAGAAAAATGCTGTCTAATACTCTTTTTGACAGTGATCAAGTGAAAAGAATCGTTTACTTATGATCCTAAGATATCTGACCAGTTTGCCAGAAATCTAGGAAATTGACAGACATCAAAACACTATTTTCTACTCGAATCAAAAAAGTTGAAATGCGGTGTTGGTCTACTCTTTAAAGGCTGCTCACCTCCCAAATCGTGCAGCCCAATGAAGAGCGCTCCATCCGTTGATATCACGAAAATCCACACTGACTCCATGACCAAGGATTGGATAGAGTGCCCATTCGAAGCCAAGACCTGCAATCATATGGATAATGCCTTGTTCTTTCTTTGACAAAGAACAAGATGTTCGATCTTCATCTTGGGATCTTGAAGACAGCCACGTATCCAGCTTGTCTTTAAGCAGTTCCTGTAGAAGCCAATCAACTGTTCTTGATGACGATGCACTGCCATCTAGGATTGTTTCTATGACACGGCTCCATTGTTCATCATCAGCTTTCAGTTTCTTCAACAACTTATCAATTCCTGACTCTTGGTTACTTTTTCTTCCTGATTGTGGGTCGGATAGAAGTGTTTGCACAAACCTTACAAGTAATAAAAGTTCATCTGGACTTGTGGACATGTCGCAGACCTGTGGCATACTGCACTTAAGGCAATATGTGTCAGGCTTATCGCGATACTCAAATTCCCTTATTTGACTACACGAGAGGCGATCTCCAGAAGTAATGCATAAATTGACTTTTCCAGGACCACATGGAGGGGCTTCACACCGAATAACACCTTCCTTAATGATCTCAAAAGGAACTTCAGCCCTCCCAAACATGCAAGACCACGTAGATTCTGTTGGATCACAGAGAAATGATCCAATGATTACCACCTGCATCGTCAAAATGAAATTTCAAAACGGAAAACCCAACTGATCACCAACATTTGTTCCAACCAAGCAAGAATTTAACATAATTCTCATGTATATCCAACATGAAAGTAGATTTATCATTATACACTTCCACATAGTTCAGAAAATCTCAACAAAATATTAAGGGTGGTGTAAGAGATTAGACCTTTGTAGTTTCATTCGCATAACCCCACTCTGGTGAGATGTCCTGGATGGTAAACATTTTTCTATCTGCACCAGTCAGTCTCATTTCTTGCTCGAGAGGCAGCTCGATTTTCCCTCCATTATCCATCATTCTACAGTACTCATCATTATTCTCTGGAGCTCCCAGGGCAGAATAAGAAGCAGGAACTTTGAAAGAACCAAGTTCTTGAGGCAAAAACAATTTAGCTGAAATTTAAGACAACTATCAGAACTGACCGACGTTAATCAAGGTATGAAGCCTAACAGTATTCTTAGCAAAGCAGATGCCATACATTGGTCAACCTGAGTGTTGTAACTCCAGTTAGAATCATCCTCCACTCCCGCTAACAATCCATTCGCAGAATTTGGTGTGCTTCCCTAGATTACAAACTTTTTACTTGTTAGATTGACAAAACCTACTCTTCAGATGCTATTAGGGACTAGAAAACCATAACACATCTGGTTTATTCGCCGTGTTCCTCTGTATGAGGGTTAACCAAGATATATTTGTGCATGAGTTCAATTCGGTAAAGTCACTATTGTGATTCCTTCTGTTATTTATTTCTGCAAACTAATTAACATATACAAGAAAGTCTCCCTTGTTTGATCCTACATTTCAAAAGTATACAAAAAAAAGTTACCTCAGAGTTAAGAGGTATATATGCCTCACATGCCTCCAGCACATTTTTCCAAGATTCGGACTCTAGGTCTCCACTCCCTCCTGCACCACCTGTAAGAAGAATACTTCTTACTCTTCCTAATTACTAAATAACCTTTTTCAATTCCGTGCATAGACAACATCATACATAGACAAATAAGGAAGAAAACATGACAAGACTTCAAGTTCATGGTGAAGCTACTTTCTGTAAATAAACAAATCATAGATCGTCCATAACGCCTGCTACAGTGAAAACATAGGAACAAAACACTGACTATCAAAAATCAATGATGTATAACTTTGGCGTACCTGAACCATTCTTTACGACCATGAGATTGTTCGAATGGTATTCAGCTCCAATATACCCTCCATAACATCTCTCTAGCTTGTTATTATCTGGTCTCTGATATACAGTTGCTGGTTGAGCAAGGTGATCGATGTCCAAGAACTGGAGACTATCGAGACTTTCCTTTTGAACATAGAGCGGATCTACAGAATTAACATTATCTTCTCCGATACTAAGTTGTTCCTCAAGCTTCTTCAAAGCCTGCCTAACTTTATACTCAGAAGAATTTGTACTGCCTTCCAGGTCAGAGTTAACCTCTGCAGTGCCCGGCGAAGTAGATGAATGCTGATGTTTGTCAGTAGAATCACCAACGTAGTGATTGTAGCTCACATTCTGAGTTCCAATGGAGCTTGGACTTGAAAAGAGATTTGAAAGAGCTGGTGAGAACTGAAAAACTTGTCCACTAGTTTGTGTTCCCTGAAAAGTTAAGCCAACCATCATATCATACAATGAAACTAAAGTTTCACTTTAGTTTAACAAATATTTCTTATCGGAGAAATCACCTCTTTTCGGTCGGTTACATCCCTGTAATGAACAAGGACAATATGGTCGTATTCCCTGATATAAAGAACAATAAACTTTATGTTATAAAAGATTACATTTTTGAGAAAAATAGGAGTAACACAAGTATGAGTACATGACTCACGGATCTAGCATCCAGTATATACGTCTCTGAAAAGTAGGATCATGCTCTCCATGTGCATAATAACAATTCAAGGCCTCGGCGCTACCCACCTATTCTCAAACACAACAAAAGACTCATTAACAACATATCTAAAGTTGCAAAAGACAATATCTTAGATACATGTACATTCAGGAAAGTAATTCTACATATCTCCTTCAGCTGAAATGAGATTGTAATAGTCTTAACAACTACCAAATTTGAAAACTTTCTGAGATCAAACTTCACTATCCCTAATACCTTAAGTCGTTCGTGAGCTTCTGCAATAGCTCTACCATCTCTCTTCCTACGCCATTGATGACCATCTTTACGGAAGAATTTAAGAACCCTTTTATTAAAAAGAAACAAAGACCCACCTGAGACAGTAATTGAGAAAATTGATCAACCTAGAATCAAAAATCAAACAAGTAAAGTCAGAGAACCAAGTCAAAAACTTACTTGAAGGCTTTTGAGGAGCCTTATGTGTAAGTTGATATCTTTCATAATTCTTTAGTATAAAGAGAACTTCAGGAGGTTTCAACCAACGGGTCTGAGCTTCTTGGTATAAAGTAGTAATATCATAATCTGAGATTAAACAAACAATACGAAAGATTAAAACTTTAGTCACTGAAATACACAAAGTTTGATCATTTGGAAGCAAAAAGGGGAAAATGAAGAAAAGCCAGAAACTCACCGGATTGCATAGTGATTAGGGATGAGAGAAATGGTGAAATTGAAGTAGTAATCAATCAATAGACACAAACATGAGATCAAAGAAGAAGAGATGATAAAGAAGGTGTAAAAATTTGACTATGGACTGATGGAAGAATCTGTGGGAATAGTTGAGGACGTTTCGGACAGAGAGCCACGAAGATGGATGCTATGCTAGGTAGAGGAATGATCCTCTGCGGCGCTTCTTATATTATTGAAGCGAGACTATTGGTCGGGTCAATAATTGATATCCACGTGGTTTGATCTTAGTCTGGCTATGGAGAGAAATTACCGAAGCAGCCTTACTCTTGTTTGACTTTGGTCATACAGAAAGAGACTAGAGCGCACGTCGACAAGAAAAGATATCAACTTGCTAGTGAAAAACTTGAGGGTACAATTGTCATTATTATTGACATTCCTTCGCCTCATCCACCAGAGTTGATCAATTGTCATTAACTCATTATCATGAAAGATTTTTTATGTGATAAGAGAAAAAACGTGTGTTGGTCAAAATACTTTGCAATATAATATTTTTTGGCTGTACAACATCTAAAGGGAAGTGAATTAGGTAAATGGAAATTTTAAAAATATATATTTTAGAAAATGATAAACTAAAAACCATAGTGAAAAAATAACAAAGAATACTTTTTAAAAACACTTAGAAGTATAAAAATTTTCCTGTTTAATAAGATATGTATTTTATATTTTATATTGTACTGCCTTTGTTTTGTATGTAATCATATTTTCTACTTCAATAAATATAGACGTTTATACTATGTAGTTTTACTCTCTCTTTTTAATAAACTATGTAGTTTTTGGTCCAATATTTTTCTTAGAAAAAGTAATCTATTCGAAATTCGTGGTTAAGAGTTTTTTTTGTTTGTTATCTTTTTTTCGCTTATAGCTCTGTTTTGGGTTGTTACTTCCTTTTATTATAAATAAAAGGAAGACAAAGACAAAATGTCTCTAAATGCAAAGAGATTAGGAGATTGTGATCCGAATTTTGCGGTTACCAAAAGAGTGATATATGTTTAAAGAAAATCAGTACATGATTATTTTATGTTTTCTTAATATAAATTTTAAATAACCAAAGTGGTAATTGAGCTACAGTTAAGTTAAGAACTTGACTTATTTAAAACTTCTAAAATTTATGCGAATAATTCAACAAAAATAGATAATTCTAACCTTTTTTATGTCGATAGACGTGGAGCGACTCGATTTTTTTTTGTCGGCAAAGTATTCATTAATGGAAAAGAATACAAGAGAGATATTACAATCTTAAAACTGTTATCATAAAATAGTATTGACTCGATTCTCTAATATCATAAACCAGTATTGACTTCATGGAATAGTTTGAGTATTGGTAGTTAATATATATTCTTAGTTTCTTACCCACTGAGATATTTTATCTTTGCCCATTGAAAATAAAAAGTTAAAATGTATATCATGTATTGTACCCAAAAAATTTTTTTTAAAGCAATCAGAATATATTTATTTTTTAACGTCTAAATATTATTATCATTTCGATCAAAAGTTTACAAAACTATACGATAGTATTCATAAAACTATATTCTAAACAAAGAAGTTAAAAAACAATACAACATAAAAAGCAAAATTGACGATGCTTCAACTTTAGAAGTCTTACTCGCTAACAGATTAACAAATCTGTTAAATTCCTTCTCCATATTCGAAATTAACCATTGCGATTCTTGGCTATCACCCAACTATGATGCACTATAAAAATTTCGCAATCTCAAAACACCATTGCATGAAGATTTCAAACTCCATAACCAATGGTTGTTTCTGTATGAGTTTGTTTTTTACCTAAACTTTAACAAACCAACAGAAATAACCGGCAGAATCACCACACATGATAACTTCACCGGAATCAAACTCTACAAAGAGAGACAAAATAACTAACACAAAAAATCAGAGTGGAAAATACGACTCATTTTCCACCCAATATAATCTATCAAACTTGTATAGTTGATAAATATGGTGAGATTGTCCGCAAAACACATAAACAGACACAACGTGTTAAAGAGACACGTCAAAAGGACATCAACCCAATCAATTATGGTGTGAAAGAAAATATCGTACTCATAGACGAGATCACAGACAGATCGTCGGTACCGACAAAAGCGTGAAGGGAAGAAAGACAATCATCCAAAATATCGCTCACATTCGTGCCTTTCCAATTTGCCGTCTCCAAATATTGAAATTTTTTTATAAATAAATCCTAGAATATAATTAGAAAAACTACGGACGATGCCGGAGTCGACGCCAACCAGCGAATTTATATAAAAACAAATAAGAAAGATTGGTGTAGAAGATTACTTTTATGAAAAAATTGAAAGAAAAAGAAGTTAGAAATAAAACTTATAGGTTATATACATGTTATATGTGTGTAACCCAAATTTGTGAGTTTAAATGTATGTTTGTATGATCAACCAAAACAAATGTTTCTATGTTTTTCTCTCTAATAAGTTCCAGATCAAAACCTATAAGTTTTATGGATCAAAAATTAAAAATGGATTTAACTATTTTCTCTATCGCCTAAACTCGAATATGGCATATTCCGCTTTCGATTATATGGTGTTTTCCTAGTATAGCTATCGGTTCTAGTCCTCCAGATATTTATGTTTATATGTTGCTAGCTATACTATCATGGCCATCCCCATCCATAATATAACTTATGTTAAGATTATGTGATTTTAGCATGCAATGCTGGTGACTTTTATGTGTGCGCAAGATTCATGTATGAGCATAATCGTGCCAAAGGTTTTATATGATTTAGAGACCTAAGGCAAATAAAAACAAATCGTTTTATATTATTCTTTTTTGCGGTAAAATATGTGTTATAACTAAAATTTAACATATTTTATAATAAATTAGAGATAATAAATATTATTTTCATTTTAGAAATATAATTTTTTACTATTTTTAAGATATATAATATAATTTTATACTATTTTGTAATCTATTTTCTAATTAAAAATTATTTTTAATGTATAAAATACTAAAATTTAAAATAAAATTTATAAAATATCAGAAATAATTAATAATATTTTCTTAATATATGAAATTAAATGTTAAACTAAAGAAAAATCACACTAAATACATATTTACTGATATATCAATAAAATTTTAAAAATTAAAAACCTTAAAATTTGCTTAATATTTTGGAAGCCTTAGACGAATGTTCTTTTTTTTTATTATTATTGACAGTTTGACACGCCTCTCTGTATGAGTCCCTTCATGTGTCCACAGTTTTAGGGGTTGAATCATATGCAATCTGATCTGGTTATATCTGTGGTTCTATTGTTTTTTTTCTCTCCTTTGTCATTTTCAATACTTTTGGTTTAACTATGACCCACCGTAAATGATTATTCTGTTTTCCCACAGCTTCTCTGGCAATTTTTTGTACGATATTAGAAGGAAACAAATAAAAATAGTACCAACATTCATCATGAAATATTAATCACATATACCTACCTATTTACGCTCAATCTTATCACAAATAGTTTTCGTGTAATTAATTACATGTAGGTGAGCCTCTTTACAAACTTTAATTCTCTACCTATTGGTAATTCCATACAAAAATGTGTGTTTTATAACAAAGATTAATTTTATGAGTGTGTTAAAATTATAAAGCTAAGAGATCAAATATTTTGCGAGGTATACTTTTACATCACTAAAGAAGAAATCTATTACCGAAGTTTTTGTTAGTTTACAGTTTTTTTTGGTAAGTTTCTTTTATTGGTAAGTTTATTTTAAAAGATTTTTAAGAAACAAAAAATTCATATATTTAGTATGAGTCATCGGTAGCGTTTGGAAGTTTTTGATAGTGGTTTTCATTTAAATTGACTTTTGTTATATTACAATTACAAGCTTTGATCTCTAATAGCATTTGTTTTTTTCCGTTTTATGTGTTTATCTTTCATAAAACTTTATTTTAAGAAAAAACTCGTTTTCTATTGGTTTTGTATTCGAAAATATTGATTTTTTCACCTAATTTGTATTTTTTAAGATTTTAATAAATTTTAAATGACACAAATAACTAAAAAGTGTGTTAGAATTTGGATCATAAATCCATAGCGGATCAAAGAGACAAAGACATTAATTAAAATCCACAATTCATCAGAGAACTTGCTTGTTTCCCATTCTCAACATCTACATCATCTTCACCTACACTCACATTGTGTACATAAGAGACATAGTAATAACAACAATCACAACCACAACCACAACAATAACTTATGTACAATGTGTGCGGAAAAGCTATGTTATGTCCTAGAAGAGACCAAATGATATCATTTAGCTTAAACCATTAAATTAAATCCTTTATTAGCTTATGACATTATGTAGATGTGGCTTATCATACAATTGAATATTGTATTGCAAGTCACAAGGACAGATGTATGAACAAGACATACACTTCATTTTCATTGATATCCTTGAATTTTCAAAGCAACATGTTCAAAACTTTATACGAGCACTCCTAAATTATTATTTGTCGTTTTCTGCAAAATTAAAATATCATGGACCAGAATATAAGATTCATTCATAAGGAAATTCTGAACATAATATTTGATTATTTTGGCAATGGGTGATTCACGGTACCAGCAAAAAATAGAGATACGATTCACAACAAAATAGCATTTCATCAAAGATTCTTTACATTGAAATTTAACATTTTTATTCAATTTTGTTCTGCTTCATCTAAAATAGATTATACTATTTTTTTCTAAAATCTGGTTTTATCTTAGTTGAATTTTTTTAGTTTTGGGTTTTAATATTCAATTTTAGAGCTTTTGTTCTTTAAAAATGTTTAAAAAACAATTGCACATCTTGTAAAAAAGTTTTCTTTAAATATAATTTAACATTAAATTCAAAACAAAAATCAACGACCAATAAAGAATCCGGATCCAAAATTACCATCTATCCTCGATAAGACAATACTGGAACTCTTTTACATTAACTAACGAACTTAATTTTTCATATTTGTTACGGTTTACACTGAACCATAGGGAGATTAAACCGGAGCAGTAGGGGTCTTGGATTTTAAAACCTTCTGAGCCTCCTCGAAATATTGGTTGGGATGGTTGATCCCAGCATCACAGGATGTACCATAGACAGCTTCAAAGGTTAAGGTGCATGCGAGCTTTACCATGAATGCATACGAAGAAGAGCTTGTTATTTATTGCGAAAATCGAAGAAACGATTCAAGGTTTAGTGAGATTAATCACCTGATAATGTTTGTTCCGTACTTTATCCATTACATCTTCCATTCCACGAGAACTCAATCCCATTCTACCAAGTGCAGCTCTCAGGTTATCCTCACTGTCACCAAAGCAGAAGAATGCATCAGATGCATTACTTTGGGATTCACCACACATCTTTACATATGATATTGTTTCGCCTCAGAGCTAGACAAAACAACTTCTGGTGAACAAAAGGAGCAAGCCACTTATGCACCCGAACTCGCTTTTGCACACACAGACATATAGTTTAAGGAGTTTCGCTTCGATAAAGATGTCTTCCTAAGTCCTAATGTTTCATAATCAAAATATAAACGAAAACTAGAACCGAAGCTCAAATGTTTGCAGCCACTGGTAACTGTTGTTATGAAGCTAAAAATAAAATATGTGGTGTTGGTAAATGGATAACTGATCCTATATGAATAATATAACGCACACTTTCCCTTTTCTTTCACAAAAAGAGAACACATTTTAACTAAGCAAACTGACCTGAAATGTCGATAAGGACAGCCATGATGATCCCCAACACCAGGAGCAGATGAAATGACCTTTTGACAAGCATAAGGGGTATAATCCTGCAATTGCAATGTGAATTTGGTATCACAAGCTGGCCATTGCCGCTTTCGTTAACATAAAGCTGAGATGGGAATTCTGAAAAATGGCCTAAAAAGGATCCTTAGGTTCTTACTGTTCTCTTGCCTTCCTTCCCATAGTTATGGCGAATGGCATATGCATACTCTTTATCAAATCTCTCAGAGCCAACCTGAGAATAAAAAGGAAACACTAAATGAGTATCTAACAGCTCAGTATTACTCGTTTCTGTAGACAAAAGTCAACCCACCATTCCTTATTCAAATTTGCTAGCACACGCAAAAAGAATAGGAAGAGGGCGAAACTAGCTTCTTTTGAGAGAGATGGTTTAAACTGGACATAATACACATAAAACTCTAGAAGAGACATAAAACATATTTGAAAATTTAACAGATAAAACATTTGCAAAATCAAGTTACCTTTTTTGTGAATTCTTCTCTCCAAAAGGCTAGGGCGTCATCCAGCTTCAGACCTACACCCTTCACGTCGATAGAGAACTTCAAAGAGGTGCAAACAGAAGACAAAACATGAAAAACGAACAGGTGCTTATTTACTACGATGTTTGACCAATAGAAATGTTATAACGTCTAGCCTCAAATCTAGATGTGAATCTATCCGCATTGTTGTGTTCAGATGGGACTAAACTTGACAAGGGAGAGAGATTAAAGAGAAAACCTTCAAGAAAAGACCCAATTGCATTCTTCCTCCATGTTTTAGATGGTGATCTTCTCGAAGCTGTATGTAAACGTTCACAAGTTACAGTTTCATGGGAGCAGAATATGTAATAAATGAATAGAAGACATGAAAGCCATGAAGAACCTTACTTTCTCAAATAGATGCCTCATACAAAGAGGAAAGGAACTCTTGGAGACTTGATCAATCTCCTTAAGTGATATGTCAGCGTACTCATTTGACTGTAGAGAGGCATCTTAACAACTTCAATGATTCCAAATCTATAAATGTAATATACCAAGTTTCAAAGGATGATCCTCACCTGAGAATAATCAGGACCCAAGTAGCTTGAAGATAACGCTTCTACTATCTGAATGATAACAAAAATAAGTTAAGGAAACGTGGGACAGGGAATAAAGCAGTTGATTTCGGCGTGGTCCTTACTGGAGTTAGTCTGTCTTTTTCTCGTTCTCGAATTGTAGTCGTCCATTTTCTGCAAACAAAAAGTACAATCTTGTTAATGAACACCACACTGATGATATAAGATGAAATATTCAATATTCATATAACCAGAATAACCTGTTTGTCAGAATTAGGGCCTTTGATAAATGAGATCGAAATTGTGTGACAACCAGGGAAACCAACTGCTAGGAGAAACAAGGAAATCCGAGTTATCGAAGGAGACTCTACTACACTAAGGAGAAGTTATGTTTTCAAATAGAAATGAAAACCATGACTTGCCTGACTACCAGCTACAAAGGCATACCCTTTCTGTAATAATACTCTCCGGCTAGCTACAAGGTCAGGAACCTCTTCAAAAGGAACCTTTTTCAGGTGAAAAGGAATAATTGATTCAGATTCGTAGCTTGTATGTAATATATGAACAAATACAAAAGCAGAGGCAAAACCTACCTTGTAGTATATAGGTTCATCTGCAAAGGATAAGAAGGACGAGAAACTTTCCATTAGAAAAAGTAAGTCTTGCTACTAAATATCTCAGAGGTAAAGAAGATATAATTTACGGAACTAGATGAAGCTATAAAAATCATTACTGACCACCTCAAAGAAAATATTGTAAAGATAAATCACCAAACATGCCATTACTATGTTATGCTAATACTAAAAGAGAACATAACCACACTCAAGACGAGGACAAACAACAGAGCTAAGAGATAGATGAAGATTCTAAGATTTAATATGTGATCATTACCAGTAGGTGAAATTTGACCCAGTGAACGTGCCACTTGCCACAACTTCTCCTTCAAACTCTGCAAATGATCAAAACATCAATTTCTTCACCTCTTCAATCATTTGAATTCTGAATAACCCACAAATAAAGAAAGAAAAATACACCACAACCCTGGAATATTCAATGACAATGTATACTCTAAATCTAACAATTACCTCAAGTTCTGCTCCTATAACTGCCTTATACGGTAGTCCAAATTCTCCTACCGTCGCTCTCTGTGAACAAAAAAAAACCCAAACTTTACCAGCAAGTCCACATCCCACACATCCAACAACACAAAGGCAGAAGAAGTACCTGAGCTTCTAAGTTTTGAAGCCGGAATCTATGACGAAAAAGAGCAGTTTCCATGCTAAGAAACCATTTCTTCAACTCATCCCTAAACCAAAAATCCAACAAGAATTAAAATCTAAAATAAAAACAAAATCTAAGGCACAAGGCAACGAGCTTACGATCTACAATAAACGAGACGTAAGACGAAATGTGAGATTATATCTTTATTGATCATTTCTGAAACATCTGAAAGCCTCATATTTTCTTTCCACAAAGCACCTACCTATAAACAAAGTAATGAAATTGAATTAAAAAATCTGAAAAATTTTAAGTAGCAATTAAAGTTTTATGAATTTACAAGATCATCCATTTCGTTAGGGTTTCGTCCACGAGCCAATCCATCTGAGACTCCTTTCAGAACTATCACAAAATTAACAATTTTTTCAGAAACCCAGAAATATTCTCATTGAATTAGCAGTCAATTTTGGATTATATTTGATATAAACCTCTTAGACGATCGATGGCAAAGAGTTCGAACTCTTCTAAGCGGACTTCCATTGGTGGAGCTGTAAAATACAGTGGAAGCTTGGGACTTGAAACGACATCGTTGGAAGCTGTTCTTTTCTGAGGCAGTATTGGGTTCATTTTGCTTCCTGCTTCTTCTTCTTCTTCTTCTTCTTCACCGTTCTCTGTTTCGGAGCACTTGAAGCATAGCGCGCGGGAAAGAAGAAAGGTTAATCGAAGAAAGCGCGGGAAAGTTGCAGGCTGGGGAGCGGGATTTTCCCTTGTTGGGCCTATTAATGGGCCGAGAAGATAAAAGTCTCTAATTTAGAAAATTAAACCAATATCTTGAACAAAAACGCAACAAACCGCAGTATCATTGAACAACAAAGTTGCGTTTGTACTAAACTGCCATGTTCGTTTTAAAATAGATACAATGACCGGCAACTAATTTAAAATTAAAAACACTTGAACCACTTTAGTCGAAACGAACAAAAAAATCATCGTAGGTTTATGTTGGAGGTAGATAGTTTGGAAACTTATCATTTTTTAGTTGAGTTTTTACTTATTAGGTTAATTGGCTAGAAAATGCTATTGTAAAATTTTTCAAGGACTACAAAACAAGCAAAAAATACGTTGTTGGTCTTTATTACTTACTGGTTGTTAATCATTGTTATTGATCGTTGATTGTTGTTACTTTTATTAGCGATTAGTAAGCGAACAAGACCAAGCGAACACAAGATTCATAGGACAAATATATAAAACAAAATACAGATGATACTTTCTTAAGAATTGAAAAAGGATGTGAGAACGAGGACTCATGTAAGCAAAGAGAGGATTAGGATTTTTGTGTATTAATATCTTACATACAAATGCATAATTCTTTTTTCAATCTTTGCAGTCACTTAAGGTAAAATGAAGCTAATAAAAGTAAAATGATTTGCTGGAAAATCAGTGACTTGAAATTGGGATAGTTTCTTGTAGAAAAGTAAAACAAATACGGTATAGATGAGATGATACAAATATATATATATATATATATATATATATATATTTTTGCTTAGTTTCAGTTCACTCATATTTTTTCTATTTCATATCACTCTCATTTTTAAGGTACAATATTTTTAAAAACCAAGACTAATACGTTGGAAGAATAAAGAGAATTTTATTGAGGTGTAGAAAAATGAAAGAATATTTTTTCACAACTTGAAATATATCTAACCTTTTTAATAAACACTAGTCACCATTTCACCATTTAACCATTACCAATTTGGAAATAAAATTAAAATAAAAAGATTCATATTTTACTATAAGCAATGATGACATATATAAATAGAATAATCTAATCTAATTCAAACATTAGTATATAACCAAGTAAAAACATAAATTTTACGAGGGTGAACTCATATTTCTCTTTAAACTTTTATTCATGAATAACTATATTTTTAAAAAATTATTTAAATTAATGCTAGTTACATCATTGCAAATAACACTTGGATACTTCAATTCATAATAATGAAAATCATCTCTATTTTTCAAAAGATTTAATATGTCATCAAAATTTGTATATGATAAAAATGTAGATACTTTAAAAAACTAATTAGCCCATTAGAGAGTCATTTATATATTTGATATTATTCTATTGGGAATAATTATTAATCATGTTATGACAAAAAAAAAGTTGAAACATGTTATTGATTTATGCATATTATGATTTCAAAATATAAATATAAATGTTGTTGGAAAGACAATTGCCGGTTGAAACTTACTAATAGTCAAAGAGACCCATTCGGCATGATTTCCACAAAAACACACATAAATTTTATAAGAAAACACGTCATTTTCATTTTTAATTGAATTCATATTTGCGATCATATCAAAAGAGAGTAACAGCTACAATCAAATAATGGATTTCCTTATATCTTATAGCATTGATCTTAGGTACAGAGCTCCAACATCTTACCTAGGAATATTCAATAGAAAAAATGAGAACAAAATAAAAAATCATATTCTTGTTCTAGAACTTGACACTAATGCAAGCTTTGAAGTACATGAATAAAGCTAGTGATAACCATGTAGGGATCGATATCAACAGTATAGTGTCGATCTATTCTGTTGATGCTAGTTATTTTGATGATATCGAAGGATCGAGGAAAAGCCTATTGTCGGTGAGCAAACAAAGAATTCATAAATGGATAGAATATGCTGGAGAGAAGAAATTACTGAATGTAGCTCTTGCTCCACTCGAGACTCCAAAACTAAGTTTGCCTCTTTTATCACGATCCATTAACTTTTTTCAAATCTTCAAGGAGCAAATGTATTTCGATTTCTTTCGTTCCACAAGTACAATCAGAAGTGTTCAATACGTTCTTGGATGGGCATTGGCTATAGGTGGAAACGCACAAAACCTTGACATTTCTAAAGTTTAAGATCTCCCTCGGCCACCGCCTAATCAGATAATCAATGAAATGGTAGCATCACAAGGAACTACCTCGTCGTTAGCTAGTTTCTGGTATGACACCATCACAGTGCTATTTCGTGGTCGCCAAAGCCTACATCACAGATTACTATACTTCCATAAAATATAGGTTTTTTTTCCATGATGTGTGATTGTGCTTATAATACGTTGTTTTATCCAAATAAATAGTGGAAGAAGACTGTCATAATCTTCCAAAAATGTATGAAAGTTTACAATATATGTATGTATCATGTGTCATTACAAGGAAAAAAAGAACTTGCGAAACAAGAGCTTGCCAGACATAAAATTAATAATGAAATGACTTATATACCTTTAACGTTGATCAAAACAGTTAGTACACTTAAACAACACTATCGACGATCAAAACCATCTATCGACTCCGTAAGTGACTCTTCCACAGTTCCACCTAATTTGATCGCCTAGAAGATATTATGGTGGTTGAACACTTAGCGCCTAAAATTATATTAGAAGTTAATAAGCAACTGTATCAGCACTGTATTAGTGCTCCATATGGTAAATAACAGTAAGAGTAATTGGAACCGAAAATATAAGATATTTTCATTCCATACTTCTATTTAGTAGTTAGATATATGTAGTTAACTTTTTAGTATTAGTTCATTTTTGAGTTTTTTTTCCTATAAAAGAGAATGTAATCTGTTCAGAAGACCAATGAATATCCGTCTAAAGAAACGACCAGTTGCACCCCTATAGAGACTCCATTACCCAAAATGTTTCTAATTTTACGAAGACAGTAATAACAAAGAAAACGACTTTTGGGAGTACAAAGAACATAACCAAAAGTGTCAACTAAGATTAGGACGTAAAAAGGATGAACCTGGAGGAGGATTCTATAGCAAGACAAGATCCACGACGACCACAAAGTAGACAAATATTTTTTGCATTATTAATACAGCATAGCCACCCAAAGAGAGGTAAAAAGACATGCATAGAAGCAACTTGACTGACGACCGCTGCTACATGGACGACCGAGACATGGACTGACATTACGATACCCGCTGGATCAGACTCAACCTTCTCAACCCCCAAACATGTCTACGACTCACTGGAACAGACCACAAATTAAAAACACACTGTTCAGAGATTTTCGACAACCTCCACCCAACTCTAAATTGGGTTAAAAAATTTGTAACATATTCGGAGTCAAATTATTCATAGACAAATAACCTCTTCTTTCATAAGAAATAAAATCTACACAGGCTGTTACATCTATGAGTTTCAGAGGCAAACAATTTATTAACAAAGAGATGTGACCACGTAGATACGTCGCATGACAAACCTGGTCATTCTCTGCTTGTGCATGGGAAGGTGATTCATTTGACCGATCCCCTGGTTTATCAGCTCCACAGTTTTGCCGGTTGCATTTGCTCCTGAATGGATAGTTTAGATTTCCACAATTGTCACACTTCCAGCTCCCTTCTGGTGCCTTTTGTTCTGATAAACAATACATGTACTATGTCAGTCTCAAAGTTCATCAATTAAGCCGCAATATTTTAGATTTTTGAGGGGCTTACTGGATATTTTATCTGAGCTTCCACCCTGCTGCAATTATAAGATTTAAATGTCAGAAATTAAGAAAAACGTAACCAAATTTATATAAATCAGCCATCTACATGACTAAGCCAGTGTTGTTTATTCCATAGCCAACTTAACCAGTCAAGCCTTAGATTTCAAATTAATGTATCTGTTCAGTCTATGAGACGATGAAACTGAAACAAAAAGCAGCACAAACCTGGGACCCAGGCTTTGGAGTGTTGCATTTCCTCATGTTACATACAATTCTGAATGAGAAGTTAATATTACCACAATTCGGACAACTCCAATCATTATCACGAGTTGAATCTGTAAAGGAGCACAAAGGAATATATCAAGGTGACTATCACTATAAAACATATAAAGGCTAGCTTTACAGCTGACAGGTTCAAAAATGGGATAAGCATAAACCGTCTAGCAACATACCTACTTTGTGTGATTTTTCATCGGGAAAGAATCCGGGTCTTGGCATCTGCAAAGAAATTTATATAAAATTTCAGCTCATGTTACAAGTCCATTAACTTATAAGATATTGCATATGATCATAACCAAGCATCTTACTGTTATACATACCATAGCAGCAGGACCCATGGCCATACCAAGGCCATACCTGTCCATTGGTGGTGGCATTCCATACATACCACCTGACAAAAAAAAAACAATGCACCAGCCAATTTAGACACAGGTAAAATGATTGTAACTGGAAGGCTTAGGCAAATTGGGATATAGCCAGATACAAAAATCTGATTAAAAGATACATACCACTTCCCATCATAGATCCTCCATGGTACGGTGGTGGTCCAGACATATGTAGTGGTCTGTAATGAGCTCCGGCAGGAATTCGGCTATTATAGTTAAAATGATAAGGTGAACCCCCAGAGAATGGGACGTCATAAGGAGGCATAGACGACCCATTAAAGACAGAAGATCCATATGGGGAGCCGCCCATATATACTGAAGGGGGACGGCCAGATCCTATATATGGCCCTGGTGATGAGAAACTTTGAGGAGCTTGCATAGGTTTGGGAGCAGATTTCTGTTACAGATAAACAGAAAATAGGCCATCAAAATGCATGGACAGAAAAGCCAAGTAGATAATTGTTTAACAGAGATCATAAATTGCCACTTGGGAGATAGACAGCATATGGATTCTAAACTTGAAAGAATCTCTTCTATTTCCTTAAATGAAACCAAAGTACAAAACCTAGAACCAAGCGATTATTCAAGAGAATCCCAGCACTCCTACATGACACAACAAAACTCATGTTCCTATATGCCCTGCACATTCTGCTAATCCCTTATTTAACATATCAACTTCCAGCAACATCTGTTGGTGCCGAGATGGCACTGTGGCTATCACACAGCTACAATCTCCTGCACAGAGACTACAGTAAACGCAATAGACTGCACTATAGACATAACACTAGGGCTGGTCTTCCACTGCAGTTCTTATTTTTAATAAACACCAGTAAATCCTTATCAAAACTACTCACCACCCTGACTATCTACAAAAAGTCTCTACTAACCGATAACATAAAGATTATGGTTATATATCAAGACATGAGACAAATACTCTAAATTCAGCCCCATGCCAATTACTATTTAGCAAAATAAACTCTCTAGTATGACTAAACACAAACTGTTTAGAGTAGAAAGACATATATTTGAAACTACAATACAATATTACTTACTCCATTGTGATCTGCAGGTCTAGGCTGAGTGCAATTACGCATATTGCAAGTTGTCCTGAATGAAAAATTGACATTGCCACAACTGGGGCAGGTCCAATCATCTTCTCTGCGTCCCCCTATCCACAACCAAAAGAGTAAACCAAGAAGCTATTCATATCTATAGTATGAGAAACATACAGTTTGAAATCTATAAACCTTTATAAACACATACTACTGCGACAAATATCTTACTAAGCAATGAAAGAAACTGACCGGAGACTCAATAAAACCAGAACCCCAATAACCGATTTGCAACATTTAACAGGGGAATTTATCGAATATGTCAACATAATTTGATACACATGGTAATTTACAATACTAAAAGCATGCAAGACATCAAATGCAATGTACACACAGAAGCTATCTTCAGGTATATAGACTCGAATTATCCAAACTATATTCTTCACAACACAACAGTATTAGTTTTCGAAGCAAGAAATTACCATACCGTCAGTTCTAGCTCGCTTAGCTGCTGATGAATTTCTGTTGTCTACCTAAAAAAAAAATCAGAGGAAATAAATCAAATTCACAAATCAAAAGAAGATCAAACGACAAATAAATCAGTGTTACGAGGGAAGGATCTCCAAAACTGATTCAGAAACGCACAATAGCAATTGAAATTGAATGATTCGATGCGGTTCTGGTAAATGTATTCGTAGAATCGATCGCAATAGTTTGTTTAAGTTATTCAAGTACTTCAGTGTCAGATCTGCGTAATTAAAGACCAGCATTATAAGATGGGACAACACAAGAGGGTGGACACTGTACCTGAGACATAGCGGTGGAATGATCTGCGAAGAACCGGAGAAGGAAGCGACGCGGCTGCTAGACGTCCCTCGGCGATATAACCTTTGCCCTAAGATTTAGTTCGACGGTAGGAGAAATAGGAGGTGGAATTTTAGCACACGATGCTTTTATATTTTAACGAGAAAATTTGAAAATTCCTTGAAATTTTTACTAATTATTTTGAGAGAAATTATCCCAAATAATAATTAAAACAAAACTTTTTATGAAAAAATAAGTATTAAGAGGGGCTTATATTGATTCTTAGATTTTAAAAAAAATAAAGACTTTAATATTATTTAATCTTCTTTTCTTAAGAAAGAAAATTTCGGACTGAAATCTAAAAAAAATCTTACTTTAATTAAATATATGTATTATTGGTTTTTTGTAGTTTTAAAATTTTGTATTTATTTGCAAACCAATCCAAATCTATATATCATTTTGGGAAATAACTATGAAGCAGGTTTTTTAGGTAACTAACGTAATTTTAGGGGGTGAAATATTTTCAAGGTCCTTATCGCATATGCGGGATTCTTTTTCTCGACAGGTAAATTGGATGAAAGAAAACAAGATTTACGTCAGAGACAGGAGGTAGGTGGAGGGGAAGGGACGGGTAATTAAAATCAATAGCATGCATCATAGTACCATATATAGAATATATTAGTGAAATAAAAAAAAATTAGCGTGACAATACAAAATAAAATGAAATTTTGAATAAAACTAAACAGTTTTTTAAAAAAGAAAAGATAAATTCGTGAATTATGTAAAATAACATGATGAAATTTTGAATAAAACTATACAATTTTTTCAGAAAAAGAAAGACAAATTCGTGAATTATGTAAAATAACATGATATATGCAAATAATAGTGTTTCACTTGGAAATTAACATGTAAATAAATAGAAATAACCATTAACATGTAAATAAATAGAAATAATAATGTGTGCTTTAAAAAAATAACAGAAAGATAATAAGTTGTCTGGAAAAATAGCATGAAACAGATACGAGGTAAAAGACTTCAATGTGATTTCCACAAACCTCTCTGACAGAGTTATGTTCATCGAAAGCTATTTACTAAATCGATTATCAATCTGAGATCACTTTTTGCTATTACCCTAAACTTTATAACAATACACCTCTAAAATTCAGTGTTATCGGTTTATTGATTTCTACATTTTGGTTACACTCGTTAAAATTCAGGATTTTTATAAATTTTTACGTTATGTTTAAAGTTTTATGCAGTTGTTATTTTATATAATTAATAAAAGAGGCACTGGATAAGTTTATCTATTTTTCTTGTTTTCGATAGGTTCATCCAGATCTTAACGAGTTTAAAAAATTGGTAATATTAAAAGATTAACACACTAAATGAATAACTTAACAGTTTTACTTAGATAATTATGATACTTCTACCATCAAAGTATCACTAACTTATCTCAACAACCTTTCACCATATAGAGAAAGTTAAACTAAAACTATACAATCATGATTTTTCTTTCTCAACAAAAATATTAATAACTTTAAATGTCATGATACAAACATGGTGTTAACCATGGCGGAAGATAATATACAAATAGAAAATATGGTTATCATGTCCTTTTCAAGCTAAAATATGTACAACTATACAATCAAGATATTTAGATATTTTAATAAGAAAATATAGAAAATTTGTAGGAAATTTTTTATATATAATTCTATATAGTAATTAGTACACACTTTACTATATATAAAAAATTCATATATAACATTATTATTATTAAAGATATTTGATCTAATCTAATATGATGACATTCAACTACATGCAGTTTATGCAATTACAATGAACAATATATGCGAAAACACAATTGGCTCATTGTTTAAGAATTTATTAAAATTTTCTACATCAAGTTTGGGGTTCAATCCCCATATAATGCATTTTATTGCAGATTAATAGATAAAAATTTGTTAAAAATTTCAGAATGTTACAGATAAAACTGTCTGTCATGATCTCATGAGTTATAAATTTTTTTTATCTATGTTAGAGATCATATATATATAATCGGTTGTCGTGTATATTTGATTATTGCGAAAAAAACATGTTCCATTTGCTTTCCAGCGGCTTGGCGCTAGAACACTTCGTTAAAAAAATCAGACAAAGAACATGGTACACATTTTTCCATATTAAAAATGCCAAACGTAATTTCTTTTATTTTTTAATAGAAGCAGCGGAACCAAGTGTGACCCCACAAATTAACCTAATTATTTTGTTAGATGTATATTTATGTATACTACATATATATATATGATATAAGTATATATTAAAGATCTTATATAGAAATGTTAAAACGGGTAAAATATATATTTTATCTATATATTAATATTGTTAATTATTTACTATATTTATAAGAGATACGGAATATCATAAAATAATTTCAAAGTGTTACTACATACAGTATTGTTGTACGTGTGTATATATATATTATCGAACCAAACCAAAATTCATATACTAAATTATACTAAACCGTATAAAAATTTATATACTAAAATTATTGAACTTGAACCGTAACCATTTAATTGAATCAACTAAAAATTAATGTAATTAATTAAATATATAATATACTAAAAAGTTATAATATTAATAAACAGTAGTTAGTTTTGTTATAAGTATTTATTCTAAACCAAACAAAACATACACGAATTCGAACCGGAACCAAATAAGTACTATTTTTTAGAATACAAAAAATCTAAAAATCGATAATTTAAACCGAACCGATATTAATAACCGAATGTCTACACCGATCATTTTTATTTACTAGAATTTTATTTTCATAGTTAATTTATTTATAGTGATATTTTCTCATACATTTAAGAACTTACCAAAATTGATAATCTACCATTCATAATTTCAATTGCCAAAAATATTTTCTTGCAATTAATATTTTTAAAGTTTTTCCATTAAAACGTACATAGACATGTACTTGGTTGAGATTTATTCTTAAAATGATATGGATAAATTTAATTAAAAAGAACAACGAGGGGTGATCAATCATACATGGGATGACTGAGACCGACGTGCTTCAGATTCGTTGACTCTCCATTAGCATTATTTCTCCGCCTTCTCCTCCAATCCCTCACCCTCTCTCGCCAAACCCAAAAACAAAAATCAAACATGATTCAAGACAAGTCGAAAGGCTCAAAGCACCACCTTCTAGAGCGAGCATGGTTCATCGCGGTGGCTCTAGCTGGTCTTTTAGGTGGCGCACTTCTCATCACAAGCTTCATCCGAGCCACAGACAACACTTTGTCACTATGTTCCACGGCTAAGAACACAGCTATGTCCATAGCCGAATACTCAGCCACCCCAATCCAACTCCAATCCATCGTTCATTATGCCACCTCACACACCTCACTTTTAAGGAGATCTCAATCTCCTTAAAAGTCCTCAAGGATCGTCTCCCTTGCAATTTCCTTGTTTTTGGGCTGGGCCGCGACTCCCTCATGTGGGCCTCCCTCAATCCAGGTGGCACTACAGTCTTCGTAGAAGAGGATCCTGAGTGGATACAGGCCGTCCTTAAGGACTCCCCGTCCCTCAGGGCTCACCATGTTCAATACCGGACCCATCTTTCCCAAGCCGGCCGTCTTCTCTCCACCTATCGGTCCGAACCCATGTGTTCACCGGCTAAAGCTTTCCCGATCCGCTACAACGAAAAGTGTCCATTGGCGTTGACTTCACTCCCTGATGAGTTCTATGATACAGAGTGGGATCTGATCATGGTGGACGCACCAAAAGGTTACTTCCCTCAGGCGCCAGGGAGGATGGCGGCAATATTTTCCTCAGCCGTTATGGCACGTAACCGGAAAGGTGACGGCACGACGCACATCTTCCTCCATGACGTTGACCGAAAAGTGGAGAAGGCTTTCGCTAATGAGTTCTTATGCGAGAAGTATAAGGTCAACTCCGCAGGTAGGCTCTGGCACTTTGAGATACCAAACGCTGCTAACATGAGCGACCAGCCAGGTGACCGGTTTTGCTAAATTGCGCCTTGACTCGTCCTTTGTTACTTGTCACAGCGCATAGTTCTTCTGAGTTTAAAATCATTTTAATTAAGTATACCAACAATCCAGAGGTTTCTCATTAACTACAGCTATTACTTGTTTGTTTCATATGGTTTCATGAGGTGTAGTTTCTGCATTTGGCTATAGAAAACATAGAAGTATACAAAACAAAACATTTGGACATTGGCCTTATTTGTAGTGCAATTTGAAGATTGAATAATAGATTTGGGCCGGCCATCTTGGTAACTAATTTTAGTATCTCAAAGCACCACATTGATAACTAAATGTATGATTGTCAACAATCTGCGTACTAATCTAGCAAACAAAGCCATACTCAGTGGTAAACTAAATCAAACCTAATTCATTAATTCCGCGAACCGGATGGGTTTATATAGGCCTAAGGTGTCTCACCAAAAGTCACAAATGAATGGTAGAATTGGATAGTTGGGCAGAAAAGGTAAAATTGTGACTGGTCAAAAGAGCTAACCAGGATTCCGAATGATAGATAGACATCACAAGATTGTGTTTATACTCCTTCACACGAACCAGACTTCAAATCTCACGAAAGACTGTCTGAACATGACTGTATAATAAATTTTGACTAAAGTTTACTTAATTGTACCGATATTAAATTAGTCAAACCATTAATGGTTGATGACTTGGCTGATACGTCAGCAGTCACGTCATCTGTTATTCCAGAGTTAATAGTCAAGCACATGCCATGTCATAATCAAAATAAAACAAAATTCTTAAATGAATTTTGTTTTTTTCTATTAATTTTGGTCTTAATTTGTACCAGTACATATTTTAATTAACTACTCAATAAATAAATCTATCTTTCATAAATTTTGCATGTTTTTATATATTTTTCTTCATCGGATGGAAAAATTAGGGATAATGAGAAATTATTGATGGGCCATGATATATGATCATGAATTTGTCAAATTTGGAAGTAATTAATTTGAGTGTGATTGAATGGTTTCGATGAGTCCTAAGAGAAAATTCAAGTGCTATTGTTATCTTTATAGTGGATAATATGGTTTAGATGGGATTGATCGGATATGAGAGTGCTGGTCTTAATTACCAGAGTTCGACCCGAACTTCGAAGTTACAAAAAAAAAAGTATGATGGCCATAGCCTCACAGTGATATTATTTTCCATGATCATGTTTAGTTATTGAAATTAGAATCTCTAGTCTTCCATTAACCAAGTAAATAAGCGTCTTAAACTGAAACTTGGGTTTATGATCGAGACAAGGAAACCACTGAGGGGGTTTGGCTTTGAAACTCCAAGTTCTTAGAATCTTGGATTTCCATGTGGACTGTTCCAGTCGGGCTGGATTCAAAACCCTTCACTTGGATAATGCCAAGCCAAGGATTATTTATCGTCATTACCTTTGATAGAACGGTCCAGTTCAAGATAGCACAACCTTTTATTGATTCTGGTTCCTGATTTTTTCTAAGTAACTATTAGGATAAAATCCATAGTCTCTTCTGCTGTGACAAACCTTTTGGTGATCATCTCGAAAATTCACTAGGCTTATTTTTGGTGATCAACTTGGGTTTGGGGATTACATTATTTCCTCCTAAAGATTTTTATCCCAAAAACTAATCAGTGTTTGGTAATGAACGCTAAACATTACTGCTTTGATTACCATTCGGATTTGCTTCTGAAATCAACATTAGATTTTGGATGGGTTCAGATTAACCATGGGCTTACTCGCTTGCTCTTTAGTAACATGTAAAAGTCGAACACGATTAAGTGAGCTTCGAAAGATCAACTTTGATCGACAAAGACTCTACAAACTCAGGATTGATTAATCTGACACGGTTTTGGGGGTTCTTCTGGTTCTTCTTTGATCACATTTACTCCAGCCAAATAAAGCTGATTTCTTATAGTAAATATATAAAACAAAAATGGAAAACTAAAGAGTCACTCATTTAGAAATGAGTTTTATTCTTAAGTGTTTTTTTTTAAATGGTCAAAGCATATAAATTTCATATATAAGTTTTCTTGGATTTGTATGTGTATTACTATTAGCTAATCTATGAGAGGAGGCATTCGTGTTATAAAAAATTGGAAATTTATGCGAGCAAATTTCATCTCTAAAGTTTGTTTGCGTGCTATTTCGTCACTCTGAGAGCATGAGAACCTCTTTTTAAGTATCTCATTATTATTATATTAATATTTTTAATATGTGTTAATTCTTTAAATAACTTTAATTATTAAAAAAATTAGAACCAATCACACAATCACAATTGTTAGATGAGTTTCTTCAAAAGTTTGGAAAGATTTTCCATGGAAAATAGTCTCTTTTTATCTCTTACTTTTCTATTATTTTTTTAATCTTGATAAACTATGGGGATGCTCTCACCATCATCACATATAGTATCACATTTTGAATTTAAAATATTATACGTTTTTCTTAAGAAGAGATTTACCATTCTTTCCACATAAAACTAATTCATTTAAAAGTGATCATGGTAATGAACTTCATATGAAAAAAATGTGTAAAAGAGCTTAGTTATTTTGTTAATGAGAAATTTGGCTGGTAACATTGTGTAATAGCATTAAAAATATTTAGTCATTTATCATGAAATAAGTTACTAAATACATAATTGCATAATAGCATTAAAAATATGGTCTTCTCTTCTCGCTGATCACGGCTGAGCTTCTCCTCTGTAGCCGGTGCAGTGACTCTGTTCTCCTAGCGTATCGAAGATCTTCTTTCTCGCGCTGCTCTTCCCGGTTGCGACCGGAGGTGGTTTTCTCCTCTCTTCTCCAGAGTCTGAGCGGCGACGGGATGCTGTCGAGGCTCGGAGTGGCGGATCTGGTGAGGTATTTGAGTTTGGTCCACCGCCGTGAGTGGAGGTCTCAAATCTGAGATTTGAGGTGTGTTTTTCGTTTTGGTGGTGTCGTGTCTATGAGTTGTTGCTGCGGTAGTCACGGTGGTGGCATGGTTGTTGTAGTTCCGGTGGTGTTGGCTTCGTCTCGGTGGTCCTCGTCCTCAGTGGTGACTTTGTGGCAGCATGATACCGGAAACATTGATTGGCACGTGAGGTTTGGTTGTGGGTTCGTTGTCGGCAAAGTCTCAGTGGAGGAGTTTGATCAGCAAAGCCACCGGGTCTGTTTAGTTATGGGCCTATGGTGTGGTCCATCCCTCTTCACCTCAAACCTTTTTGCTTTCGGTATTGTTTTAGCGGGTGCAAGTCTTCGATTTATTTTGTTAAGTGACTGCCCAGTTTCTAGATTGGAGGTAGCTTATTGTTGAATAGAGGCGCGGGATTGGTTTTGTAGCAAACCAAATCCATTTTTGTGTTTTGTCTCTAGAGGAGCAACGGGCGCCACAGCTTTGAAGTTTGGAGGATAAACTAAATTGTTAACATAATAATCATCTCATTATGCAACATTTATTTCGTCTATTAAAGACCCTGATTCATCGAGAAATCAATGACATAAACTCTTTTTTTGCCTTGAAAATTTTGAGGATGGCTAGATTCGCTGTGAAGTGAGCGAATTCGAGATACACATAGGTCTCGTATTAAGTGCATCTAGAGAGTATGAGAGAGAGAGTACTCAATCGGACTGTGTGACGGAGGCATGTGATAGATCCGCTCGCTAAAGCTCTGTTGTTGTGCATACGACGCCATTTCTTGTCCCCACCGTCATGGCATCAGAGCCTATGATGCACATGTACCTCAATCCGTCCCGGATACGGCATGGGTACGGGTACACCACGGGGACACCGTCGAAACGTCTCCAACATGTCTCAAGCTAAACGGAGACGATAAACACTGAACGGGGACGGGAACGTTGGGGATGGGGACGTCTTCAATACGTTTTGGCACCAAAAACACCGGAGATCTCTTCAATGTTGTGTTTGTAAGTTTCAATTCCTTCCGACTTAAATCTTGTTGAATCGTGAAGACAAACAACCTCTAGTGTTGGTCATTAATCTTGTGTTTAAAATTTTTTTTTTGTTTTACAAGATTTTGTTATTGGGATAGTACAAATCACATCTGAAACTTATTGCATTGGTTTTTTTGGTCTCTCTTCTCTTTTCCTTCAAAAAAGGTGTGATGGAGTAATTAGATGTTTCATTTCTATCTAATGAGTCTTTTTTTCTTCATTTTTTTTTTTTTTATTCTATTTAAAAAAATATATTAATATTTTGAGCCTTTTTTGTCTTCGTTAGAGTATCAACACTTTCAAAATTTGATTTGATGAAGGAATTTGAATTTTTAGAGTTTGCGACCTTTTTATTGGATGAACCAGATTTTGAAGATGATTTACTCGTTAATTTGCTTGTTTTTGTTGTTTTTGTCAAGCTATTATGTTTTTTAAGTATTAAGATCTATGTGTGCTATTTTTTATATCTTAAATTATGGGTATTTTTTTTATATTATTATTGATGTACAATACGGTACCCGTCTCTATAAATTTTAAATTCGCCGTTTCTTGTACCTGTTTCCGTCCATGTTTCTCGATCCCGTACATGTTTTAGAGCAACCTATATCAGAGCTTGAGCCAACCGTTTGTTTAATGAAGAAGACGAATCAATTGGGAATTGATTCAAAATTGTCTCACTGGGAATTGTAATCGGTGTTAGACAACAGAGGATTAAGGTCGGAAAGCATTGTATCAGGCCACGAGTAAAGCTCCGATGGATTATAGACGACGAAGGATTAACGAAGAAGACGAAGATGATGACTAATGAGTTTGAGCTTGAACTCGTTATGTATTTTGTGTGATAATATATTGTAAGAGTAAAATCATTAAAAAAAATTTAAATTTTAAATCAAGAAGAGGAAGACGAACAATGATATGTTTTTGTTTGTTTTAATGTAAGAAAAGTAGATATGGGTTTCATTTTTTTTTAATTTGTTTCTTGAATAAGATCAACGACTTTGTAACATAATACATTTGATACTGATGATTCTAAATAATTAAATATCTAAATTAATTTTTGTAAAATTTGTAACACAAGAAGAGATGGGATGATTTCAATTGGTTGGTATTAATCTCACATAGATTAAATGATTCTGCAATTTCAGGAAGAAGAAATCAGATGAAGATATTAATTAATGATTTTAATTAATTAACATTCTATTAATAGTTAATTGGATATTATATTTATTATATAAAAAATCAACTCTCAAAATAATATCGTTTGATATTTCTGTTAGTTTTTTAATTGAGACAAACGATTTTATGTTGACAATATGCAGAGAGATTTTTTTTAGCAGAAAACTTTTTACTTCACAAATAAGAGGAAAACGCAGTGATCCAAGACTAAAATGCTAAAGTGCGAAACAACAATTGTTTTACTTTATATAGTACTCGTATAATTTCTTGTAAGCAAGTTTTTTGTTGGATAAATTTTAAGTTTTACATTAGAGACAAAAATTGAATAATATTTTTTCTTTTGATAATAGATTCCATTAAATTAAAATAGCGAAAGAAAATGTAACAAAAATGGCTGAATAGCCCGATACACATCAAAAATGAACAACTTTCTGCTCGTAAACGTGTATTCTTTACACATGACGACGCAATTATACATATAGAGTTAGTTGGGCCACTACATAACCTAATTGGCTAATTACATAGTTAATTGGGCAACTGCTTTATTGGGGGTAAGCCCACAAATTAACAAAAGTTTATTCAATTAACACGTAGAGGTGTCTCACTCAATGATCTGAGCGCCATTTTGTGACGATTCATTTTATTTTAAAATATATATTAAATACTAATATTTCTATTCATAAATGATGTTATATAAATGGTAAAAATCCTTATATAAATGTTCATGATTCAAGTTTTATATTTGTATTGGTATAATTAAATATTATTTAGAACAACTATATTTTAATATTAATTTTAAAATAAAATAAATCGTAACAAAATGGCGCGTCACAGAATGGCGGTCAGATCATTGAGTGAGACACCTCTACGTGTTAATTGATAAAATTTTGTTAATTTGTGGGCTTACCCCCAATAAAGCAGTTGCCCAATTAATTATGTAATTAGCCAATTAGGTATAACTATCCAATTATCCAATTGTACCAGTAATCTGAATGCAATATACCAATTACACCAGTTATAATATTGGTTGTACCAATTATATCACAAATAGCAGATTCGAACTTTGAACGCGTGTCAAAAATTTAAACTATATGAGATATCGTGTTTTTATTGGTATTATTTACAATTACAACTATATAATCTGAGTTGGTCGATAATAATATTTTATTAAAGATAAAATAATTATTTTATTGTTTTATTTAAAAATAAACAAAAAAAAAGAAGAAGGGCATTCTACCTCTTTTTATGGTACAACTGGTACAACTGAATAATTATATCTAGTCTACTTGCGCCCCTTAAGTCCATGGGTTTTGTCCAATCCAGTCCGTCATGGGTAGAGCTGTTACCGATCCGAGAAATTTTCTTTTATATAAATTAGGTGTAAAAAGGAGGATCTCTGGATCTGTATCTCGGATATCTAGATTTTTTTAATGGATACGGATTTTCGTTCCGAAATTTTTAATATCCGAATCCAAATCCGTTTTTTCTGGATATCCGTCTTTGATACGGATCCGGATATACGACGGATCCGGATATTTGGTAACACCCCAAGTTATAGGGTTGGTATAAACATAAAAATTTAAGTCTTTTAATAAGCAGGTTTCTCGGATCAACCCATAAAAGCTGTGGATTTAACGAATTTTATCCGCAGATTAACCCATGGGCTACTAAACTTTAATAAAATTAATAAATTATATATCAAATAAAAAAAATTATATAATTGTTAAAATATAATATGTAAAATATTTGATAATGTAAAGAATTTCAATATGTAAAATATTTGATAATGTAAAGAATTTCAATATGTAAAATATTTGATAATGTAAAGAATTTTAATATGTAAAATATTTGATAATGTATTGAATTTTAATGTATAAAAATTATAATATTTACAAAATATTTTATATCAAAAGTAATTTTCTTTTTAAAAAGTTATTAATTTTAATATTAAAAATATTTCTAATTTTTTCTATTTTTTAATATAAATATTATGTATTGGCTAGCTAATCTGCTAAATATAGTGGAACGAACTTGGATATAGCTATACAGACCGTGGTTTTAACGGGTTGGTCCATTGCGATCCGAAAAAAAAATTATCCAGTCCAAAACGGATCAGTGGACACGAACTAACCCCATTTGACACCCCATTTGACATCTCATTTCACACATTCGTGATCATAGTCATGCACAAATATATTTCCTACACAATACGACTATACCTTCTCGAAAATCTAGTGGGATATTTTGCAACATAATTAATAGTCAGATAGACTTTCTGGAGCACAAGATTTATTTGTAAACACAAAATATTTTTAAATAAATCTATCATATATCTACGCACATTGAATTACTATATATGTATGTATACTTACACGGCACATATACCCTATTAATTATAAGCAACATCCTAAAATATATTCAAAGTATTAATTAATAGAAGCACTAGAAAATATAAATTAATTTTTTTGCTATTCTAGTTTACAAAAAAGAGAGACTGTTTAACTAAACACAAATAAATATAGTTTTTTATGGCAAATTAATTTTTTTATGGCAAATTATTAAGTTTAACTAATCAAAAACTTTATTAGTAAATTCAATATGTGCTAAAATTTCGGTCATTACAAGTTTTCTAAACCGAGAACCACATCCCACACATATTATATATCTACTACTATATTATTTAAGCAAATATGTAAACATTTTAACCAGGTTTCATGTGTTATATTACATAAAATGCCACTGTTATTTTATAAAATTAAGACTAAATTAAACAACCTATAGAAGGTTAAAATAGTCAAAAATTTATGCAACTAAAATCTAATAAAAAATCCAAACAGAATCTTTTAAATAATTATTAGTTTCTAAAAAATAAAACTTATTTCTCTCTCCTAATAAATATGAACGAAAATTTTAAATTAATTTTAAAATTCAATAAAAATCCAAACATAATCTATTAAATAATTGTTAGTTTCAAAAAAATATTACCATTTTATTTTTAAAAAATCATACTCACATGTACATTTAGTTTTATATTAAAATGAAATTACATATATATATATATATATAATTTTAACAAATCATATTAGTTTCCACATCTAAATATTTTTAAATAATAAATTGTGATATTAAATATATATAATTTTAACAAATCATACTATATCCACATATATTTTTCTCTCTCCTAATAAATATAAACGAAAATTTTAAATTAGTTTAAAAAAATTCAATAAGAAATCCAAACATAATATTTTAAATAATTATTAGTTTCTAAAAAAACTTATTTTCTTTCTCCTAATAAATATAAACTAAACATATAAATTAATTTTAAAAAATTCAGTAGAAATCCATACATAATATTTTAAATAATTATTACTTTCTAAACAATAAAACTTATGTTCTCTCTCCTAATAAATATAAACAAAACATATTAAAATTAAATTTAAAAAATTGTTATCCAATCAGAAAGTAAGATCATCTTTTTCCAAAATCTGATAATTAAATTGAAAATGACATAGAAAACATACAACAAAAATAAAAATAAATTGGATACAATTTGTATTTAACTCATAATATAATATACATTTTTATGAAAAGTTTAATATAAAAATTATAAAGAAAATTAATATTTTCAATAACAAACTAATATATTAGATATTCCCATAATTTAAAAGGAAAATTATATTTTAAACTATAATTTTAATTTATTACTAATTAAAATGTTTCCATAATTTTAAGGATACAAAATATTTAAACAAGAAAATCTAAACAAAAACTTTGATATAAAATCTTCAATAAGAATCAATTAAGATATTGACGAAAATTATATATATTTTTAAATTGTTAACCAAACAAAATTGAAAAGATAAGATTTGATATCTAATATACCATATTATTTATTTAAATTATTATATTTGAAATTTTTTGTTAAGATTTGATATCATACAAAATATCTAAATAATAAATTTTCATAAATATTCTAATCCGAATTTTATATAATATCTTATATATATTCGGATATTATTTAAAAATAGTTTTAAATTTCATTATTGTAATTATAAATTCATACAAAAATGATTTTTCTCTATTTAAATTTTAAAAAACAAGTTTATTGTTTGTTAAGTTTAATATATATAATAGATAATAATAAATATAATAAATGAATAGATAATCGAATTGAATAACATTATATTTATAAATCATTTATTGTATTTATTAAATTCGATTAATATATGAAATAACAATAATAATTGTAATTACTCAATATTATATTTAGATATTTTGTATGCTCTTATTTATTACTAATTAAAATGTTTCCATTAATTTTAAGGATACAAAGTATTTAAACAAGAAATTCTAAACAAAAACTTTGATATAAGATCTTCGATAAGAATCAGTTAAGATATTGATTTCCTTTTTAAAATTCAAAACAACTAAACTTAAATTTTCAAATTAACTCGATCTCTCCTTATTAATATATAAAATTTAACTCACAAAAAACTAGCCACTTTTTTTATAAATCGATTTCTCATAGAACCGTATCTAATTTTTTTTGTTTTTTGTTAACACAATGATGCTTAGAAAAATTTGTTTTGACTCTGTTTATGTAATTTTTGCTTTGTGGTAAGAGTTTTCTGAATCGAGTTTTTTCTTTTTGTGTAGTACGAAGTCGATGAGAGAAGATAGATGATACGATGTCATAAAAAAAAGGATAGAGAAACTTGGATTGCGTCACAAGAAACATATCTCTAATTATGGTGAAGGCAACGAGCGTCGTCTCACCGGAAAACACGAGACCGCCAATATCAACATTTTTTTATGGGTAAGAAAGATCTTATTACAGCCATAAGCTTTTTGAAAATAATGACGTTTTGATTAATATTAGATTAAATTTTTTAAAAGTTTTAAGTAAATATTTTCCCGCGCTACGTAGCGCGGACCAGTATATATATATATGTATCTTGATAAAAACACATCCCACAGTCACACATATGTTGCATGAGATATAAGACGTAATACAATAATTTAGTCGATTTCAAATAGAATAAGAAAGATGTAGAAATATGTCCCGGAGGAAGTCAACAAAGGCAATCAATATATTATATAATAGAACAATGTACCGGGACTTAATATTTTCAATGGTAGGTTGCGTATATGTATATAGATTGGCAATTTCTGTCGTTATCGCCGAGTTAAAAAAACTATTAACTGGAGCTGAATAGGCTTCAATCATAACCAACCTTTTGCTGTTGGAATTATCTCGCGTTTTATCGAAATAATATCTATCTGCTCACACACATCACACATTTGTAATTATATATTATCTTGGCAAGGGATAGACACTAAAATAATATGATATCGTGTCGGGTACTTCGTTACTAAACTATATACTTTTAAGAAATATTTATGTGTTGTTAACTAGTCACGAATCCATGACTTCGAAAAAATTATAAAATCGAAATATTCTTACAAAATTATGCCAAAGTATTTTTTTGATGGATTAGTAAAGTGTTTAATGGTCATTTCATATTAAGTATTAATATCTTTCTTTTTGTCGTCTATTATCACTATTAAAAATAATAGTTCTATTATGATGTTATATGATTTTACGTAGCCAGTGTTCTAAAACGTGGATGTTTAAGCTATTAGGTTGCTACTTAAGTGTTATGCGGTAAATTTCTGTGATGTTTTTATCTAATTCGGTTAAATTCGGCGGTTAATAAATTAAATCTGAATTACCGAATTAAATCCAAATTTTATTCGAAATTGGATTCACCTAATTGTTTTTTTTATAACTAAAAAAAAATATTATATTTTTGTATATATATATAAATACACAATAACTTCAATATATATAATATAATATAATTAATTTTAAATATTAAATTAAATTAAATAATACATAAAAATTTTATATATACATATTTAACATAATATATTTAATTTTTAATAATAAATTAAATAAATTAATAAAAAAATTAGTATCTAACTAATTTTTAATTTATTGGTTAGGCGTTAACCGACTCACGCCTAACTCAACTCACGCTTAATTCTTAAACCTTGCATGTAGTACGATGAATATGTTTCTCAAATGTTAACATTTTGTTACTTACAACTTCTTTCGTATTAACATCTACAAAATAAAATTAGTACATTCGTTACTAATTTAAAATTAACTTATTTAAATTCAAAAACTAAAATATACATAATTAAGAGATATTTTCAATTCTTTTTCTCTGACGTCTATATATTTTCGATTCTTATAATAAGCTTTAATAGTTAAAATATATATGTAACTGATTACCGACTACTCGGCATGCCATATATATTTTCACAAGGAGACAAATGGATATATTAGCATCCTACTTACATACACAAATGGTTAGTAGAAAATGAAATCACCAGTCTTGTAATAGGAGTTCGATTATTTGTTCGAAATTAGATACCGACCACAAAAATTTGAACAAAAGTGGGATTATTTAATGAAATTTAGAGCAACAATGTCTTGTAGAACTAACTGTTCTACCGCCTTTCACTTTCAAACTCAAATCATAAGGCCAAAGTTTAAAAGGCGGCGGCTGCATATGTCATTAGCATATGCAATTAGCTCTAATTGTGATTGCAAATGGATAATGTTTTCTAGTTTGGGTCAACGAAAAAAGGGATTAGTGATTAAAGTTAGATGAAAGGGCACTCTCAAGCTCGCAATTTGTTTACCTTTCAATCCCATCTCAAGTTGATTAATCCCCTCCCAATCTCATGCATAAATTTTGTAAACTAAATTATACTTTCGAAATCTAAAATTGATACCTTTAATCTTTATATGTTTGGTAAGCTTTAATGGAATGAAAGAAAAAATATTTGATAATAGATCAACTTGGAGACTACAAACAACGATTAAAAATTAGGTTGAATTAGCACTACCCGTACATAAAGTTACTAACAACAATGGATAAAAATGCTCAAATCCACTATTATGGTTATATCACAAACCCATAAGGTAAATAAAAAAAATATCTAACTAGATCCAAAAGATTATAAAGGACTTTTTTTAATTCAAATTCATCCAAGTTTATAATACCAAAAAAAAACTTTCAATATAAAAGAAAAACAATCAAAATAGCAATTACTAAGAGACTCCTACAAGGGTATGCCGTGTGACATTGGGAAAGGTCAAAACAAAGTTGTTTCTAGTATACCAAAAAAAAAAAATTGTGAAAATAACTGTAACAACTTTTCAATATGTAGGATGTTTTAGCTAAAAGTGCAAGAATTAAAAAAAAACTATAGAAATTATTTACGTACACCAAAAAACGAAATATTAAAAACGATTTAACCAATAATAAATATAACAAGATAGAAATAATCATAAAAATTAAATACATTAAACATTTTCATAGAAATATGAAAAATTCAAATAAACTAAGGGCGTGATTGATAAAATTTGAAGTAAATGAACCGAAAAATAGATCCCATCATACTGGATTACTTATTTGTTGTTAATGAAATGGGGGTTTTCATCCAATTAGTGGCTCATACCATTTTCAGCTCAAAAATAATTTACCAATCGCTCCAAAAACAAAATTATATTGAATAGTGAAAGAGTAATAATTATATTTTGTCATAAAAACGAAAAATGGCCAGAAAATAAGATAGCAAAACTGGAAAGTAGCCTTAAACGTGCCAGCCAAAATCTCAAGTGTCTACCCTAAAAAGTAGGCAAGTATCAATTCAGTGTGTTGTCCCGTGAAATATCAGTCCAAGTAATGATGTCCCGTAAAGTACCGGTATGGAAAGTATCAGACTAAAGTACCACTATTTACTAGCACTGAGATTACCAGCCTGAAAGTAACAACAATTTGTTTAGATTTTGTGTTCAATCTACGAGGTTCGCCAAAGCGTGGCTAATTCTAGATGTGAATAGTTTTATGGTAAAGAGTTTTTTCCCAATCCCATTACGGTCAAAACATCCAAGCTGAAGCCCAAATAACCAAGTAGCTCACGCGCTGGAAATACCAAACATTTGTTTCAAAACATGTGTTGGACTTGGACTGCTTATTTGGTTTGCAATTATGCTTTATATGAGCTCAACTATTTTGTGTCCATCCTTTATTTTATTAACTAAGAAATCATTTCTTTAGTCTATTGTTCCTGCATCAGATGTTCATAATCTTACTATTTTTTTAATGCTAATTTTAGCTTAATCGGTTCATGATAGGAACTCCAACCAAAGGATATATACGTCACCGGATTAATTAAGTTTAGAGAAACTATTCACCTTAATCGTTATTATAACTAAGTTATCCAAACAGACTTCACATATAAATAATATTTTCTAGATATTAAAAAGAAAAGGAAAAAAACCTGTTCAGCTGATCTTCACAGAAATTATTAATAAGCTTTGTCGTAGGTTCATATGACGCTAATGTATATATGTATAAGAATACTTTTCAAGTGGTTGATGAGTTTAGGTTAAACAGAAATATTTTCATAACGGCAGCTAGCAAGTGAGGATGGTCTGTGCCAAAATCAAATTTGATTATTAGAGATATTCATCAGAGTATAGATTAAATCTTATTTAGTATTACTTTTAGTAAGTAAGTACAATTTGGCGGAGTGTGCATAGAAGTTACTTACCATCTAGAACATGTTACATCAACCGGAAGGTTCCATGCTTTGTAAGCAAATCGGTTCATAGCGGTAGCCAGGGACAAAACTAGAATTTAGGTGTGGCAAAAAAGAATATTGAATTTTATGAGATGATATATTTGAGGTTCAAGTTTTTGGAATCTTGGAACAGTTAATTTGTTAAATGACAAAGAATTAAGATTTATTTTGGTAAAAGACAGTTGAGGAAATGACAAACTAATACTTCTAAAAATATGAGGAAAAATCTAAGACTTTCATACTTTTAATGCGCTTTTAAAAATATAGTTATTTGGTATTTTTTTTACATAACATATCATTTAATGTGCTAAATAATAATATTAAACTTAAAGATAATAGATTACACATATATAATGTGCTAAATTGCGTGTTTGCTAAGACTTAGAGGGTGTATTGAAGTAAATATATGCAAAAATATGATTTTTAATAGATTTTTGTATAATTTAGATAAATTTTGGTGAATTAGAAAATTTGTTATTATAATTTTTTCAAATTTCACATGAAATCATAAGATTTTAATTTTTAATTTTTGTATTTTTAATTAGGAGACTTCACTAAAACATCCTAAAATCACTTCAAATCCACTATTTAAAATGTTTCGAAGAACAATTGATTTGATTGTACAATTTCAAATCACTAATCAAATAACACTTATTTCATAAGACTTTTTAAAATTCATATTTAGATAACATAACATTTGTTATTTTAATACATAAACACTCTAAATCATTGATCTAATACACTCCCTTTAAGATTTTGAGTACACCCATTTACAAACTTTATTTAATTAATTAGATGTTCAAAGAACATGTTACCAGGCAATTGTAAAATGAAAAAAAATTAACGTCCAAAATAATTGAAATTCACTTTTATCTGCTAGATCTAGAAATTATCTTGTTATTTTCATAAAACTTTTATTGTTATGTAATGAAAATACTTATGTTATATAAACTTTAGAGTAATTATATTTAAAGTAAAAATAATTTCGTAAACATGTAAGAAACTAGCAGACCAAATCATTGTTCCAAACGGATTGTTCTCAAATAGAATATGAAAAACCAGTGTACCAAATTTACCGATTATTAATTATCCAACAAAAAATAAAGAGTTTTACTTACCACTATACTTTGTAAAAAAAATTAATACTGCATAGTTACCATAACAGATATACTTTGATCATATATAATTAAGTTAAAATGAATTTCTTTTATTTTTTGAAAAGGGAAAAATTAGGGGATAACTTAGAGGAAGGTTAAGTTTATTCACTTACCATGCACGTAAAGGTTGTCCAAGAAGTAGCAGGCATTAAGCAATGTTTTAAGAGTCTTATATGGAGCTTTGGTTTTATGATCACGTTCTTGTGAAAACCCTAATTGTAACTTTACTTAATGCCGTTGACGTACGTCTTCAATTTCTCAGCTCTCTCGTCGATCATGTGACCATGTTTTCTCTCATATCTAAGTTACGTTTAAGAGATTAAACTAAAATAATACATAACTAAGACATTAGAAGTTGTTGCATGTATCAATTTAGATCTGTAATAGATATAAACAGGACTGCTCCTGAAAATTTAGACGTATATACAAATTTAGAAAAGAAAAACAAAAGGTGACCATCTATTTCTATCTTTAAAAGGGACAGAGTCTAATTTTTCACTTGATAATACTAATTTTTAAAATATATAGTTAGCCATTGCTCTGCTTAAAAAATTTAACACAAACAATGGAGCCCATATGTTTGAGCTTAGATTTTGACTTTTTTAAAAAAAAATATTTCCCTTCGTTTGTTTTTTATCATTTGGTACTAGAGTGAAAACTCAAATCTAGACTCCCTTAAAAATTCAGAAAACTTGTACCACTTTTCTTTCATCTTCAACCTCATCCGCTCAAGACCACTTCATTTCGGGTTTGCTGAAAGGGTTATAAATACAACTACACAACAAAAGGCTGTATATAACTTGACGAAAAAAAGCTTGTATATAACTAAGTACATAAATTTGACTTTGACCCAAAAGAAGACCTCTGTACACTTGTACAAAAAAAAAAAAAAAAGAGAAAAGAAAACAGTATTATTAGCAAGTAGCCAAATTATTTAAAGTTGGATTCGATGGAATTTTCTTTATTTATTTATTCACAAAAGTAAAAAAAGATATAGTGTAAATAGAAAAATATATTAAAGAATAGAGTAAAGAGAAATGATGAACAGAGAATGTTAGGATAACTTCAATGTTACTCAAACATAAATCGAAGGAAGCACGCCTTCCCTCCTACCTCTCTCATATTTTTGTACCACTCTTTTCTCTTTTCTGTTTCAGATATATCAATGGGACCAACACTTACTTTACTATTTTAAATTTAAACTGAAATTTAGTAACCAATTGATGATACCAGACAATATAAGCTGGTTCGAATTATATCATATTCTTTCATTTATATAAATGACAATTTGCACCTTAATCATTGGAAAATATTTTTTTGGAATTTAAATTATAAGTAAGCTAGCCACAACGTTAAGTTATGTATTTTGTTTCCTTCCTCTTAATCCCATTTATTATTATGGTTCGTTACGCTAAATTTTCACAAATCCCCACTTTTACATGCCTTCATGTGTGTGTGTACATACGTTAAGCCACGAAGTATGCTGTATGCATACGTGTTTCTATGTTAAACAATCCGTAATTCTTTGAATAACATTAAAAAACAAAAATCGTCCCTCAAAGTTTGTCGGACAAAAATGTACGCAAACAAAAAAAAAGGCAAGCAGGGTACATGTACATCAATTATATACGTGGTGCATGATGCTTTGGATCTTTGTTTCATAATTATTTAAAATTTCGAAAACCAACTGTAGAGGATTAAATTTTGGATTAACAAGTTTAATTTCTCAAGAATCGCATTAACTTTTTTTCCTTCTCAACCAATTTTGCCGAAACATAAGAACATACATTTTTAATAGTTCTTCACTTGCGTGAGTACATCTCGACAAACTCTTTCTGCACCATCCACTATATTCAGTTCTTGTGACGGACATATTTTACAGTTCTGTTGTTTTAAATTCTCTTAGAGGATCTGTTAAATGAAAAGGTAAAGAAGAGAAAAGAAGCCAAAGACTGTTTCTCGAGTTTTGTAGTCGATTTAACAACTTAACTTATCAGCATTTAGTGCTTTTAATGAACTCATCCGTCAACAGCTTCCACAAAATCAAACCAAGGGTCAACCTAGATTAAACCATTCGGATACATGAGACGAAGTTATTTGATATTTTTTTTATTTTTCTTAAACCAACTCGCTCATTTTAAAACTTATTTATTTACTAGATAAATAAATAATTATTGTGTTACGCGGATAAGTATTAATTAGATAAATGTAAACACTGTGTTGAATATATCTTTTTTGGGTGTGTTTGGTTGTGGGGGGTGGGGGGGTGGGGGTGTGACACTCTTCATATCACCACCATTCAAACTAAGCGATGCTGCCAAACGATTAAGCAATTAAGAAAACATTAGATCCAAAATGCTGTTTTGTTCTGAAGTCGGGCTCCGATCCAGGGATATAATCATCATCGCTATCACCAGAGGTGGTTTATATATTAATTCATTCTAATTGTTAGCTAAGAACCTAACACTACAGTAGATAACAACATAAATTTATAAATTACAATAGTTTGTTTTTACCAAAATATGTGATACTATATAAGTAAGAGAGAGAGAGAAAGGAGGAGGAAGACAATATTAGAAGCTTTTATTATCCGGTAAATAACATCGAAATGTTAGATATTAGGAAATACAAGAAAAAAAAGTTATATATTTCACAGATTGTTAATCAGAAACCCTTGATCAGTACTCAACGTATCAATGCAACATAACAAAACCGGTCACGTGCGTGGCAACTCCTTAGTACACGTCACTGCAGTTACGAGGCGAGCTTTGAGTGGACTCCGCATGCGTCAAGCAACAACATATCTCTATATTTCTCTCTTTTACTAATCATCACAGTCTTACCTATATATCTATATAGTATACGTCTCATTTAATTTCGTTTTTTTCCTCGAGTTTATTTACTTTAGAAAATCCCATTTTAAATTTATTAATATTTTTGACGAACCAAATACTTAAAATAACATTTGATATCCCCCAAATTTTTCTTCCTGTTTACGATAAGGAAGTTCATCAATTAAATACCATCATTTTACGTCAAGGTATGAGATAGAGATTGGCGACGATCTAAGTTAACTGAAATGCACATTTTCGCGGGGGGAGTAACTTTGAAATTAAAATATTTATTGTTTACATACTACCGCATGAGGTTGCTTTACTTGTTTTCTTCCCATAAGTTGTTATAAAATCTGATTTTAATATATTTTCAGAGAATCTGTTGGTTATAACTCTTACGTACTCTCTACTTTTGCATGCATGGCCGATGTCTCTAAAAGGTGCAATATATTTATTTAAAGAGTTTGTTACTTTGTTCATAACAACACTCCACCACTTCGGTTTTCGTATACATACGGTGTAAATACGGTCAAAGGCAAACATTACGTATGTACACATACATGATACATGTGGTTATACAAAAGACACGTACTTGCCTTGTACGAATTTTCAACACACGTGTGCGCCTATGTTACTCTCGTGCTCCACAAACTCTTTACATTTTATCGCTTAGAGAATAGTATCTCTTAAGAAAAAGCATTATGTTTATCAAAAACCAAAAAGAAAAGAAGCATTCTGACTATTTTTGCTTTTTTTTTTTTGTCTAACAAGTGACAAGATACATATCGTCCACGTATGATCCTCCAACAGCATAAGATTCCACGAACTAAATTAAATTCAAAACATTTTTTTGACATTTTTAGTCAACGGAAAATTATGTATAAATCCAATTTATTCTCCACGTCAGAAAAAATAAAAGGATCCAAAGATTGGAGTTAGGGATGTGTACAGCGTGTACTAAAGAAGACACGTGGCAAACGGAGGAGAGAGACGTGCACCACCGGAAGGGAACAACAAAATCTGTCTTCAAACTTCCCAGCAAGAAGTGGGTCCCACCTCTTAACAGCATTTCATCTCTTTAACTGATTCGATCTTCGTTTAGTAGAGTGAACGGCTGGAATTCATTGGGTCCCACTTCCTCTTGTTTTCCATTCGAATATTTGGCAAATTATGTAACTTTTTTTCTTTAAGCAAATTTTGTAAACGTTTTGAAAGTAAAATCGAGAGCTTGATAGTTTTGATTGATTGATTTGAGGTTTTGTTATATTTGAGTTCATTGAAAGTTTTGGATTTCGTCTATGATTTGATAGGAGAAAAATGAAGCATTTTTGTGGAAATTTTGAATAGATTTTGATTGATACCACCAGATTTTTTCAAAAATAACCACTAAATTCTGCCAAAATTATTTTTATGTGAGATTCAACTGCTACCATTTAAAGCATCATTTAAGAAAATAGAAAATATTTCTAAACCATAATTATATTGATAGGAAATGTCATAACATTGTAAATGCCGAACTTGCTCCCTGGGTTCCAGAGTCTACATTCTCGCGTCATATGGCTCCGCCCCAAATATTACACAAAACTAACATGTATCAACTATGTTGGAAATTGATTCAAACTGAGTTTTAAATTTAAGAGTTGGTGTTAGTGTTGTAGTTTAACTTTTGATGGATTCGACTAATTGAAATAATGTGTACATGGTTGATTGTTATTTATTTTAAAAGTTAAGCTACGAAGTACATGAGAGAAAGCAAACTCATGCAGCTATATTGATAGGCAATTTATAAATAGGTCGTATTTTCTAACCTAGCGATTCGGTCGACATCATTTTATTATTTTATTTTTGATCAAATTTAAGTTTTATCTAACGTTGATTTTTTTATGGTGTGGTATTTTAAAAGTTTCCACTAGCCTGAATCTGTGAAAATCCAAAAGAGTATCAATTACACAATCGTCTCAAAATTATTGGACTCATTTCATATTAGCTATTAGAAAACAAAAATACCCGAACAAAAAATACAGTTAAAACCTTTATAAAATTAGTATTCGATTAAATTTCTTTGGTCTTGAATTAAATTTTGACCCAATTAATACTTAAATAAATTAATATTTTTATAAATTAATAATATATTATAGTCTCGGCATTATAAATTAATAAAATGACCCAATTGACTCATGATTTGTGTATTTGTGGATAGTTATGTCTGTTGTAGGCAAGAAATCATCTTTTATATTATGTTAAGATTTTTTAATGGTGATGCAGTAGACGGAAAACAATACTACTAATTTTTAAAATTAATAAAAAGAATAGATTAAAGGTGAAATTATTTCTATGGCCATAGATAATTGAAAGATTAGTTTTTTGGAATTGATAATTAGAAAATTAAGTAAGTAGGAAAAAGAAGAAAATTATACCCATAATTACTATTTTTGTTTTGGTAGATTACATAGGTAGGTTATAATCGGAGAAGAAATTGCTGATAGCAGTTCTTACGTCAAAAAAAATGGTTGGAACTTTTTGTTAGCATGATAGAAAATAATTATTATACAGTATAAAACCTGTTAATTTTTTACCAATCATCTAAATAAATACAAATGAGTTAAAAATAATATAATATGTATTATGATGCATTGATAAAGTAGTTACAGTGGTATATTTCTTGTTAACATAATATATTATGATACAATGATAAACATAGTTATAATGGTTTATTTTTTTATTAACGTGTTCAAATATTTATTGTATCATACGAACATATAAATTACCTGTTAAATTTTGATTTAACATATTATAATAGAAAAATATATGTTATAATAATAAACCATACATAATAAAGTTTTTGATAACTTATTAATTAATTGAGTTATTTTCTTTGTACTGTGTTAAATTATTTATTAACAATCTAAATAGTTTGTTTAGTCGGAAAAATTTTAAAAGACCACCGATAGAGGAGAGTAACAAAGAAAAGCAAAAATTGTAATTAGAAGTATTCTTCTGTTACTATTCCTTTGTAGATACCCTAGATTTTTAGAAAATAGTGAAATAAAAGAATAAAAATAATAAGTAAAAATATCCAAGCAAAAAAAAAAACATAAGAAAACCCGGTTTAGGTGGTGATGGCTTATTGGTTTCCATTTGAGAAAAGATGTTATGTTGGTATAGGTCAAAGATCGATTCATCTTAAAAGTGAGATTATGTAAATCACTCTATTTGGCTAGTCAAAATAGTGTTATACTTTAATTCTATTAAAAATCCGGTGAGTAGATTACACAATAACTATATTTATCTAGGAGGGATTAATCGGATTGTAAAAATCGGAACCTGCTGTTTAGAAAAAAAAAAAGAAAAAAACAGGAAAAGAATAGAAAATCCACCAAAACCCCATTTGTATCTTTTCTTTTTTGATAAATTAAAGAAGTATGATTGTATCTTACTGTAACATTATTTCTTTTTCAAATATGATGTACTGCGATGTTTTTATATGTAAAATAATATCATTTTCTATACGCACATACACATATAGTCTACAAGTATGAAGGATGAATGATTAGTAAAAGTAAAGTATATAAAAGTAACTAGTAAAATATATATAGCCAAAACATGACTCTCAGTTTATTTATAGAACATTCTTTTTCGTTTCTAGCTTTTTCTAAAGGTTTTTCTTTGTTTCATTGTTCATTTTTCATCTAATTAGTACATGATAATATCTTATAGCGATTACAGGAGACAATAATAATATTAAAATATGGATTTCCCGTTTCTTTTACGAGAAGTAACTAACAACTAAAGCTTTAGATATGTGTAGATTCATAAAGGATAAGTCTTGTAACAACGAAGTCTCAAGGTCAACTTATTCATAAATAAAATTTATATTATTAGAGACGTATTCTGTTTGTGCACAAACTAATGTCAAATCATGTCTCTTCTATTATAATTAGACGTTCTACAATGTATCTATATCAATCTTATGTTTTATCCTGACCGACAAATGACAAACTCTATGCAAAACACACAAAAAAGGGTTCAGATTACATTATCAAGAAATTGATAGATTTACATTGGACCCTCATTTACATATAGTACTTTTTTCTGTGTATGAAACATAATACATATAGTACTTACGAGATTGGTGCATAGAGAAATAATGGAATTTATGAGAAAGAACCGAGGGAGGAGACATGTGTGTCCCACACGTACAAAGAGGCATAAGATGACTGGTCCTAGTGGGTTGTGGAGATTCACGTCAATCAGCTAGCTTTAACCAGGCCTTCAAGCTATCGCCGACGAATCGTTTGGCTTGAGAACCATTGTTTAACATTCTTCTTTATAAATAATTACTATATGTATGTCTTAATTACGTATACTATTAGTTATTTACCTTGGCAACTGCACGCCTTTTCAACTTTCCGACTTTTTTTTTTATACTGTCATATTTTAAATATTAGTCGGCTTAGATTTGATGTACTTGAATATTTGTAATGACGATAACCAGTTTTAGCTTAACTTATTAAGTAGAAATATTATATGACTAATCTCATATTGTTTAAGTGTTAGTAACTGTTAAGCGATTCGTAATAAAGTAGAGATGACATTAGAACGCACTAAAAGGATTATACTAGTATTATAGTATAGTTGTATAAAATGACAAATAGAGGAGATGAAAAAATAGAGGCGTGGGATGACTTTTCTAATAAAGCAAGCGAAGACAAGTTAATAGGATAGAGGTTCGGGAAAGATGTTGCGAACTGTAGAATTATTTTGGAAGAAGGTTATGTATGAGATTCAAATTAAGTAAACTGAAATCAAGTAAATATGTATAATTTATTGTTATTAAGTTGTTAGGAAGCACATAAACTTTATCAAGGTCCGTTTTGCATTTTGGAATCTGAAGTTTTCGGAATTTCGTTTTCGTGGTACTTATAAAAATCAGTTGAAAATTCGTTGGATATTTACAATTTCGTTTTGAAAACACAAACTCATTATAAAAATTAAATGTTTGATAGTTTTTTAATACAAAAACTCAAATTAATTTTGTAATTTAGAATTTTTGCATACAAAACTTTGTATCTTATTTTTAAAAGAATTATGCTTCGAAAAATGGTAACGGTAAAAATGATTAATTAAAATACATGAACTTTTTATAGATAACACGAAATATAAAAAAGCAACTTAAAAAAAAAAGTAACGTCGTGGAGGAGAAACGGCAAAAAGAAAGATAAAAAAATAGTAACGGTTGTAAAATTTAATTGGCTGATTCTTTACGTTTGACCGCTCCCTCCTTTAGTTTGTTACCCATATCCCTACTCGCGCGAGTGAGCATTTTTCAACGGTGAAAAATATTAATCGGAGTTAGTTTCTCTAATTTTGTTTCTTTCAGTTTTATCCTTTTGGAAAAAACCGTTTCAAGAGCAGAAAATTATAAATAAAAGCTCTTCTTTCTTTGTTAAATGTACCTTTCTTTGAAGCAGAGACAAAGCCGAGGTTGGGTCAACGACGTTTTGACCGGGAAATAAGACAAAAATACAAGGGTAAAAACGTAATTTCAGCTTCGCATAGTATTTACGCTTAAAGAGAGGAGAGATACAACTCAACCACTTTGTATATTTATAAGCGAAAGCGATAAAAGAAAGACAGAGAGATAAGAGAAGAGCTCTGTAATCCGCAAAGACTAAATTATGTTGCCACCAAGAAAAACTAAGAGAGTTTTCTCCGGTGACTTTACACCGCGAAAGAAACGCCGGCGATGTGTTATTTCTTCTATTTCTCCGGCGCCGGAAGAAGAAACCATAAATGGACCAGATTTGCTCGATTCAATCCCAGACGATCTTGTTGTTTCCATTCTTTGTAAACTTGGCTCTACAGCTACACATCCTGCTGATTTCATCAACGTTTTGATGACGTAAGCTTTCCGGTTTAATTCTTCTTCCACTGGTTCGGTTTTGTATTTTGTCTCTTTAATTGATTTATGTTTTGTTTTGGGGAACAGATGTAAGAGAGTAAAAGGATTAGCTACAAATCCTTTAGTGTTATCACGATTATCTCCAAAAGCTATTGCTGTTAAAGCTCATAATTGGTCGGAATATTCTCACCGGTTTCTTAAACGTTGCGTCGACGCCGGAAGTCTTGAAGCTTGCTACACTCTCGGAATGGTTAGTTTGAATATATTTATTCATAATTTTGTCAAGTTTCTATTTTCTTTCTTAAATTCTGTTTTTATTTCCATTTTTGTGTAGATTCGCTTTTATTGTCTCCAAAACAGAGGAAACGGCGCGTCACTTATGGCTAAAGCAGCGATTAGCTCTCACGCGCCGGCGTTATATTCCTTAGCGGTGATTCAATTCAACGGAAGCGGTGGTTCAAAGAACGATAAGGATCTTAGAGCCGGTGTAGCTCTATGCGCGCGTGCGGCTTTCTTAGGACACGTCGACGCGCTTCGTGAGCTTGGTCACTGTCTTCAAGACGGTTACGGCGTTCCTCAAAACGTTTCCGAAGGTCGTAGGTTTCTTGTTCAAGCCAACGCTCGTGAACTCGCCGCCGTTTTATCTTCAGGGATCCAAGCTCGTTCTTGGCTTACTTTATCTCAGCCTCCTTCAATTCCTAACCATGGACATGCTTGTCCTTTGCTTAGTGATTTTGGATGTAATGTACCGGCACCGGAAATACATCCGGCGAATCGGTTTTTAGCTGAGTGGTTCGCTTTACGCGGGGGTGATGTGCCGGGAGATGGGTTGAGGTTGTGTTCACACGCTGGTTGTGGACGGCCGGAGACGAGGAAGCATGAGTTCCGGAGGTGTTCAGTTTGTGGCGTTGTGAATTATTGCTCACGCGCTTGTCAAGCTCTTGACTGGAAATTAAGGCATAAGATGGATTGTGCTCCGGTTGAACGTTGGCTTGAGGAAGATGGTGGTGGAGAAGGTAACGTTCAGATTGACGGAAATGGCAACGGTAATAACGTATTGCTTCCAATGAGTTAACGGCAATGTAACGGCTGGTTTAAAATAGAAATTAAGACGCTTGATGAGGTAAAACGGAAGCTAGTTTCGTTTTTTATAGTAGTGGTAAGTCGTAAACCGATGTAGAGTAAATTTTTGTATTTTCAGTCCATTGTAAAGAGGAGTTAGTAAAAACAAGCGGCTTTTATTTTTCATATCAATTTTTCTTTTAACTCATAGGTTTGTTGATTTTGCCTCTGGTTTTGCTATACCTTTTCTTACCCAAATAGTCGAGAGTGAGGTTTTTGTCTTTTGGTCAGTTACTTTGAGTGTATTGAGTTTCTTGTTCCACCTTAGGGTTCCCCTCGTGGTTTGCATAGTGTCCCTACAATCATCTTGCCTCTAAATCGATCTCATCTTCATTGTCTCTTTTCTAGACATCTATGATTGCTCTCACTGTTGCGAAGAATGGTCTTTCTAGGATTAAGTGACTTTGAAAGTTGGGATTGATGTTGCGAAACTAGCAATACTACTGAGAACCATTGTTTCAACACATTTATGGTCAAACTTTGTATTGTGTTGTTCGCAAATTAGACTTTTCCTATCGTAAGTCCTTGACAGTTTTAATGGCAATAGTTAGTCCTCACACTTGACCTAGGATTGCATAGAGCTCTATATAAAATCTAAACACCCTAACAACAAACTAAAACAATCCAAAACTACAGTCTTCGACAACAGTGTCAAAAAGTTCATTGAGTTTAGGTTACCGAGTTTAAATGATATATGAATCATATATATATATATATGTATATTTTGCAAGTGTACACTTCTTGCTATTAGTAGCCCCTTAGTTCGAACAAACCATCATCAACCGGTTAGGCCGGATCTAAAACACCCAAAATAGTAGGACGTAAAATCTCAGTTTAACTAATATGCATCTTTTAGAGACAACATATTACGAAGATTGCTTCATAGATTCTCATCCTAATTTACGTAACGAACAGAAAGAAATGCATAAGACAAATACTTGAATAGACAAAATGAATATTATAACGATATAGTTAGGGGTCACAATGTAATAAATCAACCCTAAACACTTATAGGTGGATCTATAGTTTCCAATTCTGGAAACTTTTTTAAAATAGAAAATTCGGAAAAGAAACTTCCTAAAATCTAAAAGAAAGAGATAAAAACTCAATAAAATGATAAGATAAGAGAGTGGTATATCACGCATACTCTTGAGTAGTTATGTCGAGACAATGAAAACTTGTGAGAAAAACATAAGAAAAACAAAACTCAACAAGAAAGTGAATTAAACGAGCTTCAAGCCAATGTGTTTTCCATTAATATACTCTATTAAATCACCATATTCGAATACAACTTTCTCGTAGTAAATTTGTTTTAAATCATATATATATATATATATATATCAGGTGTTTGTAGGGCAATTGCTTTTATCCGACACTTGGACCCCTTAGGAAGATGAAAAATCATTGGGATCTTAATCTCCTTTTGTCCACATAAGAGTTCATGATGTGTTATAGCTATGATAGCATCATATGAAATGTACGAGTTTATAATTGTTTTGATTTTGATAACCAAGCACTATACTTTTATTTTATTTTGATTCTCATTTTATTTTCGAAAACTATATTCATATATATTATTTACTAAAACTCCATATTGTCTCGTGGATCACTATTCCAAAGCCGACATAATATTTTTTCATTTTCTATTGAATCTTGTAATCTTTGTTTGTTTTGTATGCCAAAGTGCCTCATAAGGCATAATACCAAATTTTTAACTTTCCAAAAATTTCTAGGTGTGCACGATATCTGTCAGCTAATGTTCAACCTGAATACTAAACATGAGAAAAAGGCAGATGGTTAATTGGTTATAGCCGGAAAAAGAAAAAAAAACTGACAACATCTACTCTGAATATTAATAAAATTTTGTTTTTCTTCTTTTACAAAACTTTGAAACAAAATAAAAACACGACCAATGTTGAAATATTCGATGGAATTTGGTCAAAAATTCTATATAGTCTTATGTAGATTTACATTTTTTCTTTTTCATCCACTAATAACTCTTTCAATCGTATGAAAAAGAAGAAAGTGAATAGATGTAAGATATCCAGTTTTTTTTTTTTTAAAAAGAACACATAGTTCAAAAGTAAATTAATAAATGTTACTTGCTAAGATGTAGAGTGTTCAATTGTACTTTTTAATGAACTTTGGCAGATGTTGAAACTAACCATTTTCCCTAGATGGTTGGCAATTTGATTTAATAAAATTGGGGATTAATTACTACTCATTAGAGATAATATAATTTGACCACACCTAAATCAAGGGTTTGAACATACTAATTCCTCACGACAATTTATCATAGACACATGAACGTGTATTGATAATTGAGATTTAGCTTTGAAGGTAAAGTTGTATCTTAAAATTAAATATTTTCGATACTCATACCAGCAACAGGGAACAGTTAATAATAATAAGTGGTGATTAAATTATGAATTTAAGATTAATGGCTGACAAAGAATCATGGGGTGTGCAATCTATAACTCTCTTTTTCTTCGTGTAGTTCGTGCTTCTTCTTTTTTTTTCTTTTTTTTTCCTTTTTCGTAGTTAAATTAGGTAGACCGGGAAAACCTCATTGCAAATCAAAAAAATGGATTAACAGAAAGTTTAATCTCTGATTTGAATAAACGTGGACCCTCTTTGATACGTTATTGTCTCCACAACCACAATATTGGCTGACAAAAACAAATGTTTTATTTGTTTAGGCCCATCATCATTGTTTTTTGCGTTCAAATTATTATTGCATAGTTACTTTTACCACTAAATAAACAAGATTTTATTTTTGTTAATAGGTTTAAAACATGTTTCTTTCGTATACATAATTAAATCTTAAAGTTTGTATTTCAGACGAAATTTGTAGACTACTAACAACAAAATGAACAGAACATCAGACATTTACAATGAACTTTTTTTAATGATGTAACCTCGAATTATTGTATTGTCAAATAACATTAGAGAGAAAAGCAAATTAGGGAGAGGAACATAGAGGAGTGTATTAGTGGGAGAGAAAGAGGAATTTTGAGAGGAGTGGGATGATAAGAAAAACTTTAGACCCACCCACAAAGCATTTTAATCTTTGAGAAATAAGGTAAAGCGTAAAATATAAAAGTAAGAAAAAATAAAAAAAACAATAAAGCAATGCTGCTAAAATAAAGAAATATTTTGTAACGTAACTAAAATATTATTCCAACTGGTCACAGCGGAACGAATAATGATGAACCTAACTACGGAAGTAACGGAATTAGTAGAACAAGTATCAAAATATTCAAGTCTGGTTAGTGTGAAAAAGTGAAAAAGTATCTTTGTTTTTTCATGAATGATAAAACCTACGTTCTTGAAGACACACGTAAACGACTAAAGTTTTGGACCAACAAGCTTTCATTAATTTGATTTAATATCATAAATGTATTTACTGATTTAGTGGATTTCAATAACTAAATTTCATTTACTGATTTAGTCGGTAGAAATTTTCTGAATCACCTGCCAATATTGACTCATTTAATAAGTAGCTTCCATTGCAATCAATCAAAACAAATTCTCTTGGACCTTTCTGTTCATTTACCTTCTTTTTGGGGTCAGAAAATAAATATATCAGTAATGAAATTTGAACGAATAAAAGTAGAATAAAGGTAAGGGTGGGGTGCTACAAGAGGCCCAGCCCATTTATTGCCAGTTGTTAGAATTGCCGGCTTAGGTCCAAATCATATATAGATGTTGTGTATATATAGGTGTGGCCTTTTAGGTAGCAATCGAAATTAAATTTTGTGATGTCAAAAAAGAAAATTCTAAAAAAATTAATTGTTATAGGTGTGGCCTTTTAGGTAGAAATAGAAATTAAATGTTATGAATTTGGTTGGTTATCTAAGAATTGTTACATTGTCGGATAGAGATCGAACGTACGTATGATGACTTGCGACAAAGGAAAGGAGTGTATAAACTGCATACACATTAAAAATTAAAATTAACATTTTTACTTTATTTACTGGTGAAGTAGTCTATCCTTGAAGGTTTTGACCGCATCTATTGGCAAATTAAAAGATGTTAAAACTGATCATATGATCCGGGAATGGTTTTGGCAACTCATTTGATTTTTTTTTTTGGTTTTAAATAAGGGATAAATAAACAAATTTAGGGTATGTTATCAAGTTTAAAGTTTATAAAATTTTATAGTCCGTAAATATATGGTAGTAGTTTTGTAGTATGTAAAGTTTGAGAATCATTTCACAAAAGAAAGAAAAAACATAATATGAAATTACAACATAATACGGTTCGTGGAGCAGCTTTTTGTTCGATTGGGGATAGTTTCATTTAAGCTCCACGGTGGTGTTACATCGTAGAATAGAGGCGGCGGTTCTGGTTTTGGCGGTTATTATTTATGTGGAAGATGATTTATTGGCTTTTGCAAGTTCGAGATGGTGGTTGGAGGCGATTTTTTGGCTACCCATAAAAGCTACCGTACTGCTAAATATGTGATAGTTCGTCAAAGTGGTTTCTTTTCGTGTGTTCTCCGAGAAAGTGTATGTGCCTTTTCGTTTTAGGTTTTGAAAGCTGGCCTCGGGAAACGTTGTTTGTGGCAACAATGATGAAACTCTAGTTCTTAAAGATTAAAACATCAACGCGGATGTCCGAATTTCAGTGTTCGGAATTGGTGTTTCTTCGTTGGGTTTTGACTGTGTTTGCTTAGGTGTGGACATATCTTATTATATTTTTTGGTTCGTTTTTGTGTTACTGCTATTTATTTGTTATTTTGTAGTTTTTGGTATTTATATTTTTTTATTATCTTTGTATTTTTGTCAAAAACTGAAAATGATATACAATTTTACATTTTACATGAAAAAAAACTTGGTTGACCAAATCAGTTCAAAGTGAATAACGGTAGCAAAACTTGTGGATATTTTATTGGACAGCTGAACCGGTTTCGCAAAATTTGATCACGGAATAGCGTTAAAAGAGCCATATACCGAGTGGCGTTTCTGAAACCAAAAAAAACGTCTTGTTTCCTCATTCTAAAGTAGCAAACAACACACAGTTTCTCTTTTCTATCAGATTTTTGTTTTTCTTCTTCATCCCTCGCTCTGGGCCGCGTTCTAACAAAACTCTCCGATCATCCCAAAGCAAAGCTTGGTTTCGTATCTAATCGTAAGTTTCATTTTTTCTTAAAGGGTTTGTATCGATCTCTAAGTACATCTCTTAGGAGGATTTTACCCTAATTGTTGTAATGGACTGCTCTTAGAAACTTAACCTAGATCTAGATTGGGAACCAAATTCGATTGTGATGTTTAGGTCATAGAACCCCAAATTATGAAATGAATGCATCGATTTGATAGAAACCCTAATTTCGGGGTGAAATGGATTCGATTCTGAGTAGTATGTTTTCTGAGTTGGAGTGAGTTGAGAAACGAGATTGGTTTCATAATGGAACCGAATTTGACTGTGATGTTTAGGTCAGAGAATACAATTTATGGAATTGATGCGTAATTTTGATAGAGATCCTAATTTTTTGGGGTAAATCGGATAATGAGTAGTATGTTTTTTGAGTTTGCAGTTGAGATGGGTTTCATAATGGAATTTGCGGAGAACTTAGTGCTGAGATTAATGGAGAATCCAGAAGAGAGAGACAGGAAGGCAAGGGAGCACATATATGAGATGCACGAGAGGTGCAAGAAGATTAAGGAGATGTGGGCATTACCTATTCGTCCTTATGGATTTTGGACCTTTGAGCGTCACAACGCTCAGCTTCGTTGGGATCCTCAGATTAGTCAGGTGGCTGGTCGAAGGGATCCTTATGATGATCTCCTTCAGGACAACTACACTCCCCCTTCTTCTTCATCTTCAAACTAATCAGACAATGGTGAGTTGCTTATATCCAGCATTTGAATGTGTTCTTTTTCTACTACATAATCCATAGTTGCTTTTGTCTCTGTTGGTAGAGGAATTTGCGTTGGTTGATGTATGATTTAACCTTTTGAGAGTTTAAGCTATATTGATATGGGGTGGTAAATGTTTTCTGTTTAGTAGTGAATCCTTGGATCACCCGCATAGTGGACGAGTTTGTGCATCTCTTCTCCTTAACATATGTGCTTGGAATCTGCACTCTTACTTCCTACTTATCTACAGTTTTTGTCTGTCTATAGAGGAATTTGTGTTGGTTAGATTTCACTTTTTGGGTTGGACGCAATTGTGTAAACTAACTGCTGTTCAAATTGAGGGTCTAACCTATACTGATATAAGATGATCAGGTGGTAAATATTTTCTGTTCTGTACCGAAGCCATGGTCGCCTGGACCTAAGTATATTGTTCATCTGTTGAGTTTTACATCTCTCCTACTACTTATTTACAGTTTCAACTTCAACTATTTCTTCTTTAAGCATACCTAGCATAGCTGCTTTTAGGAAATGAAACTCGATTTTGATCCCTTTGTTTTATATATTGCAGAAAGAAGATGCGGTGTGCTGTCTGTGGATGGATGCATTTGTCTGTTTTCAAGCTATTTCTCCCAGAATTGTACTCCCTTTTGTTTCTATTTGTTCTTCAGGTGTCTGGGAGCTTGGTACAAACTCAAATAACCCAGACTTGTTTTCGTATGAGTGAGTAATAATACTCTTTGATTCTTAGTAAAGTTGTTTTGATTTTCCTTCTCCATCTCCATCTTTGATATGGATATATATACATTCTTAATAGTAGTAATAAAATTTTGTTCTTCGAAGTTTTGTTGCTAAAAATACCTCGACTGGTTCCAAAGAAGATAAGAAACACACACATCACATTTTCACACAACCAAGAAAACACTAGCTAAACAGCTTGTCCAAGTTATAAGATCATTTACATATGTAACCAAACACAACCAACCAAACTTTCCAAAGGCAACAAACTAATCACATACGTTTTCAATCTGTGTCCGAATCAGATGACGATTTACTTCCATTAGTATTATCAGTAGTAGTATCTCCTTTCTTTCGTGCTGCATACTCCTTTTCATAAGCCTTTACAATGTCATCAACAGGAACCAATGGAAGATAACCGAAACCAGAGTAACCCATCTGACTCATGTCGTTTACCAGCTCGTTGTACCGACCGGAAAATTTTGCAGCCACAGGCAAAGCTTTTTCACCCACTGCATGAATTGGTTTGTACTGATTGAGTTTAGCCCAGACTTTAACCGAGCTGATCACAACGACATATTTGTACTCGATGGCAGCATATTTAAAGGCAGCTTTGGGACCACCAGTACGAGCCTCTTTCACAAAGCATTGAGCCTTCTCTGTTGCTTTGTAGATGAATACATGTGCATGAGTTACCACTTTCTTAGCCATTGGAGGAGCGTGCTTATCAAACTTGAACGAAACTTCACCAACCTAGAAAAGTAAATAAAAGTGAGGACTTAACAACTAAACACGATTTTGGTTTCTAAGTTGTAACAAATTAGGTCATCAGATCTAACCTATCTAACAATTTCTGGGGGAGATCGAGCAAAATTAGATTAGGTTACCTTTTGATCTAGAAAAAGCAGGAGAGAATCTGGAACATCCTTGAATTTGTTGATAACAGGGGTGACGACGGAGGTGACGGCTCCTTCCACTTTTTCCACGGCCGATTTCAGAGGACCGGAGTTTTGTTTCGCGTAGTCGTAGAGGTTTGAGACGGAAGCCAGAATCTGGATGGCTGCAACTCTCATGAACCCTAGGTGCTTCAGCCCTACCTCCTTGCTATTTTTCTTCTCCGTCTCCATCTACAACCAACAGATGAATGAGATTCTGATCGCAATTTTGAGTGGAGGAAGAACAAAGTGATGATGATCTTTACCTTAGTGCTTTGCCTTCAAAAATCTCGCCTGTCACAATTCTCTATGACGTTGTGAAAAAACAAAGTATCTTCGCATCACGTTGAGGAGTTGAGGACTGGTTAAAAAACAGGGAGGGACGGACTTCTCCACACGATCTAACGGTTGAGAATAGATCTGGATTCTGGAAGGTAGGACTGGCTTCTGGAGGGTGGGGCCCGCTTGATAGCGAATCCTTTTCTTGATATATACGTGTCGTGTGTGGATGTTTCTAGATGTCTAGCTGTGGGCTCTACATGACGAAAAGACACACGTACGCTTCCGATTGCGTGGTGATCGTATAATTCTTTAAGGTTTTGTTTCTATAAGACTGTAGAGAGCATTGACTATAAATGTTTAATAATCCACGATAAATGTTGGAGTTTGATTAAAACGTTTCCAACCTTTAATGCAATAAATTCTCCTCCCAAAAGCCATAAGATATAGTAGTAATAGTTTAAGATAAAACAAGCATGAAAATAGTCTGAACTCTGAACGCAAAGGGGAAATAAGCAATACCAAGCGAGTGTATCAGAATTTGTAGTCATAACCACGGAGGAAGGTGGTTGTTGTGTCTGATAGAGGTATCTTCAATTAGTTGAGTTTTCTGACGCTTAGAGTACACTACAGAATTGGCTCTCTTACCTGATAAACAGATCACAAGAACCAAGGCGTATGTCAGTTTCAGCATTATAACTTAGGTTGAAAACATATAGAGAGTAATGTGGTTTAGTGTAAGAGACCATGCTGGTTTTCCTGTAACGCCTGTCTTGTGAAGCTTGGCTAAAGTTGACTGTGTCGGGCTCCTTAGCAGCCGCTCCATTTAGCGCAAAGCTCTCCCTCGAAGCCACAGGCTGAGCCACAATTGCCAAATTAGCAATAGTCACACACAATAGGAGGATATATTACTACTCAATGGTGATTTTATCCAACCTGTGCCTTAGTGCTAATAGGAGTGTTGTTTCCAGCTTTAGAAATGGTCTGTTCACTTAGAACAGAGCCGTTCTGCTGCATCCCACCAGATCTTCCTTTCGTACGTGTGAAGTCTGATCCTATGGAGTGGATTCCTCCACATGTAGATACATCTGTTTGTTTCAAATATGTCAGATCGATTAAACAGTTCAAAACTTGGGTGTAAAGTGTGAACACAAGTGTACCTTCGGTTGCTTTGGTCTGTAATCCATTGGTCTTGTTTATAGCTTCGTTAATATCCATATCCTGTGAAGGCAAACACATTATAAAGCAGTTCCAAGGATTTATTTTATTTTTCAAGAATTATTACCATACCGTCTGTGGCAAGAACCTTTCTGACTTCATTTAGCTTCTTCTCAGTTAAACTAGAATGAACCACACGCATCCCTGTTTATGCATATTCATCAATGAGGAAACTGTAACACAATAACAAAAATTAAGAAAACAGAAAGGGTCTAAACTGAGGCAGCAAACCTAGCCTGCGGTTGCTAGAAGTTTCCACATAGCCCTCTTGGTCATTCTGTCGAGTAATTTACAAACTGCAGTCTGATTGGCTTCACCATCCAGCATGTCGTGAAGCTTTGTAACGGTCACATAATTCATAGGAAGAGAATGGTATAGAGCCTAACAAAAAACCATGTGTCAATGATAGGTCTTAGAGCCATCTTTAATTATCCATCCTTTTTTGCCTGCGTATCAAACATAGAGTATGAAGTCCGAGTTTCTTACTTCATGTACATGTAGTCTTCAGGAGCTATCGGTTTCCCATCCTTTGGAGCAATTTGATCATCAGCTTCATCATTCACAAAGGTGAATTCGCTCTCTGGTGTCTGGTGATATTTTGGATAAAGTTGGAAGAAAACAAATTAAAAAAAAAAAGAGAAAAACAAGTAATGAAATCAAATCATTAGGATTGGATTAATTAAACACCTTAAGCTCTGTTTTTAATGTATGTGTCCTTCCCCGTTTTCGAAATAACACCTTCTTTCTCGAGCTGATCCATGATTTCTGAGAGTCAAAATGTGACAAGTTAGCGGAGCAAGATAGACTCTGAAGTTACCAATATAAAGTAATTAGAAAACTCTATATCTCGTCATCATATGATGCTTCAAGCGTGTTTTTGCCTAGTGATTTTCGTCAAGCCTTGATTTACTTTCAGATAGAACCTGAAATAATAAAAAAGGAGTTATCTGGGAAGTTTGCAAGAATATCTGTGAGCTCCAGAGCATCTAGGTGACGGGAATTGATCCAGTCCTTGACCCTTGCTAACTGCTGTTCATTTTCAACCGGATCCTGTGTATTGTCATCTTGAAGCATTTCACAGATAGGTGAAATCAGAAGAAAGCTTTTCTAATTCCGTGAAATCAAACTTCTGCGGTAACATTTGTATAATTCACCTTCATCGAGCTCTCCATCATAATCATCATCTTTTTTCTCCGTTAGAACATCAAGTTTACTCAGATTAGTGGAAAATTTAGTAGACTGGCACAGCATACTAGGATTTCTTAGTCATCATTACCTACTGCTGTCACAATGAATTGATTTTCTTGTGTTTGACTGATCTGGAAACAACAATGAACAGTATGTTTCAGCCGCAGCAGAGTGTAATGCACGTAGGATGTAAATATCTGAGTAAAATGCAGGATGAGCAAATAAAAAACTTTGTGTTAACCTCGCTATCTGAATCAGAAGGCTGGTCATCATGTACAGAATCAGGTCCTATACTCTTCCCATCATCTTGCATGTCATCATTTTCATCCTCACAAGGATCAAGCACGCTCTTGACATGCACAGAACATCCACAATAGATTGACATCATAAGACTGAGAAATATGTCTAGCGAGTTGCATATTCTTCAATCACATTATCTTTAACGCTAACACAAGATGTTTGCTGTTAACATTCCCAATTTCCATTCTCAGAGGATTCTTTGTCCATAAATACTGAGCTTCTTCTTCTGTACAGCCTCTGAAGAAAGGTGGCTCGTAATCTGGTGGCTGCAAAAAGGTCCCAATAACAGCTCTCAGTCTTGACAATATTCCAAAGGAAAGCAAAACTTTGTCACAAAACTGGAATGCTTATTATCACAATGTGTCAGTCTAGAAGTCAGAGTCATTACACGAAAGAAGCTCTATTCAAGCTGCACTGAGATCATAATAATATCACCAGGGTTCAAATAACCATACCGTCACATCATCATAGTACGATTGTGCGCTGGAGCAAAAGCAAAAAGTATTAATCTCAACAGTATACCTTTTCTTTTTTTTATATCCAGGAGGCTGGGATCCCGTGGGTCCCTAATCCTCCATGAGGCAGGGCCCAGTGCATCGTAGACTCCTTAGTTCCATGATAAGAAACAAAATCATCAAAAATAAACGACGATACAGTTGAAACGAAGCGTTGATTGCTAAAATGGTAAGTCTAGAAAAACCTTTCTCCATCCCGTCAATTAATCGGCGTGACTCAGCGTCCATAGGCATTAGCTTCTTGATCTTCATATCTACAAAAGCATCCGCCACATATTAGTTTCTATATTTACAGAAATTGAAATTTAACTGTGGATTTCTTTAGATCCCAGAGCGAGAGCTCTAGAAACTTCCAGATTAACGTCTCACCTAAAGCAGGAACCGATTTATCGTTGAAATACTTCTCAAGAAAGAGACCTCTGATGTAACTGGTGTTGAAGATAGCAATACGAAGCAAGTTCCAAGTCGATTTCAACAAAACGACGATCAAAACAAAGACGTCAGTGTAAAAGAGCTACAAACGTAGAAACAGTTCACGATTCCTCAGATTAAGGAGAAACTATATGTATCGCAGGCATACAAAGCAGAATAAGAGAATGATATGTTAAATCCAGATAAATATCTGCGAATATCACCAGGAAGTAACGAGAACTTTCACTTATCGTTAAGTTACAAAAACTCGAAAGCTCGATGATGACGTAACTTACCAAAAGAAGCAAGTCCTGCTCAGTGATCTCTGCTTCCTTCAGCTTCTGAACTTACTACCTGAGAAAGAAGCAAACGAGAAACAAAATCAAACTGAGAAAACTGGAACAGAGGGAAAACTTCCCAGACTATGAGAAGAACACGGAGAAGAAAAATTGATGATCGGAGTCTTCAGATTACCATTTTTGCAGAGGTATGAAACGGAGAACGTGATTCGTGGTCGCAGTAATCTCACAGAGCTAAAGAGAGAAGAGAAATTTCAAAAAAAGTTGAAATGGAAATGGTAGTGTGAGAGTCTCTCCGCGAGCTCGTTTGAAGTTTAAATGGAGAAGAATACTTAGGGGCAACGTTAGCAATTTGTCGATGATAGCAGGGGCAATATCGATCAGTTAGGTTAACGTCTCGAAGATATTTAGGGGTAATGCTGGTATTTGGTGATAATAGTAGGGGTAGTATCGACTAATTACCTCTAACGTCCTATGTAGGCTGTAGTCACGCACAAGCGCTACCAAAAGTTCGTTGCGCAGAGTGGGACCTACATATGACCGTTTTGAGTAATCGCAGAAATGAGGTTCCTAAAAATACGATGTGATGGCAGTGTCAACGTTCTTGCAACAGCTCGTAAAATGTTTTGCTTGAACTGATAAACTTTTTTAAAAAATTGAATTTATCTATGGATTGAAAGTTTAGCAAGTTTAGATTCATATTTTTGTGGTCTACTAGTTGAGGATTCATATGTGGATCAAGGCCTCGGTTTTGAGTCCTCAAACATCAATGGTGGTAGGCTAATTTTGAATGTTTTAAATGACAAAAATGTCATTTTCGCGATGGCTTTTATGAACCTATTCTCTCACCTCGTGGGTCATATAATTCGTGAAAAATCGACCTTTTTATGTTAAGTTGTCCAAATCTAAAGTGACAACAAGAATTGAGTGGTAAAACTAAGAGAGAAGAGAGAAGGATGGCATGTCCTCAATCCTGAAAACATCATCCATCATCAGCTCTCTCTCCAGCTGCATCCTCGTACATCGTAGCACATCCTACACCAATACCATCCATCATCCATCAATACCATCACCATTACAAAGTATGTATGTATATATCATATGGAAACGCGATCGACTCACATTGAATTCCATGTAAGTGGCGTTTTTGTCCAGCCATTGCTTGTCCATTACCGCAAAGGCCACGCAGTAAAGTACATCAAAGGCCCATTCGTTTTCTGGATTCCAAAATCAAGTAACCAGAGCCATGATCTATCATAAGTTATAACCAGAGAGAAATGTTTTCCATAGTTTACCTGACAGCATTTGTAAGAACACAGACCGTACAAAAGTCCTAGGCTTTGCTGCACATGTAATAAGAATCAAAACCAGTTTTGCTTCACAAACTAAGTCAAAGACATTAGACAGAGGAAACTCACAGGCTTCTAGGTCAAGCATTTGCATGATCATGAAGGTGATGTTGACGCCAGCTACCGCAAATGGATATTCCCAAACCGCTCTTTTACCTCCTTGTTTCTTCAAAAGACGCTGAAACGAAGTCTACACCAATGGAACAGAGGACATTACATAAAGAGAGTTTATATATGAATCTCTGAAAGTAGAAAGTGATGGGAAGTTAAGTTTACCGAGAATGTCTTGGCAAAGAATAGAAGATTCTCTAGTGATATGAATCCAGCTCCTCTGAAATCAGTGGATGGATCTCTTCCTTGCCATCCCATATCTTTCCATTGATCTGAGATCAAAGCTTGAAGCTTTTCACCGGGATAAGTAGCTGACCACAGTGCTCTCAATGCATCTTGGTGGTCGGGTCGTGATGCATCAAAGTAATTCTTCATTCTCTCCCTCAACTTCTTTAGTCTTTCTTCCTAAAAAGAAACCAAACAGACTCATAAAAATGCTTTCATTAGTTAACCAATAAATGGAGATGTTGTTTCTATTTGTGTGTTACCTGCAATGGTGTCAAGTTAGAGCAGATGCGTTCATAAGCTCTCTTGCGGTTGAAGCATACACATGTTAGGCTCTTCTTGATTCTCCAACTAGGCGTGCCAACACAACTTGCTTCCTCTGCATCTGCATTAATCAGCCCTGTATAAACAAAGAAGAACACACCAAGATTATGAGGATTTTAAACCCCACAAGAACATGAAGCCAGCACCTAAGGAAGGTTCCATTACCTGCTCTGTTGTTCATAACAAAGCTATCCTAGACAAACTGAGTTCGGTTATTACATGAAAGCATCTCATACTAAGTACTAACTATAGAACTAAAGTAGCTTCCATTTGAATTGAAGCTCCAAACACACTTGGTCAAATCATAAGAAGATGAGGGCACCAAGTACATGCTAGTAACATATATCTCATTGACCAAAACCCAGTTTTTTGTTTGGTTTCGATTCCTATTTTCGGTTTATGAATAACCAAGTAGAAACCAAGTGGATCATTTGGTTTGGTTTGGTTTTGATAAAATATATAAAAGCTTTTCAGCAAAATAAGGATTCAATCGGTTATTTTCTATATAGTTCGTGTTCAGTTAAAGTTTTCTCGGACATAAAAAAATAAATTCAAATGAGTTTAATTTGTTTTCGGATTTTTTGATCATATGGTTTAGATTAGGTTTAGATTGGTTGAACAGTCCTATATCTGGTTATGAATTATGATACCATTTTACTATTTTCTAATAGCAACATTAGCAATTATCATTTACCTAACTTACATATGTTGCTATCTACCCTATTTATACTTCCAAAAAGTGCCCATTTAAACAATTTTTTCATATTTATATATTGTTATCAACCTAATTCACTTTAGATATGACAACTCTGACTTCGTTGCCATATAGTAACAATGTGATTACTCTTTGAAGTGAATACCATTTAAAATTTTGGTTTAGATTCAGTTTTCTGCATTTGCCAAAATTTGGCTCTAGATGCTGATCTAAGATATATATAAGAAAATTTGGCACTCTAATGTAAGAAAATAAAATTCTACAACTAATCCAAAGTGTAAATGTGTAATTTACCTAAGAAGATAGATCTAGTAAAGTTGAGTCACGTGGCAGACAGATTGAATCATTCACTATTTCACGGATCTCTCAGACCCGCCCGATTAAAAGCCGGTGCAATCCTATGAACAACCGATACGAATTATTTCACTCTAGGGGCCCACAATGGGCCCCAATCTTCGATTATGATTCAGACACAAAATGAAGTCGATGCTCCTTCGAGCCCGACACCTAATAATTGTGCCAAGAAGAGTCCCAAAACACCACATATACCATTATATTCGATACCATATAGTAAAATACTAATTTCCCTGTAGATATGTTTCTTTAGTCATCACTCATCACACACGTTACTGAGTTTCCGGTCAAATATACTGTAGATGGTCTAACTCTGCTACAGACTACAGTTATCAGCGTTGAGCGAAAAAAAATTCACTGACAACGACAGTTAATTATACACATTTTCATTTTTTCAGTTGATAAATACAAACTTGGATCACTTGGCACAGTTTTGGAGTATTTTTAATTTGGAAAATGAAAAGAAATGGAGATTTTAAATTTGTGAAATTATTGATGAGATTAGTTCACACCCACACATCATCGAGAATTTTGTTTCCGTTTCTTAAAATGAAGAAGAAAAAAATCGCATTGGATGGATCTAATCTCATATTATGAGAGTAAAAATAAGGAAAGATAAACAAATGCTGTAAAAAAGAAGAAGATCAAATAAGGAATTTTTTAATGATTTACGATTCCCATTGATTAGACGTTACCAATTATAGAAAATATAATTGCAACAATATTGAAAATAAATAATATGGAAAGAGAGAGCGTACCGGCGGAGGAGGCAGAGACGTCGGAGTGAGCGTCGCAACCGCGGAAGGAGGAGGGAGGTGAGAGATGACGTGTCCCGACGCATGAAATTCTGACAACTCGCATCTCCGGTTGAGATATTCTCTGCAGATTCCGGCTGGTTTTGGCGGAGAGAACGTGCCTGTAACTCTCTTACTTACTCGTTACTAGTCAGCTTCGACGACTGCGAGTTGTTTTTATAGAGAACTCGTCAAGTAGTTACCAAAATGACGTATATGCCCCTTTACTATGATTCCAGACTTTATTACACTTGCACTTTTTCGGACCATTTCCGGTTCAAAGAGATTATGGGAGCCTGAGGTTCCAAAATACTAGTGGCATTTTTTAGAACACTACATAAAATAAATTTCCATTAATGAAAAATGGAAAATAAAAAAATACGCATGTCACAATACATTCAGACAAAAAGAGATTTCCATATACTTGGCAAGTCTTTTCAACCATAGAACTCATGAAAAGACTTGACAAGTTCGCTAAACTTATCCGGAACCATTTGCCAATAATAGTAGAAGCTAGTTCATGTTACCAAATTATGGTATGTTTGAAAGACACAAATTTAGCAACGCTCTACTTAAATTTCGTGGTGTAGAGGCTCCTGTCAAAATGTATTTACCTATTTTCACAAAATCTCAGTTCTTAACACATCATCTCTTAGTGCAACAACGTTTCATTCTTACAACTAGTAGACTCTTAAACCATAGATAATCATTCTCCAAGCACACAGATTGCTACTAAGCACTTCTCATTGGATTTTTTAAGATTTCTAAATCACGAAAATCCTGATACGAGACTATGGTTAGGTTGATTAGGGTAAGGTTAGGACGTTTTAATTAAATAGTTTTGGTGTTTTTTCTTTTTAATTTAACATTAATGTATTTTTCTTTTTTAATTTAAGCAATGATAAGCTTGTACGTAGGCCTATATAAGGACCTCTTATGATTGATAAAAATTCAACTTCCAAAAATTAACCTCTCCAAGAGAAACTAGGGTTAAGAGGAAGTTTAGCTTAAATTTTTATTGTCTCTTACTTTTAACAAAGATTCTGATTACGAGTTCAAAAATGAAATATTTGGTTCGTATCAATTTGGTATCAGAGTCGATCGATTCTATGGGAGAGAGCCAGACCGTATCCGCTCAACTCGCGCAAATTCTGAAGAAGATGGAGAGTTGGGACACAAAGATAGAAGAAATGAAGAAAGAAATTAGTGAGAAGCTGGCCCCAATCCACTCAACGATTGGTGAGCTCCAAGAGGCAACAGAAACACAAAAGTCGGTTTTAGAAGCGACCGTTGCCAAGGAAGAAGAAGAATGAGCGCAAAACCGGGCAGAGGTGGCTGAGCTTCGAAGAGATCAAGTGGAAGAAACCTCTGCTGCTGATGGGAAATCTCCTTTGGTTTTCAGAGAAAACAAACACAGCGATTCCTATCTCGCTTCTCAGAGATATGCAGGGGACTTTGCTGCAGGTACTAGTGAATATAAGATGGCTTCCACGGGAGGTCCATGGACAGCTCGTTCGTTGGGTAGGGAACTTGGTCATTGTTGGGTAGATGGTGGTGGTGACTGGCTGGTTCGACCAATTGGAGCACCACTCTACGACAAACAATCGAGCCTAGCTCATGAAGATTTCTTAACAAAAGAAGGAATGTCAGGACAGAATGGTTACGATTTAAAGGGAGATTGAGGCAAGGGTTTAGAGATGTGTGTGATACCACCTTCAAAGATGGAATTTCCACCTTATGATGGAGCCACAAATGCCGCAAAGTGATTGCAGCAGTGCAAAGATTATTTTGAAGACCAGGGTGTTGGTTTTCCTCCTAGTGGGAAAACCAATTTGGGTGAGAACCAAACATTGGTGCTAATTTAATTCATGACGTTGTATTGAGTTGTAGGTTAACTGGAAATATATAAAGCACTGTTAACCTAATTTTTGTGTAGAGAAATCAAAGAAAAAGGGAGTTAATTTTCAGAGGCAAAGAGGAAAAAGAGATCTGTCAGAGTTTCGTATTTTCAGCGTTTGGAGACTAATACGAGCTCCGATCTTTCTGAGTTTTTGTGGGTAGCTTATTGACTCAGTATTCTTGAGATTCAACGGTGGAGTGTTTCAACGGTTGGTTTTAGAGAAATCTTAGTTTTATAGCAGCTGTTGTCGTCAGGAATTTGACAATTTTTCAGCAGTTACGTCTGGAGTGTTTGGGAGATCCAACGGTGAGTCCTTTTTTTTTTGAGTTAATATTTTGCAGAGGTGTTCTTGACTCGTTAATCTAGGATTTGTACGGTGGAGATCTGATTAGAATACCGAAATTTTAGTGAACTTAGGGACGTTTGGTACTGCTTATTTCTATATTTTGTATTGCTCTTTTGTAGTGTGTTCTTTGTGTTGGAGATTGCTCTTTGGAGTCTTAGTGTCTGGATCTGTTCTTTGTGAACAGTGAGGACGTGGTTGTAACTTAAACACATTGGTGATAGTGAATTTTTGAGTGGACTACGGTCCTGTGGTTTTTACTCCTCATATTGAGGAGGTTTTTCATGTATATTTTTGGTGTGTCATTTACTTTTTTGCATTGAGTTTTGCTGCCAAGTATTCTATATTTTTACACAAGTGTGGGAAACTTTATTCCGCTTGCTCATTTGTGTGTTATTTCCCCAACAAAGGCATCCTTAATGATGATGCACGAGTTCGCCAAACCACCTTCGTCTTGACTAGACAAGCATATCATTGGCACAACAATTTAAGAAGGTTAGTTACACATAGATTGAGTTGGGCTGAATTTAAAAGATTTTAAGAGTCATTTTGGGAGAGCTGATGCAGTGAATCCAGTTGGGGAGTTGTGTAATTTACGACACACCGAAACCGTCGACGAATACTGCAATCAGTTCGAAGAATGTTTTGGGAGGCAGACAAGACTCACGGGAAACCAACAATTGTGGCAATTTTGCGCAGCATTAATAGATAATTTGCGAAATGAAGTCAAGTATCTGCGTCCTGAGACAATCTTTGAGGCTATGGAATATGCACGGGAAAATGAATACAAGATTGATAGCGATAAACAGACAAGGACGTTTGGAGGCCATCTGCCCCAACATCACGACACTCAATTCCATTAGTTAGGCCAATGATGAGAGGAAACCGTGTGGGTCGAAAGGAAGGAAGGAGAAAATTTGCTGCCTCAACAAACAAAAACAAAAAAATCTCCTCAAAAGCAGTTTTGGAAGAAGTTGACTAGTGCAGAGATGGCAGAACTACGAGCAAAAAATCTATGAATTGTGATGAGTTTTTCTCACCAGGGCATGTCAGCAAACAAGTCTTTTTTTACATAGTGTCAGTCATGGATGGAGATAATCAAGAGGACGAATCATTTGAAGAGGAGAACCTGGAGAAATATATGAGAGGAAATGGAGTTGGAGCTTGAGTACAAGCTCCTAGTCTAAGAGGGGAGTAATGATAGGATTTAACAGTTTTGTGTTTGGTTTTATTTTGGTTTAATGGGTTTCCTTTTAGTATTAGGTTTTGAGAGTTTTTCTTTTAATATTAGGATTAAGGTTTGGTATTTTTACTTTTAATTATGTTTAAGTCGGTTTGTATGCGAATCTATAAAACGACTTCTTATAATCAATAAGATACGCAATTTTCAACAATTAGCCTAATTCTTAGATTAAGAAGAATCTTTGCTTGAATCTCTTTCTATTTTCGAGATTTAGCAAACGGTTCGGTTATGAGATCTCAGTCTAAGGCTTTGGCTCATATCAAAACCTTCTTATTCAGAGACCAATATAAGCAATGGATTCTCTTATTTCTTAGCATAGTCCTACCATAAACAATCTGACAACATTTTACAATATCAAAATCCCATGATAGAAGCTGAGACAAGAAGAATAAAGAGCAGCTTGATCCTCTTGTTTCCATTACAAGTTTACAAAAATAGGAACTGTAATCTCAAACCTTACAAGATATAAGTATCTGAATCGGTGATCCTCAAAGAGAAATAAAAAGCAGATAAAGTCGAAACTTAGATGCAATACAAGTTTATGTGGCTACCTCAGATTATTATTAAAAATGATGTTTAAAAGTATATATGCCTATAAATGGATCGTGAAACGCAAATGTAACAAAAGAATCAACAAATGTACAGTATTGGAGAGAATAAAGAATGAAAACTCTTACCTTGAGAATTTTTTTGTTCAATCTTCTTCAGAGCCACCAATCAGGGACTTTCAACCTCCGGTTTCTATGTACAGCGAGCTTGACATTAGGAATCTTGTGTTTTACCTGTCTCCACAACATGTTTACTGCATCTTCTTTCTTGGGCGGGTACTGGAACTCGAAGTGATGAGATACCTTCTTCAGATGTTTCCACATTTCCATCCATTTCTCCTTGGGAAACTGGCGGAGTTCGTTGAGGATGTAGCCCGGTTCAAGCGCCTCTTTTACAGAGAAAAAGATTGAGAATTCTGAGTAGTCTATTTCATCTTCAAAAGGCAGCTCAATTTTGTCGCTTATGATGACCGGAATGCAGTGACTAACAATGGCATCAAATAGGCGGCATGAAGATGGAGTATCTCCTGCTGGATGCAGACAGAACTTTGATGATCTCATCCCTTCCGTAGACTGGTGACAAAACAAAACACAAGGCGAATCATCACTATCATCTTCATAGGTTCAACATCAGATATCTTCCTCTATTCTGCTCTAAATCAGCTTACAAAATTAATAGCACGGACTAACTGATACAAGAACTTAAGATATAAAGCATAGTTTGTAAAGAGAAATCAGAACTTTCTCCCAAGTGTAATAGGTCCCCAGAATGAAGAGCATGAACTACGATATAACCAGTATGAATCCTTGCCTAGCATAACATTTAGACATGAGAGGGATAGTTATTATAGAGAAGAGAGCTTACCACTTTGATGTTTTGTGTCGTTGCTACACTTTTCTCATAATGAACATCAGAGTTACCAGCTAGTAACTTTTCCAACCGAAGACGGATTTTACCTTCGTCTTTCCTGGCTGTATTCCCACGGAAATAAAGAAGCGTAGTACGAGCCTCAAAAGGTTCCGCCATACCATCATCATCATCATCATTAGTAAAGGACTCAACAACATGTACATATGGAGAAACCACATCTTTACTAAGACGTGCCATGTCTTTAGGGTAACGCCCAAAATCAACAACAATGAGGATTGATGCGTTGACTTGTTGCCTTAGAAATCTAAAAGCATTAGGATGTGTCATTGGAATCACATGATCTTTACCTCCTGAACGTTGCCAATACTTAGAACTCTCAAGAAACTCCATTAACTCAACCTGATCACAACAACAGAAACAACTTTTGAATCCAATAATTACGGTTTTTAGTTCCTAATTCGATTCCCAGAACAGTATTGTTCTTGGGGAAATCAAAAGGGTTAAAATTTACAAAATGCCAACGATTTTGACCTGACCCATCAACCCAAATCTAAATCAGAACATTCACAAATCGCCAAAAATTCAAACTTTCCGATCAATTCACCTGTAATTGCCGATCAAATTCAGTATCTGGATCGGTCATATTCTTCCCATGAGTATTAAAACTCAACGAAGAAAAGAAAGGAACATAAAAAGCCTCCGCCAAATCCGGATCAAAAACCCTAATTGCTTCTTTCTCATCATCGCCGCCATTAAGAAGCGAAGCCATAAGCCAATACTCAACGCTATGTTGTCTCTTAATCCCAGAAGTCTGAGGCCAAGAAGGTAAATTCTTACCAGTGAGTGGCTCAACATCTGAGCTATGTGGATCTATCATCGCTACATTAAACTTCTTTGGGAGATCGTACATGTAAACACGAAGAGGTCGTCCTGTGGAGCTACAAGGAGAAGTTACATGGGGTTGAGATTGGAGCTGAGAAAAGTAAGGTCTTGGATTGACGGTTCCCTTGTAAATTGAGAAAGAAGCAATGAGGAAGATGAAGAAGACGATTGTGCATATGGTTTTGCCGTACATTTCTGGGTTTGAGTCAGAGAAAGAATTGAGATTTGGGATTCAACGGTCTTTGTTTTTGGTTTTTTGTTGCTTGTGTTTGCATCGAGTTTTGATGAGATTTGTTGTTGCGTCATAGACAGTAAAACAAAGAGATTATTTTTAGTCAGAATCTGAAACAAATCTTGAGTTTCAATTAAAGAAGGCTTGAGAGAACGATTCGATTATATATATATATATATATATATATATTTTTGGTCAACACCGATTCGAATATTTATATGTTTTTATATTTTCTGTTTAACTTGATCTTTCATTCAATAAAGAGATTATAATTTCATTTTACCGGTCTCGACAACTGATCCGTAACCAACTTGGTATAAATATACGCAACCATCAAACAAACACTAGAAGTTAAGAAATTGGGAAATTGCAGTGGTAAAAATAATGAATAAGTGACTACCACAATAGGAGCTACCAATGCTTCTTGGTAGAAAGATTTTTGTACGCCCTATTTTGAAGCACCAATCTCTAGATACTTTGAAAAATCATATTCCATCCAAAACCCAAAAATGTGCAAAAAAATACTAACAACGAGTATTTGCCAATTCAATATGCAAAACAATTTAATCCATTAATTCACTACGTTAAACTCAAATAGAAATTAATATCTATTTCCCCGGCTCGATGTTGACAGGAAGGTGGTGGCTCAAATCACCATACTAGATTGTTGTCAATTGAAATAATGTTTATGGATTCTGTTTTGGGCATCAATTTTGTTTCTCGATACTTTCGTTGATGTCAATCCGATTTTGTTCATGGCTGAAATATTGATGATGATGTCCATCGGAGTAATGGAAACGGGAAACCACTATATTTATGGAAAATTGTTTAAATAAAGTACATCTGCAAAATAGAAGACTATTTGTATAAATGGAAACAATTTTACACAAAAACATTTTATTTGTTTACGTAGAACTATATTTGGTGATATAATGAGTAGACAGCAAAATAGCATGAAACGGAAAATATTAACTTTTATATACAGTCATTAATGAGATGATGATATATATAGCCTTTAATACACATTATAGTTATGATCACTTTAGTGTAACTGTATGGTGAAAATGTTTAATAACAATCATCGTAATCGTTATAACCAGTTCAAAATCATTTGCAACAGTTAGATTTTAAATTTTGCTTTAATTAGCATTTGCAGGTAGTTACGGTTGATTAAAAAATCAAAAACAGAAAAAATGAAACAAAATTTTATTTTCTCTTATCAAACATTATCATACTAAATTCTTAAATATTTATATATGTATTAACTAAAATCTATTTATAAATATAAACATATTCTTTTTATATAAAAAATGTTTCAAACTTCTTAAAATAAAGTGTTTTAATTAGTCATTTAGATTTTCTTACAAACAAGGTTTTTAAAATTTTATTATATTAATAAAATTTTTGTGTTCCTATACAAATTATAAATATATTTGATATATTTTATGTTAATCCACTACCATAACTGTTGTCAACCAGTCATACAATTTTTTTCAAACACACTTATTTTTAATTGTTAAACCAATCGTATAAATTATTTAATATTATTTATAACCGCAACCATCTATCTCTGCAAACTCCCGCATTCGTAAACGTATCATTTAAACCAGTCAAACTTTAAAAGTTTTTTTGCGTGTTAGACTACAACCAAAAAACAGAAAGGACATGTATGACAACTTTTCATTTGATTTTGTTATTCATTCTTTTTGTTTGATAAAAGATTTTTCAAATCAAATAGATGAAAGGATTACATACTAGGACTAGAAAGTCATACAATGTTTTAGAAAATAAAATGAGAGAAATGAGTAGCATTCGATACAACCATACGAGATCAAAGGAAAGAACCTTAACATGAAACTTTAGGAAGTGAAAGAGACGGCGATTAGCAAACCATTTTTTATTGACAAAAACGATTAGCAAACCTTTCCACCATGACCTCTAGGGCAAACGTTTTCCACCATTTTTTCGTGTTATTTCTTGCGTTTTCTACGTTTGTCAAACCCAGTGGCAGACCCAGGATTGGTCCTTACGGGTCAAAACACAATGGAGTGAAATATCAAAATATACCTTGAAATTTGACAGGTACATACTCAACTAAAATCTGATTTTCTACATTGAAAAAATAAAGAAAATATATATTTTAGGGTGTCAATTGCACCAACTAATGTCTACATGGGTCCTTGGTCAAATTGGTCAATATTATAGACTTACATAGCAGTGTAGAATTAAGGTCTAATTAAAGGAGGTGACGATAAGTTTTCTGAAAGAAGAGTAGAATCTTGTGATACTTAGTTTCTATCAAAGTGGGATCATCAGCCTGAGAAATGGATGCAGTCGGTGTACCATTCTCATTCATGGTTGCATTTGGAACAACCTCAATTGATGCTGAAGCTACTGTAAAAATTGGGGCGTGGACAGCGCATGTAATCAATCCTGCATAAGTTTTTGTAGTTGTAGTGATAGCCGAGACAAGCTCAAAAGCTGTAGAAATAACAATGAGGAACAACGTCAACAAAAGATGTATTTTCACTTATTAGATTATCAACATTTGTGGTTTTTGATTAATCAATGCTTTCAGCATTTCCTATAGCTACTAGTGAAAGAGTTGTAATTGCTTCCAAGTCTAGTGTAGAGTCCTTCTATTTGGTCTCAATAGGCGAGGGAGGAACCTGAATGCTAGAGACTAGCCACTAGTGGCTGTGCAATACAACGAGCAGCTTTGTGACCCAGTTGACCACATCGAGGACACTTTGGGGACAACCATGAGTACATCACATCCACCATTTTGATGGAGCCACTCTTATCCTCAAGAGCAATCTTTTGAGAAAAAAGAGTTTATATAACTTAATCTCAACAAATATTTTAACGTTTCCCATTTGCGTTGGATGTAGCCAAGGTTTGTTTGATAACATAATTTAAAAAATTGCAAAATGTTACTTGCCTGATTATACATGCTAGTAAATTCCTCTTATTTTTCGTAGTTCGCAATATATAAAGTTCAAACTTCAAAGCAAATGGAAATACAAAACAGATAGAAAGTAGCTAAGATAACACAATCTACTTTTGACAACGTCGTATTTAAAAGTCAGAAAAACACAACTTCACTTTGGTATTGACATCTGTCGATAAACATGCAAATTCATTAAAATTTATGATATCACCTTTCAATAGTCTAGTCTTTAACATATTCAAATTCAATGATAAGATATATCAAACTTTAAATAAAAAAAATACTACAAATCTACGTCAAACACAAAAGAAAGAAAAGAAATTAACTTTAAATCAAAATACTACAAATCTACGTCAAACACAAGACAAATCGAATGACACTTTCATGATGACATCTGTATTAATATTCGTTTAATTAATAAATTAGATTAGAGAAACGGAAAATAATATTCGATATGATCAAAAACGTGAGGACTTTTTAGTAACTTCTGGATCCCACATACCACTTTTCACACCGTAACAGTGTTTCTCTCTATCTCTGACACCCAGTGACGGCCTTCCCGTTACGTTCCGTTAAGTTTCAGTTTTTTTTGTTTGTTTCCAATCTCTATCCTATTAACAAAAAAGAATGGTACATTTCAGTTAACATTGTAACCAAACAACTATTTTTTATCCCTACATCCAAACACCATCTATATAATAAAAAAATTATTCATTTATTCATAATAAAAAGTAAATATAAGAAAAATCTCTATACCTAATATATAATATTCCTTATATAACTCATTTAAATTTTAATGGTGGATGGTTCCTTTAGCATGGTGTTTCTTGGTCACAGTATATCACTTGGATATAGAAACCAGACCAATATACTTATGCGGTATTGTTTGTTTAACTTCAAAGTTTTCTTCTTTACAATTTGAAATTCATAAGTATTTTGTAAAGTTTGTTCCTTTTCTTGTACATTGTGATTTCTGGTTTATATTTTGTTATTCAGGAGAGTTTGCAGTTTGTATTTATGATTCACTTTGGACTTTTTCATTGTTTGTGTTATTTTATTCAGTCATTCAATAGTCTGCAACATTGACTAATTGTGTCCCCACTTATTAATGCCAAAATTTTCACCCATTTTGCAGCATCTCTACTTGAATTAGCAAGGCTGGTAGTGGATTCTGGCTGGGCCCTGCCTCGACCTATAATTTTTCTCTTCAATGGTGCTAAAGAGCTTTTTATGCTGGTAATACAGTTATGGTGCTTAGTACTTTTCATATGGAATATTGTTTCATGTTGTCATTATATTGCTCTTGATGTATTTTGTGATTGCTAAATAGCATGAGGTTTCTGTTAACATCTACTTTACATGGTGGTGTGCCTTTTTGTCATTTGTTTAGGGCTCACACGGTTTCATGACGAAGAATAAGTTGAAAGACACCATTGGAGCTTTTATAAACGTGGAAGCTTCTGGGACAGGGGGTATTGGTAAGATGTTACCTATGTTTTACTCTTGTATCCCCTAAAAGACGTCCAGCTGGTTTGAAAATGATAATGTATAAAACCTTTTTACTTATGATGTTAAGTTTGATCTTGGATCTCGATCTTCTCTTGTCTTTTTTGATGATTGAAACAATAAAGCTTATCTTTAAACATCTGTCTAGATCATTGCCTTTAGTCATATAGAAGAACTTCTCTTGCAACATCCTGTCTCTAGAAAGTTAATGGATACACATCTTTTTAGAATCTAGGAGGAATATGAGTTAGTTAGGCTTATTCGTGACAGTGTTAAGTTTTTGCTTGTCAATGAGTATTTATTTTCAAGTATTGTGCTAATTGGCTGGCAGATCTGGTCTGCCAATCAGGACCTGGCTCGTGGCCATCCCATGTCTACTCTCAAGCTGCAGTTGATCCAATGGCACAGAGTTCTGCACAGGTTTCTTTCTCCCTCTCTTTCGCTCTATGACGTACATAGACATTCTCACACATCCACACACACTTCTTCAATGTCTTTTCCAAGTTATAAAACTGTATCCTACCATTTTGTTTCTAGTTCATTTAAGTTGTCCTGTGATATTCCCCAGGATGTTTTCCCTGTAATTCCTGGAGACACCGATTACAGAATGTTTGCAGAAGATTATGGCGACATTCCCGGGCTAGACATCATCTTTTCTTATACTTCCTTCGATACAGTGGACAGAATAGTGTATGCATCATTTTGGTATATATAATGGTTGAACTTTTCCTTACTATTGTTTATTATTTAGTATGACCCTCGTTGCACAGAATATCTTTAAACCAGACCTGGAAGCATCCAAGCACGTGGAGAAAACTTACTCGGCTTGCCTAAAGCATTCACAAGTTCTTCTAAGCTGAAGGTTGCTAGTGAAAGAACGTTGCTTGACGTGGATGCTAACATTGACATGGTTGAAAGATCTGTTTTCTTTGATTACTTAACACTGATCATGGTGGGTGCTTTTGACTCGGTTTATCATCTTTTTTCATAGCTTGTTTGCACTCTCTTGACAAGCTAAAATCTTGAAATCTATCAGGTGTACTACCAAGAAGAGTAGCCATGTTACTCACAACATTCCAGCTGCTTTGTTCATTTTCGTTCCTTTCTTTTTGTACATGATGGACCCTGTTACACACCCTTGGTTATCAATCTTCTGGGCTTTCTTGAAAGGTAAAATATGCAATCTTTTACTTTCTTAATCTTTTTTATTATCCTGTACTCTTTTCCCCCTTGTATGATGTTTTGGAGATTTAACTTTGTAAATCGTTGCCTGTTTAGGAGTTATGCACCATTTCACTGGGATTTTACTTGGTGTGATATGCCCTATTCTCTTCTCAGTCATCAGATTGTTCTTTGATTATCCCATGAGCTGGTTAGTTTTATATAACTTGTCACGTTGTTCCACATATTATATAATGCATAAAGGTGTTTAAACTGTTGAGGTTTTCTTGGTAGGGGAGACTCACTAAAGTTATTGTGGAAATGCAGGTTTGCTCATTCATACTTAGCTTTCTTGATGTTTATCCCCTGCTCATTGTTTGGTCTTTTAATTCCAAGAGCTATCTCTGGTCACATCTCACATTGTCAAGGTGTTTCATCTAAGAAGATTATGAAAGTTGTAAAGTCCTTATTCTTCCTCTTGTCTCATTATCCTCCCTGTCTATTACTAGAAAATGTCTTTTTAACAATGATCTTGTAGGAACTATCTGATGAAGCAAGGTTTTGGGGAGCATTTGGTTTCTGTACTTTTTGTAACTTCGTTATGCACTTTTGCTTACACCTTACCTCACCACGATTCTGAACATAACCGGGCCATTATCAGGATGGTCCTTCGCAGATGGGAAACTTCCAGGTTCCACACAAAGAACCCTCCTTTTCTTTCTCGTAACGCATTTACTAAAGACCGTAAAAACCAAAATGGATTCTTGTTGTTGCAGCACCTGAACTCCCACCGGGTGGTCCACCGTCTTACATATTGAGACTGAGTGGCAACGGCCGCGAGAAGTGGATATTTTGGTTAGAGGCAAGTAGTGAAGAAGAAGTGAGAGTAGATGTAGCTGTTCTTGATCAACGTCTTGATGAAGAAACTATATATTTGAAGGGTCTTTTCCCAAAATGGTCCGACGTCATTGCCAACACTAGTTTTCTTTCTACTTACTTCGTCTAATCATAGACTATTTTTATTCTCCTTGTGCTTTTTTTTTTCTAAAACATTACAGAAGAGAATAAACCATATAGTTCAAAGGTTTTTTTTTAATTTACTTTTATATTTATATATCACTTTAAATAACAGAAAACAATAAGAGGACAAAAGTTATGCCTTAAAATTGTCAAACAATAATTCAACCCACTGAAATAATTATTTTAAGTGCAGTGTGTTGTAAGAGATTTTGAACTTAATTATCATCTTCTTCCTAAGGTCATGATAGAAGGTTTTATATGTTTTGTAATTAAGATTTGTGTACTAGTGAACATACAGATGTATTCTGTATCGCAGGTTTATTAAACGGGCAAAGGGTTAAAATTTCTGTAAAAGGCTTGTTAAGACCCGCATTACCATCACTAGCCCAATTCATATAGTCTTAAAGAGCCCTTAAAAAGCCCAAAAAGTAAAGACAACAACAGGCCCATTAGGTTTTAGTTTTTAAGGGTTTATGCAGTTTCACTCTATATAATTCTCCTTAACCTATTCTCTCCCATCGCTATTCTTCTGTTAGCCGCCATGGTAATTGCTTAGCTTCTTCTCTCTCCATCTCTCCATCTCTCCATCTCGCAGGATTTATAATTTTCTTATCCTGCCTTTTGCTAATTTCGCAGGTGAAGTACTCGCAAGAACCCGACAATCAGACCAAATGTAAGATTAAAGTTCCTTGAGACACTCTCTGAGTACTCTTTTTATCCGATTTTGTGTAAATTTTGGTATATAATTTGATTTTGCAGCTTGCAAGGCTAGAGGATCCGATCTTAGGGTTCACTTCAAGGTATAGCTCGTAAAATCATTTTCTTTCTTTCGATTTTTGGTTAGATTTATGATAGTGTAGGGGATGGTAGTCTTAGGAAAAACCTGATTGAGAAAAAGCAGAGTTCTGTTGCAATTTACAGATTTCACGTAAACTTCAGGGAAATTGAATTGGTCATCGTGATTGGGTGAATCTATGTTTATTTTTCTCATAACTATTAAGGTTCAGTACATGATGGTACATTGATCATTTGAGTCTATTGAATTTTAGGTGTTTTTTGGATTGTTAGTTTGTAACCTGATTAGAAAAAGCAGGGCTTTGTTGCCTTACTGTGAATAAAGCTCTCTTATATGTCAATGGAAATTACGGGCATTTTTCTTGGGTGAACCTATGTAGATTTTTATTGACTAATGGTTCAGTAAATGTTGCCACATTTTCAAATTTGTTGATTGGTTCTTATTGTGTTTTGTTTTTTTTTTGTGTTTTTACATGAAACAGAACACTAAGGAGACTAATGGTTCAGTAAATGTTGCCACATTTTCAAATTTGTTGATTGGTTCTTATTGTGTTTTGTATTTTTTTGGGTTTTTACATGAAACAGAACACTAGGGAGACAGCGCACGCCATTAGGAAGCTACCATTGATCAAGGCGAAGAGGTACCTTGAAGATGTGATAGCTCACAAGCAAGCTATTCCCTTCACTCGTTTCTGTAGAGGTGTTGGGAGAACTGCTCAAGCTAAAAACAGGCATTCCAATGGTCAAGGACGTTGGCCAGCTAAGTCTGCTCAGTTTGTTCTTGATTTGCTCAAGAATGCTGAGAGCAATGCTGAGGTAATATTATATTTCTTTTAATTAGTGTTATTGGAACTGTTCTTTTATCTCTCTGCCTCTTGCTTAAATGCCAATTCACTTTGATTTTTTTCAGGTGAAAGGTTTGGATGTTGATGCCCTCTTCATTTCACACATCCAAGTGAACCAAGCCGCGAAACAAAGGAGAAGGACTTACCGAGCTCACGGAAGAATCAACCGTAAGTTTGAGATTTTGTTACTGACTTAAATTAATGGTTAGTTTTTTTTTTTTTGATCTTGTATGTCTCATTGGATCTGGTCTTTCTTGTGTAGCTTATATGTCCAACCCATGCCACATCGAGTTGATTTTGTCAGAGAAGGAAGAGCCTGTCAAGAAAGAGGTAATACATAGTTGATCTCATTGGATATTCAGTATTATGTGTATCACACTGATTCTCATTTTGTTGTGTTCTTTGATGGTTGTAGCCGGAGACTCAGTTGGCAGCCAAATCGAAGAAATCAGCAGCTTAAGCTCTCTGTTTTATTTTAGTACCTTTTTGTGTTCTTGAAAGAGATTTTGTTCCCTTTTCTTCATCTCGAATCGTTTTGTAAGACAATGGATTGGATTTTTGTCAGATGTTTTGATGCTGTTATGCAATCATTGATCATGGATAGTAATCCTCCGTTTTAAACAATTCTGCTAAATTAATATTTAATATTATGGTAATTACTAATTAGTAAATTATTGAAAGAAGCATACGCGAAGAATAAAAGGGAGACTTTATATATAAATCCCTGTGGGAACATTAGTTGTCAATGTTTTGGTTTTACATCTCTCATTCTCGCTTATTCTCATTCTCAATTGCTCGAACTATTGGGTCATTCTCTATGTCCAAGTCACTGTCTTCATCTTCGAATTCGTCTAGCTCACTGATCATTGTCTGTTTTGTCTTCTTCCTTGACTCTCTCCTATGCTTCTTTGGCTGTAGTCGTGGTTCAGCTTGTTTCACACCCATGCCTCCCACCTTGTACCTGTATCATGGATTCACTGATTAATCCATAATTGAGTTGTTGACGAATCTCAAAACCAAACTTTTGTTTCATGACAATACCTAACATCATCTTCTCTTTTGGTTCCAAAAGTCCTCAGCTGAAACTCTTCCCTGATTCTGATCTCATCAAGTAATTGTAAGTAGTAAGGATACCTTTCCCAATCACCTTTCACAACACATCCTGGTTCCCCAATATGTAAGCAATCTTTGAATCCACATTTCTCGCTCTCAATCATGTTCCGTATCTAAGGATAACACATCGTGACGATCAGTTCATATTACAAATGAGCAAAAAGGCAAAAGGGTAAAGAATACAAACCTCAGGAAAACAGTGGGCAAGTGAGTGCTTTGTTACTTTCAGCAAACTAGGTTGGTTAAAGCCAGGAGTATCAGCGAGATAACCACCTTCAGAAACTGGCAGTAGCGATACATTTCGTGTTGTATGTTTACCTCTACCACTTCTACTTGAAACTTCCCCTACTCGCTGATCATCAAACCACTTATTACCTAACATCTGAATATAATAAAGCTCAAGTCATGAGGATATGAACAAAATGTTTAGTAGTCGACTGAAAATTACAAAAAAAGAACCTTACAGGCTCAAACCAATTTTCATCTTCAATGGAACCACCATGGTTACTTCTCAATACGTTGATTAAGCTCGACTTTCCCACACCACTAGGTCCAACAATCACAGAAGTCTGATTTCGCAAGATAAACGCAATCGCATCAAGTCCATCTTTAGTCCCCACACTACAAAACAATGGTTCATAGTTCCATCTACGCAACTTTATCTTCCAAGATTCCAATTCCTGTAAACAAAGTTTATTGCTCTAATCAATTCCTGAAATGGTGTATAAACTATAAAGCAGCAAGTGGCCTAAAATAGTAGTGAGCTATGCAATTCCTGGAAACAACTTTATGGTTCTAATCAAGCATCAAGTGATCTAAACTAGAAGTGAACTATGCAATTATAAACTCCTAATCAATCCCTGAAGCAACAAGAGGCTTAAACTAGTAGTGAACTATGCAATTTCTTCCACCTTACCTCTTCACTAATGAGTTCAGTTTTATTAAGAGCAAGTGTGAGTGGAATCCGAGTTGATTCAGCTTCCACCAAGAACCTAGTGAGTGTAAATGGCTCTAGCTTAGGTTGATCCAGAGAGAACAGAACCAGCAAATGATCAACGTTCGCAACCGGTGGATCCAAAATCTCCGAACGTCGATGAAACACATTCTCAATCATTCCTCTTCGATCAACCCAATCAATAGATCCAACAAGAACCTTATCACCAACCAAAACTCTCCTCCGTATCTTCTTCAACACAGCTCTCACCACACAAAGCAACTCAACACCAGTCTTAGAAGAATTATCATCATCATCACTCTTCACAGAACCAGCTACATCTTGAACAACAACGCGCATAAAGTTCGCTTGAGCTGTTGCGACGGTACCTATAGCTTGAGACTCTAATAGCGAAGGTTTATGGTCCAGAGAGAGAACCGGAGCTAAGGAGGAGAAGTCTTTACCGATATGCTTCGCTCTGAGCATATTTTTGCTCGGTTGGGGCTTTCTAGAGACATCTGGATTATCTCGTCTCGCTGAGAGAAGATAAAAGCTGCTACGGCGGTGGATTCCGGTTCCGATTTGAGTTCCGCATCCGTGATAGATCGCTGTGCGACGGAGGAACGGAGAAGAGTGACGGAGGAGTGAAATTGAAGATGTTTGCATTTGCAATATCCAGAAGAATCGAAGACAGTGAGAACTGAGAAGAGAGCAAGTGAAGAAAAGTAGAGATATGGGCCTTCTATCAAGTATTAGAGACCCAATGTTTTTTGAACGTTATTATCGATTTGCGAGAAGTGAAATTGACGATATTATTTACCCGCTAACATGTTAATGTTAATGTATTATATATATTTTTTATATTTTAATTTTAGTATTACGATTTTTGGGTATCATCCAATTATAACGTATTATAAGAATTACGCAAATCACAAAACACCACTGCATGAGACTTCAACTCTATATTCAATTGTTGTTTTTCTATGAATTTGTCTTTCGCCTAAATTTTGACAAATCAACAAAAAAAAATCGGTAGAAACATCACAAATGATATTTTCGCCGGACTCAAACTCTATGAAGAAAGACATAAAACTAACACAACGAAAACCAGAATGGAAAATACGACTCATTTTTCCCCAATCTAATCTATCAAACTATTTATACATTAGTAAACGTCGTACTCCTAAATTCAGAATTCCAAATTACCAACCGTTTCCAAAGACGAAGATATTTGATTTTGGTAAACTTTATTTCACCGGTAGAGATCATAACAATCAACACCAACAACAACACCAACATGATGGATGTCGGACAAAGACTCTACAGAAGAGAGAATAGACGATTCCATTGTATTCATAACAATTTGATACTCTTGTGCAGAGACTATTTGATGGCTAAAAATTCTACTGTGCAATAACTCATAATACAAATCCAACCGGTGATGTTAAGAGTGGGGAGAACAGTTATCGTTGGCAAAAACATCGTGAGATCGTCGACAATACACATGAACATACATAACATGTTGAAAGAGTACAACCAACATCAGAATGGATGCCGCCAACAAATTTATAGATTAATAAAGAAGTAAGATTAATTAGAAAAATCACTTTAAAAAAAAAAGTTTTGAGAGAGAAAAGTTAGAGAAAATATTAGCTAAAGATGTTATGGGCTCTTTTGATGCATTTATGTAATCGTAAAATTGTGGGAGAGCGTGATGCTAGTGCAAACCCTAATTTCCCATTTGAAAAACCAATGACGATGATGATGTTTGATCTTCTGGAGGTTTTGGTAGAAGAAATATTTTCTAAGTTACGATAACATCTCTAGGAACAGTGAGATCTACTTGGAAACTAGGGAACATTTTATCCAAAGATAGGGTTGTATGTAATGGAGAAGTAAGACAACAATTTCTAGGGTTTATAGAAAAGGATAATAAGTTTTGCTTATTCAGATTCGATCTCCATGGAATCCAAAACGAAGAGGTCGAATTCGTTGAGCTATCTACAAAGAAAATAAGTAAATTTAATAAGTTTTGATATATCAAAATCTTTCATACCGATGGTTTATTATTATTGTTGGTGACCCAGGAGCACAACACTAGGAACATTAGGCTCGTGGTTCGGAACCCATACTTGGGACAAACCAGATGGATTCAACCTAGAAATAGTTATGACTGGTTGGACATATATGCTATTGGATACGACAACAATACCACAAAATCTTGATAACTACGGCTAAAGATTTGAAATCTTCGATTTTTCAGTCTAATGAGGGTTCTTCAATTTTAAATCTTGACAATTAGGGCTAAAGAGGGTTCTTGATGTCATTCCTGATGGGCATATAATGCGTATTCAACGCAGTGTGTCGTTAAAAGGGAATACTTATTTTATTTTTCGAGGAGCTAAAATAGAGGAAGTACCAGCCGTAACAGAGTTTGAAAAATGTTTACTGAGATTTGACTTTTCGAGCGAGAGATTTGGACCCTGACATTTCACAATGATGTTTTTGGTTGTGTTGTTCTATCTTCTATTAAAGAAGAACAACTTGTGGTTTTATATACACCTAGGAATACATCTGATATGGAGATATAAGTGACATCTAAGATTGAGCCCAATGGAGTGTCGTGGAGTAACTTCTTAGCAGTCGATACTACTCCTTTGGATTTTAAGGCTTTTGATCAGAGTTTCTTCATTGACCAAGAGAAAAAACTTACAGTGCAATTTGATATAAGCATATATAATGGGCGCATATGCAACATAGCTTCCATCATTGGAGAGAATGGATACTTGAGAAAAGTGGATCTCGGAGAAACTCACTGGTCGTATGACATTGGGTTTGTGGAAATATTAGTTGACATTGTCTTGATGAATTTCTCGTGGTCTCTTGTTCTCTCATTCTCAATTGCTCGGAAACTTAGGTACGTTCTCTGTGCCAAAGACGCTGTCTTAATCGTCGAGCTCAATGATCATTGTCTGTTTCATCTTCTTCCTCAAGTCTCTCTTATAATTTTAGGACCCAGCCATGGTTGAGCTTGTTTCACACCACCTTCCCTTTTGGTTCCTTACTTCTTAGGTTGAAACTACTCCTCTATTCACTAGTGCAACTTGCTCCCGGGGACTAGGGGTGGGCAATCGGGTATCGGGTTCGGGTTCGGGTAAAACCCTATCGGGTTCGGGTATTCGGGTATAGAAAATTCATACCCAATGGAATAATTTTGCGGATTCGGGTTCGGTTCGGATAAAAAGTTTCGGGTTTGGGTCGGGTTCGGGTACAAGACTTGATACCCGAAAAAACCCGAAAATTTTGGCTATTGATTCTGTTCGGGTTCGGGTTCGAATTTTTTGGGTTTTTCGGGTTTTTTTCGTGTTTTCGGATCAGGTTCGGGTCGGGTTTTTTGGGTTTTTGGGTTTTTTTCGCGTTTTCGGGTCGAGTACGGTTCGGGTACTTGTCGGGTTTTCATGTTTTCGGGTTTTTTTGGTTTTCGGGTCTGGTTTTCGGGTCTGATTCTGGGGTTTTTCGGAGTTTCTTTGGGTTTTTGGGTTTTTTAGATTTTTCGGTTCGCATTCGGTTCGATTTGTGTATATTATACTTTAAAAATTCTATATTCATAGGATCGACTCCTCGAGTTAGGATATTTTCTTATGGGTAGTTATGTATTTTTTTATGGGTAATTATGTATTTCGGGTACGCTTTCGGGTTTCGAGTTTTTTGGTTCGGAACGGGTTCGAGTTTGGGTTTAGAGATCTCGTACCCAATAGAATAATTTGGTCGGGTACGAAACGGATTCGGGTACGTCTTATCGGTTTGGGTTTGGTTCGGATATGCGGGTACGGGTTTTTTGCCTAGTCCTACCGGAGACTATAATTAAGATTTATAGTGCAAATTCCTATACAATGATTGTGAATGTTAAGGTCCGGAGTGATAGTTTTAGTAATCATGAAAATAAATTGGTGTCAAAGCTTTCGACACTTTGCTTAGTCTGCTTGGACACAATGTTTTGATTTAAAATGACAAATTATGTGTTATTGAATCATAAATTTTAAAATATTTTTAAAATTCAGTGTTATTGGATTAATAATTTTAAAATATATACTCATATCCACTATTATTAAAAATATTATTTATTTAAAAAGAATTGCCTGATATATGAAGAGTGTTTAACCCAAAATAATTTAAGGATTGTGGTAAAAAGTATTTTAACAGCGACAAAATGAAGTATAAATTTGCAACAGTGACTGTAGGATCAATCATCAGGTTTTGCAAAGTTTTTTGAATAGTGAACTGACTGTTAGATTTTTTTTTTGATGATAAATTCTAGTTAGATTTATAAATTGTCTAAACATAAAAAAAACTAGTTGCATACCTTTCGTTCAAGATTTCCAAGAAATTCAAAAGAAAAAAAAGGGAAATTTATCTAAAGACTGAGGTGACTCACGGCAAGTAACATACGGGATTATTCTATTCAACAAATGGGTTTTAAAATCTTAGGGCTAATCATAAATAAATATGAACCGTCAAAAATGGCTACCAATTGTCAACATCATGCGGATAAATATGATTATTAGAAAAACAAATGAAACGATCGCTTTCGGGTCGCCGCTTTTAGATCCATAAAGAACACAAATTAACAACCCATCTTTTCATGATGGTGGGTGTTTAAGTCAAACCTCACGAAATGCTTGCTTTGTCTTACTTTTCAATTTTAATGGATCCAACAACCACTTTATCCTTTTTAAGTTTAAGATACTTTTAAAAATGTGTATATATAATTGTTTGGATCGAAATTTTAGATTTCTTGAAGTGTTCATTCGGGATCTACGATGTTCTTCGGGAAACTTTGGATTCCTTCCACCATCGTGGTATGTAATGGTTTACCATTTGTTCATTTTGGGGAGCTTGGAAACTGGAAAGGATAGGAGAGATGCTTGTTTTTCTGAATGTCTCTCATTGAACGAAGTGTCCATATGTCATGTTGTGTCTCATCTTGTTTCGTTAGATACGTTTTGATTTCGTGTTCGAACCGATAAGATCCAAAAAAAAAATTGGATGCCTGTAATAGTTAAAAACAAAGCAAATAGTAAGGTATAATATTTATTTTGAATTGAGCACATCACAAATACAAATTTAGAAAGGTCAGATATCCGCTTGGATCCTATGCGTATTTATAATATGTATTTGCATTTTATGTAAAGAACTAATCAAGACTCTTAACCAATCTTAATACGATATATGTAAATGTCGAATGTCGATACTTTAGAAGATAATGAAGAATAATGTTCACGAGATAAGATCGTGTTGGATAATTTCTCTCTCTCTTTTTCCCTTTTTTTTGCCTTACCAATTGACGTGGGTTTGACGTGGTCACACGGCGATTTATTTACCTTTTTAAAAAATTTTAAAAAATTATCTGACAAAGAAAAAACAATATAAAAAGGTTCGACCAGGGAACTTCTAAACAGTTGTCGTGCCTCATATGCGACGGCAGATAGTGGTTACTACTGCGCTTGGTTTGAAGGATGTCTATGTTCAGTTCTTTTGGAGTGAAATCATTCCAAAATGTGTTGTAAACTGCTACATCCACAATCATCAGCTAGCCAATAAAAATATTGTTTTTTGACATCTATTTCTTGAAAATAATTTAAACTATAATATTACTGAAATTTAGTTACCCCCTGAATAGTGAGGATTACAAAGAAGGATAAAACTGAAAGTGAAAAATGGCACGTCAGTATGGGAGATTCATGGTCACTACAACGAACAACCAGTTGGGAAGATAGGCCCACGTCAGACGGATACAAAGGGATACGATACGATTGCATGTGCATTCAGACATAAAAGATCTCCACCGGCTGATCATATTCTTTTTTTCTCCTCCATATTCGAGTTTTTTTCTTTTCTTTTTTGCCCAATGCCATATATTATTTTCATGAACTTGAAAGTTGATTGGCTTACTAAATTAAATTACCTCCAATAATCTTATAATGTACAACTAATTAGTGAAATAACATACATTAAGAAAAGAAAATTAGAACCATTTATACTTCTATGAATAATACATTAAGAAAAGAATGTGATAGGAATGTATAACTTTATAACTTTTGATAACTTTTATTTTTTACTTGATATACAGCTATATAAATAGCTATGATAGGGGAAAAATGGTTTAGGAGGAGCCTCTAGCTTCTTTATTGGGAGATATAAGCATTAATATGGATGGACTATGAAGAATATTTTGATATAGATTGTATATAACTTATTTCAATGGTAAAGTCTTTAGAAAAATGATATGTTTTCTCCAATCTTCTCAACGAGATTGATTTGCTTCGAGTAAATTTTTTTTTTTTTTTTTTTATTAAATTTTGTTCATGTAATTTTTATATCGAGTGTTTAACCCAAACCTCTAAAATTTTAGTTTTAGAAATTTTTTTGTAAACACTTTTCTTTAAATTGGGCTACCAATCAAGATATTCTAATTAATGTATGGTTGTTAAAAAAATATAGCTATGATTATGAACAACGTTATCTTTTTGTTTCACTTAAATATGTTATTATTTTTCTCACAGTTTCTCAAAAAAGAAATGCTTCAGCTGGAATTCTTAGATAACAATCGGGCATCGGTAACTCCCATAGGGGAATAAAACTAGGCAAGTGTAACTCCATGAGGTCTTGCAATTTTTTTTTATGGCATGCAAAACTACTGCCGGTCATGGAAATTTACTTAACTTGTTTTTTTTCATATTTCTTTCTTATATAAGCGTCCACTTTATAAAATAGAAGTCCGAGTTTAGATTTATGTTAGTTTTGTTAAAATGTTCATTTGATAAATTAGAGGTACACAAAGTATGACGATGTGATTGGTAAGTTATATTGGCGTAAAAGTTCGTGCTGAGGATGATATGAAAAAGCAAAAAAATATCATTTGATAAGAGAAATATAATTACTCTAATATAGTGGGTCTAGTTTTTCTTGCCCACTTATTCCAAAGTTTGTCAATGACATCCGTTAACATATTGTAGAAAATATATCACATTTTTCAATAGAAAAAAGAATACATGATGTGATATGACTAAATCACATTATTGCTATTTTCTTAATTGTATCTCTAAATATTGCCATCTACTTAATTCTCTGTAAAATAAAATAATTTATTTAGCTAAAAATAAGTTTTTAGTTTATATATGCTATGAAGATATAAACAACAAGTAAAATATTTTAAATTAATTAAAGGAAATATTTATAATATTATATGCTTTGTTTTTCAAATCATCACTAAAATTCTTTAATTTCAAAATTTGGGCTTATGATGATGTCATTAATGATTTAGTAATTTAACACAAACCTTAAATTTGTGATTTTTTCTTTTCTTTTAAAATCATGGTATTTTCGAAAATAAAACTTTGTTTTATGGTGTATTAATGTATTTCTCATTCGACAATATTATTATATATAATTTAAGAAATAATGACTACTATAAATTTACTTACTCAAGAAAAAAAAAGCTACAAAAATTAATGTGACAACAAAAAATCTTGATAAAACTAGTTTCTGTTTAATATTATTTTTATATCAAAAGATGTCTTTGTTTTCTTCGTTCTCTCAATCAAAACATGTCCTCCGAGCATATATGAAAATATAATATAAAATATAAGAATGAGTGACGTGTGACTAGTTGACATTATTATCTACGGTGATCCACCGTATAGTTTGATTTGCTATATAATCCCTAATATAACGCTCCTCCAATTCCTCCATTACCATTATTAGATCTCTCTGTCAAAAATATTATCTTCTTTGCACCAACTTCAACGCACCCACGACCCAAAAATCGACAAAGCTCCCTATTCTCTCGGTACTTCATCTTTATCTCTTTTTTTCTTCTGTCATTGTATAAATTGTCTTAGCCATTTTGGATTTGATTTTTCTCCTTAAAGTTTTCCTCTTTCTCCCCGTTTTCTTGGGAATTAATCATCTGCTTCAGGTCTCCATTGATTCTTACTTGTTTCTTATATTTACTTTGATTGTTTAATTCTCTGCAATTTAAGTTTTGTTTTTTTTCCTTTTTAAAATGTTAGAAGCACATAAAGTTTCGATCTTGAGATCTATCTTGGCCAATTCTTGGAATTAGTTTGGTTTGTAAGAGATTTTGATGGCTTTATAAAAAAAAAGAGATTTTGAAGGTTTTTTTTTGTGAGAATTTAATTTCAGATTTTCTTGATAATAGAGGAAATAATTTGTAGCCATTCAAATTTATTTTCTTTTTCTTGTTTCTGTGTGGCATATGATGCTTGTAATTCTTGAAATTGTTCCTTTTATTGAGCACCATAGCTCTTTGTTTGATGTTGATTCTCTTGATTGCGATCTTATTGGTTCTTGAAACTTCGTTTAAGAGTTGACTTATCTGAAATTTTTTGCAGAAAATTCTTTAATTTTAAAGATGGATGTTGTGGGTGGCTAAGTCTCCTCCTTCTCTAGCATGACCTTTAATGGTAACATTCTTCTTTATCCCAAAAAATTAACAACAATGGCTTTGTTTCTACAAAAACAAATCTGTTGTTGTTGACTAATCTTTAATCTTGTTTGTGCAGATAAGGAGATGTGTGTGAGAAGAATCAACAGTAATTTAAAAACAATCATAGATTCTAACATTTGTAGAAACAAAGCCATTGGTATGGAATATGAATTAGGTTGTGTTGGACATCATCATAATTCATCAGTGGTCGTCTTCTTCTCCGCTACATTGTTTATTCCTTTATCTTTGAAAATCACTATACGTGACGGTTTTCACGAGATTCTTTAATAACGTTTTCATAACACAAACACAAAGATCTTAGTTTAGAAATTGTTCTTGGGAGATTTATTCTATCTCTCGATTCAAAATATGCAAGCTTTGGTAAGTGGGAAGAAAAGGATTGTAAATCACGGTATGTGTTTTACGAAAGGTAATCTTGATTTTGGTTCACGATTATCTGAGAGTTTCCGGGATGATCCTTTGATTCCGGGATTGTCTGATGATGTGGCAAAGCTGTGTCTTGCGCTTGTTCCGCGTGCTAGCTTCCCTTCCATGGGAAGTGTTTGTAAAAAATGGAGGTATGTTGTCCAGAGCAAAGAGTTTATTACCGTGAGAAGACTCGCCGGTATGCTTGAGGAGTGGCTTTATGTCTTAACATTGAGTGCTGGAGGGAAAGAGACTCACTGGGAGGTTATGGACTGTTTGGGACAAAAGCTATCATCTCTTCCACCGATGCCTGGTCCTGCGAAAACAGGGTTTAAGGTGGTTGTAGTTGATGGGAAACTTCTTGTTATCGCTGGTTGTTCTATGATCAATGGTTCTCATGTTGCATCTGCTGATGTTTTTCAGTATGATACTTGCCTCAATAGGTTCGTCACTTTTATGTTCTTGATTTATACAAAGATCCAAAGTTGCAAAGTTAGACAATTTTGTTTGATTTTTGAAATCATATCAGCTGGAGTAGACTAGCTGACTTGGAGGTAGCTCGGTATGATTTTGCTTGCGCTGAGGTGAATGGGCTTGTTTATGTGGTGGGAGGTCACGGGGTAGATGGCGAGAGTCTGTCGAGTGCAGAGGTGTATGATCCAGAGACGGGGAAATGGACTTTCATAGAGTCTCTTAGGCGTCCGAGATGGGGATGTTTCGCTAGCGGCTTCAACGGGAAGCTCTATGTGATGGGTGGAAGATCTAACTTCACAATTGGCAACTCAAAACTTGTTGATGTATACAATCCTCAATGCGGTTCCTGGCATGGCAGCAAAAACGGTTTAACAGTAAGTGTCTTTGATCATCGAGTATGAATGTATGGGCAAAAGCTGTTATGTATTGAGTTTTTGAAGATTTGATTGCTTGATATGTTCACTGGCAGATGGTCACAGCTCATGTTGAAGTAGGAACAAAGCTGTTCTGTATTGACTGGAAGAACCAAAGGAAGATGTCGGTATTCAATGCGGAAGAAGAGACCTGGGAAGTGGTGGCTCTTCCGCTATCAGGAAGCTCGAGGGCCGGGTTTCAGTTTGGTAAACTGAGTGGGAAGCTTCTGCTTTTTTCGTCTCAGGAAGAAACTGGTCACAGTACTCTACTGTATGACCCGGAAGCTGCACCAGGGGCACAGTGGAAATCATCTGAGATAAAACTGTCTGGTTCTTGCGTATGCAGCGTCACAATCACAGCCTGATAGATGATCTTATTGAACATCATTATTGTTGTTACATTTATTAAACAGAGCATTGTCTCTTTTAACTTATCAAACAGTTTGAATAAAGTGGAGTGTTTTGTTTAAAACTGCTTTAATAATGTGGTGATTCTTCTTCGTTTGTTCATTGTAACATAAGATTGCGTTGATTTTATATTGGAATTTGTGTTAATTCAATTCGTGTTTGATTTGTGAATCAGAATCAGTCAAACAAGCGTTACCGTTTGAGAAACACCATGAACCGCCATGATTGACAATACAAAGAAAACGTGTAAATTTAAAGTAAGAATCCACTCAGGATTATTTAAACCAAACCGGATCTTAATGAAACCGGGAAACCTTTCTCTTGTTACCTCTTAAGACTTGATCGATTATGGTTTTACCGTGTTGAACCAATACCGAATCAATATAGAAAATGACGACATTGATAACCGAAACCCAAATCGCTTAAGAGACCTAAACGGACACCACACAGTTTGCTATTTTGCATTTCTTTTGGTATATCTCCATCATTTTTATGCTGCTCACCGTGTATGATTCGCTACTTGACTTGCTTCTTCGTACATCACCTAAACCCGCATCATGCGTAAAAGGCGAGTCAAGTGACATATGATGCAGTGAGCAGCATGAGAACGATTGCGTATTTCTGCGCAATGAGAAAAATGGAGTTATATCAAAAGAAATGCAACATACCGAAAAACATGGTTTCCGGTTAAGTCTTGTGCGCTTTGGGTTTCGGTTGCTCATTTAGGCTTGGGCGCTCGGGTTTGGTTCAAATCTTTTGAATTTTCGAGTTTAGAGGCCTAAGACCCATACAAATATTTATAATTTTTAGGTCAGGTATGGATCGGTTCTACCGAGTTTGGATACGGGTTGGTTCAGATATTTTACCTGAAATACTAAAAAATGTATCCGATTATGATTCTTTTAACTTGTAACATTTTGCTGTATGGTTACTGCGAAAATGGGAAACTATAAGATGCATTGGAATTTTTTGAGGTTATCCAAAAGAATAAGATAGATCTTGATACTGCTACTTATAACATCATCATCCATAGAATGTGCAAGGGTAGTAAGGTGGACGAAGCATGGGACTTATTCCGTAGTCTCCCCATCGATGGTGTGGAGCCTGATTTTCAAACTAACACTATAATAATATCTAGGTATTGTGGAAAAGATGCAATTTCAGAAGCAAATGCGTTATTCGGTAAAATGAAGGACAATGGACATATACCAGATGGCTACACATACAACACGAATCGGAGGATGTCTTAGAGCTACTGAAATTGAGGCATCAGCTGAACTTATCACGGAGATGCGAAGCAATGGGTTAAGTGTAGATGCATCAACCATGAAAATGGTTGATGATATCATATCTGATGGTAGATTGGACAAGAGTTTTTTTGGATTTGCTGTCTTAGTGTTTCTTGTGAAGAGGTCCTGTCTTGATCTTGTTTTTCTATGGTATGTCTTTGATCACTTGTATCTCTTTTTGTGTTATTTTCGTATGTTTCAATGTTATATGTAACATGTAAGAGGATTTTGCAGAGGTTTTAGGTTCTGTGATTTCTCAAGATGTTGCTTGAGAAAGTACATGAATCCTAATACAAGCAACTCAAGGTGAGAGTGTCTGAAGAAGTTTTAACTTGGTTAGTAAATCCACTTTTTGTCTTGTCTTCTCTAGTTTACATGATGACATGGGAACATAATTATAATCCCAAAATTGACTCCAAGTCTTACAATCATTGTGCATCAAACTACGTGGGTTTTTGTAAGTTTGAAGATTCTCTGATGATTTCAGAAATGGTCTTTACTCATAGAGTAGGAACCATTGTCTTGTCATCATAAGAACTTCACTAATGGAATATGAATCAAATCAAGCAGTGACTGAAGACTTTGTCTGAAAAATGTAGAGAACTATTGATAGGGAGGATTACTATACTAACCTAAAAAGAAAGGTTAATAACTAGAATAACTACTTCAAAATTATTTACAAGTTATTACAGCATAAAAGCAGAAGAGCAAGACAATTGCCGAGAAAATGATAAATTCAAAAACTAGGCTTAGTAGAGGCCTACTAAAACTTTTATAATATGCATCATCCAAAGAAAATCAGTAATAAGTAACTAGGTTGAGTTAATTCGGTCTTGATAGGATGGCGAGTTACTTTTTCAAATCTTATGATAAGTTCTTTTTCAAATCTTATGAAAAGAATGTCCTCAATCAGACCTTAAAATACATATAATATTTTAGGCTTAGTATCCTATTTTTTTTTTGTATTAAAAAGCGGGTTTAAAATGAGCGGATCATGTTTACACAGATGTTGATATGAGTTTTACCCTATCGGATTCCGGATATCCACTTAGGTTTTTTTCAGAAAATTTTCTAAACTATTAAAACGACGTCATTCGGTGATATTAGGCTAAAACGAAAATGTTTTCTTGTTTTTTTTTTTTATTGAAGTACAAACAATGAAACATAATTCTTTTGATTGAAAACTTTATATGATAGTCTAATTCATCTCATTCATTTATATATGATGAATTGGGGATAACGGTTCATGCTAAAAAAAATAATTGAAAATGGTAAATCCTTAAATTGTTGATAAAATAAACTGAAATTTTGTGAAAGTTTTCTATCAGATTGGGTTGAATGTTATTGGAAATTATCACTTTAAAAATCGAATTATGTTGCACAAATTTGGTCAAACTACGAGTAAACCGTATATATATATATATATATATTGATAAAAACTAAACCGTAAATATTATATATATACGTAAGTTTCAGTTAAATTAATGTAAAAGCATAAACCAAAGAAAGAAAAAAAATCAATTTTTTCGGGCTTAATCTCTTGTCTTAATAATTCAAAATTTTATTGGGTTTGGATTTAAAAGAGATGGTATTTTTCTGTGTTACATTAAGTAATTTTACCCAATTTAACATCCGTACTAGTGCTACTGATGCCAAAATGTGATTTGGTGCCATGAGAGGGATAAAAATGACGAATCAATTACGTCCTTGGTTCTGAGGCAAGTTGCTCAGAAGTCATTGATGATATTTTCGTTCTCTATATAAAACACCTTATACAATAAATGTAACACAATCTACGTTTATGGTCGAGGAATTGGATTATTATATTATATGCAAGTTTGTTTTAGCTTTTGGTAATGTATAATTTATAGAATTAAAATGTGAAAGAAAAACCTTATCCAATGACAATAGTACATTTAGGTAATTGGTAGACTAAAAAGTAAAAACGTAGAGAAAATAGAGGGTACCTTGGAAAGAAAAACGGATTTGGGTCCAATAACACAAGCAGTAAATTTATCAAATTGAACCGGTCAATGCATCAACCAATTAATGGAACCGGTGGTTTTCTGATTCATTTTGTGCTGCTCTTAGTCTTTAACCCACTCCTTTGTTGTTAGAGAGATCGACGACATTAACAACAAAACCTAAAAAGATAAGGTTATATGTAAAAAAGTGCATTTCTTCAATCTGTCATACAATTTTTCTTTTCTAAGAATTTCTAACACATAATGCAAATGTTCAACATGATCGTCCAAGTTCTTACTATAAACCAGAATGTTGTCAAAATAGATGATAACAAAAACTCCTATGAATGATCTCAAAACATGATTCATTAGACGCATGAACGTATTACGTGCATTGGTTAAGCCAAATGGCATGACTAACCATTCATATAGACCATGTTTAGTTTTGAAAACCGTTATCCATTTATCCTCTTCTTTCATACAAATTTGATGATATCCACTCTTTAAGTCAATTTTAGAGAACACACTAGACCCTGTAATTCTTCTAACATGTCAACTAACCTAGGAATGGATGGTGATACTTTACCGTGATGTTGTTGATAGCTCGACAATCAACACACATGCACCATGAGCCATCTTTCTTTGGTACCAATAAGACGGGTACGACACAAGGACTTATGCTTTCACGAATGTAACCCTTCTCTATGAGCTCACTTACTTGCTTCTAAAGTTCTTTGGTTTCCAAGGGGTTCCTCCTATAAGCGGGTCGGTTAGGTAAGGAAGCTCTAGGCACAAAATCGATTTGGTGTTCTATTCCGCGGATTGGTGGCAGTCCACTCGGGTGTCTTCTAGGAATATATCCTCAAAACCCTGCAAAATAAAAGTGACTTCGCTTGGTAGTACCGGCTCTAAGTTAGTCACGTTCATTAAAGCTTCTTTGTACACAAATATAAGGCAAAATTGCTTTGTGTATAGAGTTGCAGTCTATGTGAGGGATACAATTATAGCTTTAATTTCATAAGAAACCAAGAAATAGTTACCTTCGGGTTAAGTTCTTGAGTTGTTGTGTTGTCTCTCCCATGCCAAAAAAAAACAAAAAAAATAAGTACACAAAGGAAGCTAATAAGGATATTGCTCTTCCCTTAATTTTCAATAAGTACTGGTAAGGGATCGACATTAGAATAAACTAATTTGTATGGCACAACAAGAGCCTAAATAAAGAAAAATGAGAGCCAGATCAAAAGACAAAGCGTGGTAGAGGTATGAGTACAACAGATTCTTATCGTGTATCACCAAAAACAGTGTTGGTAGATTGCCATTACTCGGGTACTGAACTACAAACTCCTTTGGAACCTTATTGCAGTTAAAGAAACTCTCAAAAACAATTACAACAAGAATCATGACTACAAGGGTTAGTGTCTTAGTGAGAGAGATTAACTACCTCTGAGCTTCAGCACCCAAAATTTTCTCAAGTGGAATCCATCCATCTATGTTCAATAGGTCTGACCAATGTCCAACGATATCCAAAGGTTATACAAAACTCTCAGCGCCTACCATTCATTGGCAATGCATTGATAACTACTATATAGTTATTTTACCCAAAATAATAATATATGGTTAATAAATTTCTGTTATGCAATGTTTGAATATATCTTTCCTATAAAGGATTGACATAATCAAAGTCTCCTACACTATTGGCAATAAAATAATTGAAAGATACCCGTCAATGAAAAAAAAATTGATTAATCTTTTTGGGGAAATTAAACCATGGTCAATGAAAATTAATGCAAATAAGTCACACTCTAGATTGGCAACAAAATATTTGAAATGTGTTAGTCAATGAAAATTAATAATGAACAATTTTGCTGAAGTATGAATATCTATAAAAAGCGCTATCAACAACATCATGAGAAACATCTATAAAATATATTTCGACAAAGCAAAGTAATATATTGACTATACAACGAAAATGAATTACAAGATTGGATTCATGAACTTGTTTGTGATTACATCAATAATCTTCCTTTTTCTCTTAATTTCTGGTTAGGCCGTCTATGAGCTGTAAATCTCATTTGTCTATTTTTTATAAAAGAATTATGAGAAATATAATAAAATGTGTTTAATATCATTTGTTTTCCCTTTCCTTCGGTTTCGAATGAAATATAGATAAAGTAGACGCACAACTAGAATGTTTTGGACCATGTAACTCGTTTAGGGAATGTTGGGACGCTTGCACCAAAATATGTTGTTGCCACTAATCAACCCCATGACTAATCATTTTATATCTAAATGTTTTGAAAATCGTCAATCAAAATTAATAAATTGTCAATAAAATTAATAAATAGTATATCACAATAATAATACATGTGCTAGTTGTTGACAATTTTGATCGGTTTTTTTTTTCTTTCCCAAAACTCAAACGGTACTTTTTTAATAGCCATATAAATTCTGGATCGAGTAGTTTAAGATTAAGACAACCAACATACTATGTCTTGTTTTTTACTAACAAACTTGTTTATATCCCAACAAGTGACAAACTACATTGAAGAATCAATAATGGAAAAAGAAGGAACTAGTGAAAAGTCGAGAGAAATTCTTCTTTTCTTAGAGAGAAGAGATAAGACGAATGAGTTATATTAGGTAGTTAAATAATGAATAGTCAAAATCAAATATTCATAAAGTTATGTCACATGTCTGTGCATCTTCAAAATGCTTTGCCTTTATCACCATATCTTTGGCAACATAAAAAGAGCTTCATCTTCGTGAACCAACAGTATGCAAGAAGACATCATCAACAAAAGTGAGCGACAACGTAAAACGCATGAAAAAAAAACTCAAAGCTGATAGTTATTTATTAATTTACTTATTATCCTAAACGCATGATAACTGTATGCAAGAAGACAGGAACATACATACAAACACATGATTATATTCGATATTGCAATTTCGTTTGATTTGTGAATGTTTTTTCATTATCACAAAGCCGATAGTTATTTACGTATTATCCTAAATAAACGACATTTGAGCTAACGCACGGAACTACTTAAGCAGCCAGAACGTAAAAGTAACTTACCATAAGATTGGTAAAATCAACATGGTTTACATATAGAAATTTTGAATTGCCCAGCAACAGTTTCAATTCCATGATAATAAAGTAAGGCACTGTGAGCTGAGAGAGTAGCTCCGGAATAAGGATATCAGTCAAGACCACAAGAATGCTATGAGCAGAGAAGCTAGAGCTTCCGGTATCTCTTTTCCAACATTTTATATCGTAATTTGGACAACGTACAAAAAGCCCTACATCAAAACTGATCTTCTAACTCATAACTGTTTGTAGTTTTGGAAGAGGTTCTAAAAAATAGGATAATCTTCGGACATAATTAACAAGGTAAGCGCAGACCAGCCCGTGAAGAGCCGAGTGCCTTTGCCTACTCCCTTATCTTGATCATATTGTTCCCAGATGTAACCCGTCTGGTAATAGTTTTTAACCACGTTCCTGTATTTTTATGACATGTTTCAAGTTAGTATCATACAAGACCTCTATCGCAGATACCAATATAATATAATATACCTTATCAAATTGCTCCTTAATTCCGTGTAAATTGCTCTGGACTTTTCTCTATATGGTCCATCCACTGCATGAAATTTGACACATTGTAAACCAAATGTATATGATGTAATAAGAAGTCGAGGTCTTATAGCACAATGTCGCTCTTCTTTTACAATGTGGAGGGTAGAAAAAGTACCTATAGAGTAATGGTGCAGAGAAGAAAGAATCATGTAGTTCATTTTCATCCAGATAGGACCTCTCCAGTATGGTGCATCATGCTCAGTGTTACGTTTCATATACATAGAACTGCATCAAAACAATGTTCCTTCTTATCATGAAAGAACTAAAATTTCTGAGTATGTTCCTTCTTATGGGACTCACCTGGTTTTGGCAAGCGAAACTAGTCCATAGTCACTCCACATGATGCTCCTGTTTGAAATGTGATGGAGCTGTTTCTCGAGGATTGGAGACTCCTTTATCACCAAAAACATGTGAAGGTTTAGATCAAAAAGTAACTGATCCACAAGGGTTTCAAAGATCACGAATAGTGGAATAAAGATTAGCCAAAAACTTACAGGTGGGATGATTCTAGAAATGAAGGGAAAGAAGCTGACATAACCAACGTGAGGAACCAATTTTAGCTTTGGCTTCCCAAAAGTCTTCTTTACATGCTGTCGAGATAATTGACCATTTTCTTGAATTACCTCTTTCCATATCAACTTAACCTGGGGATCAGTCAACGCAACATGTGGTTTAACGAAAAGACTAAGAATCATACGTTCTTCTATATGACAAATATTGACACCCAAACTTATTAATTTATGAAGCTTCTCTTACTTTTTCTGTATGATTACCAAAATCAAAGTAAGCCCCATGGTCACTATCGTAGTGCATCTGCTCAGAATTAACCATGAATGAGAAGAGAGAATGGTGAGACGAATAAGTTAATGCGAAACTCTGTTTGAGAAATAAATCATGATATTTATAAACGACATCAAAATTAATGAAAGTGAGAAAATTGTTGACCTGATTCAGAAGATCGAAATTTGAAAGCAGCTTGGCAGTTGAATTGTAATCCTCCTGCAGGATTTGTTTTTTACGTCAGTAAAATGTGGGTAAAATAAGAGAGACACCCCTTTCTTTTCCATCTTTTGCTAACCTTTGAAAGTTTATCTTCTATTCCTAAAAGCTCTGTGATGGAATGCATGCAATCTGCAGCAAGGTACATCCAGCATCTAAGATCTACATGTCGCTCATCTTCACTTGGGTGCGAAGCCCGGGGATAATCATCCAGCCCCGAGGAAAGCGACTGCAGGAGATATATTACACCAGATTTATATCTGAAAATTTGTCAATTGAACTACCACATCCACATATAAGCAACTGAACAAAGTAGCAATCCTACTAAAAAATGTTGCCCACATACACTCAAAGGATTCTGAGACATCTTATCGCCAACAAGTATATACCGCAGCAAAAACTCATCAATCATTGTTATCATATATTGATAAAGAGCACATGTAAGCAGCTTTTGTGAGAGAAAATCTTATAACTTGAGACTTACAGTCTATGTGAGGGCTAAAAGTCTAACTGTTTCATGAGAAACCAAGAAACAGTTACCTTCGGGTTAAGTTCTCGAGTTGTTGTGTTGTCTCTCCCATGCCAAAAGTAGCTTCCGATCTCCTTGCCTAGTGTTTAATCAAGTCATGAAGAACATATACAATGAAGTGGCCCATTTAAGCATATTATAGAACAAGAACTCCTCACATTTAGTGATCAAGACTAACAACTAGTGATCCAACTGTGATTGGTAAATAATAGTCACTTAAGCTACTACAAAGTCTAAATCACAGAGCAGTAGAAGACTGAAAGGATCCTGTAAATCTATAAATGGATTAACACCACAAAATAGTAGAGGATAACCATGTTTTTACCTGTCTGCGACGTATTAAACCACTGAAACCATGCATCCAAGCGTACAGAAGCCCGCCCAAGGAAGGAAAATATTTCATCCCTTTCTGATGCAATAAACTTTTCCGTCCTTATACCATCTATAAGATCTGGGGGAAAAAAAGATTTGTCACTATATGGAATTGAATTGGTTTTGAAACCTTTTTCTAAATTTTACATCGATAGGTCACATTTTCAATCAGGAAACTGAGTAGCAAGGCGAAAGCACCCATATGATCTTGGCGACAAAGTTCTAAACATCTAATTGTAATAGGAACAAACATATTAGCAAAACAACAGAAGGAAGCTAATAAGGATATTGCTGATCCCCTATTTTTTATAAGTACTGGTCAGGGATTGGAATTAGGATAAATTATTGGACTTAGAATAAGCTAATTTGTATGGCACAAGAGCTTACATAAAACAAAATTGAGAGCGATGATCAAAAGACAAAGCGTTTTAGGGTTTAAGTACAACAGATTCTTACCGCGTATAACCAAAAACAGTGTTGGTGGATTGCCATTACTCGGGTACTGAACAACGAACTCCTCTGGAACCTTACTGCATTTAAAGAAACTCTCAAAAACAATTACAACAATAACCATGACTACCACGGTTAGTGAGAGAGTGTAAATACCTCAGAGCTTCAGCACCCAAAATTTGCTCTCGTGGAATCCATCCATCTATGTTCAATAGGTCTAACCAGTGTCCAACAATATCCAAGGTTAAACGAAAATCCCAGAGCCTGCTCAAAGCACACACAACACACTCTAAAGAATAACTAGTGGGATACTTATAGCTTGTAACTCTGTACTAAGATATTTTCTCAAAAGATATGTGGCTTTTTAGAACATCTATTTAAGAAACAGTCACAATAGTATCATATCAAAGAAATCTTCAACATGTAAATGATCAAGAAGAACAAACCAGATCAACAATTGATGGAAACCTTCATCCCACAAGAAACCCCTAGGAAAAAAAGGCCGGCTTGGAACAGCTGTGTACAGCTCGGCTGGCCAATATAGTACGAAATTATCCCGACTTTCAGGCTGCAACAGAAGGTATTATTTTGTGATTCTGTGAGATGTCCAACCTAGTTTGCAGATGGGAAGGACATCAATGGGACAAAAAATATTGATGAACAATAAGCAGGATGGAAAAAAACTTGCCTGAGTACTTTTAGAAGTATAAATTTTTGATTGACCGTAGAAGTAACCAATGCCACCAAGCATGTTTGCAATAGCAGTCTTGCCAACCCCCAATGTTTCTGAATCATGCTGGAACCACAGGAAACTGAGATTGAGATCCTCATCTCTTCTATGACAATCAATTCGGATAGATGCAAATTATTAACTCTATGTACGTTATAAGAACTAGGAGCTGACAACATATGCTTGTCATTGGGAAAAAACAGGACAACACATGATCAGAGAGAAATGAACTAATCCTAGTGGAAGGAGACTCTGCTAGGTGAAGAATGAAATTGCTAAAGTCAATACAGTAAGCCTACAGAAGTCTCTGATCTCAACTACACATCCAGATAAAGTTGTTAACAGGGATTATTTCACCACTACAACAAGATCAGCCATGAAACAAGACGTCTGGGTGTGTAAAAAATCATCTATTAGCATAAGTAACTGAAGTATGTAAATTTTGTTTAAAAAATAAAAAATTAGAAGCATACCTTTTCAGAAACGTTGAAACTTTCGTTAAACTTTTCATTGAATTCTCTATGTTTCTTTTTTAGTAGATCAGAGAGTGGCAAACCTACATGGAAAATATATGAAACTTAGGACAAATGCAATAAAAGTAGACAACATCAACGATATTAGTGATAAAAATTAGGCCTATGATGTCAGAGAAAACATTTTCTTGGATCGAAACTCTACTAAATTGTTCCACCACAAGTACATATACTCAGTATCCCCTAGCGAAGCTAAAAAATAACAAGCTACTGTGTGTCCTCAGGTTGAAGGGATACTTAAGAAACACAAAAACACACACAGTTAAGAAAATACAAACTCATCACCAATGATACTTGGTAATATAAAAGGAGGCTTAAGAAACCTGTAAGACTTGTTATACGATTTTCAACGTTTGAACTTTCTCCTCTGATCCCAGAGACGAAGGGAATATCTACTGAAAAGGGCAGCCTCCCGGAAATCTGTATGACAAAAGATATGTTGACACTGGATACGGCAAAACATATTGATTATAGATATTATAGAAGTTAAGAACATCCATTTTATTTATACAACATTACAAAGATATGCATCTTATAAGACTGATCACCTGAAAAACGTAAATGTTGGAAGAAGTATCTGATGTGTCAGAGAGCTGAAGTCGTCCAAACTTCCTTGCCTGAAAATATACAATTGAAAAGACATGTAAGCATTGCGGTCTCTATAGCAAATAAATACCTTGAGCCCTTTCAAAATGAGTGATGAACTTGAAAATTAGCAGACCTGCAGAGCAAGATTATGCTGAACTAGATCAGACAGGTTATAAATGTGAGGCGTCTTGAAACCAGAATAATGTGTCTCGAGTTGATTCTGCAAATGAAAAAAAGAAGTAAAAATGGTCATATCTAGATGAGCATCAGCGGATGACATACGAAACAAGACAGAAAATGTGAATCACCCATATATCCACTTCAAGCAAACACAGCTACAAAAATCCTAAGCTATCTAAAGAGCACTCCAATCACAAAATACCTGTGATTTTAAGTGTATCTGCCATTCTCCTACATCTTCACGTGAACCCGAAACCAGGAGAGAGCTCTCTTGAAAATCTAAAACATCTTGGCCTAAATTTAAAACATTGCCACCTTCGTCAGCTAAATAAAAGAAGAGATGTGCGCTTCTCTTTACATCATCATTCAACCTATTTTAATTCCAGCATAGTCAAGGAAAAAAAACTTTGTCATGCCACAGTGTAATACGAATACTATCAATAAGCCAAAATAACAAAACCAGACACTGTAAACAAGAATATATTACTACTGTATATAAGCAATTACCCTTTATTTTTAACATCAATCCGAACTGCCCAATCCCCTCCATAACCAAAGCTGTCCCCTTTTGACTTCACGAAACTTGTCTCCAATATCATATCGTTTTCAACCAGCTCTTGCCTCCCAAAATCCCGTCCATTATGTTCTCTCCAGCCAAACGTAGTTAGATCATCAGAGTTTACACAGAAATGCCGCATAACATACATCTCGTCTTTGACACCAAGCCACATCAATCCAGCTACCAAGGACTTTGGAGTTCTGCATTGCCATGTACAACTTATTTACTTGTACTAAGAATACCCCAATTTCACATGATAGTAGAATTGAAGAAAAGGGATCATAGAACAACTTGACTCTCATCCAATTTCTGAGATTGTAAATATGAACTCAACAAAGACATTTACCAAAGGAGAGATTCATTCAAAGTGGAATTTACGAACCTCGCACGAACTCCAAAATAAACATGAGGACGATAAGTTCCCCAGTACAAGCTCTCCTTGTGGTCGCCTTGAAACTGATACATTATACAATACAAATCTTCCAATTTCAGTTTCTCACAAGAACAAAAATGAGCTACAGACACGAATCGTGAATATAAGAGTTAGTACCATAGACAAATCCATGAGTTTGGGAGCAGGAAAAGGAGTGATAACCCTAGGCTTCTGTGACTCATCATACAACAACCCATGGCTAATAAGACGATTGATGACGAAGTATATAACTATAATCCCTAAAATGATTAATCCAATCAAAATCTTGAGATTCGGCTTGAAAGCACCGATCGACAGGAGCTCCTTTCCTTTGCCTCGGCGGATATTTGGAGGATAACGAATCGAATCGCCGTCTCCATCGGCGCTGGAAGACGATGGTGATTTGATTTGACCACGCGCGCTCCGACGGCTTGCTCCGGTCATGGTCGGAGTAATCGGGAATCGGAGAAACGATAAATGAGTTGGCTCTTTGGTTTACGATGATCAGTGAAGCAAGGGAGTGAACGTAGAGAGAGTTGACTTTGACCAATTAGTGTTTTGGTCTCTCTAATTAGTAATTAACCCCTAACTCTTATATTAATGTAGTTTTTGTAAAAATACACTGATTTGGAGAAATCAAATTCGAACAGAATATCAAAATCTTCTTTATACAACATGTTCCTCTGTGCTTCCTATTTTCTCCGATAAGCTCAATTTCATTATTATTTAATTATTTTCCTTCACGAGTTCAGATGGTGCGTTTTGACTTTTGAGCTGTTGTTTTTGGGTTCAAAAGCTCTGTTCAAGTGCTATCAGACCACCAGGATCTGGTGATTTTCACGTTGTCGAATCTGACTAGGCAATGAATCCGGTCATTCTAATCGTAGGATGATCACTTTTTTTTTTTCTGATAAAAAGGTTTTCATTTAAAATGCAAGTATGAATTACACTGTGCTTTAACTTTGGGTCATACAGAATTGGAAAAATTAAGGAGAACTTAATCTAGTGTTTTAAAAGACAACATTTAGAGAAACGTAATTAACTAGAGAGGAGGTGGTAGATCACATAAATCGGCCGTCTCAATTTATGCTAGAATCTCTGGCAAAGCTAAAAACAAATTCAAACCTCTTAGTATATTTTATTTTTGAAAAAATATTGGACCCTTTAACCTTAAATTTTTTAAAAAAACTGACAATAAATCCATGACATTTGCCCACGTTACCTATGCAATACACATAATTAGTTGATTGGTCCACATCCACTTCAATATCCTCGTCCACGGTTCCCGTGCCCTCCATCCATTGCATATTCTTGTAAGGCTCGTAATCCTGTAATTGTATAATGCTTGATGGCTTTCTCATTAATTACAATCGACATATATATACATCAGATCATATCTATGTAAATCAAAGGAGGTCTAAATTATCTCAACAGTACAAAGATATTGTAATATATAAATATATCATATCTTAACATTTATCCGCAATCGAAGCGGAAGGTTCACAAACGCTCAAATTGAAGCGAAACTCAATGAATAATTGAGAAAATGGTTCCTTGGTAAAAATATCAGCATATTGCATATTTGAGGGTACATGAAGAACTCGAACTTGGCCAAATAACACTTTTTTTCAGACAAAATGTAAGTTAATCTCGATTTGCTTTGTTCGTTGGTGCTTAACCGGATTGGAGGAGAAATATACTGCAAAGACATTGTCACAATATACTAGTGTCGCCTTGGAGAGTGGACAGCCGAGTTCGAACTTCTACCACAACATTTGCGACACCATAATACTCGGTTTTAGCACTAGACCTTGAAACGGTATGTTGCCGCTTAGAGGACCAAGAGATAAGACTATCACCAAGGAATACGCATCGGAGGTTGAATGATGTGTAGACGGACAACCAACCCAATTAGCGTTTGAGTAAGCAACAAGGTTTGTGATAGAGGATTTTCGAAGTCAGCCGTGTGATATGGTACCTTTTAGATAACGGAGAATTCGCTTGGGGGCTGGAAAGTGGTTCTCGCGAGGATCATGCATAAAGCGGCCCACTTGTTGAACCGCAAATGATATATCCATGTGTGTGAAAGTAAGGTACTGTAACGCACCGACCAAACTTCGATAGAGTGACGGATCAACAATTGGGGACTGTCACCGGCTTCGAGTATGGACTTCGTATCAACTAGTGTGAGGCATGGATGGCAGTCATTGCGGCACGATGAAGAATATTTGCTACATAATTTTGTTAACAAATAAAGAGGCCAACATCATTATATGTAAACGCAATACCAAGGAAGTGGTGTAACTTGTCAAGGTCCGTAAGCTCCAAGTCTTTGTCGAGCTTGGTGATGATGTGATCCAACAATGTCGGAAAAGACGCAGTAAGACCAATGCCATCAACGTAAAGAAGAAGATAAGCCACGTTATAGCCACGCCCGACAACAAACAAAGATGGATCCGACTTACTTTGAGTGAAACCAATGCGTTTGTAACCAAAGCAAAGCGAGTGTACCATGCACGAGGTGCTTGCTTGAGGCCATATAGTGATCGTTGTAGGAGACAAACATGGTCTGGCTTTGACTTGTCAACAAAACCCGGTGGTTGATGCATGTATATTGTTTCTTGAAGGTTCTTCACGTCCAGCTGACAAACCGACCAATCATGAGCAAGAGCGACATGTAAGATGGCACATATTGTAGTAGGCTTGACAACTGGACTGAATATCTCATCACAATCGATTCCAAGTTATTGAGATTTTTAATTAGCCACTGATTGTGCCTTGTTAGTAGGCGGAGGCTAATGATCTAAGTCCCACATTTTGCTTTTAATAAGAGAATTATGTTCGTCCCTCATAGCTTTATGCACATGAGATAAGGAAAGAGGAGAAATGATTTATGTGTGAAGACAAAGAGAAAACCATGAAGACAAGGCTTTGTGATTCCATTTTGGCTTTTGGTTGTCATAGGGTGGTGGCAAACTTGTGATGAAGCTAGCAGAGGAGGATTGCCGACAGGAAGAGCTGAAGGAATATACACCATAGGTGACAATGGAGGTGGAAGCAAAGGAGGAAGAGATGGTGAATGTGGGGGACTTGTAACCGATACCATGTGTAGAGATGATTAATTTCTAGTTGACAATTCAAGATACGGGTATCCTATGTAATTGACTGGTACCTAAGAAAACACAAGTAGTGGAACGAGGTGCTAACTTGTGAGGATAAGTAGAATTAGTGTTAGGATAACATAAATAGCCAAAAACCTTAAGATGAGAGTAAGACGTCGGTTGTTAAAAGAGACAAGTAAACATAATAAGGTTTTTAATAGAAGATGAAGGAAGAAGGTTGAGAGTGTAAGCCATTATAAGAAGAGCTTCAACCCAAAACGAATGTGACATGTGAGGTTGAACAAGAAGGGTACGCAACATTCGTTCGGCCTGACCATTTTGTTGGGATGTATTCGGACACGATAAGAAAAGTTCAATGCCGATGGCAGCCAAGTGGTCAAGGAAGACACAGATTGTGTACTTGACACCACTGTTGCACTGAAACACTTGAATTGTTTTGTTGAATTGAGTTTTAACATAGGCTGAAAATGATTGTATTCCCTAAAAGTTTCACTCTTCCTGTGGAGAGGATAAATCCAAACGAAATGAGAGTAATGATCCAAGAAAATAAGATAGTACTTGAAACCACTATTACTCAAAACAGGAGAAGTCTAAATATCATAGTGAATGATTTGGAAAGGTCCAGTGACAATAGAAGAAGAAGAGAAAATTGGAAGGCTAACATGTTTACCCAATTGGCACAGATGACACAAAAACATCAAGTTGGCCTTATTATAACAAAAAATACCCAAAGAATTAAATGAATGAATAATGGAGCCACTTGGATGTCCTAATCTGCTATGCCAAATAGAATTATCCGCGGTGAGAGCGAGTGGTGGAGAGGAGGGAGTCACTGAGTAAAGAGGCCCTGGACTGTCACATCGAAGAATTATTTGCTTGGTCAGAAGGTCATTAACAGAGAAACCAAGAGAGTCAAATTCAACGGAACAATGATTATCACAGACAAATTTTTGAGCAGACACAAGATTTTTGATTATCAAAGGGCACACAAAGACATTATAAAGATGAAAAGGACTAAATTTTAAAAGCAGAGTACTATGTCCCATTCTCGTGGCTGGAGCAGAAGAACCGTTACCAACTAAAACATAGGGAGTTATGCTCGTATTAAAAACATAAGATACGGTACCTTGTTGCCCGGTGATATGGTTGGAAGCGCCATAGTCCATATACCATGATACATCCACTGGATCTTGCATAGACATGGTGTTGAAGGTGTGTGCCAGAGCAGTTGGGACCATGACTTTAGAGGATCCAACAACGGAGGAGGCCTCATGTGTTATGTGCGCCTCATGTTGGGGCCGCAGAGAGTAGGGAATGAGGATGCTTCTGGGACGTGTGGAGGAAGACGAAGTAAGGATTCGGGGATGCCATCATATGAAAACCACTCGAATAAGCTGGATATTGCATCATAGGATGGCCAAATTTCCAAGATGGGTAACCATAACCTTGTTGGTTTGAGTTGTTATGTCCACCGAGTTGTCAAAATTGTTGTTGTGTCCTTTGCTGCGATTTTTTCTGCCACCACCATTTCCTCTGGTTTTGTTGTCGCCTCTGTAGTTTTTGTTGTTGTTATGGTACAGTTACTAATTGTTGTTGTAGTTTGGTTGAGCAGAACATGAATTCTCGAAAGCATAGAGAACATTAGGTGAGGATGTAGTCCTCGTGTAAGAAGCAGAGGGTCGAACAGTTTTCTTAAGCCGGTTCTCCTCAGATTGCAGTACCAATCGTGTTGTATGAAAACTTGGAAATGGTGTGCGACGTCGAATCACATTGTGAATGCCATAAAATTTGTCGCTCAGCCTATTCAAACAATGCATAACCAAGGTGCGATCGGAGACCGGTGAGTCGATGTTCGCTAGAAGGTCAGAGAAGGATTTGAGCTTGCGACAATACTTCTAGATGGAGAGGTCGCTGATGGTGCACAAATCATTCTCTAACTGAAGCGCACGATTTTCCTTGTTATCACGAAACTGATCCTCGATTAACAGTCAAAGCTCCCTTGTCGTTCTTTTGGGCTTGAAAACAGTTTCAATAAGCAAGGTAGTCATGGTTCCGTAGATCCACATTTTAAAGAGTCCATCTCGTTCCTTCCAGAATTTTTCTATAGCTGGAGTAAAGACGGCGGTGCCATGGAGATGATCGAGCAAGCCAAAAGTGAGGCAGTGTGTCGCGAAGAGCTCATGCCAAACGTCATAGTTCATCTTGTCGAGATAAGAAAAATCGGGGTATATGCTCAAATCTGACTGACTCTAAACGGTTTGTTAGAGGGGGGTAGAGAATGTGTTTTGTTCGGCCATGTTGATTAAAACAGAGAGAGATGAATAACGTAAAAGAAGAGAAGAACAGAGGAAGAGAAAATAAGAGAGAGAAGATGATCGGAGAGAAGAGAGAGGCGGAGATTAAGCAAAGAGAAGCTTTGATCGATGAGCGTATGATACTATGTAATTGTATGATGCTTGATGGTCTTCTCATTAATCACAACCGATATATATACATAAGATCAGATCTACGTAAATCTAAGGAGATCTAAACTATCTCAACAATACAAAAATATTGTAATATATGAGTATATCGTATCTTAACAGATCATCATCTCCAAGATGTGTTTTCTGCAACTCTTATGCCCGTTTATCTCCCAAATCCAACTCTTTGTTTTCTTCAACCATACATTCATTAGTTTCACCTGATGAATGCTTCGAAGTGTCCAAAAACATAGGTGGAGATCGGACAGAATCAAACACAATAGATACAGCAGGTGGAGGTGTGTAACAAGTAATAATAGAGTAACCCATAGTGGGTTCAGTTTCTATGATAATTGCAGCATTCTCTATGAGAGGCGCAGATCCTAAGTTAGTGGCTGAAACTGTTGGAGTAGTCATTTGATTGGCTAAATCAATAGCAGCATGCTTTTCATCAGATTTTAGTGGAGAAACAAAGGAAATTCATGTTTCTAAAGCAACTACGGAACCAGAATATGTAACTACAAGACTTGAATCCTCAAGAGGTGGTGAATTTTCAGATACTATATTAGTAAATATGTTGTGTTGATCATGTTTTCAGAGAACAAAGTAAGTGGATGATCATGTGTTGCGGAAGATCAACAACTGTTTTTTTTCCTCAATTTGGAACACGTTTGAATGATTGGATATGTCAAAAATCACTGCATAGTGTAATTGTATTTTTTTCAGCTGAAGTTTTATAAGTTCAAAATAAAAGAAATTAGTATTGATGTGAATATTGATGATTTCGAGAAGTTAGTATCAGACCTTAATAATTTTGGAATGGCAATCACATATGAAGTTAAGGTTATTCTCTTGTTGAGTTCCTTAGGTACTAGTAAGTATGACCAGTTGAAGGAAGTATTCTAGAAAGAATATCACTCTTGAGATAGTTTATGCTGACGCAACTACCTTTCTTAGATAAACTATAAATTTAATTACAAAATATGCCAAAAATTTGGAAACTTCATTCGAAAAACGCCACTCAGAGTACAAACTCAAAAAATGCGACTTTTTGCTTTGTAAAAATACTATTTTTTTCTCTTGTTCAGCTGAATTTTTTTTCTATTTTTTTTATTTTATCCACAAGTTTTCATAAACAAATTTATATTATGTGTTTTATCCAAGAGATAATTATTTTTGGATAATTAAAATATATGTTTGAGTTTGCTATTTATAATTTAGGGTTTAGTTTTATTAGGATATAGATTTTGAAAATTGATACAAACCTAATTATATTAACTGTTCTGCTTGTACTCTAGGACTTCGATTTTGTTTTCGTGGAAAAATTTATTCAATGTGTTTTGTTCACAGAACGTTATGTTGAGATAGTTAAGAGATTTTATTTGGTTTCTATATTAATAATTTAAGGTTTAGTTTTCTATTTATAATTTAGGGTTTAATTTTTATGTTTGAGTTGTATATTTGTAATTTAGGGTTTATTTTTCATCTCTGGGTTCTCTATATATAATTTAGGGTTTAGTTTTTATGTTTGAGTTTTCTATTTGTAATTAAGGGTTTACTTTTTATGTTTGGGTTTTCTATTTGTAATTTAAGATTTATTTTTCATGTTTGGGTTCTCTATTTGTAATTTAGGATATACTTTTCATGTTTTGGTTCTCTATTTGTAATTTAGGGTTTACTTATCATTTTTGAATTTTCTATTTGTAATTTTTCCATCCATTTATGTTAAAATATATGCAATAGGTTTTGTCCATGAAACGATCATATTTAAATAGTTAAAATTTTTTGTTTGAGTTCTATATTTAGAATTTAGGGTTTAGTTGTCTATTTGTAATTTAGGGTTTATTTTATTTATCATGTTTGAGTTTTTATATGTAATTTGTCCATCCGTTTACCTACACAAACATATGCAATGTGTTTTATCCACAAAACGATTATGTTGAAGTAGTTAAGAGATTTTGTTTGTGTTCTATATTTATAATTTAAGGTTTAATTATCATGTTTGAGTTTTTTATTTGTAATATATAGTTTAGTTTTCATGTATGATTTGAATTTTTATGTGTAATTTTTACATGAACAAACATATGTAATGTATTTTATTCACGAAAAAATTATGTTGATTGTTTCTAAAAATAGATATTTTCGTGTACCAAATTATGTGTCTGTATATCAACATTTTTCTTCAAAAAGTTCGTCAAAAAATTGTCATTATAACAAGTGACAAATCTTGAATCTCTTTTCCAAAATGACAGTTTTTGTAAATTTCCTTAAAATGTATAGAATATTTTAAAAATATCTTATGAATCCTTATTATTAATTTTTTTGTCTAAGTTTTTTTTCAATCATATATTTTCAGTATGTAACTGGATATACACAATATACGCAAACTAAGTCAACATTTTAACATTAGTAATTCAAAATTGATCTGTTTAATTTTAGTATTATTAATGTACAAAATGATTGTGTTCATCATACATATTTATTTAAAAATTAATAATAAAATCATGTTATTGTATAGTATAATCAAATTACTTTATAAAAAATTTCATCAATGCTGAAGAAACATTTATTTACCATTATTCTCCAATCCGCGCTTATACTAACTAAATGAAGTTAAAATGTACCGCATATAGTCCACAACTTGAAAGAAAAAAGTTTGGTCCTATTCTTTTTTGTTCCAATTGGTAACCATTACCGTTCTGATATAGAATGTACCACTTTCATGGTAACCAATCACAAAAACGGTACTATCAAATTTTCTACATTGATATATCTCTTATAGTTATTTTTTTACCATTTTTTACTATTTTGTTATTGTTTACTGCTTGCTCTACCTCTACCTATTAAGTCTCCCTTAAAATATTCATATTGCCCTTTTTCACTTAGTACCACTTAATTAAATGCGGAATTTACAAAAATATGATAGAATAGTGACATATTATTGACCGACCCGTCAGGCACTAGAATCCGCTACGTCCTGCGTTCCTCATTCATTGTACTTTATGACAAAGACTCATAATCGTTAGAGCTACACCGCCGTGCCTTTGCTGCTCCTCCATTCAAACCTTATTCTAGCTCTCAATCAAAGCTCTTTGTAGGCGACCATCGTCCTTACACGTGTTTATGTATAAGCGTTACATTGCCACTGACAGATTCAGTTATAGATCCCTCTCTATACGTGTCTGTGTAGCGCTACGTCCTGCGTTCCTCAGTCATTGTATACGCAAAGACGCATAGTTATTAGAGCTACACCGCCGCGCCTTTGCTGCTCCTCCATTCATACCTTATCATAGCTCTCAAAAAGACCACTCAAAGCTCTTTTTCTAACAGTACTTATATCTAATTTTAAAATAGAATATCCAATTTTTAGTCTATATTGGAAATTGAGAACTCGAAATATGGAGTAAAAGTCAAAAATCTCTATTTTGGATTAGAACTAGAGTAGGGTTAGTACAGAAACTTTTTATTTTATTTTATGAAAAGAATCTTTAAAGTTATTTCAGCGAAAAAAATGTGGGAATAGGAAATATAAACTAATAATATTTGATGCGGAAAAAAAACTAATAGTATTTGATAAATAGTAAATTATTTACCAAACTACTCTTGTTTGATTCGTCCTTACCTCTATATAAACCTACGTACATGACATTTTTCCGAAGTATCGGATCACCACTCGTAAGGCAAACATCGACCCAGCACGAGTACTCTCTCTTATTACTCTTCTCCTCTCACAAGCACAAATATATTTTTCATAATTGCAATTTTTCATAAAACAGATCTGTCTTCTTCTTAGTTTGTGAATTTAAATATTTTTCTAATTGCATAAAGTTTATTTATGTATAGATGGTAGTACTACGTATACAGCTTTTATATAATTATATATAGATATAATTATCTATATACACATAAGTGGAACAAATATCCAATATTTCTTATGATTTTAACATTTGTGATTTGATCCGTTTTACGAATGTCGTATTTTAGTATTTATTTTGTTTAGCAGAGTTATGGTCTCAAATATTTTTGATGGAATCTAAATGAATAACGGTATGAAACGAATATAACATATAGATATTTTGTCTTACTGTATGTACATAGGATCATCATTATGTGGAGGTTGAAGATAGGAGAAGGAAATTTAGACGATCCTTACTTGTTCAGCAGCAACAACTTTGTCGGACGTCAAACATGGGAATTTGATCCCAAAGCCGGCACACTGGAAGAACGAGCCACCGTTGAAGAAGCTCGCCGGAGTTTCTTGGTCAACCGTTCTCGTGTTAAAGGTTGCAGTGATCTCTTGTGGCGAATGCAAGTAAGTGTGTTTTTTTTCACTTCTGAGTTTTATTAGTTTATCATGACAAAAGCCCTAAAATCTAAATATAGTTATATTGTCCTATATAATTTTTCTCTGAATTTGTATCTTTTGTCGTTAAACTCACGTATATTAGTTGGAGACCGTTAGATAATGAGGGGTCCATTATCTCCAAAAATTTAAGTCAAAATTGAATTTTGTCAATTAAAAATCGTGATTTATGCCAATTTTCGGTAATTTTTGGCAATTATAACGATTATTGCCAGTTTCCAATTGTTTAATCTTAGAAAAAATAAAACACAAGTGAGACCCATGGAAGTCCATTTGAAGTGGATGTTAACGAGTTTAATCGTTAATGGACACAAATCTTAATGAACACGCATAATATTTTGTCCACGATCAAAATGGACAACATTGTATGGCCAAGATGAACATGAACCGTCCATTTTGACACTTCTAATTTTACTCTCCCAACAAAAGCCAAACAAAAATCATTTTTGGTATAACTAAATCCAATTGAACGAGAAAATTTGAAATTCACTAAATTTTATCTTTTAATTATGTATGTATCAAAAATAGATATAGTGATACTATATAATTATAATATTACGTAAAACATCTTTGGTTTATATTTTAAAGATAATTTATATAAAACCAAACTGAATCTAAACCAGGCTTTTATAAAACAAAAAAATCGAAAAACCAAAACTAAACCGTAAATTGGATTGTTCAGCTGTCTTTATTTTTTATATCCAAATTGATTTTATTGTACGCACAGTTTTTGAAAGAGGCAAAATTCGAGCAAGTGATCCCGCCGGTGAAGATTGAAGACGCCAAAGGCATAACTTATGAAAATGCGACGGATGCGTTAAGGAGAGGAGTTTCTTTCTTCTCGGCTTTGCAAGCCTCCGATGGCTACTGGCCAGGAGAAATCACCGGACCTCTCTTCTTACTTCCTCCATTGGTATATCTCATTCTTTTGTGTCTCCTTGAATACTAGCAAAGAAAATTCAAATGAACCGGAAAAAAAAATTTCCTGCAGGTATTTTGTTTGTATATCACAGGACACCTCGAAGAGATATTCGATGAAGAACATCGCAAAGAGATGCTTCGGTATGTCTATTGTCATCAGGTACTTTGAATTGATGAATTTCTCGGCTCAGATCGATTGTTAAAGAAGAGCCGAGTACGATTTCTTGATTTGTCCCTCAATCTTTTGTAGAACAAAGATGGTGGATGGGGATTACACATTGAGAGCAAAAGCGTTATGTTTTGCACCGTGTTGAATTACATATGCTTGCGTATGCTAGGAGAAAGTCCTAATGCAGGACGAGAAAATGCGTGTAAACGAGCTAGACAATGGATTCTTGACCGTGGTGGTGTTACCTTTATTCCCTCCTGGGGAAAAATTTGGCTATCGGTATGATAATAATCTAACTTTAAAGATGTTAAAGTGTTACTTGCTACACAATCAAAGTTTGATATTTGTTTTGTTTTGTTATGTAAGATACTTGGAATCTATGATTGGTCTGGAACCAATCCAATGCCTCCTGAGATCTGGTTGCTACCTTCTTTTCTTCCTATACACTTAGGTTTGTTTTCTGCTTCCATGTTTTTCTGAGATTTTAACTTCGATTTGTTTTGTTTTTGATAATTGTCTTGACGTAAAATAAAAATGCAGCAAAAACTTTGTGTTATTGCCGGATGGTTTATATGCCAATGTCATATTTATACGGGAAGAGATTTGTTGGTCCAATAACACCTCTTATTCTACAACTTCGTGAAGAACTTCATTTGCAACCTTATGAATCAATCAACTGGAATAAAACGCGGCGTTTATATGCAAAGGTATATATGATTGAACATTTTTAATCTTTGAATGTATGTGTCATGATTAGCATAAACATTCCATTTCTTTTTTTTTTTCTTAATGCAGGAAGATATGTATTTTCCTCATCCTCTGGTTCAAGATTTGATATGGGACACTCTTTACATCTTTGTGGAGCCGATCCTTACCCGTTGGCCATTGAACAAGCTTGTGAGGGAAAAAGCTCTTCGGCTAGCAATGAAACACATACATTACGAAGACGAGAATAGCCATTATATCACCATCGGATGTGTCGAGAAGGTAAAAACATTGAACAATCCTTACTATTAAGAGCGAATGTTCTAAAACCTTTTTTTGTAGGTATTGTGCATGCTTGCTTGTTGGATTGAAAACCCGAATGGAGATTACTTCAAAAAGCATCTTGCTAGAATTCCAGATTACATGTGGATCGCCGAAGATGGGATGAAAATGCAGGTAACATATACTAGAGGATTGAAAAATAGATATTTAGGTATAATACTATAACAATGGAAGCTCTTTAAGCATTCAAGATATTTACACAGATCTTTGGAAGTCAACTATGGGATACAGGGTTTGCGGTTCAAACTATACTTGCTAGTGATCTCTCTGATGAAACCGGCCATGTACTCAAGAGAGGACATGATTACATTAAGAAATCTCAGGTTTGATCATATCCTTTTTATCACCATAGATAGCTTGAATTGCTCCAAAGAGGTTTTCTTAAATCAAAGAACATTTGCAGGTCAGAGAGAATCCTTCTGGTGACTTTAAGAGCATGTACCGTCACATATCCAAAGGAGCATGGACTTTCTCTGATCGAGATCATGGATGGCAAGTTTCAGACAGTACAGCTGAAGCTTTGAAAGTAATCTAATTAGCCACTAATGTAGAACAAGTTAGCTGAAGTTTCCATAAGAGCTTATGCCTTAAAGTACTACTTTTGTTTTGTAGTGTTGCCTGCTGCTCTCTATGATGCCAGCTGAGGTTGTAGGCCATAAAATGGATCCAGAACAACTATACAATTCTGTTAATATCTTGCTATCTTTACAGGTAAGGTTGAATGAATCTATAAGACTAAGGTCCCAAAAAAACTATTGGCTCTTAGTAACATTTGTAACACATGAGTTACATTTATTGTAGAGTGATAATGGAGGTGTGACTGCATGGGAGCCTATCCGTGCATATGAATGGATTGAAGTAAGTGCTGAAATTCACATTTTTTTCGCGACTTCCTAAGTTCTTAGGAAAAAAATTTCTCTAATGTTTAACTTTTGTAAATGGTGTTTAAGTTTCTCAATCCCACAGAATTTCTGGCTAACACTATGGTCGAGTGTGAGTATGTGGAATGTACCTCATGTGCTGTTCAAGCTTTGGTTCTGTTCAAGCAACTATATCCAGATCATAAGACAAAAGAGATCAGCAGGTCCATCGAGAAAGCGGTGCAATTCATAGAAAACGAACAAACGTCGGATGGTTCATGGTATGTTAACAGTTTAACACAATTCATAAATGGTAAAGGGCTATGGTTCAGAAGAAGCCTAATGATAGTCCCAAAACTTGGGAGATTTTTGGCCTGTGGCAATCCTCCACTCTTGAGCTAGCTTTTGGGTATGAGTTAGGCCAACATTTTTCTAAATACCTAACAAAATAATGTTTTTTCTCGAATCATGATAGGTATGGAAATTGGGGTGTCTGTTTCATTTATGCCACATGGTTTGCTCTTGGTGGCCTAGCAGCCGCTGGTAAAACATATGAAACTAGCAAGGCAATACGTAAAGGTGTTGAATTTTTACTCACAACACAGAAAGATGATGGAGGTTGGGGTGAAAGCTATCTGTCATGCCCTGAACAGGTATTTGCTGATATCAATATGAGTTTCTCAGGAGATGAAAATGAAATTCACCTAAATTATCAAATCTTTTTAAACATGGTATGTGTGCGTAGAGATACATACCATTAGAAGGAAATAGATCCAACCTGGTGCAAACCGCTTGGGCAGTAATGGGGTTGATTCACGCTGGACAGGCCGAGAGAGATCCAATACCTCTTCACCGTGCTGCGAAACTTATCATAAATTCGCAAATGGAAAATGGAGATTTCCCTCAACAGGTTCTACATCTTCTTTGATAAAACCATGAGTCTTGAGATTCAAAAATAATCTGTGTCATTCCAGTTGCATTAAGCACATAATATTGATTTAGAATGTAATGTTTATCACCGCATTTGCAGGAAATAGTAGAAGCGTTCATGAGAAATTGCTTGTTACACTATGCTACATACAAAAACACTTTCCCTTTATGGGCACTTGCTGAGTACCGAAAAGCTTCGTTCGTAACTCATCAACATTAGTGTCTCAGACGAAGTTTGTATGGGAGGAGAAAACTCTTCAGCTAACTATATGAAGACACATACATTATGAAGATGAAATTAGCCATTGCATAACCATTGGATATGTTGAGAAGGCAAAAAATTTAAGGACCCTTTAATATAAAAAAGAATTACAGTATAAAATATTTTATATTCAAGAATCATCTCGCTTGAATTCAGAAGATGGAATGAAAGTGTAAGTAGAAATTGTTTGTTGCAGTATAATTCAAATATAGAAATATAATTGTGTTCTTAATTTACATGCTAAGCTGTTCATATACTTACACAACACTACACAGAGATCTACCTGGTCATTAAACAAACTGGCGAGTGGCTGTACTGTACTACTATCTATACATACATATTCACACCTCCTTTGATCACAATCATATAAAACATAAGCAGTCAACTTCGAGGTGATGATCGACTGTCATACCTGAACTCATAACTCAAGAACACTTAGTTTGCTTAATATCGAACTTTTTTCGGGTTAGCGCTAAAAACCCTGCAAATACAAAATTCACATTGCTGCTTAACAGGATGGGATGTTTTAGATTAGTTTTGAGTGGAAAAACGCATGGGATAGAGTTTGATTACTGGTTGTTGAATTGATTTTCCGACAAGGTTAGAACCACTCAGCCATGCATTTAGGGTAAAGCTCACTCTCATTAGCAATGGTGGAGAGGCCACATAGCTCTTTCTGAACTTTCTGTCTCTCGTAAAAGACTGAGCACGCAAGCGAAGTGCATTTCACTCCATATTGCACCACCCAGTCTCCCCCACCACATTGTCTGCATATCTGCAAATAAGGTAATATAAAGATAAAGCAAGTGATGGACCAAGAAAGTTAGAAATGCATCTACAGAGATTAACTAAGGTTTTCAACTTTCAGGACACATGGAAAGAGGTCTACAGTCGTTTCTTGTTCATAAATAGCCGACATTTCTGAAAGATAATCTGAAACTAGTCTCCACCCTTCAGCATAAATTATTCTGGAACTACCATGAGATGAAACTCTGTTTGAACTATGATTCACCCAATCTCTCGGAAAGTAAAGACTGTAAACGATACCACGATCTGTACACAGTTCATATAAATGTTAGATTTTGAAGTACTTACAGTCGCTAGGTGTTGCATCCCTCTCTCCATTTTTGAAGTCTTCCAAACAATGGTTGCAGCAGCAGCACTTTCATTTTTGAGGCACCGGTTGCATAGCTGAGCTGATTCCTGAACAACTTCCCCACAAAAGAAGCAATGTTTCGAGAGAAAAAAAGAATCAATTCTACTTTTGTGCGAGTTTCTAGAGTTTAAGGGACGTTGACCAAGGGAGCTTCTGGTGGGACGAGGCATCTCCAAAAACCACTGGTTTAAGTTTGCACCCCACAAGTCCAAATACACTTTGCAAAGCTGGTATGATTTGTTTGTTGATGTAGTATAAGTCATTCAATAGGTAGGGTAACTCGATGTCCAAAAGAACCAGTGGGTCCACCACCATATCAACAAGTTGAGCTCCCGGCTCTCCATGTATCACAACATAAGGCACCCGTTCTGCATAGTGTGGCTCTGTCCGAGGGTCTGCTCTCATTGATTTAGTTGCCACAATAGCTGCTGGAGGAAGGAGTGAAGAGTCTCTTGAGCTATTAGTCCCCAACCGAACTTCTTTTGCAATGATAAAATCTTGAAGAGATACTCTCCCTGATAGTATTCGCTTCCACTGTCTATACAAGTACGACTTAACCTGCACAATGAATAGAGAAAAACATAGATGTAAGCCACTGCAATTTCAGCTGATAATTTGAAAGAGCAAAAGAAAATAAATTTGTACCTTAGAGATATTCTTCTTCTCAAAAAAGAGTCTCAACGACTGCTCCATAGTTTTTGAAACAGCTTCACAAGTATCTCTTCTAACAGTTTCAATACCATTTGCATCAAATATAGGCTCATTCTGATCAGGACTTTCATAATTGTACCCAACATAGCGCTTCTTCGTTAGAAGTAACAAGGGTGATAGACTTTCTCCATCTTAAGAGTGACTGGGTATGGGTTCATTTCAGTTATTGCAGATGTAATCTCTTGCCCGACTACAAAAGCTTCTTTTACAGTTCGTCCTTTGAGGAGGACAAACATACTACACAAGTAATTAAAATGCATGAGCCATACGGAAGAAGCAAATAAAGAAACAGAGATACATACTTGCCCAGGTTGCTGAAATGACCATAATATACACTTGGAAGTACGAGTACATGTAATTTATGCAAGCATACATGAAACCCTGGAGATACTTTATTTTGTAGGAAGTTGAAACAGTGCCATGAAAGATGGTAGTAAACTCTAACCGGATTTTAAATCTTAACTTCACATCATGCAGATGTTTAGATATGGAAATTACCTATCAGTGTCGCCATATACAATTCTAGCATTCCAATTCTCATTGGCGTTGGCGAACAAAATAGCCTTGTCAAGTGTGCTACGACCACACTGGACAATACTATCTGCCAGCTCTGCACAAGGCATTCGATCCCTGAAGCCAACAGCAGTATAGCCATAAGTCACATTTGCTATCAGCTTTAAAGCAAGCTGTCTCGCATTAAATATCTGAAAGAAGACACAATATACCATCAAAATTGCAAATTTAATTTAGAAAAACTGCAGAAATATTCCTAGATGAAACTAGACACCAAACAAAATATTGGAACCAAAAACTTGGGCCACTTTCTCGTTGGGCCAATCATCCCTTGCCAAAATATTAGGAAGGGACTCTGATCAAGATAACCATACCCGGTGAAGAACTGCTTCTGAAGGAGTCAAATTTTTCATTGCTTTTTTCACCATTATTCTTGTGGATAGAATTTCCTCTAGCAGCCTTGGTAATATTCCCTGCGCACCTATATGTACGAAGAGGAGGCGACTGTTATGCTTAAGCTAATTAAAAGAAGGATCAATCAACGCAGAAAAAGAATGACGCTATAGAGTAATCAGATCATTTGTTTGCATCGAATATAATGTCTTTAGATTCAAGATTTAATTTCCTAAAGAAAAGCAATGCACATTACCTCTGGTGGCACGTACATCACACTGTTTGGGGTTTGCAAGATCTGATTTAAATCCTGAAGAACATTAAGGTCTAGGGAGTATGAACTGACCCTAAGGGTGTTCATTTTCAAATGTGCAAGTTTCCCGAGACATGTACAAAAGCACAGATTATATGCTATAATTATTGAAGGGTCAAGAGATTGAAAATCCGACACAATAACAGGATCATCGTAGAAGGCAGATTCTGCTTCCATCACAAGAGGTACACATTCCATAGCTGGCTGATAAGCAACCTACATGATCACATGATTTGGTTAGGAGAATGCTAACGAGTAATAAGGGCATGAAAAAGATTATAAAGATTAACTGTAAGGCATATGTTGTGGAAGCTATCACGAGGACAAAACAATGTATGGCGTAGACATTATACATGAGACTTGACCGGCCCATTCTTTAAGGCCAGACAACTCGTTGATAATCCAAGAACGTTAAAAGTAATTGACTTGGAAGTAGCGGATAAAACGAACCTGCAGGTTTCCTGGAGAAATAGCAAGATAATTTTGTGTATGTGCCAATCTCAGAAGCATGGATTCCACTCTGTATTCGGAACCTCGGGAGAGAACTGAGAAAAAGTCTATGCCAAAAACACGAGCAATTTTTGACGTACGATTGATCTGCAAACAATAATTTAGTAGGATAACAATGTGCACATAATTCACTATATAAATCAAGTTGAAACTGGTACATACCATGTCAAGTTGGTTTAGTATCTCAAGGTTCAACTTTGCTCGGTGAATCACATATTCTATGCATCGATATCTTGCACCTGCAGGACCACTTGAAAACCATTCTGTCAATACTCTATAGGGGATTGATGGAACCTTCTGTCTCAAAACAGCCTCCGACACAGCTTCAATCGTGTACATGTTGAGTTTCATTTCCCTGTGAATCAAACGCCATGCATTGAGAACAATTCTACCTCAACATGAACACCACTAGCATGTGTGCGGCCCCACTCGTCCTCAATTACCACTTCTTCTACTTGAGCAGGATCAGGTACCAACGGATCTGGCATCAGATTATTACCAAGCTTTCTCTTATTATCTGAATCATTTGTCGTGGTCGGAGATGGCGTCTTAGATATATTATTGAGAAATCTTATACCAAGCTGTGCAGCCCTTTCAGCTAGAAAATCGATAGATCCACCCTGTATATCCCAGCCCAGAAGAATATCTGGATTCCATTTACATAAAGTCTCAATAACATAACTGAATAGTTGCCTTTCTTCACGAAAGATAGACAACTTGCATCCAGATAGGCCATCAAAATATCTGTAGTGAAATAACAATAACAAGATCAAAAAAAGCATTCAGGTTAAGAAAATGATTGAAGTTCATGGTAGCATTACAGAAATAATAAAAGCAAGAATAGGTCAGGGTGCAAAATTTTCAATAAACTAAAATACGTGTATCTGGTATATAGACGTCAGCTGCAAAATTATCATCATTCTGCACGGCGAGAACTATGACATTGACAGAATCATATCGTGGATCAGGTCACAGGTCCCCTCTAGACTTGCATGAACCTGTAAGTTTATAGATATTGACCTGTATCAACGAGCCTTTTCCTAGAAAACATCATCTTTAAGGGCATTCATTTTTATTACAGAGGGCATTTTGGAAACAGCATTAACAAAATATAATGAGCATTTTCACTCAAATCTAAAAAAATGAGCAACATATAATTATTATACTAAGACAAGCTTTAGAGATCAAAATTCCTTAATGAGCAGCACATAGTCCAAATATCCTCAAGCATCGAATAATGATTACCCAAGTAATTGCAAGATAATCACAATGAAGACAAAACATTGGGGGGCTCGCTGTGACGCTCGAGGAAGGCAAACAAATATTCTCAAGCGTTGAATAATGATTACCCAAGTAATTGCAAGATAATCACAATGAAGACTAAACACTGAGGGGCTCGCTGTGATGCTCGAGGAAAGTAAACTGTGGCATAGACCATTCAGTTTTTGTTTTGTCGCAATGAGTCGTTTTATATGAAATGAGGGTTCCACATTAGATAAACCATTCAAAGTGTCCATGACTAATCTATGCATGCAACGGCCATTTGAGGGCTTTTACTAACTAATGTGTAAGCTTCACAAAAAAGGGGGTTAAGTTAAAGCACCTCTATACTCAGCACTGTTAGCTGTTGCCCAGCCCCCATGCTCGCAGGATCTCGGAATCCAATTTGACTTAAGGGAGTGGCCCCTGATTTCCCATCAGGACCTGAAATCTGAGACTTCTCTTGTGAACCCCTGGTCTCCAAATTAAGATTATGAAGCTTTCCTTTGCTTTTCATATCTATCTCAGACTCTGTATAAGTATTTGGTTCTGAATTCACAAAAGCTTTATTATGCTGCTCCACGTGCTCAGACACAGACTTTACATTAGATGCAGATGCAATATCAGTGAAACTCGTCCCACGATCAAAATGATCATCTCCCAATGGTTGTTTTTTTGGATCAACATTAGAGTCTCCTGGACCTGGAAAATTCGTAAGTTTAAAACAAAAACCATCATTTTCACTTGCTTGTACAGCATGCAACACTGTAATGGATATCTTAATCAGGAAGAGTACAATCTTCGTCAGGAAAAAGGATTACGAAATGTACATTGAAGCTCTGAGAAGATGTAAAATTAGATTATATTAGGCAGCCCAGTGCCGTCCGACTAACTCTACACAATACCTTTGCCATTCGATATCCATTGTGAAAAAGAATCCACATGAGGGGGTGAAAAGGTAGGGGTCAGTAGGTAAAGATTGGAGCCGTCATTGAGATGACGCAAGGGAATACCAAGGGAAGCTCCTTGGAAAAAGTGTTTCTTTTCATCCTCATTGACTTTGGTGTCCTCCAGGGGAAAAAAGGGGATCGCCTTGGAATTCCCTTCTTCCAAGAGAAAACCCAACAGGATGTCAGATGTAATCTCAAGTCGGAAACATATAAGTAAAAATAAATAAATGAGAGCACAGCCAGAGAGAGTTATGCAAAAATTTAAGTTGACCTAACTTCAACTTTATAAATTTATATTTCATTTGCATTGATTGTAGAATTAGTAGAAACTAGGATCAGAACAAGATGAGTAAAGATACCAGTATCATATCCGTCATGCTGTTTGTCCCTGACATGATGAAATTGGACAGAAATTTCATGAGAATGTGAAGAATCCTGCGGTCCAGCACTTGGGCAATCGAGAGAAGGAAGCTTCTTGCTTAAAGTTAGGCATATTAATCCTCCTGTCTCAGCAATTACACTGGCAGTTGTCTCTTGCGGATTCCCAGATCTTTGGAAAGTTTTTGTATCAAACCCAACAACTTTATTGCTAGCCACCAAAATTCCTGGTTCCACTGTTTTTGGTTCTTTACCAAGTGGAACAGTGGCAGATGAAAGTTCCTCGAAATTTCATCATTGTTTTGATCTGCTGTCTCTTTACCCGAACATCTATCAACAGACTGATGATCAGATGACTGAGTGGATATATTACATTCAAAATTTCCAGCGTCTTTGGGAGATAAATATTGAGGAGTATCGCCATAATAACATTCACTGAATTCTGCAGAAAGAGCGGGACCTTGTTTCTTGTCCTCAAATCTCAAGGTAGTCATGCACTCCTCTTTTTTCCCGTGCCAAGAGTCTCTAGTCTGTGGTAGAACCTTCCTAAACTTCATATGTCGTGAAACAGGTGAATATCCACGGCATAACCCTTTTTTTATCAAGTCCCGCAACAAACATCCAGCCAAAACGTTTCTGTCAATTGTGTTACAAACATCTGCTTGATGTTCTTTGACGTTAAATTTGTCTTTCATCTCATTCATGGGGTCTAAACTATCTTTGTTAAACCAAGTTTGTCACTAGCATTTGTACTATCAAAGTCCTTCTGAAGATTTTTTGACAATGAAAAAGGTAAAGGTCCCCACACAGAATTGCTAGGCTTGCTGTTCCTAGAGAATCTCCTATTCTTAGTCTCCATTACTTCACTCATACGTAAGTCCCTCTTTCTGTATCTCTGTAATGAATTTTCGTTTGACCCATTTGAAGTTGAGGTATTTGGAACATCACTAGAGACTTCAGTGTCAAGAGCTTGTTTGTCTGATGAAGTAATAAGATAAGTCTCAAGAGCTTGTTTGTCTGCTGAAGTTACCTCCTGAGAATCAAGAATGTCTTGACATTCCTTTTGGGATTGGCTCCCATAATCTGTACTAGCCATTTCAAGAACTTTGTTAATAGATGCTAAAAGGAAACAGAGGACTAAGGATGGTTTCCCAGAGAATTTCATCATCGGAGTTAATGTCCTCTAAAGCCTGGGATGAGGCAAACCACTTAAAGAGACCCAAGGCTTCAGCATCTTGTGTATCAGCAGGTATATCTCTGTCCGTGGGTGTTTTCACATATGCATCATTTTCCATTAATGCTTCTCCACTCCTCTCATCAAGTGGAGAAAGCTGTTCTGATGCAGGAAACTCACTGTGTGTACCAACCATATGATTCAAAACCTGCAGATCAGTAATTTCAGGTTTGGCATGTATATCTTGACCGGCTGAAGATACTACAGCAGGCTTCGTATCAGATGGAGACAATTCAACTTCGTTATGCATTTCTTTTAGCATATTCTCAAATCTAACATGCTGTGACATAGTCTTCAACACATCAGCTGCAGAGGGTTTGCCAGGATCAGGAGGTATAGGTGCATCATGCACGGCAGTCCTTTCATACTCCCCCTGACACAACAGTGACGAGGTTAGGTAAGGGAAGACGAATTAAATAATTTCAATGTAAATAGCCAAGAAAGTTAGGATGAACCTCCCAAATTGCCACAAGCGACTGAACCATGTTAGTATCAGATTGGGCTTGTGAGAGAGAGTTGTACATTTTAAATTGTTGATTGAGAATATCTACAAGAGAAGAAGCTAGTTAAAACTTCAAAGGTCTGTTCATACATGAAACAAAAACATTTATATTTCATTTCAGGAAAATTACCACTAATAGTAGCATCTCCCTCAAGTTCACAGAGACTCTGACGTCTGTAATAGTGCCTATGCTGGCCCTGGCTCAACGGTGTATCAGATTCTTCACAGATCTTCCACATCCATTGACCTGGGATTGTTGACAAGCTCCAAACAGGGAAACTGACGCTTGCAGCAGCACTTGAATTTATCTGCTTCATTGTTTCAGTATTGTGAAATAAAAGAAGATAGAAACTATCAAACAATATGTAGCGAAGCTTCAATAAATTGAAGATCTACCTTTGTAACACCAACTTCGTCAATCCCTTGTCCCACATGATCATCCAAATCAAACCTCCTTGGAAGGAAATGGTGAGGCACTGGGCTACGCAACTTCATCTTTGATATATGCACATGACCCATTCCAAATAAATTATAGTCAACCTATTGAAGAGAATCAAAGAAACTTCAATAGTGGAATGTGGACAAAATGGCGTGGAATTACAGAACAGGGGAGGGGGAACTAAGCATTTTACGCATAGTATTTATGGTTTGGTTGGCGAGGGTTCAAGAGCAAACATATAAGTGGACAGCAGCTGAAAACTGACACGTAATGAAGGCTTAAGGGCACCAAAGACTATTTTCAAATTATAACACAGTTGTGGTTGGATCGACCAGCATTACTTACTAGCATGAATATGTGCATGATTTTCCCCTTAATAGCAAATATATATATATATATATATATGTATATAAGTCCACTAACATAGAAAAAACATTCCCCAGCTACATTATATTTTCCCTTTTTCATTTGTAATTCAGCTACCAAAATTCTAGTTACATTTTGATAATACATAATCCATAGAGATATCAGTAATTTGCATTACATGCATCCAAAGAATTGATTCAAAAGCAATCAACTTTCATGAACCAGCTTCAAGCTCTCGCAAGTACCTAGTCTATTATCACTGAAATTTTTACGTTCATAACTTGAATTGCTAAACTTGATAGACACCTAGTCGCTAAACGATATCTTTTGATAACATAACAGCAAAAATTACCAGAAACTGGAGAGAGTGAAAAAAACGCTCATTAGAAAAGGCAAATGAAAATGATTGTCAGCATACTATTTTCACCAAATTCTATGCATCAGACATAAAGTACAAAATAAGACTGGAGTGTAATCATCAAGATAACGTACCAGAAGAAGACTGGCAGCACGAGCCACATCCTGAGGATGATAGCTATTATACTGTTAAGGTGAACAAATAATAAAATGCTTAAGAAAAAGGTGCTACACTAAATATACAGGAAGCAGATAAATCTTCACAAATGCCTCCTCCGTTGAGTGGTACCCATAAAACTTCTTTGCTCTAACAAACTCAAAATCATGGACATGTTGACTTTTTTAAGCAGCATTCCCCTTAAGCTACAAGTCCATATCAAGTATCATCAGGTGAAGAATATTGATTGAGACACATCTATGGGAACAAACCATGAGTCACTTGGTATGTAAAATGCACACCTTTAGAGACTTCTCTAACTCAAGGGATACAGCAAGTGTACTTCCATCAACTGAAGCAAAAAATCTTTAAACAAATTGTCATTGGTGCTTGACTAGCTAGCTTGCAGTACATTTCTCGGTAGAGTTACAAATGGGTAATGCTTAACACATACCCCCTTTATGATGCTCAAGTGGAATATCCGAGCATGGAATATAGAGATATGGTAAAGCCTGCAAGAGAAATAAAGTTACCAATCTGAGAAAGTATATAACAAGCTTTGTCTCTTAACAAGAAAGTGAATTAAGAAGAATCTTACACGATGAATGTGCAAGCAAGTCTTTTGACCAGCAGGTGTGGAGCCATAAATCCTTATGACAGGGACTTCATTTACCTCACCACCTTAAACACCAACAACAAATCAGGTACAGCAAGTCAATCAACCAAGAAAAGATTGTGAATTGGTGAAAGTGGGATATATATAATGAAACCATTGGATTCAACTAGATGAAGCTAAAGAATATAGAAAGAGAGAGATTTTGAGATACCTTGGAAGCTACTGTAGCAAATATCATAACCAGGGATCGGAGAAGCAATGTAATAATCGATCGAAACAATTCGTAAGCTGAAAACATTGGAACCCGACTGAGAATCACTCATGGCTGCCTCTGAGACTTTGAGCGAATCGCTGAGACTTTTATTTGGCGCCAGTGCCCCAAATGGGATTTTCCAGTAGGGGTGAAGAAAAAAACCGAAAAATCAAACCGGAGCATCTTCAAACCAAAACGGTTTTAGTTCGGTTTCATTTTATTTTTTCAATCGTAATCAAATCGTATTACTGTACATACTAATTAAGACGCTTTACCTTCGGTGAATCGCTCTCTCTAACTCTCTGTTCTCGTTTATTCTTGTCTAGCTCGCCTCCTGAATTATCCTCCTAAAGCTCTCGGATTTCTTTTGTCCCCGGCGACCGTCGTCACTCCGTTCTTGGCTCGGCAGGTACGGTGAAAATAAAATGTAGAAAAGCAGAAAACAGTGGCCAATATTAAATTAATGGGCCTGATAAATTATTGGCCCGATCAAAACTTTATATAAGTGTCCAAAGAGTAATTTAATGGAGTTTAGCTAAAGCTAACTTGTCCTAAGCAACTGAATCGCATTATCTAATGTTGCAAAAGAAACAAAAAAAAGGTTTGTAAACAAATTTTATATTTTGTTTTGAAGGATGATAAAAGTGACAAAAACGCCATTTAAAGCCCAAGTATAACCCGTTTGATTGATTTTACATTCCAACAAATAATTAATTATTCAACAAAAACAAATCGACCCCTGGTCCCTAGACTCGGGAATGACTAGTGGGCCTGGTGTAAGAACTATCGGATAGATAACAACAAAAGTTGAACAAAAAAAAAAGAATACAATAATGAATCAGATTTTGTCAATGTTCTCAGAAACGTTTTTCATACGTGGACGGACTTCGGGGTCACCTTCAGTACAAGCAAGAGCGAGATGGAATACGGACAAGACTTGTTGCTTAGCTTGAACTTCTTGAAGCAACATTGGATCTACCATATCCGACAATGGAGTCTCCTCCTCAAACCCTTTCCTCACCCACCTCACTAAATCCGGCACCTCAACAACCACCGTCGACGACGAGGATGAACTTAGCGGCGAAGAATCCGGCGATTTCCCGGTGAGAAGCTCCATGAGCACAACTCCAAAGGAGTAAACATCCCCTTTCTGTGTGGGCTTGCTTCCAGGGAGGCGGGCCTCAGGGGCTTTATAGCCGTTGGATCTATGAGAGGGTTTGATGGAAGCGTAAGGGAGAGCCCCCCCTAAGAAACCGCCGGCGGAGGAGGAGGAAGGTTCGTTAGAGGAGGAGGAAGCGGCAGTGATGGTTATGAGACGAGTGAGACCGAAGTCGGAGATGTAAGGAGTGAAGGATGAATCAAGAAGGATGTTGGAAGGCTTGACATCGCCGTGTACTAACTTTCTTGGACTACACTCGTGTAGATAAGCTAGCCCACGCGCCGCTCCTTTTGCGATCTTCAGACGCGTTGACCATATTAGGCTTGGTGATGGTTGACCATTCCTCCCTGATTCACACCCAAAAAGTTATCAAATATTAAAATAAAATAATGAATAACGATGAGAAAAAGACGGGTCAACTAAAGCATCGAGGGAAGGTGGGTTGGGTAATATAGAATCATTACTCGTCACCCACAAGGTACCTTTCATAATTGTTTCACTAGTAGTTACTTCTACTGTACTACTCTACCACACTAAATCATAATCCCTAAAATATTTAAATTGTTATTCATAGATGTAGAATTATCCTACAAGGCATGTTTTGAACTAAACTAATTAAAAAAAATACCAAAAAGAGAAAGAAATCTTGGTCCACCTTAAAAATGAACAGTGTGAAGACAAAATAAAATAAAACATTTTATTGTGGAGGAATTAGTAGAGGGGATCTTCGCCACTCAATAAAATAAAATTTGGACCCCACAATCTCAGATCTAACAGAGGCGTTGACAAAGTCTAACATACATAGGCGTTGACAAAGTCAACATAACTTTTATGTGCAATTTTGAAACTAAATACTATTCCATAATTCATAATTGGATCTCTAAATTGCCTATCTTATCACTGGTTCTGTAAATTATTAATTCGATCCCCAAATTCCAGAAACAGGGTAAGTAAGATTTACCTCTAAGAACATCGGCTAAACTACCATTATTGACGAAGTCACTAATCAAAAGCTTCTCATCAGGAGCCCAATAATAAGCTCTAAGCTTCACAACATTAGGATGCTTCACTTTCCCCATAGCTTGAACCTCAGTCACAAACTCCTTATACCTCTGTTCCCCTCCTTCACCAAGTCGTCGTACAGCCACCGGAACTCCATTCCCAAGCACCACTTTATACACAATCCCTAACCCACTCTTGCCCAACACATACGCAGAAGCTCTAAGCAACTCATCTAACTCAAACGAGAAACCTTTATCAATCGCTACAAGCTCTCCTTCTCCTTTCCCTTCTCCTCCTCCTCTTTCATTCTCTTCAGCTTCTGAATCATCTTCTTTCGGAAACCCTCCGATGCAACAACAGTGTTTACCTTTCTCTGAACCACCGAGTTTCTCGTTTCCTGTACAGCTACAACCTCCTTCAGAGTCTTTTTTCTTCCAGTACAAGTAAACTATCACTAGTCCAATTAGGGCAACACTTGCTGCGTCCGCAACAGAGATCAACACGATTAAACCAGTACTTAACCCTCTTCTTGAATCCGTATTCTTCTCCGACGATTTTCGAGTTCCCGGTGAGTTCTCATCACTGTTCTTGCAAGTTTTTTGGAGAGGGAAGCCACACAGTTTCGGATTATTGAGAAATGCGGTTGGTCCTTGGTTAGAGAATGAACCGGTTTGTGGAATCTCACCGGATAAATTGTTACTCCGGAGATCGAGTGAGACTGTAACTGGTAGGTTTCCGAGAGATTTAGGGATATCGCCGGATAAATGGTTAAAGGAGAGATTAAGAGTACCAGAGAGGGATTTAAGTTCTCCGAGATCTTTAGGGATTTCGCCGGTAAATTCGTTAGAAGAGAGATCGAGTTGAGCTAGATTCTTCAATTCCGGCCATATTTCTCCCGGAATTTCACCGGAGAAGTTGTTAGCGGCGAGGATTAACCGTTGGAGTTGTTTACACTTGTTGAGATCCGGTGAAAGAGTACCAGAGAGTGAATTGCTCGACAAATCGAGATTCTGAAGCCTAGGGAGAGTACAGATCGAAGGAGGTAAAGAACCGGAGAGATTGTTTTTGTAGAGGTAGAGACTATGAAGCGCCGTCGCATTAAAGAGCTGAGTCGGAATCGAACCGGAGAGCTCATTATCATGGAGGTTAAGACGGCGGAGATAAACAAGCGAGCCAAGCTCCGATGGGATGTAGCCACGGAGATGTTTTCCGGCGAGTGAGATTCCAACAACGCGGGGGGCAGAGGAGTCGGAGATGTTCATACAGGAGATTCCAGACCAACGGCAAGGATCGGAATCGTTATCGTTCCAATCGGAGAAAGCGGAGGAGGAGGCGATGGAAGATTGATCTACGGCGGATTTGAGTGAGAGTAAGGCGAGACCGTCGGGAGAGAGAGAAAGTGACGGAGTTGAACTGAAGAGATGAAGAAGAAGATGGAGAAGAAGCGGGAGAAGGATCATTTCTATGGTCTACTTTGTTTCTGTTTAACAGAGAGTAAAGAAGGAGTTGTGGAGTTAAGACGATGAGTTGAAGGAAGGTGACGAAAGAATGGAAGATTGGTTGGCTCTTTAGGGTATTTATTTATGTTAGCTATTACCTTTTTTATCATATTGTAATCAATTAATAATCACAGCATTTATATCAATTATTTGATACCTTAAAAACAAATAATTTCTTATTAATTTAATTTAGCATAACTCATAGTTTAATAACTCTTTGCCAAAACCATTATTAACATAGGCTTACGGGTGAAAACTCTCTTCAATCTAGAGGTTAATTAAAATTTTATTTAATATTTTTGACATTATGTATGAAGTTTGATTCAGATGTAAATTATATAGATTAATGAAAAGTAGCTTATTAGAGATTTTGATTGTAGCGTAAGTAAAACGTTCGTGTTAATTTCTTATTAAATGGTAAGGTTATGATAGTAATTTTATTAGCATTTTAATTTGGAAACCCCTTATCAAAAAAAGGTTATGATTATCTATCTAATATAAATGTAATGCAGACAAAATTGCTATCATAAATGTTTGTGATACGAACAAAATATTTATTGTTGAACGCTATTAAAGCCGTTCGTTGTGTTGTTAGTGTTGTTGCATTGAATTAGTTTGGCTCATCAGCCATCAATAGTAAAATCATCGTAGTAATATATATAAAATAAAATAATATAATGATGTAATATATGACATATGATTTGGTCATTTTCTACCACTGTTAGTGTAGTAGAAATTTTTAGACTATGTGAACAAAGGTAAAAGTATGACATGTGGAATTCATTGCCACCAATAAATTTAATTAGAAAAGATAAAGAGTGGAAAATATCACAGTGGTCCTCACAAACATGCATTAACCTAATCCAAGTATAGATTTGGGTAATAAACAGAGGGATTAAGTGTAGGGTTTAACAAATGAAGGAGGTACGGAACACTATTGTATCAGTAAACTCATTGGGAACTGTTACGGTCCCTCACTTAGCCGCCGAACTAAATCACATGCCTTTGACACGTGACTATCGTTTTGTGTTTCTAATACACTTTTTAGTAAAAAAATTAATTTTACTCATATTATTTTAAATAAAATAAACAATAAAAAAATTTGTCTAGTATATTAATAAGAGATAAAAAAAAACTTTTAATGTCTTCTTAATATATGTGTAAAAATTTTAAACGACATTTATAATAAAATGGAAGGAGTAGTAGATTTTTCTTTTCTTACCAACTCTTTTTGTATTAAAGAAAGACAATTACAAACCCCATCAAGGGGTAATCAAATAGATTAAAAAGGATTTTCAGTAAGTACATGACAACAATTAAAGTGTATTACCTGGGCTGTGTTGTAATGTCACCCTACAATCATTAAAACATGCTTAGTCGCAAATTAAAGCATGAAATCTATGATATTATCTGATATAAGGTGAATTATGAGAGACAACTTACAAAATGAGATTAAATCAATTTAATAACTCAACATTTTATTAGTTATCATTTCGTAGAAATAAACTTTCAAGTAGCATAATTTAGCATAATATCGATTACTTTAATATTCACCTGCGTTAGATACATGTAAATGTTCGCTATGCTAACAGATTTACTTGGTTATGGCTGGCTTTGCTAATAAGTTTCAATTCAAATCAAGAAACTAAACCAAATTAATAAATATTTTGATATATGATTATTGTTCCGACCAATGTTCGCAACTGTAAAATATACAGTACATCATACATGTTTCTGTCATGTGGTAGTTCGATCTGTAGAATGGACCAACAAGCTACTCTCATGTGCTACGATACATATATTCTATCGGTAAGGTGTGAATAACACATTTATATTATACTCATGGAATGTGAACATCGGAAAGATCATAGATTAAAAAGAATAAAGTTGAAAAAATGAGTATATGGATTTCTAGGTATAATGATGATTTGGATTATCTATTATAAGTTTTACACCAAGATTGTTAATGATGAGATCAGCATATTGGAAGAAGATGATGCACTCATTGATTCCACCACTTGGATGAGTTTCTCTCAAGAAACCGTAATCCTTTTGCTTTGCACCCAAGTCATATTAAGTCATATTCTTTTCTTATATCTTTTTGATTATCTTTATCGTTAGGTCTTCTTGTATTATTTATGCTCCCATACCCTCTTTTGAGAAGGATAGGCATATATAGGCCTGATATTATCATTAGCTAAACTTAGGTATGTGTAGAGAATATATGAATATAATATAAATCAATGAATAACATACTAATGTGTGTTGACAAACTAATCAATTACCCTCTCTTTTTAATATATAAGATGTTTTAAGAGTTTTTTTCAAAATATAAAATATTCTTTATTTCTATGTAGTTTTTAATTTTATTGAATCTTGTGTGACCAAATAATATTTTGTAGTATTTTTATAATTGGTTGAATTTTTTTTATTATATATATATTAATGATAATTTTTAAAGTAAAAATATTTTTTTAATTTCCACGATTTTAACTAAAACATGTTATATTTTGAAACTGAATGAATAATAAAATTGTGTTTTGTATCACAGAATATTCAGTGAAAGATAATCGAATAGTTTAAATTTTACTTTATAAAAATTCGTGTATTCAGAAAAACTAAATAACATCCATATATATACAACTAAATAGTTTTAAGAAGATCGATATTATTAATTATTATCTTTCTTATTAATCGGACAGTTTAGCAGTTTATATACTTAGTGGAAAAACGGAATAGTTTAAATTTTACATTTTTAAAATTCATGTATTAAAAAACTAAATAAAATGCATATATAACTAAATAGTTTTAAAAAGATTGATATTATTTATGGAACAAAATTGCAATCCATTCCAATCCATTTAGCTAGGTCAACATTGATGGATTGATCCGTTCCAGTCCCTTTTTTTGTCGTCAATCCGTTACAATCCGTTTATCCAAATGAGTTGAGCATTTTGATTATAATGAATTGATAAGTTGAATAATATGACTAACCATCTATTCTAGCAAACCTATGCATTAAAAAAATAAAAAAAAACATTTATTGCCAACATTTATAAATTGAATCTAACCGAAATATACAAACCAACTTAATTTTTAAAAAATCATTTAAATATGGTTGGAAAAAAATGATGATGGCATAAGGACAATGTTATGATGATTATGGTATTAAGGAGATGGTGGTGATGGTATGATGAAGAAGATGATATGATATTGATGATATTATGATGATAATACTTTTATGATGATGATGATGAAGTTGTTGTGTTATGATGTTGGTTTCATGGTGATATATGATTATGGTATGATGTTGATAATGGAAGATAATGCTAATTATTAATTTAATCGCTATTCCCTTTAAACTAAATAATATTAGTGGGCTCAACTAAGTTTGTAATTAAGCCCAACGACTCACAGGATGAAATTGAATCATCAAAATGTATGTGACTCTATTAATATGTGACATACATGCAGCAAAGATTGGTTCAAATCAATCTCGATCCAAACAAGGTCCAAGGACCCAACTCATGACCTTGATCAAAAAATGCAAATACACTCTTCATTGGTTCGGAGACTTGATCAGGAATATGAATTTGAGGGACATCAAGTTGTGTTAATGCCCTGGTTTGGAACTTTGATGGTTCACTGTTGATATCTGGATCAGATGATTTAAGAGTTAATATCTGGAATCACCTCAACTAGAAGCTTTTACATTATGTAGTTACAAAGCAAACTGCAAATATATTTTGTACAAATTTTGTTTTTGAAACTTCTGACAAACTTGTGGTATCTAGCGCTGGAAATGTTGAGGTTAGACTATTCAATATATTCTGGTTAAATAGTAGAGCAGATGATGACAATGCTATTGCACCATCGGGATTGTACCAATGTCACATGCAAAGAGTGAAAAACCTAGATGTCGAATCTGGTAACCATAATGTTGCATGGAGTGTCGACAACTTTACGACAACATGATTTTTGCTCAACAAGAACGTTGTAGTGTTCTTGTTATCTCTAAATTCTACTTAAATTTTCAAAGAGTGTCAATCATTTTGTATATGTCTCTACATATATTAGACGTGTTGTTTGGATGTTTGAATGTCAAAAAAAATAATCGATTTCGATCATATATATCATTGAATATATACGATCTAGAAAAACTTATCGAGGAAGCAAAGATTGATAATCAGCTATTATTAGCACCAAAACAACAATTTCAGATATAACAAAAAATACATGGTTAACTACGTATGCACCTCGACCAACAAGAGGAACAAAAAGTATCTGGGTTGCCAATCTTAAAGTTAATGACTTGTAGTTTCTTTGTACATTGTTGATGCGAGAACTCACTTGTAACAATTAATTTAATGTATGTCACATTAATGGTAAAACGGATGGATCTCGGATTTTTTGTTGACGAACAAGTGATAAATGAAAACAAACAAAAACGTATTGTTATTTTATTGCTAATAATAACCGGATGAGTTCAAGATTAGTAGAGAAGTGCATTAGTGCAAGAATTAGATTGTTTTTTCTCTTCAAAGTTCAAGTTTGAGGATCCTTGTATAGTTGTATTTATAGGCAAAGTCCGTCTCAACAAAATTCTGCATCATTTATGAAAAAATAAAATAAAAAATTCTGCATCTCTTGAGGCCAAGCGTCACCATTTTCGAATTCCTTGCCACGTTTTTCCTTCAATTCATGAAACATTATCCGGCTGATTCAGTAAATTGTGATCGTGATCCTCTCTCGGACTGAGCAAAACTAACTTGGATGGGGCTTAAATGGACTATACTCTGACATTGATATGAGTAGCGAGACAGTGCCATAACTGCCCATGTATTAGGAGATAAGATCTAAGTAAATGTAGATATGCATTAAGAGATTTATCTATATCCTATTCCAAAGTATAGATAGACTTTACCATTGTGTATAAATACGTTTGTATGTGTTTGAGATTCAATAACACAAAACATTCTTACATCAAGTATAAACTTATCACATTGATATTGGCTGAAATGACATTCAAGATCGCAAGCTCATGATATATTGGAGGATCTAATCGCATAAGCAATCTCAAGAGAATATTTCCTCGAACATTTTCTTTTAAAAGCTCACAGACTTCTAGGAGGAATCCTCCGTGTCTATTTTTGTTACAACGCAAAGAAGCATCTCATTCAAGATTCCCAAGTATGTGCCAAATTGATCCGACATGTCAAGCTTTATGGGTACCTAAATACTGCACAAGCCATCACAAGAGTAAAAAGAATAAATCATTTGAAATTTTGAATTTCATTCTAAACTCTATCGAGATAATTATAATACAAGGATAAAAAAGCACAAGGCACTCAAAAATCCCAATCCATCGGGTGGATGGAAGAATCAAATCTTTGAGTGAGTTTTTAATTTCAAGTATAATTTTTTTTTAAAAACGCTATTTGATGATTTGGTGGAATGTTTGAAAAAATGCTAATGTATGGGATAACATAATTTAACTGACAATTTGTTCATCTCTCCACTATCTTTTTTTATGAGAAATTCCAAAACGTCACCATTAGCAAACCATAAACACTCAAAAAAAGATTAATATTCCTACTAACCAAAATAAGCTTTTAAGCGTTGACAATTAAAGAGAAAAAAACAAAAGTTACAGAATCTCGAATTTACTTACTTAACGGTCGTGACCGTAAAAACTTGCAGAATAAATTAAAGAAGATAAGAATAAATGACCAGAAAACAAATATAAATAAGAGGAAATATATACATTTTTCTCTTTAATAAAATTTCTCCCTTACAAACTATAGTTTATATAAATAAAAAATTACTGTTAAGTATTTGACTAGTCAACACAGTAGATGGTCTTGGAAAACTTCCCAAAACTAGAAATAAAATAGTTAATTTTTGACCCCAAAAAAATAATAGTTAATTTAATAGTTATAGAAAGAACCGTTCATAAGGTTAATTTAAATATTAATAACATCACTGTAATGCCGTTCTGATTTATTTTTTTTAAATTACACAGAAGTTCTAAAGTAGCACTACTCGAATATCCTAATCTCCTCTCATTCAACCCAAACCCATGATGGATCGCTACCAACAACAAAAACCCTAATTCCTCACTTATCTGTTTTTTTTTAATTCCTCTCCGATTTGTTCATCTTTTTATGAAGCCTCCTTGGCTGATCCCAGTTTCTCCGGTATGTTTCCGTTATCACTTTATCTCTTCTGTTATCTTCTTCGTTTTCATATATATATATATATATATATATATATATCTATATATATATATATATTTTTGGTTGTTGCTGGTTCCACAAGTGTTCTTCGCAGCTTTATTTTTAGTGGTTTTTTTTTATATATGCAAAAAAAAAAACTTCGTCTTCGTGTTTTTTTCTATTAATCGTAGATTTTCCCGGTTTTTGTGGAGCTGACAGTTCCGTTCTTTTTTTGTTCTTTATTGCAAATTTTTCCAGGATTGATTTTTGAGTAAAATTTTCTGTATCATTTTTTTATTTTCTGGGTTAAGAAAAGGTAACTTTCGTAATCAATTATTTTTATTTTCATGATTCATTGTTTTAATTTGTCAGCGTTAGATGTTATTGATTTACTGATTCCTTATATGTTTCTGTGGAAAATTTTTGTAGCTCAGAGTTACCAGGAGAGGTTAGATCATGGATGTGACCGAGCTTGAAGAGAATCTATTCGCTGCTAGCGATGCTAAGGTTCGTTTAGAAATGAAATTGTTTGAATTCGAATTGTATATTAATGTAATTGATTTAAGTTTGTATATATGATTGCAAATAAAGCTTCTATTAGAATTAGTGTAATTGGGTTGATCTTAAAAGAACCAATTTTGATCTTGTTCTTTGATGATATATGATTGTTTTGGTTATGGAAAATGTAGTTACATGGAGATATGTGTAAGGAACTATCTGGAGTTCTATGTAAGTTACTCTCAATCTTCCCGTCGTTGGAAGGAGCAAGACCAAGGAGTAAATCAGGGATTCAAGCTTTATGCTCTTTACATATTGCACTTGAGAAGGCAAAGAATATTCTTCAGCATTGTTCTGAGTGTAGTAAACTTTACTTGGTCAGTTTTACATTTTGAATGAGTTTTACATTTTCTCTTTTGTGTTTTCGCTTCTTTGAGTTTTTCGATTTTCCAATCTAAACAGGCTATAACTGGGGATGCTGTTCTTTTGAAGTTTGAGAAAGCTAAAATTGCTCTCATTGATGGTCTTAAACGTGTAGAAGACATTGTTCCTAGCTCGATTGGCTCACAGGTAAAGTTTTGATTCAGTTCATGGCACATTGTCTCATTGAGATGATCAAGACAAGTTCATTTGTTTTTCTTGTTATGATATCCCAAATATAAGCCTCATTGGTTTTTGTTTTTTGGGTTGTTGAATTTAGAGATCTGATGCCTGATGGGTACAGTTTTCTGTGAAAAGTCTGATTTTTTTACTATATGATTTCTTCAGATTTTGGAAATTGTTGGTGAACTAGAGAACACCAGGTTCATGCTTGATCCATCAGAGAAGGAAGTTGGTGATCAGATTATTGCACTGCTCCAACAAGGGAAAAAATTTGACAACGATAATGACAACACTGAGCTTGAAATTTTCCACCGTGCAGCTACTAGATTGAATATCACTTCTTCTAGAATGGCTCTGGCGGAAAGAAGGGCTCTAAAGAAGCTTATTGACCGGGCACGCGCAGAAGAAGACAAGCGTAAAGAATCAATTGTGGCATATCTTTTGCATCTTATGAGAAAATGCTCCAAGCTATTCAGAAGTGAGATTTTGGATGAGAACGACTCTCAGGGTTCAATACCATGTTCACCTACTGATCAGGGTTTTAATGAAGATCGTGGGAGTGTTAATGGGTTTGGCCGTCAGCTATCTAGGTTTGGTTCTTTGAACTTTCAGCCTATGAACAGCATGAAATCAGGACAGATGCCCGTTCCACCCGAAGAACTGAGATGCCCCATATCTTTGCAGCTCATGTGTGATCCTGTCATTATTGCTTCAGGCCAGACTTATGAACGGGTCTGTATTGAGAAATGGTTTAATGATGGGCATTATACTTGCCCAAAGACTCAACAGCAGCTCCCACATCTCGCATTGACTCCCAATAACTGTGTTAAAGGTCTTATTGCAAGCTGGTGTGAACAGAATGGAACTCAAATCCCTACTGGACCACCGCAATCTCAAGATCTCGACTACTGGAGATTGGCTCTCTCTGACACCGAGTCCACCAACTCAAAATCAGTCAACAGTGTGGGCTCGTGTAAATTGAAGGGCATTAAAATTGTTCCTTTGGAGGAGAATGGTACTACTGTTGTTGAACAACAAAACACAGAAGAAATTTTTGTGTCTGACAATGATGATGATGAGGATTCTGATGGAAATGTACTTGAAAGGCATCAAGATTTATTGGCTATCTTAAACGAAGAGAAGGACTTGGATAAAAAAGGCAAAGTTGTAGAAAAGGTCAGGCTATTGCTGAAGGATGATGAAGAGGCCAGGATCTTCATGGGAGCCAACGGGTTTGTCGAAGCCTTGTTGCGGTTCTTAGGATCAGCCGTGGATGAAAATAATGTGAAAGCACAGGACAGTGGAGCTATGGCTCTGTTCAATTTAGCCGTCAACAATAACAGGTTAGTACTCTTGTTAATGTTGGTAATATAATAACAGATTGTGAATTTCTCATTACATTTTTTGTGTTCTTCTCTTACTTGGTCTGCAGGAACAAAGAGTTGATGTTAAATTCCGGGGTGATTCCGCTGCTGGAGAAAATGATCTCTTCTTCTGAGTCCCGAGGTTCAGCAACCGCGCTTTATCTTAATCTTTCCTGTCTCGAAGAAGCAAAGTCCGTGATAGGTTCAAGCCAAGCAGTACCTTTCCTTGTCCACATTCTTCAAAAGGAAACCGAAACCCAATGCAAGCTCGATGCTCTTCACGCCCTCTTCAACCTTTCCACATATTCCCCCAATATCTCTGCTCTCCTTTCATGTAACATCATCGAGAGCCTCCAAGGCCTTCTTGCATCAACAGGTGAACATTTGTGGATAGAGAAGACATTAGCCGTACTGCTAAATCTAGCTTCGAGCCAGGAGGGAAGAGATGAAGCGGTATCATCACAGGGTATGATCAGCAGTCTAGCATCAGTTCTAGACATGGGTGACACGTTAGAACAAGAACAAGCTGTTTCATGCCTTTTGATTCTATGCAATGGAAGAGAGTCTTGTATCCAGATGGTGCTACAAGAAGGTGTGATACCATCATTAGTTTCAATCTCAGTGAACGGAACTCCACGAGGCAGAGAGAAGTCTCAGAAGCTTCTAATGCTGTTTAGAGAACAGCGGCAACAACGAGACCAACCATCTCCAAACAGAGATGAACCGCCACAACAGGAAGCTCCCAGAAAGTCTGTCTCAGCACCAATGTCTGCTCCTGCTTCAGCTTCAGCTTCAGACTATGAACCAAGAGTCTTGTCGAAATCGATGTCGAGAAGAAAGTCGTTAGCAAGGCCGTTCAGCTTCTTCTGGAAGAAAAGCTACTCAGTCCACCAGTGAGAAAAGAAGAGAAATCACATGTACAGCCTTTGTATGTAAAGCTTTGTTTTTTGTCTTTTTCTTTTTACCTCTTACAAGTTTACAAAAGTCAATCTCATAGAGAAGCAGATATATATGTACAGAGCCCATTGTGATTAAACTCAGATTTTTGCTGTTCTTTTGGTTAGCCAAAAAAAGATGTATATCAGGTTAATATAATAAAACAAAACCCCAATTTTTAACATTATTACACAAAGCCTCTTAACCTATAGTCCTTCTGGCTTTTCCATGATTTTTTTTATCCAAAGACTAATTAAGATTCAGTAGAGTTAACAAATCTTCAAGTTAAGTAAGGAAATGAATACAACAAATTGAAAGAAAATGATATTTACAAGGAAATGAATACAAGAAGTTGAAAAATTAGTACACGTATAGTGTAGACCTTCTCCTTCTTCTTCTTCTTCTTGAATCTCTGTAATGTTATTTGAACAATGTCGATAATAAATTAATCAGTTGTGACTTGATCTGTACTGTTATTTGAACAATGTCGATAATAAATTAATCAGTTGTGACGTGATATGTTACAGAAAATAGCATTAGTGTTTAATATTTTAAAATAAAATCATTAAAAATATAAGAATAACCACAAAAATAATATGATTAAATAAAAAAATTATAAATAGTATTTTAAACAATTATTAGTTTGCAAAAAGTTAACTTACTTTCTGTCTTTTATTAATTATGAAGGAAAATTAAAATTAGTTTTTTAATTGTTTACCAATTTAAATAGAAAAACTAAGATTTGGTATCTAATTATACCATATTATTTATTTTAAATTCTTAACAGATTTTGTTAAAATTTAAAATTATGATTCTTTTATCATTTTTGTTTAATTTTATTTTTAAATTAGTTTGAATTATCGTATAATACATATAGTTAATAAAAATCTATTTTTCTGTATATTTTGTAAATCAAATTTTAGAAACGAAAATATATCATTCAATCAATGAAGAAAAATGTGTATATTCAACATCCACATCGGTTAAAAATTTCAATAGATATGAGTCATATTATAAAAGATTCAAAATGATTCTAAATCTGAATGAGCAAGAAACTTGACTTATTAGGCGACTGAATTTAAAAAAGTTATTCGTTTTATCTGTTTTTTTGTTAAACCATTAATTTTACCGAATAAAATAAAAATATATATTTTAAATACTTAGTTTCCACTATTATAAAATTTAGACGTTAAGTATATAGTATTCTAACTTATAAAAAGTTAAGATGTTATCAATTTTAATGTAAAAAATATTTGTATAGTTTTTTAAAAAATTAATCAAAGAGTATATAGATCTTTTTTTGATGGATCCAATAAGATCCAATAGTTTATCATCCAAATTTAAATCATCAGGATCTTCAAATATTCTAATTTTTATAATACATCAGGACGGGTCAAGACAGATCAGAGCAAATAAAGACGGATCGATGGATCTTAGATCAAATTTTTAATTATTGATAATAATTAATATTGGACTAAATCAAAATGTTATAATGTTTTCTGAATAGTGTGAAAACATATACATAACACCAGTTAATTTTACAACCAAATTATGTTATAATCTAAATTATTAAATAAATTTATCTACAAATATAATACTTCACGTACATAATTATATATATTAATAAATTTAATTAACACGACACAAACCATATATAATAATAATAATAAATAAGATAACTAAAATGATTAAAAAACAAAATAACTCTACGATTATATAAACTAACGAAATATGAAGTAGACTATCTCCTTAATTATAACATTCTCCTTAATTATTTATCACTCATTCATAGGTACTTCAAGACTATCTTTGTTAATTTAACAAAGTATGAATAAATTCTTCTAAATATTCATAGGTTTATTAACCATTTGAGTATACAAAATTTTTTTTTATCCATAATAAATCATGGTAAGATCTTTATGGTACAATTGGATTGATGCGTAAATATTTTATCTTAGAAATACAAAATTTATAATTTGAGATAAAAATTTTGTTTTTTCAAAATCTTTTATTTTGAATTTTTCTTTATTATGAGTTCTTGCATCATCAATATTTTTTTGAGTTCTAACTATATTTAGATCATCAATATAAACATCAATGATCACAAATTTCGACAGAAATTTCTTAATAAAAACTTAAGGATATATTTCATTATTTACATAGTCTTTCTTTAATAAATATTCGCTTAAGCGATAATGCGTCTGGATGATTTTAATTTATAAAGTGATCACTATAATTTAACCGCACATTCATTTTGGAAGTGCTTAATATAACATCTCTTTGCTAGATGCTCAATTAGAATACCTGAAGACAATTTTGTCTTTACAGAGTCTTTTATTTTAAATAACTCTTCTACACTTTTGATGATGTTCCAAACATCATACTTAAAATTTTTCTGAGAACATAATTATGATATCATAAATCTTTTAGGGATTAAGCTCTTTAAGCAATTTTCCATGAGGCGCAAATCAAATCGCTCATATAGCATCAAATATTTATTTATCGGGTATTTTTAAAAAAAAACTGGTATGAGATACCATTTTGTTTTACATATCAGACTACCCTTTGATGCTTTAACTATTGCTCCAAAAATTTAGTTTTTCATACGAGTTAAGTATAGATTTGACTGTCTCTTTTATTTATTGGTCAATATTTTTATCTATATGCTCATCATTTAGCAGAGATTTATGATCCTCATTAATTATATCGTGCGCGCTATATCATTTATATTGTCGACAATCATTTTGTCTTTGGTTCCATATTTCCCGTAGTGACATGGTTTATCGAGATCTCTTAATCATTATAAATGATTTCATTCATGTAACTGATTATATATTAACCATGCCAACGATCTCTTGCTCCTATTCAGGAGTCTAATCCTCTTATCAATAATTATTTGCTCCTTCTTTTTTAGGATTCTATTTATTTATGGAACCCAAATAATCTATCACGTTTCTTATGTGTCATAGACTTAATCATTCATGGATGTATATGGAACATTTTCAGCTGGAACACGAGAATGAATTATCTTCTGAATATCATGTTCATATTTATTCATACGAAGATCTATAATGATAATTCATTTCATGAAATCTCATCCATCAGCTGTTTGATTTGCAATATATTATAATAGTGAGCCTTTGAACTTTTGAAGTTCACAATCATTTGTTGAATGACTCAAACTATTAATTCTACTAGAGTTCATAAAAAAAAATGCAAATCTTTCAATAAGTACGTCTCTAAAAGATGGCTCATTATTAAAGTAGAGATTCATCTCCAACAATATATATATATATATATATTTTAAATATTACTTTTATGCGGCATGACCGAGCATTTATAATATATATTGTATACCTATAAAGTTCCAAAGAGAAAATTTCAATCTCCAACCATGAATCAATACATGGAAGAAATATTTCTTATAACTTATTGGTTTTCTATGCAAAATAATTATTACATATAAAACTACATGCTCCATGCCAACACATGGAGATTAAATTTTATCATAAATCGTTTTGCAATCCCAAGAACATCATCTTATGAATGTTCCACTTTATTTCAGTTGACATACAATAAATGATAAATTTCAGGAACTCGCCAAAATTAACAAACTTTGGGATGTAAACTCGCCAATATTATCAACTTACTGTCGATATGAGATTATTTAATTCTCTCTCTCGAGATAATGAATCTTTTAATACATTCATCTCGAACTAAATCCCACTAGGACTAATAACATATCCAACATGGATCATGAATTTTATTTTAGATCCTTTTAACTTTTGATGTGGGACTCTTAATACCCCCTCTCAAGATGATAGTTCTTTGCATCCATTCTCTTGGACCGATTCTTACTTTTAAATCGGTTATATTTGAGAGTATAATTTGGGGATTAAGCTTGTTCAACCAAAAAAGGTAATTTGGACAAAATTCATATGATTTATGAGGCATAGCCTACTATAGAATAAAGGAAAAGGCATAAACATCCACACGATAAATAATATATAAATATAATAAATTAAAATGAATTAGCAAAAAATTAAAATTTACCTTTTAAGGTGAGAATTCGAGGGCATAAAATACTTGAAATGACTTATGTTTTACAACATAAATTCTCAATGATGTTTGTTATCATTGTTTGACCGGGATGACATAATCGGTTATATTATGCTTTAAGCAATTAGTAAACTTAATGTTTAGTATCATTTTGCCATCTTATTTCTGCATGATATAATCATGTACATGTTTATATTGTGGTTGAATATTCGATATCACATTTAGTTAATTTTGCTGGCTATTTTATTAAAGACTCAATTCTCATTGACATACAATTTTCTTTAAAGATTTGTGAAGTGAATTCATTAGCGTTATCAAGCCTAATTTTCTTTACGTCATAATCAATAAATTATACTCTCAACCTGATTATTTGGATAATGAATCTTGCAAACGCCGTATTCTGTGTTCTCAATAAACACACACGGATCATCTACATGATGTGTCAATAAATATCATAAAGTATCAAAACAGCTCGCATAAAGGATAAATCTATCCACATATATCATCATGTATTATCTTTAAGAATACTAGCGATTCATTCCCAATTTTGGTTGATGATGTCCGATTATGAGTTTTGTTGAGAGTATGCATCACATGTAAACTCATCATATTGAAAAATCTTCTGGTTCTCCAATGAATGGCTATTAGAAATTTTCACAAATTTTTGCATTCATGACTGAACCAAGATCTCCAAGTATATTTCATTCAAAGTTTTAAATGTACAAGTAAACTTTGAGTTACTATAACATATGAAGTAATCATATATATTTTAATGCAATATAATGCGGAGGATAACATTAGGAAATTCTTCCAATATATGTTTCCTCTCAAATGTGATACAAATATATTCAATGTCATTCTTATTCATATTTTCTATACAATTATCAATAAGACAAAATGTCTTTGAAAGTTTAACAAGTTTCTTTGAGACTTTGGAGAACACAAGACATTATCAATTGTGAAATTGATGCCTTTAGAAGTTGAGAGACTAGTTCATCTGGATTTTTCAATTACTTTACATTGTCTAAAAATATCTTGACATGTCCCTTATAAATTCTCAATATGAGAAATTTTTTTTATTTTAAAAACATATTTCAATATCTTTAAACTTGATATAACACATATAGTTATACTTTAAAATAAATTAAATAGTTAAGCATATATATTTAGAAAAAAGAAATTAAGATTCATAACTTTTTATATAAGAATTCAGGCGATAGAGTCTTCATATAAGAATTAACAAGCATGACTTTCATATAATTAAAGAAACATAATGTTACATCTGATTGAGGAAGAAGCATAGCCTACCACGTATAACGATCAACTGAAAAATAATATATAACCTTTTATTTAATGGTAAAGAAGATAGATTTCATCATATATTACGATATATTCAAAAAATATAACTTTTTATAAGAAAACAGAGTTTATCATATATTACGCTGGAAAAAACTATATTTTCATAATGTCTTTAATATTTATATTAAATAAAAATAAATTTATGAATTAAAATAATAAAATATGTATCTTAGTTAGAACTGAAACGATAAAGACATCATATTTGAAAAATACCTATTGTAATATATATATATATATATATATAATATAATATTGTATTGTTTATTTGGAAAATGAGAGGGAGACGTGAGAGGAATTTGATCTCTCTTATTAACTATCTTACTTATCTCTTACATTTACAAAAGTTACATCACACATATCTATAATACAAGTAAGTCGGTGAAAATGTAATAGTAAAGATGGATAATTATATTTAATTATAACATAATCTTGTTTCTGCGTCTAAAAAAATCAGAATTCTGTTTAAACGTAATATTATGGTACACTATAACGTTTTGACTTTTGATGTCAGAATTGTATAATCCCTTTTGAGACTAAACTACAAAGATATTTTTATATCATAACTATAAAATTTCGTTTTGATGTCAAAAATGTAAAATCTTGTTTATGCGGTAAAATTTCAAAATTCCGTTAAAAGCAAAATTATAACGTTTTTGACGTAAGAATTGCATAATCACATGTTCACATTAAAATTACAGAGATGATTTTATATCAAAACTATGGAATTGCGATTTAGCGTAAAAAAGAAAAAAAAAATCGCATTGTAACCATATAATTGCAATTTTGGGGTCATTTCAAATTATATTTCGGAGAAAAAACTCTTTAATATTTTTTTTCTTAAATAATATTCTCCATCCATTGGGTAAGTTGGGTTACATGGACAAAAATGTTCCTTTTTAACAAGTTTTTAGAAAGTTTGGCAGTAATTTGTTTTTTTTTCTTTATAAAGGAATCCGAATCTATGAGTCACGCATGATGCAATTAGATAAAGAAATTGAAGATTCTATACACTGCGAAGCTCCGAAAGTCAACTTGTCTTCTCCTTCAACTTATATTTAGTCTCTACAATTAGGACTTGGCGGTAACGGAATCAACCGTTGATTGATCTGTTTCCCGGCGCCGTGTTTGTTCTAGACTCCCTGCTTTCAGCAATTCCGGTAACTGGATTGGATTGGAAGCCGGAGAAATGAAGCTGTTACCGCGAGAGATCGAGAAGTTAGGGCTTCATCAAGCAGGTTTCCTTGCCCAGAAACGTCTTGCTCGTGGTCTTAGGCTCAATTACACTGAAGCTGTAGCACTCATTGCCACTCAGGTACTCTACTATTCTTCAATTGTTTTTCTTTCTTTCTATTTCTTCAATTTTATTTGCTCTTTTATGCTTATGATTCGGGTGACACACAGTGCCCGAACTAGTCTAGTTTCGGCATAGATCCGTCAATTATGTTTACTCGTATCGTCCTGCTGCCTCTTGATTTGAGCTGTTTTTGTTTGTGTTCTTCAACTTTTTGTTAGTTTTCATTTTTGAGGATTAAAGACATACTTAGTGTTTAGGAGCTTCATTTTTTTCGAATATTTCTTTCATATGCTTCTACCCAAGTAAAAGTATAGGTGATGCATAATCTGCAGTTCTTAAGTCTGTGTCATGTATAAAAGTTTGGGGGTAACAACAATAAATGGTTTCTATAACTATAATTTATGGTTTTTACGGTTGTGTAGATTCTTGAGTTTATTCGTGATGGTGACAAAAGCGTGGCTGAGCTGATGGATATTGGAAGACAACTATTAGGAAGGTGATAAGATGAACTATTACTGTTGATTCACTTGTGTTATTTGGTTTGTTTGATAACTTCAGTACGATTGCATTTTCTTGTTTTGTAACAGGAGACAGGTTCTTCCTGCTGTTGTACATCTTCTGTATACTGTTCAGGTGATTACATGACTTCTATTAATTTCCATATGGTCAATGCTTTATGTTCCTTTGCTTTGCCTTTTCTCACGGTGTGTCTAAGTTATCATAACTAGTTTAGGTGTTTGTAGGTCGAAGGGACGTTTCGTGATGGTACAAAGTTAGTCACTGTTCATGAACCGATTTCTCGTGAAAATGGAGACCTTGAACTAGCTTTACATGGATCTTTCCTTCCAGGTTCGATTTGATCTTTGCATTCTACAGTTAGCTTTTAAATTTTTCTGGAATACTTTGCCTAGAGTGCTCATGTGAGATTATATGATCCAGACATCATACATTGTCGTATGGGGATTTAAGTGACATATTTCTTTGCGAGGCAAAGTGTTTCTTAAGGTTTCTATCTATTCATCAAGCTTTGATGATATACTATGCGTTCGAAGCTTAGGAGACACCAACTTAATAGTCTTTTTCATGCCATGTAGAAGTTAGTCGAAGTAGTAATATTGTTTTTGGAGAGATTATGATATGTTTATGGCTCTTTTCGCAGTCCCTTCACTGGATAAATTTCAAGAAGCTCGTGAGGAAGTAATTCCGGGCAATATAAAATATGGAGATGGAAGCATAATAATAAATCATGGAAGGAAAGCAGTAGTCCTTAAAGTCGTGAACACTGGAGACAGACCAGTGCAGGTGTGTTAATCTGTCATTTTTGTTTTTCTTCCATGATTCAGTTTCCTGTAAGATATCTTTATTTTCAACTCTACTTGGTTTTATACACGAAGGTAGATTCACGAAATCCCTCATATTTAATTTTTCAGAGTTTTATTTCAGGTTGGAAGTCACTACCATTTTATTGAAGTGAATCCATCGTTGGTGTTTGACAGACGTAAAGCTCTTGGTATGCGTCTAAACATAGCAGCTGGAACAGCTGTTCGATTTGAGGTTGGTTCTGAATATCTCTTTCTTTTGTTTACTTTCTCATATACATCTTTGAGTTGGCTTCAATTAGAAAGCTCTTCAGCATCTAATTTTTCTAGACAGTGTTTGTGCTGGAATTGAAATACAGAGAAACCAAGTTTCACATTTTAAAACCTTAAAAATCTTTTGCAAAAACTGTTTAAATGGTATCATCTTTATGGATTCTTTGTTGTTGCCATTACACACTCTGTTAAGTTGATATCTATTTATATATATATAGATATATATATATATTTTTTTTCTTGGGCTAATGCATGACAAGATTTTAGTCCTGTGAGTGAAATTTTTTATGCTTTTCATAGCCAGGAGAAAGCAAAAGCATTGTACTTGTAAATATTGGTGGAACTAAAGTGATAAGGGGAGGAAATGGAATTGTTGACGGTCATATTAATGATGTCAATTGGACATTTATGATGGAAACCATGGAGCAGAGAAGCTTTAGGCACCTGGAAGATTCCAATGCTAGGTTAATTCCTAGTTACTTTTGCATATTTGATGTTCCGAGATTGAGCTTCGAGATGTTTGCCCTACTTGCTATTCAAAAAATCAAGTTTCAATTGATTGCTTTGCAGTGAGGGGATTGTAGGAGAAGATCCTAGATTTACAATTACTATTTCGCGTGAAAAGTATGCAAATATGTATGGTCCTACCACTGGCGACAAGCTTCGCCTAGGTGATACTAACTTATATGCAAGAATCGAAAAAGATTACACTGTTTATGGCGATGAATGTGTATTTGGAGGTGGAAAAGTTCTAAGGGAAGGCATGGGTCAAGGAATAGAGGAATCTAAAGCTCTTTCCTTGGATACTGTCATTACAAATTGTGTGATAATTGATTATTCAGGAATATTTAAGGCAGATATTGGCATTAAAAATGGTTATATCATCGGTCTGGGGAAAGCAGGCAATCCACATACCATGCATGGTGTGCAGAGCAATATGCTTATTGGGGTAATGTTATTCACTGTATAAACACAGTATATATCATTGTGGGCTACTTACCTCCTCTTGTTTATTTTCTCAGGGTAAAACTGAGGTTATTGCTGGAGAAGGAATGATTATAACTGCAGGAGCTATAGATTGTCATGTGCATTTCATATGTCCTCAATTGGTATATGAAGCAGTGTCAAGCGGTGAGCAGAGTAGCATGACTGCATATATTCACCTTGAATAGATTATGCATTTTGTAATATGCATGTTTCCTATGGGAGATATCATTAAGTTTGCAAGTTTCTTAGAACACTGATTTAGATCACTTGCCTGCAATTCATAATTATCTGCAGGCATTACAACTATGGTTGGAGGAGGGACGGGCCCTGCTTATGGAACCCGTGCTACTACCTGCACCCCTTCTCCGTTCGATATGAAGTTAATGCTGCAGTCCACGGATAGCCTGCCACTAAACTTTGGGTTTACAGGGAAGGTTGGATATGTTTCTTCTTGATAATGATATGCTTGTTATCCATGTAATCATCTTTGTTTCAAAAGTCCGCGCTTCTTAAGACAGATACACCAATAGCTGACTAGAGCTCTTACGATTAGTAAATGTATTGTTGTTAGGGAAATACAGCTAAACCCTCAGAGCTTCGTCACATTCTGGAGGCTGGAGCAATGGGATTGAAGCTGCATGAAGACTGGGGAACTACTCCTGCTGCAATAGAAAACTGCTTGGCAGTTGCAGAAGAATATGATATCCAAGTTTTCTCTTTTCCCTGCATCCTCTTTTCAGAAACAAAATTGGCAGTTTCCCAAATGTACTCAATTGTTTGGATTTGACAGGTGAACATTCATACTGACACTTTAAATGAATCGGGTTTTGTGGAGCACACAATCAATGCATTTCGAGGGAGAACAATACATACATACCACAGGTTCATCAGCATTTTACCTCTCAGATGCTTGCTTTTTAATTTTAGTTATTGTCAGTATCTTTAACTCATTGAGCCAACTCCCCTTATGCTAGCTGGTTATGACGTTGGTTGATAAAACTATGTAACAATACCAAAGTAAGGTCACTGCCTATATTTGAAGCAAATACTGAAGTGCTATTTTTCTTTGTTAAATCCTTCTGGACAGCGAAGGTGCTGGTGGTGGACATGCACCAGATATCATCAAAGTTTGTGGTGTAAAAAATGTAATCCCGTCATCAACCAACCCAACACGGCCATATACGAAAAATACTGTAGATGAACATCTTGACATGCTGGTATGAGAATTGAATGGGACTATACGATGTTGAATCACTTTACTTTTTTCTTGTTAATAACCTCATATGAAAACACAAGCAGATGGTTTGCCATCACCTTGACAAGAACATTCCAGAAGATGTAGCTTTTGCTGAATCGAGGATAAGAGTTGAAACAATAGCAGCAGAAGACATATTGCATGATATGGGAGCAATCAGCATTATCTCTTCAGACTCGCAAGCAATGGGTCGCATTGGAGAGGTTCATCCCTTTATCTATAAACATTTTTTGTGAAATCATTACTTGAAATTCTAGGTGTTCTCATAACTGGCTATTTCACTCTTTGCTAGATTCTTTTTTGCAGAAAACTTGCAAACTTATTCAAAAATTTATTATGGTTTAAATTTCAACTACCTGGTTCATAGTATTTGATTTATTTGAAGCAAAAGAACTTAGAGAGAATGGTCTCGAGATCGTATTGTGTATCCCTCTCTGCAGAGATTGCTTACTTTGTGGTATGTTCTCCCGCATAATCCTACTGTTTGCATCAATAAAACTGTGATTTCCATTTCCTTTTGCAGGTTATAAGCAGAACTTGGCAGACTGCTGACAAGATGAAGGCTCAGAGGGGATGTATTGATCCTAACACAGCTGATGATGATAACTTGAGGATAAAGAGATACATTGCAAAGTACACGATAAACCCAGCTATAGCCAATGGGTTTTCTGACTTAATTGGCTCAGTTGAGGTATGCTATTCTTCAACTCACACATGTCTTATATCTTACGATACAGCTTTCTTTTCCTGTTGCAAGTTTTTTCGTTCTGTCGGCCAATAGATGCCAAAAACTGTGTGAACAACTTTTCTGATGCACAATTTATTTCCTGCATTTTTTATGGATGAGAGGGCTATAGGATTCCGGAGTTAGCAGTAGTGGTTGTAATTTTGTAGATTAGGAATAATGTGAAACCCTACTTTGGCTGAATAGTGGAAGCCCTTTAATCACTTAGCATCAATGTATTTGTTTACTCAATTGAAAAATGCATTACTCTGCAGGAGAAGAAGCTGGCTGATCTCGTTTTGTGGCACCCTGCTTTCTTCGGAGCAAAACCCGAAATGATAATTAAAGGTGGCAATATAGCCTGGGCTAATATGGGCGATGCAAATGCTAGCATACCCACTCCTGAGCCGGTAATCATCACTGACTACTATTTTCTGGTCATGTTATCTTACTCTGCGTTTGGGATAGAAACACATTAAAAATATAACACTATTTGCTTTTATATTATGGCGGTAGGTCATATCGAGACCTATGTTTGGAGCATTTGGAAAGGCTGGAAGTGAAAACTCCGTTGCATTTGTCAGCAAGGCATGGAATTTTATCACTCTGTATCATCCTCTCTTTATCAAATTGATTTGTGGATCAGTTAGAATAAGTATAGTTTCTTTATTCTTACCAAATCCAGGCTGCCTTGAGAAACGGGATAAAAGAAGTATATGGACTGGAGAAGAAGGTTGTAGCAGTATCCAACGTGAGGCAGCTCACAAAACTTGATATGAAGCTGAATGATGCGCTTCCGGAAATCACCGTGGACCCAGAGACATATGTTGTCACAGCAAACAACGAGGTCCTAACGTGTGCGCCAGCTGATTCAGTCCCTCTTTCCCGAAACTATTTCCTCTTTTAAGGTGTTGTTGAAATTTCAGATGCTTTGTTACTAAAATGAGACACCTAAAGCACTGTAGCAAGCATACATACGCATAGGTCACATCCCTTGTGTTCATTTGTAATATTAAGCTTCTCTGAACAAACAAACAAAACAAAACTAGTGAGAAGCAAATATAAATTGAGTACTTGTTAGACAAGAAGATCCACCATAGAACTAGAACAATAAAGTGGTGTCTTTTTCTATTGTCTCTTTCTTTTTTATTTAAGTGGCATGAAGCCTTTAGTGGACTTCCCTGGTTCCTGTAGGGTAAAAGCATTTAAATCATTACAGAAGCAACTTCTTGAAGACAGCAACAGAGAATTATCTTCCCTTTCTCTGTTACATGGTGCGTCTCGGTGTCACCATCTTGTTCACGTTTTATTTCCATGGTTTTATATCATTTGAGAGGATTTTATAATAATGGATTTGCTTACACAAGGTTTATGAGATCTATTCTTCCGATTTTTCTGATCTAAAGGATATCAAATTAGATTAGATTAGATTGTTTGTTTGCTAGATGAGATTGTCGCAGCAAGGACTTAGCTTAGCTGGAAAATACGTGAAGGACATGCTTGGGAAATCATAATTTTGATGTGCATCCATACATGACAAATTGATAATTGACGGTCTTGATATATTTTATTTATAAACTATACCATTATGAAATAAAAAATTTGTCCACGAGGATTGAGGAACATATTATATATTAAATTTTAGTGGCGGAAAAGCAATTAGTTTGGTTGGCATGAGATGCATTCAAAAGTCACAAATATATAAAATAAAATGCATCTCCAAGTCCATCATCTTTGTTCAAAATACGGATCGGTCGCAATTGACCGGTTCACAAGGTCACTCTAGTTAATTAAGATTTTCAGACAAATGTGTAATAATTTTAATAGCTATATAACATTTGCAGTTATATAGTTATAATTGACGAAATACCAAAAGGTTTGGAGGATTATTTTTTATAATAAGCGTATTACTAAAGAACAAAAACATAGTAAAAAGAAAGAGAGAGATAGACTCCATTATTAATTGACTAGACATCGTCTTCTCGAAATATCTATCGAATTTTAATGAGAGATTTGAGGATCACCAAGTTAAATAATTTGTTGAGAACCAGAAGAGCATGTGCTTAATTAAATTTAAGACCTAAAGGCTAAAACTAACCTAGAGACAGTGAATGCCCATGAGTATATGCATGTGTGTGGTCGGATGTTCTTTGAAATCGATTCGGTGTTATATTAAAACAAGATTAGGAAGAAAAAAACAGCTTACCAAAAGAGTATGAAATTTTTGAAAAACTTATTGTATAACTTGTCATTGTCATCCATATGTGACCCACAATTCATTTTTCGCTAAATAATGATTCGTACATATTGGAATTTGCTTCTCTCTTTTTTACCATCGGTGATTTGTTTTGTAGATACATAAATGCGGTACAGTAAACATCCCAATTACAGTGAAAATGACGTCACTCTCACACGGTCAAACAAATTCTCCTGTCCGAAATTACTTAAAACCTAGCTCGAGGTCCACGAGCATCGTTTCAACTCTTACGCTTGCCTTATTTATGACACTGCATAAATCCAAACAGAGAAAAAAAAAAAGAAAGTAAAAACAAAATAAAATAAAAATGTTCGTAGCGTCTCCGGTGAAGACGAACTTCCACGGCACCAGCCTAGTGAGATCTCCGGTGTTTGCAGCTCTTCCACGGCGGAGCCTACACCGAGTTCCTATTTCAAGACAGGTTCAAGCTGTGATCAGCCGAGAAGAAAAGGCAGTGGATCAAGAAGGCGAGAAAAGTAGTAACAAACCACTTATAAACTCTTCTCCATTTCCATGGCGGCGATCTAAGTATAGTGGATCAAAGACTGTTATGGCTGTGGTGAAGATCAGGAAGAAGATGAAAGAGAAGCTGAATGAGAGGTTTGAGCATCAGTTAGAACTTTTCATGAAAGCCATCGGCCAAGGGATGTTGATTCAGCTTGTCAGTGAAGAAATCGATCCTGGTTTGTCTTTAACTTCTTATATTGCTTTCCAATTTTCGAGTTACTATTTTGAGATTTTAACAAATCAGTTGAACACTATTTTGGGCTACAGAACAAAAGCCAAACACTTAGAAATAGTTTCAGTTACCAATTTGTTCGTTTCTTCTTGATTTTTTGTCTTCTTAGAATTAGCTTTAGAATTTTGCTAGCATTTTTGGTTAATGGATCGCGGCTGATATTTTTGGTTAATGGATCGCGGCTGATATTTTCTTTTTTTTTGGGGGAATAAACTCAAGATGACAGCTAATTTAGTCGTGCATTATTAATGATATTTCTATGGTTATAAATTTGATTTATTGATTATGAAATATTTAAATAATTATGACCCATCGGCCAATCAAATCTTGTCTGCCGAAACAAGTTGGTCATTCTAAAGATGTTAAATGTCTTTCCACTACACGTAACATTATCAAATGAACAACATAATCTTTCTTCTTCCTGGCTTCGATCCAAAATACATAGCTAGCCTTCCACCTTGTTTTATTTTTGTATTATTTTCTTAAGTATTCTTGTTTTACTTTAATGTAGAAAAAAAGACTCTTGACTTTTCATGCTTTTTTCTTTCTCTTTTTTTTTTTTTAATTTTGCTGGGTTCTTAATTCCATTCCACGTCCTCAATTATTGCAATTAAAAATCATCTCAACCAGCACATGTTTTTCTTTTCTTGCCTTTTTGTTTGAACACTTTTTTGTTTGTTTGTTACTATTAAACTAATAATTATAGTTTTTTGTGTTAATTAATTGATCATTATTGTTTTTGGACACTTTTAGTTACAACTTACAAGTTATGTCACGTTTAAAACAAAACAAAAAAAAGGTTATGTATTGGATATGCAAATGAATAAGCTTCTTGTTATTTTGTAGAAACTGGTAAAGGCCGGAGGAGTTTAGAAACTCCTGTTCTTGGACTCCCAAAGGCTGTAAAAGATCCAAGGTTCCTCCAATTCACAGCCGATTTCACTGTCCCCTCAGACTTTGGTAAACCTGGAGCCATTCTTGTCACCAATCTCCTTTCCACTGAGATTTGCTTATCAGAGATTATCATTCGTGATTCTGGTGAGACCATTCTCTTCCCTGGACACACCTGGATTCACTCCAGAAATGATAATCCTCAAGCCAGGGTTATCTTCAGAAGTCAAGTGAGAAATCATCTTCTTCTCCTTCTTCTTCTTTTATCATTGAATCTTGATGTCTTTTTTGCTAACCATAATGAACCTATTTGGTTTCATAGCCATGCCTGCCTTCCGAGACTCCAGCTGGGATCAAAGAATTACGAGAAAAGGACTTGATCAATGTCCGTGGTGACGGAAAAGGCGAAAGAAAGCCTCATGAGAGGATTTATGATTACGATGTTTACAACGATTTAGGCGATCCACGTAAAAAAGAACGAGTTAGACCTGTTCTTGGTGTTCCAGAGACGCCGTATCCAAGACGCTGCAGGACTGGACGGCCTCTTGTTCCAAGAGGTGATTGATATTTTTATCACTCACTCTTGCATACTTATGATTCATCTAGTATTGTGTTTATGACATTGTTTTGGTTCTTGACTTAGTGAATCCTAAAGATCCTCCGTGTGAGAGCAGAGGAAAAGAGAAGGATGAATTTTATGTTCCAAGAGACGAAGTTTTCGAAGAAATCAAAAGAGACACGTTTAGAGCTGGGAGATTTAAGGCTCTCTTTCACAATCTCGTACCATCTATTGCAGCAGCATTGTCAAACTTAGACATTCCTTTCACATGCTTCTCCGATATCGATAGTTTATACAAAACTAACATTGTTTTGGGACATACACAGCCAAAAGACACAGGCCTTGGCGGCTTTATTAGCGGTTTCATGAATGGGATCCTCAACGTTACTGAAACATTACTAAAATATGACACTCCAGCCGTTATAAAATGTAAAATTTTCTATGATATTGTTTCATTCGTAGTATCATTATTTTCTTGAAATATATACATATTTGATTCCTCTGTTATATGTTGTTTTCAGGGGATAGGTTTGCGTGGCTACGAGACAATGAATTCGGACGTCAAGCTCTTGCTGGTGTCAACCCTGTGAACATTGAGCTCTTGAAGGTATGTTTCATGTATTTTACCATTTTATAAATCAGGAAGTTTCTGTGAGAGTTTTCTGAAACTTTTGTAATCTTTTGATAGGAGCTACCAATTCGAAGCAAGCTTGACCCGTCTAAATATGGACCTCAAGAATCTGCTCTCACAGAAGAAATCATAGCTCGAGAAGTTGAACACTATGGAACCACTTTAGAAAAGGTTTGGTAGTGTGACAAATGTGACATTTTTTCTGATTAAAATCCTTTCTTTTCATCTTGTTGATCGGGGACTAATGCAGGCGCTCGAGGAGAAGAGATTGTTTCTGCTAGATTACCACGACATGCTCTTGCCATTTGTAAACAAGATAAACTCCATCGAAACAGATCCAAGAAAGACGTATGCTTCAAGAACAGTTTTCTTTTATTCAAAGACGGGAGCTCTGCGTCCATTAGCCATAGAGCTCTCGTTACCTCCTACACCTGAATCCGAGAACAAGTTTGTTTATACTCACGGACATGATGCAACTACTCACTGGATTTGGAAACTAGCCAAAGCTCATGTCTGCTCAAATGATGCTGGTGTTCACCAACTTGTAAACCACTGGTAAAATTAAGTTACTTGAATCTTGATTTGTAGTCTTCATTGATGTATTCAAGAGACATAATTTTGTTTTGTTTTGACACTTTCTCAGGCTAAGGACTCACGCTTCCATGGAGCCTTACATTATTGCTACTAACAGACAGTTGAGTACAATGCATCCTGTTTACAAGCTGCTTCACCCTCATATGCGTTACACGCTAGAAATCAACGCACGTGCGCGTAAAAGCTTAATCAATGGAGGAGGAATCATCGAAAGTTGCTTCACTCCAGGAAAATTTGCAATGGAACTAAGCTCTGCAGCATACAAGAGTATGTGGCGGTTTGACATGGAAGGCCTTCCTGCTGATCTTGTTCGAAGGTTTAAGCTCTTTGCTTTGCTTAATAACAAACACGCTCTCTCTTTTATTTGCTCTCTAATGCGGTCCCACATCATTTACAGGGGAATGGCAGAGGAGGATTCATCAGCAGAATGTGGGGTGAAGCTTGTGATCGAAGATTATCCATATGCAGCAGATGGTCTTTTGATCTGGAAAGCCATCGAGAACCTAGTCAAATCCTATGTCAAACACTTCTACTCTGATCCCAAATCAATAACCTCTGACACTGAGCTCCAAGCTTGGTGGGATGAGATCAAGAACAAAGGTCACTACGACAAGAAAGACGAGACTTGGTGGCCTAAACTCAACACAACTCAAGAATTGACCCAAATCTTAACCAACATGTTATGGATCGCCTCGGGTCAACACGCCGCCATAAACTTCGGTCAGTACCCTTTCGGAGGGTATGTCCCAAACCGACCTACGCTATTGAGGAAACTTATACCGCACGAAACAGACCGGGACTACGAAATGTTCATGCGAAACCCCCAATACAGCTTCCTAAGCTCTTTACCAACACAACTCCAAGCAACAAAAGTGATGGCGGTGCAAGAGACTCTCTCGACGCATTCCCCTGATGAAGAGTACTTGATTGAGCTAAGAGAAGTTCAGAGACAGTGGTTTCAAGATGAGGAAGTGGTTGAGTATTTTAACAAGTTCTCGGAGGAACTTGAGGAGATAGAAAAGAAGATTAACGAGAGAAACAAGGATAAGAAACTACAAAACAGAACAGGAGCTGGGATGCCTCCTTATGAACTACTTCTACCTACTTCACAACATGGAGTTACTGGTCGTGGTATTCCCAATAGCATTTCTATTTAGATGTATGCAAGACAGATTTTTATATCATTATTATGTTTTTATATGGTGGTAAAGTCTCTAATATGAGGAATATTACTTGTTTTTCGACTGTATCATGATTGATAATAATAATAATAATCCAAGAAGGTTAAATCATCTCTCAATCAATTTATGATCTTTTTTTCTTTGTACTATCAAACTATAACTAGGGTTGGTCCTTACTCCTAACAGAGATCATTTGAAAGTTGAAACATGCGTATATCGCCATTTTCCGGGGAAACTATTTTTTATACAAGAACAAAAAATCATAATTACATAACTAAAAACAAACAGATTTTCATGAGAAATACAATAGAGAATAGATGATGTTCTGTATGCTTCTCTCGCCCTTAAATCAATTGAATAAAACTAATGAAAATTTAACATACTGCGATTTTTGGAAATTTGATTATGTCTAAATATTTTAAGAATGGGTGTAACCAATGCTAAATTCGTTGATAAAAAAGGGGAATACTGAAAAGTGATTGTGACTAATTTCTACAAAATCATGCTATCTCATTAAAAAAATATGGAATGGCAATATCGTTTTTATAGCTAATATACTGGTAGGCAGGGCCAACCCAATAAAAAATAATATCTAAAGCAAAAAAAATTTTTTTGTCTATTTGTAATTTTGGTATATAATTTAATGTTCATTTATTTTGATTTTATTATTTTGGTGTCTAAAACCTTTATTTGCTGGGTTTTTTTAGGTTAGGGCTGGATATGTATGACCAAATTGCAAATAGTATGCATCCTAGTAGCTTACTTCAGCTTCTATGTATGGTATATTTCTTGTCATCTTGTGTGGTCTTTCTAATCGTGTACCTACTTGGTCACAATTGGGATTCATCTGTAATTCTAACCATTAGCAATGAAATGAACATGTTACCTAACCAATATTTTTTTCCCAATAATGGCGCCTAACCCATATTCTAATAATCTAATGTGCTAAAATCAATTTACTAAGCCAAACGGTTTGTTGGAAAAAACTTTTCGGTTACATAGACTAAAGTCCATCACATGACTACATATTTTAACTAAAAGAAAACTACATTTATGATGAAATGCATTAATAAACGAAAAAATATACTGCAAATTACATTTGCTCTAAGTTCATCAAAGTTTCTATCTAACCGCAACATAAACCGTTACTTTGAAATTACCTAACTACACACACCAACTAAAAATTAGTTATATTTTAATTCACCAAAAAACGACTAATGCATAATAGCATGCACGAATGAAAGAAATATTTATTGTAAACTACATTTATGTTATCACGGTGACGAGTTCTAACTCACCATGTAAGAATCCATTAGTTTGGGACTAAACCAATTAAATGAAATAGAATCCAGCCAACCCAATTGAAAACCACCATGGAAGACAACCCTGCCCAAATCCGATGGAAGAAAACTAAATGGCTTAAACTTCGATATAATTTTGTTTGAGTTACAATTACTAAAAAAAATAAAACAATCACGATACACGAAATCAACTACGTATTTTTTATTTTTTGGTTGCCAACTACTTATTCTTACTTGGGAGACCAATATTTGGATTTATCAAAAATTTTAAATACCAAAACTCTGACTATTCACAAGTAAAATATTTTATTACATAAGTTTTGCTTGTTCTACGAAAACTCGACACATGTCAAAGTTATAATTAAAACCTCGTATCTCGCTGCATGTCAAATTTGATAATATAATCACAAAAATAAAGTTAAAACTCTACATATAAAAAAATAAAAAATTGTTAGTTTATTAAAATTTTAAACATATCAAAGAAAATAATTTGTTAATATATTCAAAAGAAAAAATATTAAAGTTTATTATATTATCAGAAGAAGAATACCATGCATATGTTTTAGATGTTGGCACGTCTCAAATTTATAATTATTATTAAAAATTATTTTCTCACAAGATTTAAAATTAGATCAAATTTATAAATTTTGAACTCTTGCAAAAGAGCTCAACACGTGTTAAATTATAATTAACAAAATCACGACACATGTCGATTGATCGATTAGATACTGATAAGTGTAAAACAATTGTGTTATTTTTTTTCTGAATCAAAAAGAAAACCAAAAATAAACAGCAATAAAATAATAAGATTTAAACTTTTATTTCCAAATTTTTAATTTTTACAATTTCATATTATTTACACTCCAATAAAAAAAATCACGCACTTCTAATTATTTGAGCAAAATAATTGATAGAGTATAATCCAATATAATCTTAATTGATTAAGTGTTAAATAAATCATAGAGTAAATGGATTGAATTAACCTATGAATCTATCCAATTTAATGAATCAAATTAACATATAAATGTATTTAATTTCATGGATCAAGTGGTTAAATATACACAAATCCTTTTTGTAAATAACTTTATCAGCATAAAATAATAAGAATTAATTAATTGCATGAAATTCAATAATCAAATATTTTACAAAAAAATATAAACTAGATTTTAGTGAGAAATATGTGTCTTGCATGCAAGAAAAGCGAACATCAAATAAGTTATAAGTGCAAGAAAATCTCAAATAAATAAGAATGAATAAACAGGAATTTGAGCCAATATATTGTAAAAAACAAAGAAATGATAAAAAAATGATAGATTGTTGAATATTTGCAACTTATAAGAGAGTATAAGTTATGCATGGAAACGGAGAGGATAATCAACGTCAACTCAGTGAGTCAAATAGGAAAATCAGTGGCAACAAGAGTGCCAAAAGATGATCTCATATCGAATGTTATGAGTATTAAAATGAGATTCAAGATAGATCGCTAAACAATTTGTTTGATTCATCGACTAAAGTTAGTTATAATTAGCGTAAGATAACAAATTGGTTTGAAAATTCATATATTCTCTGTTTACGAATTGAAGAAACAATACTTCTGGTAGACAGCAAAATTGAAGAAAATGTTTTCTCCACAGAGTTGAAAGAGTATGTAAATAATCTCTACCAAAAGGAGGAAGTCAAAATTGATCTTTACCAAAGGGAAGAATTCAAAATAAGACACGGAGTTCCACTCCAAGAGAATTGCTTCTGTTGGACAATTCTCATAAATAAATCTGGATCCAGAGGAGGGGGAAGGTAGTGGAACTTATGCTGGAGATTGAAGATGATGGTGGGTAGGAATTTGATGATGGAAAATAAAGGGAGCCACAAAAAACAAACATCTTCAGGTATAGAACTCGATCTAGGAATAAAAATCAAATGATGGTAACGGAAGAGCTGAGCATGAGAATGTAGTCGAAAAATACTAAAAGACAAGGAATATCGAAAGATTTCGTCGAGTGGTGGTTTTTGAGAGAAAATATATTCGATTGAAAATCGAGATAAGACATGAATCAAAAGAGAACAGGGAGATAACATAGATCTTGTCGGAACAACGTCTCACAAATATCTGAGCGAGAGTGATCAGAAAACAAACGACAAAATAAAATTAAAAGTTATTGAACTTGATTTATTTTTTAATATGTTACTAATAAATTTTGTATATAGAAATTTAAATTTATTTACTCATGTAAAAACCTTATTAGTTGACAGAAAAAAACTTATGCAAATAAGTATTTCTCTAACACTTTCTAGTTCTTTCACTAAAATAGTTTTAAGATATATTATTAACAATAAATTTTCAGTTTAATGTGTTAGCCTAAATTTTATTTATTTTAAAATATAAAAATCAGTCCATCATACAGGGTGTAATATAGTATATATATATATATATATATAAAGATGAAGCTAAACAAATCGATAAAAACTAGAAGAAAACGATAGAACTAAAAATAGAATAATAAAAAATTGCATATTCTTTTATAGAATACTCATGGAAGGAGAAAAAGACAAGAAGTATATATGTTGTGAATGTGGTCAAAGGTGTGAAGTCATGGTAAAGTTTAGAAGTTCATAAAGGAATTCATGTCGTTGAAACTTAGAAGACATATTGCTCTTTAAATGGTCATAAACAGATTCATGTCCTCGAAGCTTAGAATGCCTATTGCTTATGCATCTCTTTAAATGGTTTATTTTTAGTGAAATTTTTCTTCCATTGCATTTGGATAAGACTTTCAGTTGGGTTTATGTTAGCTTCTATATCCAAATTAATTGTTTTTTTGCGATTATACATATGTACAGAAATTGTCACGCAATTAGTGAAATCGTAGTTTATGAAGTACTTTTCTTCCGTTTGTACAAATTAATATATATTTTTAGGATAATAATTTTAGCCACAATTTACCAAAAATCATATCAAAATTATGGCAAATGTTTTGTAAGAATTTTTCTTTTGTTGGTCCATATCCATGTATTAAAATCTTTTTGTTATATATAATAATGTAAACATTTATTATTTTATTTGGATGTATCATGTACACCTATATGAAAAATAATTCTCTAATTTATTGGAGAAAACAAAATGTTGTTATCTACGAAATCTTGTAGCTCGATTTTAAATATGCGCCTCATGTTCGTTCTGTGCACACTTTTGAAAAGTTCTAGCAAATAATATTTTATATTCTAAAAATTTTCTTCATATGAAAAATAGGAAAATATTTTTAATGGGATGCATAATAATATAAGAGATAAGATCCGAAAGAATAATTTTTATATAGTTTACAACAAATATTATCATTGATCCTATCATACGATTAATAACAATGTCCACAAAATTATTTTTGATCCTCAGCTGACTCGTTTCATCGTTAAATTGACCTTGCACTTAGGAACTTTTGCTTGGCCAACGCAAATCATCTATTTGATCCTCTCTCGTCTCTTACTAATTTTGTACATGAGGCTTAGTGTGTGATCTTCTTCTTTTATTTATTTGAGCGCTAATGGTTACTGGTTTTTCTTTTTAACTTTGACTGAAATTTACCTGAAACCCAAAAAATAAAAACTTATGGTCAACTAAAATCATACGTGTATGAACTGAAAAAATGGGACACAGCTAGAAATATGATAAAGAAAGAATTTATTGAGTATCAAAACTATTAATAGGCTTCTCCACATCTACCAACAAAATCTCCAAAAAAAATATATAAAGAAAAAAATCACGTGATACTGGTTTCACTCTATAAAATCGTCATCCACCATCAACCGTTAAACTTGAACCTAACCCCATTTCATTGGTAATCTAACGGCTTAAAATACACAACTGAGAAATTAATTTTATAAAATTTCCCCTCCAAATCACATCGCTTACTAAATGCCAATCCCTCGATTCCTGGACTATTAATATATTTTTTTTCAGTTCCCGATTTCTTCAGATTAACCGGAAAAATGAATAACAACCGTCGATCTGATTCTGTTCAATAGATGGCGATTTTAAATGAGATCGAAACCGCCATTAACGAGCTTCGATGTACAAATCTATAAACGTATCATCAGGCTTCTGATGGAGACTGAGCAACAACAATCACCGGCCGTTGAAACGCCGTTGTTGCTCGATTCAAATCAGGATCAAGAGCAACCTCCGCCGGAGAACGAAAACGGCGTCGTCGACGAAGACGACGACCTCGGTCGAACGCTGAAATGGCTCGAGACGTTTCTGACGCTCCTTGGGTTTAATCAATCGTCTACACGAAGCCTTGTATTGTCTTGGATGGTGTTTTTAACGATCGGTTTGGTGCTTCCGGTGATAGTGCTTGAGCTAGGGCATTGTTTAGGGTGTGAGAGATACCAATACAAGAGCTTCGAGCTCAATATCGTGATTTCACAGGCGTGTTTGGCTGGTGTCTCTTTGCTTTGTGTTTCTCATAATTTGAGAAAACATGGGATTAGGAAGTTTTTGTTTGTTGATCAACTCAGTGGTCGAATGGGACGGCTTAAAGCTCAATACATTCAACAAATCTCGGTGATTCTTCTACTTATCTTCGATTTTAGATTGGACTGTGTGATGATATTTAGTTTTTGTTGTGAATTTGTGAATTAGTAAATACATTTTCCACTAAAGTAATCATTTTTTTTTGTTGTTGTTGTTGCAGAACTCTGTGAGACTACTTGCATTTTGGTCGTTGCCATGTTTTGTATTGAAAGCTGTTCGAGAGATCATTCGAATGTTATATGTGCCTCATGATCAGCCATGGCTATCTGTTGCGATTCTCTTATCTATGATCTTGTCATGGACTTATTTAAGCACTATATTTCTAGCTGCTAGTGCTATGTTTCATTTAGTCTGTAACTTGCAAGTCATTCACTTTGAAGATTATGCAAAGCTTTTAGATGGGGAGTCTGAAATCTCCCTTTTCATCTGCGAGCATGTCCGTTTGCGTCATTATCTCTCCAAAATAAGCCATAGGTTCCGTATCTTTCTGCTTCTACAGTTTCTGGTTGTCACAGCTAGCCAGTTTACTACGCTTTTCCAGACTACTGCATATAGTGGGCGTATTACATATGTAAATGGTGGTGATTTTGCGGTAAGTCAACCTCTTCTTTACTGGTTTATGTTCTTATTTGGTGAGGTTAAGCTTGAAAGAACAATATATGTTCAGGTCTCGGCAGTGGTACAAGTTGTTGGAATAATTCTGTGTCTACACGCAGCAACAAAAATATCTCACAGAGCTCAAGCAATAGCATCCGTTGCGAGTAAATGGCATGCTATAATGTCTTGCTCAACAACAGATTCAACTCAGATGAGGACTTCTCCTAGTGGAGTTAATTTGGAGGCCACTATGAATCCACCCATCTCCTTTCTGAGTTCCCGTTCAGAAAGTGATGTAGAATCAATGGATTACTATATGAGGATGCCTGCTATGAACCAGTTTCCTTCATACATGTCCATGTCTTCATATCACAAAAGACAAGCTTTCGGTAAGGATTGTTTTCGCCCTTTTTTCTTCTCTGTTTTCCATCAAACCCGATATGATGATAGCTGATTATATATGGTTGTTGCAGTGTTGTATTTGCAGATGAATCCAGGGGGAATAACGATATTTGGGTGGACAGTAGACAGGCATTTGATAAACACAATATTCTTCATTGAGCTCTCTCTAGTTACTTTTGTACTTGGAAAAACTGTAGTTTTCAGTCCTGAATGACAAAAATAAAAGGTTTGGTGTATCATACATAGCTTTTTTTGCCCATTGCCATATAGTGAGACTTTTAAAATTTATAGGAGTAGATATTTGACATGAGCGTCTCTTCGTTTGCTTACGTAAAGAGACTGTACAAAGCTGTATCGATGAGGCTTAATTTGTTTCTCGTACACTCTTATGTTTTCTTTTCTTTAATATATATAAATGACGATTCGAAGAGCATTATTTTTACTGAACCAATAATTGTAATCCCAGCTATATGTATATTTATCGTGCCACCAAACTTAGTAGAACCTGTCACACGATCTCACTTACTGTTTTTTTGGGCATTTCGATTTTCGAATATGGAATCGGTACATACAACGGACCAATTCTTTAAGAGCAATTGGAAACTGACCACCTCTGTAGGGTTTTTTTTTTGGAAACACCTGGCTACGAATTGGTATCAAGGTTCTCATATCAGATTCATAGGTCTTCGATGAAAAGGCCGTGAGAGTCCTGTCCAACACCACCAAAATGATATGTTTGGTTTTTATTGTATTTAGTATGTGTTTTAGAGTCATTTTATGTGTTTTTAGAGTTTTATGAGGTCAAATCATGCTACGAAGAGTTCTAATGCCTCTGGAAGCAAGATTTAGAGCAAAAGATGCAAAATCATGTAGATACGTCTGAATTTTGCCTTTATTTGAGAAACTTTTCACCGATGGATTAAGCTCAATTTTGGATACAAGATAGATATTTGAGTTGGCTTTCATTTGGAAGTAATTTTAAGTCGATCCAACAGTGCAGTCAAAAGTTATGACGATTTTTGTGAAAATGGTCCAGTCTGGCGAGCAGATGAAGCATGTGCAGAGGAAAGACGCCGGGAAGAACCAGACCAGATCAACCGATTCAGACCCAATCGACCGACCAGAATGACCTGTCCAGAACCAAATCGATCGATCCGAGCCTTAAAATCTACCCGAAAAAATGGAAAAATTGCTCTTTTTCCTAATTTGTTTAGGATTTCGACCTAAAACTTTTTAAACCTATAAATACTTGTTTTTAACCCATTGTGAACCTATAAATACTTGTTTTTAACTCATTGTTTAGGATATGCTTGTTTTATGCTTACTCTATTCAAGAAGATTTATTTTATTTAAGACATTGTTAAGAGATCTCTTTTAGATTTTTATTGGATTTTTTCATCAAACTTTGGTTGTTTCTCAGCTTCCGTGGCTGAGTAATTATCTAGTTATGGTTTAAGGTTTCGAAGGAATGAGGAACCACTGAATCAGACACAAATAGAGCCTTAATCGTATCTTCATCTACTGTTATTATTAATGCTTAAACTAGATTAGCTACTTAGTCTATGATGCTAGATTGAATCTATTCTCCAAAAGCTTATATGTTATCGGATAAAATATATATGAGTGTATTGTCCTTAGCCAACGAAAGTTGATGCTATTACGATACATGAACATATAGAATCCATTAATTAATGATTGTTTAGGACTTTAAGTTCAAACGAAAGTTTATATACTTAAGTGGTTAGACAGTGGTTAGACATAGTAATTAATGCCACGAAAGTGGATTGATTAGACGTTTCTGTTCGAATTCGAAATAGTTCTTAAAGAATGCCCAGAATAGTTATATAGTTATATGGTTCGTGATTTCTGATCTTCATATATCTCCCTAAAGCCTAACTTAGATTAGCAATCTTTCGATAAGTGCAACTTGGTATCTGAGGATTTGATCTCTTCTATACTAACTGTACACTTGGAGTGGTGTACTTGGGTTTAAACTCATGTATCACAAAACACTCTAGTTAGTTGTATACTAAATATGGATTCCGGATTTGTCATCCAATCACTCGACCAATAACTCTCTGCATATGACCTGGATTGTGACTTGCACTTGCTTGCAACGGCATTTCTAATGTCATTATATGTCTCTAGGCAAGAATTACAGCTTGAATACTGCTATTCCCGACTAGAATCATGGTAAAATGTCAATAATCATCGAATGTATGCCCATGCACAAGGCAAGATAAAACTTTCACGGATCCAAGAATAGATGGCTGATTTAAAGAAAGCTCCTACACGAGTCATTTGTTATCACTTGCAAGCATATGCTTGAGACAAACAATGACACTAGATATGCTCATTTATTTAACTTTGTTACTGAAAACCTAATAAATGGTTTCTAGCACTTTGCAGTCAACAACGAAAGTTCGAGTAAAACCATGAAATCAGCCAACTGCCAAGAAAATAGGGCTGAAAAAGGCTTATTTCAGAGACCTTGGGATGGTTAATCCCTGCCCAGAGTACCCAGGATTTACTATATTTGCTGCTATGGCTCCTAAGCAATCAAAAGTAGAAAAAGGAATCCACAGAAAACTTTTGACCGCACAAACTAAAAACTATTAAATTTGAGCATTTACGGAGCAATCATCTGATCCCGGAGATCCATATATACACGATTATAGAGGAATACAAAAGAAGACCAAATTTCAACACTACAAGCATCAGGACTACACACTACCTTGCGAAGATTCATCAGCAACCGCGTCAATTCTTCTGCAAGACAAGAAGAGTGTCACCTCCACTTCAACACCAGTGTTTCTTGCAAACACAATGTCAATATTATATAATAAAAAGGTAGAGTAGATAAAGAGAATTTTCGGGGGGGGGGGGGGGGGGGGGGGCAGAATAGGTTCTTCCTCATAGTAGTAAAAAAAGGGTCTATATTCAATAACAGTATGCTACATGCATAAGTTTCAGTAGGAAATGAGATTTTATTATCATGCCACACCTTGCATAACAAGCACTGTCAGAAAGCCGTATCATTATTAACTGACCAGCCTAGCTTGTGACAAATTAAACCTGCAAGGATTCTCGCTGGCGAAAGGAGGAAAATCATCTTCATAAATCACCATGGATCCTCAAAATGAGTAAAGAAAGCATGAATGATATTCTGAGATACAAATGTTCCAACCTCCGCTTAAGCAGCAGCCCTCGCCTAAAATGTGGTAATTCCAAGGTATCTGAGGGTATCAAGGTTGTATTCCAACTGATATCTTCAGCCAAACAGACCCCCAGACCCAAGTTCAGTTTGTGTTAATTCCTTCCTACGTTGCTCTTCCAAAGGATCAGGGCTCTTAACCATTCTCCTCCCACGCCTTGGCATACAAAAAAAGGTTAGAGAGAGATTTAAAGTCAAACCAGTGATCGTTTCAGTTTAGATAGATCTCAGTACCTGTCTTGGGCATGTTGAGCAGGGAAAGTTGGCATAAAATCTTTGGATTTTGGCAGAGGGACTTCACGGAACCAATCATGCTTAAGAGCAGCATCAACCGTTATTCTCTATAAAAGAAACCCCACAGATCCAAAAGTCAAGGAACAATCAAGATCCATACTGGATTAACATGCAATCAAGATATATATTTTCTATTACCCTCTCAGGATCGTATGTCAGGAGCTTGTTCAGCAAGTCAAACCCAGCATCGGACAGAACAGGTGCACCAGTGAATGAAGTGGCTGGGAATTTCTTACGTAATAGGTTATACCTAAAAGAACAGGCCAGCGGTGAGAAGACCACATAACTATGAAAAACAGAACAAAATCACTAACGAGTCAGAAAGCCAGACCACATTACCTAAAGCTAGAAAGCCTGGGAACAATATTAGAGACTTTAAGCAAATCTATACGAAGGTTATGCTTGCATAAAAACTGAAAATTACAAGGAATAACACTTACTGATGCTTGACAAAGTTGACCTTGACTCCAGGTAGCTTGGAGAACCCAGGCCAAATTGATTCATTGGGTGTACCAAGGATTCTGAAAATCTGTAAATTGAAAGGAGCAGTAATTTATAAACTGTATGTGCTCTTAGGATGGCTAGAGATCCAAGTCAAAATCAATATTTGAAATACCTTGTCAAGTTGATCAAACTCCGTTTTCCCATTAAACAATGGAGCCTTTGATAATAGTTCAGCCATGATACAGCCCAGTGACCACATGTCAATTGCTGTTGAATATTGTTTTGCTCCCAAGAGAAGTTCAGGTGCCCTGGAAAAACAAATGCAGTCATTGGGCCTGGTCCTGGAGGAAGTGATTATTGCTAAAACAAGAAGGAAGTGACAGTCAACAAAAGGAACAAAACAAGTCAAGAAAGTTGAAGTACAAATATGTCCTAATGTCCCCAGTTTATAGTGGGCTATTCTACGTTGTGTCCAAACAAAAACTGCAAAAGTGTTAAGTATTCAATAGCTGAGATGGCATATTTTGAAGACTACTCTCCAAGAAGAAAGATAAAGATCCAAGTCAGCCTCAACACTAAGTTCGTGATGCCATAGAAAAAAATCAGATACCAACGAACGTCATTTAGAAACAGGACTTTTAAAATCATTGATCCTAATGTGCCGGCATAGAAAAGGGAGAACAGTGATGTACAGCTATACCAGAAAGGAGAAGTGGCACCTAGGATTATAGTAACAATGACCAAAAATTAAGGCAACGAGAATAATTACAATTGTAAATACTACCACAGATTGTTGTTCAAACTAGAATAGGGTTAAAACGCAGTTTACCTGTACCAAAGCGTAACAACCAGATGAGTATACGGCTTTAGCGGGCTACCATATTGCCGAGCCAAACCAAAGTCACATATCTTCAATTCACCGCAATTGTTTAGAAGCAGGTTAGATGTTTTCAAATCTCGATGAAGCACCCAGTTGTCATGAAGATACTTGACGCCCTCTAAAAGTTGAAGCATTAAGCATTTAACTTCACTTTGACTGAAACGCTGCTTCATTGTCTCCATCAATGCTTTAAGATCATGTTCCATGTATTCCATCACCATAAAAATGCTATCAAGACTACTACCCACGACCACCTCTTTAACATCCACTATTGATGGATGATGAAAAGAAAGAAGTATGTTAATTTCCCTTAGAGAAGTCAATGGAAAACCTTCTCTTTCTTTTTCCATCTTCACCTTCTTCAAGGCCACAATTTCGCCTGTCTTTTTATCCTTTGCTCTATAAACAACACCATAAGTACCTTCATCTATCTTATTTAATCTCTCAAACTCATCAACACTTCTACAACCCTGGAGCATGTTGATACGTCTCATTGGAGTAGCAGCAGGTTCAGGTGTCTCATGTCGAACATATTCGTTATCCGAATCTGTTTCACTTAGGCTGTCACTAGTGTTTCCTCTTCTGCGTTCCTCCTCATCTATTTCCATCTGGTCACCCCTAGCATCTTTCTCCTCAAAATTATCTTTGCTGCCTGGCAAAGAATGGTGCCCTCTTTCATTGGAATCAGATGATCTATAACCGTCTCTCACAAACTCCCCCACCTCAGGTGTTAGAGACTTATTGCGCAATTTCTTCCTCCTTTTATTAGCTCCTCTTTCTTCTACTATCTCACCTTCGTCAGTTGGAGAACTGTTTCCAGCAGCCCATCTAGAGGATGATATATGCCTTGTTGGCATGGTTTCCTCCTGTTCCAGGTGTGTTGCATCCTCTTGTTTGCCACCCTGACCAGCATTTGATATCTCTACCGGAAGTGACAAAGTGGGCACAGAAACAGCTAGAGCACTAACTTCCACAGGATCTTTATGCATGTTACTCTTTCCAGGAGAAAAATGAGAATTGTCATCACGATTGACACTAGGTGACTGGCTTGACCTCGTAATCAATGGTGGTGGGGGAGGAAGAGGGTTGACTTCCACAGGTTTTTCATTTCTGCTCAAATTACTTCTGTCATGGTCTTCTCTATCCCATACTATTGGTGAAAACTTTCTCTTCTTTTCCACAGGGCTTTGTGCTCTATTCTCTACCTTCTTCACAACTCCATTATCTTTCACATCCGATTCAGACTCAATTAAATCCTCCGATCCACTTTCACTAGAGAGCTCACCAGGTTCCCTATCCACAGACCTAGCTGAAAAACCGCATCTTTTAGGACCACGATCAACAAAAACTTCCCTACTACCAGGATTGCTCTGCGACAACCGACACCCACTATTAACCATCTCCCTCTCTCGATTATCTCTCTGTATAGCTCCGGACCTAATCCTACCGCTATCACCGTGTCTTAGATTACTAACCCGACTATTTTCATTATCAAGAGCACCGTTCCTAACATGGCCATAATCCTCATTAGAGTAAACACTATCCCGCCTGGAAAATATAGAATTCGATTCCTGTTCTCTCAATTCATGGTCAATCCATCTAATATTCCTCCCAGCCGCCATACAGAAAGTTTCAATCTTAACTTCAGTGAGAAAAGGGTAAAAAAAATCGCAAATCCTATGTTAACGAACTCCCAAATCTGCTTCTAGCTAAATTGAAAATATATGACCACGTGACTAGCCGAGTTCAGAATTAGAATCGCAGATATCAGAAATTGACTTACGCACGGAACAAACAGCTACTCGTGGTCAAATCGCTTGAAATTGAAGAAGAACTTGTGATCTGAATCACGAAACCCTGGAAATCGATAGCGAGGTCCGCGGATACGGAGGAAGAGAGGACGACACGAGAAGGAAGCTCAGATTTATAAAGTGAATTGGATTGAAAAAGAGTGGCGAAGTTCCGATAGACGGGTGGATATGGCTTACCGTCGAGAGGGAACGAACGATGATGGAGAGAGGGGGACGAAGGGCGCCTCTCGAGTCGAGAGCTAAAGGACGAAATCGTAAAACTAGTTGTCGAAGTTTAGGTCTGTTAGATCAATTTGTTTTTATTTTTCCCCCTACATTTTATCTGTTTTGCTAAAGGGAGCCCCTAACTTTTCTAAATGATAAATGTTTTACTAAAAGAACCTAAGCCCCTTTTTCAAACATCGTGAATATTCATAATCCTATTATTAATCTCACAAACATATTCATCTTTGGCCACTCTCTTCTCGTTCATCACTTCATCCCACATTATTTGTGTTCATGACTAGCTTGGTCGAATCATATCTCATCCTAGACTTCTCTCTCTTGCCATTCAAAAAATTTAACCGTCAAAATCATCAAAACCACTATCAACTATTAACTTTAGGATTCTATCATACATAATTGCTCTGCTACAAAATCAACTTCTGATTTTTACGTGCAATATCAAAAATTATGGGTTTTGCCAATAACACTGAGTGTCCCTGGCTAAACCTTTTCTTTATCTCAAGTCACACCTCACATCTTCTATTCTATCTACTTCCAAACAAAACCGTTGAAACAAAAATTAAATTTTCACGGGACAAAAATGTGAACCGAGAAACTTTCTCTCCCAAGCACGCTCCCCGAGAAGCCAAGAGAAGAAAGGTTTTTCAAATCTAATTGGATCTCACCTATTTTTTAATCTTTTTCTTCTTATTCTTCCGATCTGAGTTTTCTCCATCGCCGAAATTTTTTCTTCTTCCATGACCAGTAGTTGCTCCTGAGGCTCCACCAGAGTAGGCACGAGGTTCAAGGCAGAAACGCCTTTTTTCTAAAAACTAGCTCTCTCTTCCTCGGGTGACATTATCGAGGGAAGCTTTCCTTTTTTCGTTCTCCGACGCCGGCAAGGCCTATGGTTGCCGGTGTCAGAAGGTTTTTTCTTCTTCTGGCTTCCTCTTCACAGTTCGAGGTTGTCTCGTAAGGTCTCAGTCCAAGTTTTGCTATCTCACCTTTGGGTGTGTATCAAAAAAGCAGATCTGGAGGAAAGCAGGCTTGCTCAAGCCCAGTTCCGGCGGGTACAAGCTTCCAAGAGAAGCTCGGGTGTATCTCATCTCTTCTCTGTTGTGGATCTGTTCCTAGTTCCCAACAGAAGATATATCTCTTCCCGCAATGGATCCGTATCTTCGATGTGGTTCTGCCGGCGTCGAGAGGTGGTTCGCTTTCACCGCATCCTCATCGATCAATTTGAGCCCCTTGGAGACACTTTTTCAAGGCACTAACGCTGGCAAGGTTCTTTGAAATCTATCCCTTTTGGCTCTATGTTATTTCTATCTTCGTGGACTTGGATCTCTTCCTCATTTTGGCCCTTCCCCATGGAGTCTACGAGATCTGTGACAGAGATAGAAGGTGTTGTCCAGTGAGGATTTTTCTACCAGATCTTCTATTTTCAGTGATTGTTTCAAAGTCGGCAAAAGAGGAAAGAAGAAGATGGGCTCCGTCGAATCTCCATCTACATGTTCCTCTGTTCACTGAGCTGATTTCGAAGTCGGCAAAAGAGGAGTCCTTTGAATCCAACTAGTCTTCATCTCTCAAATATGTGAGGTGTCTCACCGCTTATCTCAGATCCAATGGATCTAGACCCCTCTCGGTTTTTCCCGAAGAAAATTCTTCTCGGACTTCATCGACTGTACTTCTACCTCCTTGTACGGTAAGAATGTTTTCTCCTAGCATAACCTTAATCTTGCTTCAAGAAGCCCTGATGTTGTGGAACTCAGATGTCGTCCGTTCCGGTGAAGATACAACTGCCTAGCTTCATCGATATGTCCATTTGTCCCCGCTCTAGATCTGCATCGGCTTCCCCAGAAGCTTCCACTCTCTGGACTTGGTCGACGGCAAGAGTTCTCCCCCTTGGACCATTAGTAGCACCTCCTCCGGTGAGGTCGTCGATGACGCACGGCGAATCCCAAATCTGGGTAAAGGTTCCTCTAAATGGGCCTCAACAGCAATTTCTAGGCCCATCAGATGCTTCATTGATTTCTAGAGTATTTAGTTACGGCCCAAAAAAGTCCCCAATTTGGCCCAGTTCGGTTTTTATAAATCTAATGCCCAGCCCAATTACATTGAGTGTACGATTCTTAGATTTGAAAAGAAGAGGGTACCATTCAAGTACATTATCGACCTTATTGATTTGGTTATGCGAATCAAATTTTCGAACCATGGTCCAATGCATGCTTATGCTCTCCTCCTTGATGGAGAGAAACTGTCTGAGTCTCTTAGTCGTCTCAACGTGGCTGGCGATGGCAACATGCGAGACAAAGAACTATTTTCAAACGTCACAATATCTTTTGATAGTAATTAAGGTTAAATTTCCCGAAGGGTTCATGGAAGTGTTCACGACTCACCATGATCTCGCTTGTGGCATGTTGCAAAGTAACCTCTGTTTCCGAGTTTCTTTGGATCTACCAACGAAGGTTAATGTTTCCTCCATGGAGAGTTATTTATACTTAAATTTCTCCCTTGCGGAGAGCTCTAAATCACCCAAATTTAGACCTTTGGGGAAACTTTTGTTTTCACATGCTTATCCTTTCTCCGGTCATGGACAGAAAATACCTTTTTCACATCCTTTCCTCTCTAAGAGAGATGTACTAACCACAATTTTTTTGAAAAAAAATAAATTGAAGATGTTATTTTCTTTGATATCCTTCAATATGAAGAGGTTTACGGTGTCTTCCTTCTTCATGAAGATAGATGATAAGTGGATTGTGTTTACAGCATCAGGAGCTCAAGGTTTTGCTCCCCAGCATTTGGCATTTAAGCCCCCGTTCATCACGGACTTCGCGAGAGTCGTCTCTCGTCCTACTTGTGACCACCCTCTTCGGGGATCTAGTGTCTCGGCATCTCAAGCACAAGTTTGGATTCTCAAAATACAACGAATACTTTCGTATATCGTACGGTGTTATTTCTTCCGAAGGTCGACCATCAAGCTTTGGTAAGCCTTGCACCACTTTGAGTGGCATATCCGTGTGACGTGTTATGCTTCTTCAACTATAATTAGCTTTTGTAGTTTAAAGTTTCGCTTTAGACTTTTGTCTTGCTTTTACGTTTTATGGCACTTTACCTTCGTCCGAATGATGTTGATCGTTAGGATTACATTAATTCATGTTTTTCTTTTCCCATGTAAGCACATCGGTTCCTTGGCTTTCTCTAGAAGAAAGTTTTTAAACCGTTAACTTAATATATGGGGTTTGACGGAAAAAAAAACCGTTAAATATTTTGTCCGTTAGTTATTGCATCACTATTCCATTCCGATTACATTCTAAAGAGCAAAAAATGAAAATAAACAACTATTGACAACAAGAGGGAACCTTCAAGGAGAAAGAGAAAGAAGGCAAGTGACCACTCCTCCTTATATCATCAGCCTTCTCCGATGTCCTCACCACCTTTTCGTTGAGCTTCGCCTGTGCATTTGCCCTCCTCTCTTCCCCTATCCTTTTCGTCGCCGCCAACTTATTCGCCAGCTTCTCCTCTGCCCTTGCTTTCATCCTCTCTGCCTTCACCTACACAAACACATCCACACATTTTTCTCAAGCCTTCTGAATTCAAAACCAAAACCTAATCCGAAATTTAATTAATTTTCTTAGAAAATTCTAATATAAATCCAACCCAAAGCCAAAACTGGTTAAAGAGCCCCAATATATTTTACATTAGACATAACATCTTACCTCCATTTTCTTCATCTCCATTTCTGCCTTTCTCTTTTCATGATTCTCCCAAGCTTGTATTTTCACCTCCTCTCTCTTATACCTAATTCCACAACAACAACAAAAAGCAAAACCCCAATCTCAAACACTAATCAAGTTAACACTAACTAAACCGCCCATTAATTAATTAATTAACGTTAATCACCTAGCCATAAATTTAGCGCGTTCTGCTTCATCCCAAGCCATGGCTCGAGCTTCCATAGCATTCATCGCCTTTTTATTCTCACCAAAGCTATTAATATTCTCTTTAGTACTTGCTACACTTCTAGCCTCCGGCACCATCACCGTCTCCGCCGCCGTCCTCACCACCTCGCCACGTTGCGAAGCCCTCACCGGTGACGTCACAGGACTTCTCCCAACCGGAGTTGTAGCTCTCACAGGCGTAGCTGTTCTAGAAGGCTCTTGGCTACCAATCGGAGTCATCTCAGTCCCCATATCCCTAACACACACCGATCGAATCACAGCCGTTGGATTAATACTCTCTTTTCTCCAAACTGATTCTCCACAGTCAACGTTCTTCGTCTCCACCTCCGGCCTTCCTGCCGCCGTCTCGTCTTCATCGTACTCAACGTACTGATCTTCTCCTTCCCTTTCTCTCTGTGAAGCTGAAGCTATAAGTCTAAGATCATCAGCGTTTGAGTTTCTCGGTTTACAACTTCTTGAATGCTGACTCTTCTCTCCACCACCGCCGCGAGTAAACCCGACGCCGGAGAGCCATTTTTGAGCATCGTCCCATTTCGACGGTGCTGGCTTTCCCATAGTAGACCGGTGATGGTTTGGTGTCCGGTTTGCACCTTTCTGAAACTCAAAACCAATGTTTCCATTTCCGTTTGAAATCTCTGGCGTCGCTGGTCCAAGCCACCCTTTGTTGTTGTTATCTTCTACACCAGATCTCATTCTTTCTAAATAAATTAAACAGAGATTTATTTTGATTTCTTAAAACAAAAAAAACAGAAGCTTTTATCCATATCGATAGAGAAAATGAGATGACGTCGAAGGATTTAATAAAAGGATAATAATCGAAGTGAGGGGAGATGTGGCGAAGTAATCAAAGAGTCGTCACTCTCGTAGAACCCACTTGATGATGAAGTGAGAGATTCAGAAGTTAGACATTAATGCCAGATGTGTTGTTGTAGAGACGAGAATGATAGTCTTTAAAACTCTAATTTTACTCTCTTTTTTTCTTTCGGAATGGCATAAGTCATTTAGCCCCACATATAAGTATGCATTTTGTTTTTATTTTAATAAACATAGTGTTTTTTTTTAATAATAGTGCTCAGATCTGGTTTTGTGAAGAAGATGCAGTAAAAAATATTTAATCATGTGTACGTGGGGAGAAAGTGACACCATAATCACCATTATACTACTAATTATATTGCTAATTAAATAAAGCGATGATAATTATGCAATGGGAACAATCACAAACAATTAGGAGGAATCTAGGAAGAAGTAAAGAGTTTGGGAAAAAGTTAAAAACCTTATAATGCAGTTCCCGAGTACAGTTGTACTATTTTAACGGTAACTTTAGGTATTTTTAGATTTAGATGAAGGGAGTATTCGCTGAGATCAGGACACGTGTACGGTTAAAGATCTTGGAAGGAGCGGCGAGAGATGGGCCTTGTCGGCCCGGGTTGGGTAAAGCGGGTCCGGGTTTGACTGACAAATCACGTGGTCCATGACAGGTCCCCCTACTGCTTGTGGACCGTCTTTTGGTTTCTTATGGATTCATTATTCTGCTACTTCTTTTTACGCGCATTTTCTGATTTTGTTAAGCTTTCTAATTTTTATAAGGTATTTGGATTGGGTGCAAATTGTTAGGGATTAATGAATAAGAAATAAATTCAATGTGAATAATTATGGATATTATTTGAAAATGAACAGTTTAAAATACTTAGATATTTTGTGCGAAAATAATAATTTCTCCGAATCTTATCAATTTTATTCAATGTATTTTATTTTTTTCTAAATTTTCTTTAATCCCTAGAGAAGGAATTTCTCCCAAATTCATTAGATGTTGATTTCGAAGGCGTACGAATATCTTTTCCAGCTAATTTTTCAGATTTCTAAATTTGTTATTTATTTTTTGCAGGCAAAGTTTTCGTTTTTTTCTACTAGAATTGAGCTTATGAAAATCTACTATTTTCTCGTTAGTTTTGTTTTCTTCCACCACTGTCTCTATTATTTTGATGGATTGTTTTCGAAGTTACCGAAAGCTTAGTTCAGAACTAATGAAGTTTTCAAAGATCTGTCGACAGGACCGACCCTGGGATAAACTAAAACGCTAGAACCCATGGTTTAAAGCACCAAACTAAAAATAAAAATTTGGGGTGACATTTATTTCGTTAAGTTTTTTTTGGTACTTGATTTTTAAATTGGTGCCACTACTATGTTGAGACCAATTCATGGCCAATCTGTTGTCCGTTTTATGGCCATGGAAAATATTGTTTTAAAAAACAAAATCCATCAAAATAATAGACAGTGGTGGAAGAAAACAAAATCAAACCTATAATATGTTTAGCAATGATAAGAGCTGAGCAGAGTCCTCCAGAGTCAATTTGCATGTCATTGCTGTTTCAGCTACCTATACCAATGGCTTTTGACAGAAGAAGGAGCAGAAGAGGTGAAGCTTTTGCTGCACCATAAGCTACTTGGCTATCAAGGTGACTAAGTACCCAACAAATGCAGTGGAAATTCCAAGCATTCCACCAGCAATGACCTAACAACACCAAAATATATGTTCAATTACTGACAACAAGTGATCTGACTCAAATTGGTATTACTTATAACTTACCTGTGGAGGAGTATGACCTAGAAGTTCACGCAAAGGTTTGCTTTCAGCCAGAGGATGTTCTGCAGGAAGTTCATACACAATCTGATTAAGAACCTGAAAACAAAGCAGAGACCAAAATTAGTGAACACAACACAACACACAACTTCTGACACCAAAAGAAATAACAAGAAAATTCAAACCTCAGCTTGTCGTCCAGCATGTAATCTTACACCAGTTGCATCATACATAACCTACCAAACACAAATCCCTTAACATTTAATCATCTCCTGAAGTGATTAAGAAAAGTAATTAAGTGAGTAAGCAAAAAACATACAATGGCTGTGAGAGTAACGGCGATTGCGAAATGTGATCCTCCAAAGCCTTCTTGTAAACCAACAGCTAAAGCTAAAGCTGTAACTGTTGCTGAATGTGACGAAGGCATACCTCCTGACCCAACAAGCCGTTTCAGATCACATCTCCTTTCTTTATACCTACACACAAAAAACTCACACGATCAAAAGTCAAAAATCCGAAAATTACGAATATGAACAATACTCTGATCAAAGAACCTCTAAAAAATTTATCAAAAAAAAAAAAAAATTAAAACAAGAACATGGAACAAATACTCTGTATAGCATAAAAAACGTACCAGGAGGTGAAGAATTTGATGAATTGTGCGATAGTGAAAGCTAAAATAGATGAAATCAGAGGAAAATTTGTGAAAATGGAGAGATAATGAGACGAAGAGGAAGAAGATGAAACCACCGATTCATCCATTGTGATGATGATTGATGGATCTCGCGAGGCTTCAATTCAATCTCTTCTACAGGAAGAAGAAGATACAAAGACGACATGAATCCATAAGGCGAAAACGTTGTTGCGTGTGGAAAATCTTTACCTTGTGACTCTCTCTAATGGCTTCATGCTTTTTCTTCGGTAACAATTAACAGCTTTTATTTAATTTTTTTTTATTAGGAAGTCTACACGATGCAGTACAGATGAGATTATTTGTTTTTTCTATTACCGTTTGTGTTAAATGACAAAAAACTTAAATCATTTATCTGAAATTATATATAGTAGAAATTTTATCTTATAAATTATGTTTTTCTTTATAAGAGTTGGAAATTCTGTTGATAGCCAAGAACATTAAATGGCTTTTTGAGTCGTGTGTAGAGCTTTTATTGTACTGTATAAAGTTTTATCCAGGAACAAAGATTACAAGAGGCTACTTGATTTTAAATACAGAAATTGAGTGTATATTCACAAAATATACCATGCGAAATGAGAATATATATGCGTTAAACTAATTTATCTATTTGTTCTTTATCAAAAAAAAAAAAATATCTATTTGTTTATTGATTTATGTTTGAGCAGAATATGCTTTTCTGTTTGGAAATTTGCTAGGGAATATACTTCTTAGGTGGACGTTTTGTAATTTATATCCATTGACTAAAAAGAAGAAGAAGAGAATATGCTTTAACCGAAGAATTGTCTGATAGATAGAAAACATAGTCAAAAATTTTGTTTCCTTTTGATCTACAAAAATGATAGTTTGGTCATACGTGAAACAATAGCAATATCATGGTCAGGATGATCTCTGAGAAGACAAAAACATTTTTGTCGTCTCGAAAATTTAACAAAATTGATGCCTCTCAAATTGTAATATAATTTTGATATGTAAAACTTTTGTTCGTTGGGTTTTGTTGGGTTTTTACCTCATGATTGAGATGACTAGGCTTGGACAAAACTGTGGTTCATCTGCCGGAACTCTATATTTATTAAAAAATCTTACAAATTGTTTTAATAAAAATCTAACATAAAATTCTCAAATTTCATGTGATTAAATGTTTTTCTCTAGGTAGTAACACATCAACAACTTTAATATACATGGAAGGATGTCTATTTGGACAAAATTTAACCAATTGATTTCAAGAGTTGCAGAAATTACGGAATCAAAAATCGCTGTATTGATTAGATAATCGTCATGACAAGCTAACATCAAAGCACAATAAATCTCTAGGTTAAGGTTGATGTTGAAGTTTCGGTCGCGCTTGTCTCTTGCTCTGTTAAGCGTGAGTTGTTTCTGCCTTCAAGATGGGTTAAGCTCTCTCCTCCAGCTAGGTGTTCGTGGATCTCTACTGTGTTGTTGTTAACTTCATTGTGGTCATGGCGTGGAGTTTGAAAGTGTGTTTCCCCGTTATTGGGGTTTGTCGATCCGCTCATGACCCGAGTGTCGAATCAAGAGCTTGCGTCTGGTTGACTTGTACTTGATATCTAAAGGGTGCCTCGGTTAAGTCTTTCCTCGCTGTCACCAAAATGCAATCTTTTTAAAGATATATCTCATAATATCCCTCAAACCGAAATACATTAGGACTTTAAAGCCTTAATTCAATAACACTTCCTTAGTATAATTAAAAAGATACAAAACACCTCATTTGACCAAAAAAACTCAAATAGGTAAGCCATTAACATATGAATATGTATATTTCCGTTGACCGGAATTAAATATTTCTTTATGAAAATAATGGAATCCCAAAATTTTAACCAGAAATCAGGGAAAAAAGTTAGCCACTTAAAGTATACTACTTTCAATCTTCTCAAACCCAGAAAAAAATGAAGAACTCTTCTATTATCTTCATACTGATTGTTGTTTTCTTCATTTCTTCTTCGAGTAAATTGTTATTTTTTTGGGTTTAAATTGTTTGGTATATTAATTTGATAATTTATTTGCCAACATGGGATGAAAAATCCTTATTTGTTCTTGATTAGAGAAACAAAAAAAAACTCAAATAGTTTTTAATATTCTGTTTTGATTAATAGAATACATAGGAGAAGCAAAGAAGTGTGATGTTTTGTGGCCTTGTGAAGGAGAAGACAAATGCAGAGAAAAGTGCAATTGCACAACGGAGCTGGACTCTGTGATTTGTACACTGCTCCTTTGGTTCCTAAGCTATGTTTTTGCGAGTATGATTGCTAATTAAGAGCTCTCTTTCTATAAAAAATAATGTTTCTTATGTTATTAATGATCAATCTTCTTTTAAACCATAAATCTTATGATTAAAAAATAAATTATCCATGAATGTCTTTTTTTTTCAATGCACTATAATAGTATACCAATGACTTCTAATAGAGTCTACGTCAATATAATTGATAACAATTTCTATCAATCTTGTAATTTATATTAATAACAATCACAATAAATATAATTTGTGTCTCTTCGTTGTAAGATTTGTCAATGTAAGGTTACGTCTCTTTATTACGAGGTTGCGTTTATTTATTTTATAGTTTTTTCGTTTAACATTGCGTCTTTTCACTATATAACATTCATATCTTTTTTCTTTTATCTTCTTTATCTGTCTCTCTCCTTATATTTGTCTAGTGCCAATTCATTATGATTGTCTTTGTCTTTTGTTTCATAGTTCCTCGCAAGTACTGTGTTTTTAACAATCTCTTCATTATGTGTCTGTTAAAAACTTTTAAAATAAATTATCGCACAATTAGTATATTTTATATTTGTTTGCTTCTCTTGATAGAGGCGTTTATTTATGTTCGATGAAGAGTAGTTTAACTTTTTAAAATACAAATTCTAATGAAAATGTACCTATTTACTCATAAATCTACTAATAATAACGATTTTAGTCAATAATCACATCTTTATATTATAACTTCTTATAAAAATCGATTGTATGTTTATAATTGTTAAAATTTAAATATATATGAAAAGTTGTGCCCACTCATTATGACTTTCCATGTGATAGATTTTCACTTATAGACGCATTTATTCTCCATAATTCTTTTTTTTCTATCAGTTAATAATAACAATCTCAAAAAACATTTATGAGGATTACGACCCTTTATATTAAATCTTTGAACTATATTTATATAATATATAAAATATTGATATACAAGAAATTTTAATACTTATATGATATTTTTTCTCCCGATATCGCGGAGAATCGCGGGATCCGAGTCCTAATATATATGAAATAAGGATGTAAATAATGGTGAGACTGACATTGTGTCTTAGATAAATTAATCTCTAATTAAATAAAATTTTCTTTTCATATTTATTTTATACGATTTATACTTTCTCCGTTCTATAAAGAATGTTGTTTTAGATTTTTTTTCACAGAGATAGAAATTTTAAATTTACAAGATAAAAGTTTTGATTGTTTACCAATTTTTTTACCCTTACTAATTAAATACAACAAATAAAATATTTTAAAATAATAATATTATAGTGAGGATATATTTGGTTATTCACATTTATTCTTAAAACGTGTGAAAAATCTAAAACATTATACTTTTACTTTGTGAAACGGAGGGAATATCTTTCTTCGTCATTGTATTGCTCTAATGTCTAAAATGTGCTATCTAAATCTCAAATCTCACTTATTACATGAACTTTCAATTTTGTTTGTACGCATGATTTCACACGATAATTTTTCTACATTTTATAGAATCCTAACATTTACGGATTCACACATGCTATAAAAAAGCATGTATTAGTCTAGTTTGATCGAAAAACCGAATATGTCTTCAACTTTCTCGTAGACGATTATTTGACAAAACATTATATACAATTTCAACATTTAACCAAAAAAAAAGTTATCTACATATAATGACAAAATTGACTCTAAAAGATACACCAACAATTATGTTTAGATCTCTTTTAAAGTTTTTTTTATAAAGGCTAAATAGTCATTTTGCTTTACCAAATATTTTCAGAAATTGACTATATAACCTTTTTTAATTAGCTTTGGTAGGATAGAGTTGCAATTTGTTAATGCAATTTTAAAATTATGAAGTTTCTATTTCTAATTCCTAAAAGAAAATAGTTTAAAGCCGCCACCAGCGCATCACCGTTCCGGTCAATCGACTTTGGTATTAGGTTTAGCAACCGAGCTAGCTCATGTTGACGGCTCTCCGATCTCGTTGTTCATCATGGAAGCTAGGTCTTCCTGCTCCCAATAGCATCTTCGCTTCCTCCTCATCTTTTTCTTCCGCCGCCGGGGTCTATGATAGCTCAGATGTTCTCACGCTTCCCGAAGTGGAGAAGATACTCTCCGACGTGAAAGCAGATAACGTGACGGTGATTCCCAATCACAATCATGGTCTCTGGGCTGATTTCACCGTAATCGCCACCGGAAGATCCGATTGGCACTTAAAAAATATCGGACAAGCTCTAGTCTACAGGGTAAACACACTTTCACCTTCTACTTTGATTGTTGATTCAATTGAAAGCTCTGAATCCGATACGATGTTCAATTGTTTGATATAAGAATGTATAATGGAGTAGTTGTTACTTAGTCACAGTGAAGAATGTGATCATTTGGTTTTGTTATATTCTCTGGCTTTGTTTCATTTATAGGCCAAGCAAAAGCAGAAAGGAGCAAAACATGTAACGTTACCTTCTGTGCAAGGCTACAATAGCAAGTGGATTGTTATAGACTACGGTTCGTGTTCATACCGCTGCGTTTTTGTAGCTACAAGTCTTGATTTTTCATATTTCTTTGGAATTGTGGTGGTTGTAATTATCTTTTTAATGTGTGTAGGCAAGTTTGTAGTCCATGCACTTGATGAGAAGGCTAGAGCTTATTTCAATTTGGAAAGTCTTTGGACTGCTAAAACATCTGATAATGATCATTCAGATCAGGTAAACAGATTCTTATATTTTGATAACGGCTGAATCGAGTGATCGTGAATTGAGACTGAAATTTTAAGCTTGAGTTTATGTTTATGTTTATACATAATCTAAAATCGAATGTGGGAGATGGTATTAGGAAGTATGTCTATTACGGAGCTAGGGAATTTGATTATGTCATGCTTCTCTTGAACTAGCCAGTTATTAGATCTCCAACTAGATGTGATTCCTTCTCTTGCTACTGGAGAAATCTCTTTTAGGATTGATTTACATTTATCTAAAAACACTTGTGATCTCTAGAAGCTCTTTACAATGGGCATTATACTGTTTTGTGTTCATCTGATCATCGATGTTTTGACAAATCAGCTGAGTAGTCTACAAAGCCGAGGTTAATGTTTTCGTCAATGCAATCTAATGAAACGTTTTTGTTGTTACAGGATCTCCAAAACGCTTTTGTAAAGGTCCGGCCAAAGAACAACTCCAAAAGGAAACCTAAAACATAAATTTTGTCATAAACATCTCCGAGTCTCTCAAGGATATAATAATCCTAGACGAGTTAAGAATAGGACTAAGCCTATCATTATTAGGGATGTTTTTCTTTCCCTTTTTTTTATCTCCATCTTTTTGTTCTTTCCTTTTTATTTTATCTCTATCTATTTTTGTTTTCCTTTTCAAATATGGAAAACAATTAACGTCTCTCCTTCTCAATAAAGGGAAACAGTTTAGGCATATAAGTACTTGCCCAACGTAGGAACGGTACTCTTGAATCTCCTGAACATGGTATTGAAGAGTGTCTCATAATCGAAGAATGTCTCTCGATTCATTACCTGAAGATCTTCTTGTGGAGATTTCTTCACGTATAGGAGCTACTTCTTTATCGGATGTTCGTAATCTCAGATTGGTTTCGAGATCGTTTCGAAAAATCTGCGATGATCGATATGTTCTCTCCCGACTTTCTCTCCGTGAAATCCCTTTGCTCCCATGGTTTGAAAACCCAGTAAGATTCTCGAATTTTTTCAAAAGATTTCGCAGGTTTGGAAATCCCGAAGCCTTGTATCGCGAAGGATTCATCAACTTCTTTCTCGATAATCGTAAACATAACGGACTCGGATTGTTATCTAAAGCGGCGAAAAAGGGAAACCGAGAAGCAAAATATGTTTATGGGATGATCTCAATCTGTCAAAGGGGGGAAATCAAACAAAAGGGCTTCGAGATCTTGTCTTCTATAATAAAACCGGTGATGTCAAAAACGATGGAGGAGCTAGAGGAACTTCGACACAAGATTAGAAGCGACGTTTGGTGGCGTGGCAGACCGGTGATGAAACAACTCAAAAGAGCATATGTTCGGAAGAAGTGCAAATGCGATGGTGAAACAAGGAAGTTCTTAGTCAACAGTTGTACTTGGCATCAATACGGTGCAAATAATGACATGAATACCTCATCGGCTTGTGAAGTTTGTTTGTGGCATCGCGAAGTTGAACTTTTCTTTGATAGGATTGAATGATCAATGTTGTATTAAAAGTTACATTAATTAATACAGAATAATGTTTTGGTTTTACATATTTGATTGACGTCAATATCATCTAAAGCATTCGTTACATCTTTTTGGTAAAACATACAAGTGAGTTCTGCTTTTCAAATAGATATAATAGAAGCGTGCATCGATTCTGGGCCGCCTTTGTAGGTAAGCTCAACAAAAGTACCAGCTCCTTCACCTTTAGCGAGTCTTCCTGGGTTTACACACACACACTTGGCTGTATCTTCCCCTTCCCCAATGGATAAAACCTTCACAACATTCAGAAATATATTCAGCAACTCACATCAAACGACTACTTTAGCTTACAGCTTCAGAAATTAGCATCACGAACTTACCTTCACGAAGTACCTCATGTCTGATGGAAGCAAGAGAATATCCGGGATTGATGAAATCTCTAGCGCCTTAAGAGCGAGTGTGGAATCATAAGGGAGGCTCTCAGGCGGTGGATACAGAGGATAGAAGCTGTTTTATAAGAATCCAGTTTTTGAGTATTTGGTAGCTGGAACGTAGTTGGAACAAAAAGTTAGAGTGCTATACCTTCGTTGATGGAGGAGATGGCTCACAAGTCTGGACATACGATCAGTTTGGACTCCACTTGGATTTCTCGACATCTCCTCCCCACTCAGCTGTTTTAGTACATCCACTGTGCAGCAACCTACCTTCACCTGAGAAACCGAAACTAATGTTTATGTTGTAAGGACTTGAGAGAATATGGATTCTTAGAAGAGAATTGTCACAATGATTTTATTATTACCTGGTTTGCCTCAAAGGTCCCGGGGTTTGACAGACTGGTCATCTGTATGTACGAGACAAGAAAGAATACAGTAACTTATCCACCTGTTCACACAGAAGTGATGAAATGAGGAAAAATCAATATACCTGGTGTTCGAGATCAGGTACGTGAATGTCGAAAGGAGGCTGCAAAATGCAAAGGGGAAACCTGTCACATCCAAATAGAGAAGATAAATGCGTAAAAGTGAGTAGAAAGATTTTGAGAGGAAAAAAAGAAAAGAGCACCTGTGGGAATATGAAATCATGGTTAGCATCACGTATGGATGGCACCAGAACCACTCTTACTTCTGAACCCATGAATTCCACATAATCTTGCAACTGAGAAACTCAAAAAACATAAACATCTTTGTCTATTCCAAAGTCAGTCAGTGTTTTATATATCTGTTGTTCTAATTTCAGTACCTTCCTTAGGACTTCCACTTGGAAAATCTCATCAAAGGTAGCATCAACAGTTCCTTTCTTAATCTCTGGATGCTCAGAATCCACAAATGGTCCAAGCTGAGTTTGGAAAAAAACGTAAGTGACCCCAAGACACATTCACATATGAGACGATTAGTCTACAAAAGGTCTGAATTCATTTCAGTTACTCACCAACACGAGTAACTGTGGTGGCTTTCTTTTTGCATAGGCTAGTAGCTCATTCAGTGGCTCAAACAGCAAGTTGTCTGATGTAGTGAATGGTCCGGATGCAATTATCTGTCAATGTCAAGACTTTTAAGCATCATTTCAAATCCCAAACTAGAAAATTATGATGCTACCTGATTCTAAACAAACCGCCCTTGTGCTTGAAAATAACAACTTAATATATATACATGAAAACAGAACAGATCACACATACCTACATACATACATACATATACTATCACCAAAAAAGAAAAGGTGAACACAACATGCTAATTTTTTCGGGCAATATCGAAGTCAGTAACTAAAAGATACCAATCTAACTAACCAAAACAGGTTTGTGATCTCTAAAATTCTCAACATTCTGCATTTCCCTCTTCTCAACTTTTTTAATTATGAGTGTATATATGTCAGGACACATGTAGAAAAGAAATGTGCCAGAATAATAAGAAAGAAATGACCAAAAAAAATCAATGACTTCCTTGATGATAAAGAAGAAAAATACTTACAAATGAAACCTCTGATCTTTCATGAGATTCTTCTGCAGGGGCTAAGACCTCCTGATCCAAGTTTTGCCTCTTAGCAGGAGGTAGATCCGCATCAACAGTAACTGTGAAAGGAACTGAATCTACTAGCTTGGATGCGGTGAGATAGTGTCCACTAGGATTCTGTCCCTCAATGCCAACTATCTGCATCAAACTTAGACCATCTCCACATGAATATTACGGGTCTTTTGTGAAAAAACGCAAAAACTAATGTTGAAGCTATAACCTGGCCAGGAAAAATGGAGAACTGATCTAGTCTACTCAAGTCCACTGGAACACGCTGTCCTGAAGTACGCTCGGCACTGCAATCATAGAATTTGTTAAATAAACTCCGGATATTCGAAATTGAGGCTTCATGTTTGAAACAAAGTTATGCCATTAACTAACTATATTCACTTATACCTATATAGGACCACAATGTCCAGATTCAGCGTCTGTATTAAATCATTCTGGTATCCAAATTTTTAAAAAGCTTGTTTATCTGAAAATGTAACTTTTTATAAAACAAGATTCATTATCTTTCATAATACTGCACAGTCGAAACAAATGCAACAACATACGAAGACAAGTGAACCCATAAACTTTGTTACCTGCTCTGCAATAGAATGGACTTGTAATTCAAATGCCCCTCTCCATCACAACAAATCATTCCCACAGCAAATATACTTCTCTGAAGCAATCAGTAGCACATTGTAAGCAACTCTATACCCCAATGTTTAACTTATTTGTCACTAAAGTAGTGTGTATAACCAAGGATACCTGTGAAGCAACAGCTGGATCCACCAGTTCCTCATATAACCCCGAGGCAACAAATGCATCAGCATGCCTTACAATCCGGTTCTCGAGTGCATTAAACCTATCCTCAGTTCTGTCATACATGAACCTGCAACCTGGTTTAGGACCTAAGCCATTGACTTTTAGAGAACACCTCTGGCTTGTTTGAACTCTCTTAATGATAATATCATCCTCACTGTTCTCTACATCATTGTTGTTTCCATTCTCTGCAAGTGCCGCCAAATCACCTATGTTGAATTTCACCACAAACTTTTTGTTTCGTCGCCCAAAAGGTGTCACATGTCCAACTGACTTCCCAGTAGAGTAACAATAATCTCGTGATCTGCTTATTGAATCAAATGGATCCGGATGTAACCGTTGAGACTTGTTTGTAGGGGTAGCCACAACCTCGTCTGTATCTTCGTGCACCCCGTCCAAAATCCTGGATCAAAAACACAATTTATCTGCCTTCAAAACAATTCAATTATAAGTTGATGCACGTAAGAAGAAACCTAGTAAAAGAACTTACATGTCTACATCTCTGTTTGAGTAGATATGCAGACCAGATTCTTCTCCCAAAATCAAAGATTCTTTCTGTTCATTCTGAAGATGCAGTACAAACCCATCCATCTCCTCCTTCTTAACAGTTTGATCAATGAGTTGTCTGTTACATACCAACCAAACACAAAGGAAAACAAAACACAATTCTCTTCTTCACCAAAAGCATTACCAAGGAAAGTTATAACATATGCCTAAGAATAATTAAATCATTAACACAACCCCTCTAAACATGAACTTACAATATCAATACAATCACTGTGGGAATTAAAAAAGAATTGAATTTTACTATGAATTGGAGCAATTGGGCACTGGAGATAAGTAATAAGTTCGTGAGATGAAGAATCAAAAGAGGGAGAGAAAAATGTGATTTTTTACCGATTGAGATGATAAAGTTCCCAACTTGAAACGAGATCAGAAGGATTGAGACTGTAGTTTATGCAGAGAGTAACACCTGGAGGAAACCAAAAGACGTCAGGCGAAAACAAAAGTCATAAGATTTGGGTAAAGAGAAATTAGGGATAGGGTTGCTTACATCTTTTGAGAATCGCGTCTTCTTCCACAATAGTAAAACCGCTTCTTTTGAATTCCTTTTTTATTTCCTCATCTGTCGCCATTGCTATTTCAAACTCTCTATGTCTCTCTCTCGCTCTGTGTTTCTAGAGAGAGATGGTTTGTTGTGGCGAGTGGAGAAGACGAAAGGAAGTAGCGGGAAAATGTCTGATTTTGGGCGGGATGACTATTGGGCCGGAGTTTTTAATGGGCCTTGAATATGATAATGTTAATAGGCATCGTTACCAAATCATATTTGCATATGCAACAACCAAAGTTTACTTTGTTGAATTTCAAATCTTAGAGCGTCTTTATCATTCAACTTTCTGGAATTTGAAATATTAAACCATGCATATCTCATATTTTAGGTATATATTCTTCAAAATATGGGTCAAACAAACAAAATAGAAGCTCATAGAGGATAGTTTTGGTAACTAAAATATTAATTTTGACCAAGAATGGTCCAAGTTTCGATGTACATTTACTAGAAAGAATTAGTGGATGGACACGTTTAGTAGAGTGTGTTTCACACTCATCTACCAGCCACTAAACAAATGGCTAAATGAGAGTATGAGATCATTTGACCACTTGAATTTTAAATGAAATGGTCACAATAATTATTAGTTTGATGAAAATCAAATAAAGCAAAAAATATTGAAAGAAGAAATTGGCTAGGAATTTTATATTTATATAGAAATATATATTAACAAAGAGCGGTATAAAAAAGAAGTGGTACAAACGAACTCGATAAAACTTTAGCGTCTTAACTTTAAGAATAGAGTAGATGTTTACATAATTTTACAATAATAAAGAAATAAAGAGGGTGTTTTTTTCAAGAGAAGAATTTGTAGTCTTTTGCAGAGACAATAATGGTTCTGAGGCCACCAATGGGAGCTGTGATCGTCAATATAACACCTATTACTATGCAAAACTGCAATTTATCACACAACCAAACAACAAGTTAATTATGGTCAAATTTAACAAAAAAATAAACAAAATATAGTAAGTAGAAGATGATGAGTATTTTAAAGGAACATACCCAGTTAATGGACCAAGACAATCCATACTTCTTTGGTTTCTTGAGAGTAAGCCACATGATGCATGGTAGCTAATCATAGCAAAATAGAAACATGTATCAACTAATTTTATTCGAATTTATTTTTTAATAAACTAATTAGTGTATTGAATTACTTACATAGTAAGTTGTTGGGGCAAAGGCGAATCCTCCAAAAAAGCCAAGTAATCCACCAAAAAATGGGATGCATATGGCAACAAACATCGTGAAAGCTGCTCCATTGATCCAATGTTATTATGTAAGAGTATTAATTCAATATGAATAAAAGAACTTACCAACATATAGAGTACGAGTGATGAAGCGAAGTTTAAAGCTAGGAGGGAACATCATCTTCTTTACCAAAAAGGTCTCAAGCATGTCAAAGACCGGCATTGCGTATATCTGATAGCTTCCAATAACATGAATAACCACAAATGTGTTAGCCATAGCGATAAGCCATGTAGGTTTTTGCAACGTTATGAGAATATTGTCGTCCACATTGTTTCCAAAAGCATAGTAGCAAACGAATGCAACGGGGAAATAGCATATGGCGACCACGATGTAGGCAATTATCACTCCTCTCCACATTGGGACCTTTGATGGTTTCTCAGGAGTTGAAGGTATCGTAGCTTGAATCTCCAACACAACGTTGTGACCTGCATACGCAAATGCCACATCTCCTAATGCATTCAAGAAGTTGAATACTTGCCCGGAGCTCGTAGTGGCTTTAAATGAATAGTCTACATTTGGTTGAACCCCTTTCTTCACTGAGGTTGCCCAAGCAATTGTTGAGTAGCTACATATATTACAACCATGTTCACATTAAGAAATCGCACATTAAATCCACTCATTAACAATTGATTTCGAGTTGAACACCGATGAAATTTAACATAAATATCAAATTTGATGAATCTTTTTTGTTATTATTTGTACATGAATTTTGACTTACCTCAAGGACATAACGGCGGCGGCAAGGGATACGATAGAAATGGAGTTAAAATTAGGGAGATGAGCTAGAACAAAGTGTACGGAAGCGAAGATCATGATCCAATAAGTAGTTCTTATGTTTTTGCAATCGGTGCAAAGAAGGTCATGAATTTTTTTCAATGACTTTCCTCCTGTTACCATGTACACAATGTCCACACCTACTTCAACGATCAGCTGCTGTGGCACTACAATCCAGAGGCCTAGCTTCTCTCCAAACGCGTGTTGGCCAAGCTCGTGGTACCTATCGAACCTCTTCCCTGGAACCATCTCGTGCATCTCCACCATTTGCCATAGTGTATACAATGTTATCAACCATGACATTATCATTATTGTCACTCCAGGTCCCCTGCCATTAAAATCCAATGTAACATTAAACGTGTGTATAATCATAAGTTTTCTTGGGATGATAAAAGATCCGAAGAATTATAGGTTTCCAACTTAAAACTAATTGGTAATTAACGAAAATACTCATATCTTTTATATTGAATCATGCAACGTTGAGAGATTATATACCATCCGAGGTGGGACATGGCATAGGGTAAGCTGAGTACACCAGCGCCGACCATGGCGGTGACATTGTGAAATGCAGAGTACCACCATTTGGCATTTCTGGAGGATGTTATTGGCAACCAATCGTCCACATTCTTCTGCTTTGAGGACGCTTCTTTGCTTGGGGACATCTGATTTTTCCCCATGTTGTTTTGGCTTTCAAAAGAGAGAAACAATGTGATAAATGTACTATCAAAATGATGAGAAGCAAGGATATATAAGACAAATTCTTTTTCAAATGTCGTTAGATTTGTGTCTCGTAACTGTAATTACTATAAAAACTTCCAGTTAATTATCCTTTTAATTAATTAAAAATGGAAAGAATGTGTGGGTTGTTACCTCAGGACAGGTTAGTTTGTGTACTGTTTCACAAAAAAAAGTCATGAGTTTATGGGAATGTTGCGGTGTATGTTCTCTAATTAGTTATATCATGTGACTTTTTTTGGTCTTTTGGTTAAGTCAATGCTTTCTCAAAATACATGAATTTCGGCGTGGCTTAATCTAAATAGTGTTTTGCTATTAATGACCAAACATATTAGTTATTGATTTTATTTGATACCATCTTTTGACTCTTTTTTTAACTGTTATATTGATTTACTAATTTTGGGGAGGATATTACAAGTCACAACCCACACTTTCCTCTTTTTTAAAAATGTCTCACAAGTCACGATCGGTGAATATATAGACTTAAACCCACGTTTTTAGCAATTTTTGTACTCCTAATGAAATGACTGTCGATGTATGTTTCCACATGTTTTTATATTCGCGGTTAGGGAAGATGTCATATACACTTCTTCCGTAAAAAATCCAATGAATCTCGAAATCATCTCTTTTTTCGCATGTCTTTATGTTTTCACAGTCAGGGCAGATATAGTCGAGACTCATCTCGGAACTTGCCTAACTCCACATTGGTCAGGCATTTTATCTCACCTTAGTAACCACCATTTTAATCAATTCCACTCATCTTTGTCTGCCTTGCTTTTTTGAGTCCATCCACTGTTAAAAAAAATATGTCAAAGGTAACAGATTTATCAATGGACACGGAAAAAATCCTGTGGCCAAAATAGAAATAGCCACTGGCCCACGAATTACCACATATTAAACCGTTTTTACTTAATTTGTGGCCACCTATGGCCACATGACCACACTTTACCGACACAAGTGTATGTGTACGTAGCCATAAATTACGTAGTGGCTAAAGGGCAATAATATGGCTCTGGGCTCTGGTCCTTTGTATTATGGGCCTAAGCCCAAAAATGATAGGTTAATAAAATATTTTAATCGCAAATGGGAAACAAATGTAAAATTCGTTAAAGAAAAACAAAAAATGTAAACATTCGTCAAAAAGCTGAGCTGTCAATTGTCAAATAGTAATTGCATATCAGAGCATCACAGATTCTGAGTTCTTAAAAAGAGGACAAAGGACATGGATCAATCAATGGTTCGTCGTCTCCAATTCTTTCTTCGTATTCACGCTTTCTCCTCTTCATTTATATTTTTCATAGCTTATTTATTCAGCCATGGCTCCTTCAAGATGGATCAGGCCCGAGCTATATATACCGATCTCATTTCTATATGTTTCTTACCACTATGTATGCGTTACTTTAAAGTAGTCCTGTCAAAATGAATCAAAATATGTGGTAAAGCGGATGCGGATCGAATAAAATATTGCGGGCGGATGTAGATGTGGATAACAGTTTTGGATTTTAAAATAGGTGCAAGTTATAGGATTTGGAAAAGCGGATTAACGGGTAATCCAAATGTTATTTTTTTTAATTCTTATTTTGTTAAGTTTGGCAGGTTGGAGAAGCGGATTTAGCGGGTTTAACAAATTGGAAAAGCGGATTGGTGGATAATCCGTAAATTAATTTGAATTTTTTTTAATAAAATAAAATTTACGTATAAGCGTGTTACCAGCGGCTCAAATGAATTCTAATGTGAAGGACATGGGGGATATATAATTCAAAATTCACAGATTAAGCAGTTCAAATTTTACAAATAAATTTTTATCGAAATCCGCGGATTGACCGCTCATGCAGGAGGGGTTGATTCATTTTGACAAGCCTACTTTAAAGCGTTATCTAATAATCCATTTGGTTATTAATAAGTTGGGGATCGATTTTGTTTTGGTGTAAAATTTCTTAATAGATGAGAGATTGAAGCCTGATCTTTGGTTTGTTTGATTTCGGGATATGACCTAAGAATTAGGGTTTATGCGGCTGCTTTGTGGTTTATAACAATAGAGTTAATGGATATGTGTTATTCCTAGATCGATTCTGTATATGAGATATAAACCATGTCGTATTGATGATATTGATCTGAAACTGATTGGTTTTGTTTGGGCTTTCAGCTGTATCCGTTGTTTGCTGCTGTTGGAATTTGTGGAATGCAACTTGTTAGGAACATCTCCACTAATCCTGAAGTCAGGTATATACTATCACTAATTATGATATTTATTAAGGAGATCCTATGTTCATGACATCTTTCCCTATATATACATGTTATGATCCCCTTTTATGTATCAACCAATTTGTGCATCCCCTATTGCATAATTATTTATCCTTAGGTTCCAAGAGGCGTTTCAATGGCGATACAGAGAAGGGAGAGGTGAAACGGAGTCAAAGAGAGAGGGAAAGAAGAAGAACATCTAAGAGAGGAAAAGTTCATGTCTTTACCTTAAGGTTTCTTCTTTAGCTTTCTTTGTAGTTCCTCTCTACCTGAAACACAAAGAAAACGCCCGTTAGAGCGTTGTGTAAACCTTGATTGATTGATAGTGGATGTTTGTGGGAGAAGGTTCTCTCGCGGAGGGGAACTCGTTATGTTGTGCTATTGATTCGTGAACTGAGATGGAGTAGAGACGGCATCGGTATCTCCGATTCACAACAAAGTTGTATGGGACTTTCCAAATATGTACAAATCAATAGTTATATTAAACTAATTAATAAATCAATTGGTGCAAGATATCCTGTTAGTTAATCTATTTAGGCTTAAAAGCAATATAATGTTTGTTGTTGTTACAAGTTAATTTGATAGACGTGAAGGAAAAAGGTAAAATAAAGGTGATGGGAGAATTTGATAAGTTTGAAATGACGAAGAAAATGAAGCAAGTATATATGAATATGTTTATATCATCGCGCTTGTAACCATCTTTACCGTGGTTGGAAGCTAGGTTTCTTTTTAAGTAAATGATTTCAGGTTTTGTAACCAGAATTTTAAAATCTTTTTCTAATAACTTTTTGTTCAAAAAACGTGCGTTTTGACCGTTTGAAGAAGAAGTTTGCTTAACAAAAAACGCACTGGGTTTTGAATTTTGGTTTTGAAATGTGCGTTTTGCACATTAGGCGGTTTCTTTTCTATTTTTCAAATTTGAAATTTTTTATGTAACGGAAACAATTCCGTTAGAAGAAGAAGAGCGACTACAACTATAAGTTTCTCTCTCTCTCTCTCTCTCTCTTATATCTCTCATATTTTGAAAACCCTAAATTTTCATTTTTAAAAGTTGTTTGCAAAAGTTAGAAATGACGTTTTCTCTGAGTTGGGCGATTCCAAGGTCAGTTATACGAGAGATCCAATTCCGATGAATTTGTGTTTCTCTATTACTTGATTTCATTACTGTTAATTTCTCCCAATCGATATGTTAATCTTCCTCAGGTTGATCGATTTTGTTATTTCATCGCCGATAGTTTTTTCTGATTCATGATTTGGTTTTGATAGATAAGTAAAACGATCGGGCAAGACTGGAAGATTAAGGGGATTCTGATTCGGACCTTATGCTACCGAAGAGATGAACGGGAAAGATATCAAGAGGAAGCGACGGTGGTGGTGGATATGAAAGCGGCAACGGAGGTTAGGGTTTACATTTTGTTCTGCATCACTGTGTGTCCGCTTTGGTTCTTATTATGGCTCTTCTGATTTACCTTTTTGATTAACAGATCGTTTAAAGTCTTCTTTGCCTGAGAAAAACAAATCAAAGACGAAGAAGAAGAAGACGCTCCTCTTCTCTATCTCGTTGGTAAACATTTTTACTTTTATCTGAAATTTCTTTGATATCTTTGTTTTCTCGTCTCAATTATGGGAAGGAAGCAGTATGTGACATACATACATACATACATGCATGCATCATTTTCTTGCTTCTTTGTGGCCGCAAGAAAATGCTTCTTTGACATACATACATGCGTCTTTGAATCGTTGTTTGATTCTTTACCACATCATTTTCTGCTTCTCTATTTCTTTGCTTCTTTGTTTCTCTGTTTCTTTGCTTCGTTGTTTCCTTGCTTCTTTGTTTACTCATTTCCATTCTTGGTTCATTGTTTGATTCTTTGCGGCATCATTTTCTGCCTTCATTCTTTACTTGCTTCTTTTATTTCTTCATTCCTTGCTTAATCACTTTTATCTGAAATTTATATGATATCTTTGCTTTCTCTTCTCAATTATGGGAAGGAAGCAGTATGTATACATACATACATGCATGCTTTCATACATACAAACATACATAACATACATACATGGTTGCTTGCTTCTTTGTTTCTTTGCTTCTCTGTTTCTTTGATTCTTTTTTGACTTATTTCCTTTCTTGAACTAATCACTTTTTGATTCTTTGCGACATCCTTTTCTGCTTCTTTGTTTCTTTTATTCTCTGTTTCTTTGCTTCTTTGTTGTCATTTCCTTTCTCGATTCACTGTTTTCATTTTTTTACCTTTATTCTCTCTTGTTCTTCATTCATTGCTTAATTTGTTTGCTTCATTTCTTATTTGGTTCTTTGTTTCCTTACTTCCTTTATTGTTAGCTCACACCATACATGCAACTTGTTTACTTGTCTTCTTTGTTATTTTGCTTAACTCACTTGCATGCTTACGTGCTTAATTTCTTTACAATTTTCAAGTAGCTTAATTATAATACAAATATTTAGATGAATTGATAATCTCTTTACCATTCTTAAATGATTGAATAGTTTGTAAAAAGAGTTAAAAAATTAACAAAAAAGGAGTAAAATATTTGTTTCTTAAAAAAATTAAATTTGAAATTTGACATTTGTTTCTTTTTCCTTTGCGTGTATATGGTTCTGATTACATATTAGTGTTTCGTTTCATAAGTGCAGGGTAGGTCGTAAATCTGACAAGAGAACGAATCTTTGGTGTTGTCTTACTCATTTACTTTTTATCTTTGCTTTCTCTTCTTAATTATGGAAGCAGTATGTGACATGCATACATACATACATATATACATACATACATACATACATATATACATACATATATATATACATACATATATACATACATATATACATACATACATACATACAAACATACATAACATACATACATACATGCATGCTTTCATACATACAAATATACATAACATACATACATGGTTGCTTGCTTCTTTGTTTCTTTGTTTTTTTTTGTACTCATTTCCTTTTTTGAATCATTGTTTGATTCTTTGCCACATCATTTTCTGCTTCTCTGTTTCCTTGCTTCTTTGTTTACTCATTTCCATTCTTGGTTCATTGTTTGATTCTTTGCAGCATCATTTTCTGCCTTCATTCTTTACTTGCTTCTTTTATTTCTTCATTCCTTGCTTAATTACTTTTATCTGAAGCAGTATGTGACATACATACATAACATACATACATGGTTGCTTAATTACCAGCTTCTTTTATTTCTTCATTCCTTGCTTAATTACCAGCTTCCCTTTTTGTTTTGTTTTACTTCATTCCTTGCTTGCTTCCTTTCCTTGTTTACTTGCTTCCGTATTTCCTTGCTTTCACTATTGAGTTTTTTCTTGCTCACTTCGTTACTTTTATCCTTAACTTGCTTGCTATTTGCTCACTAATTAACTACTCAGTTTTTCTTAAATATTGTACAGACTTTAAATAGTTCTAGGTTACTATTTGAAATAATATTACAGATGGAGATTCTTCAGCGTCCATCAAGGCAGAGTCCTCGTTGACACCACATAGACCATCCCCTTTGTCTATGTGGAACAAAATTTTATCAAATTCAGTTATACGAGCCTCATAGAACTTTACCGGAAAGACAAATATCAAGTTCTATGAGCATTCCTTTCTCTTTACTTTCCCTAAGACTTTTATATGTATATGGCCAAATACAAGGTGATCTCGATTGTATCTAAATATTTTTTTGTTGGTTTTAAAATTTCAGGGTTTGAGATCTGGGCGGTTTACTTACAACCACCTTATGAACCAAGAGCCAGAGTCATTCGAGTCCAAAGTAAAATCTAGTTAGAGCAATCAAAAGTCAATATATTCTGATGAACTTTTGTTGTTTCTGTTGTATTTCGTTATTAGCTACAATTTTCACAATGAGATTTTGATAAATTTCTTGTGATGCCAAATTATTTGAAGAAACGGAATCACAAGATGAAAATAGAGCAGATGAAAAGGTAAGAAAGTTTTTTTCCGTTTTCTTAAATCATATATTTGAGTTTTAAAACAGAACAAATGTTTGCTGATTATGTGACACAATTATGTTAGAACATAACCTCTCACCTGACGAGTCCTCTAGGTGGGTCGATATCTATCAAATTCTTGCGTCACTCTTCCATGCCGATTGCTTCGCTGGAAACGCTTCCTAAGCCTAAGCCTGTATTGATGAGTGGGTCTTTTATTTTAAGTTATGTATACCTTCATTCGTATTTGAATTGACCAGAAATCAGAGTCTACTACTCTTTCTCTTCAATCTGTGGCAGAAGAAAACATGTTATGTCGAGTGTAGTGGTTCATCAAAGGGGAATACGCGTTTGGCTGGCGCAATACTGAGAACTGAGAATAGAAGAGTGGTATGGATTCATTCAATAATGTTATTGTTACAACTGAAATGAAATGCAGTTTCAGCATCTGTCTTTTATTCTAGCTCAAAGATATAACAGATGTTTGCTGATTATGCGATACACTTCTAATAGCACATAGGCTCTTAGGCAAACTTGGCTACAAGTCTCTGTTGTGAGAATCCTTTGACCTCTTTCTCCTCTGTGGAGAAATAACAAAGCTTTGCACTTTATATGCAGACGATCAAGTGAATCAAAAGACTTGGGTTATAAGATTTGGGTTTGTTTCTTATCACATTAATATTTTATATGTATATGTACCAAATAAAAGGTGATCTCGATTGTATCTAAATATTTTATTTTGTTTCTTTTAAAATTTCAGGGTTTGAGTCCTACTTGCAACCAGCTTCTGAACCAAGAGCCAGAGTCATTCGAGTCCAGAGTAAAAATATTGTAAGAGCAATCAAAATTCCTTTCAAAATACAACTTTTACACAAAGTAATTTGTTTGTTTTGGTTACTGAAATTGCAAAAGTGAGAAATACTTGAAATTTGTGTGGACTTCTTTGATTGTGAAATTTTACTTTTAAAGGTCTAGTCATCTCACAGTGAAGGAAAAAGTCTCTTTAAGACAACAGTATCTATGAAATGAGTTCCCCTTCTCTGCATCTTCTCAGCTCAAGGTTTCAATTTGAACTTTCTTCAAAAATACGCTTTACTAAGTTAAAGTTCTATGTGGTAATTAATATGGTGATGAACTTTGCTAATTATTCTGATGAACTTCTGTTGTAGTTCGTTAATAGAAACATGAATGCATTGTAAATTTAATGCTCTTTTTCCTTTGCGTGTATATTGTTCTGATTACATATTAGTGTTTTGTTTCATAAGTACAGGGTAGGTCATAAGTCTGACAAGCGAACGAATCTTTGGTGTTGTCTTACTCATTTACTTTTATCTGAAATTTCTTTGATATCTTTCCTTTCTCTTCTCAGTTATGGGAAGGAAGCAATATGTGACATACATACATACATACATACATACATACATGTATGCTTTTCATACATACATGCATGCTTTCATACATGCATACATACATAACATACATGCATGCTTTCATACATGCATACATACATAACATACATGCATGCTTTCATACATACAAACATACATACATGGTTGCTTGCTTCTTTGTTTCTTTGCTTTTTTTTTTACTCATTTCCTTTCTTGAATCATTGTTTGATTCTTTGCCACATCATTTTCTGCATTTTTGCTTCTCTGTTTCCTTGCTTCTTTATTTACTCATTTCCATTCTTGGTTCATTGTTTGATACTTTGCGGCATCATTTTCTGCCTTCATTCTTTACTTGCTTCTTTTATTTCTTCATTCCTTGCTTAATTACTTTTATCTGAAGCAGTATGTGACATACATACATAACATACATACATGGTTGCTTGCTTCTTTGTTTCCTTGCTTTTTCTCTGTTTCTTTGATTCTTGTTTTACTCATTTCCTTTCTTGAATGAATCACTGTTTGATTCTCTGGGACATCCTTTTCTGCTTCTTTGTTTCTTTCATTTTCTGTTTCTTTGCTTCCTACTTCTTTGTTGTCATTTCCTTTCTCGATTCACTGTTTGATTCTTTGCGACATCATTTTTTGCCTTTATTCTTTTATTTCTTGCTCTTCATTCACTGCTTAATTTGTTTGCTTCATTTCTTCTTTGTTTCTTTGTTTCCTTACTTTCTTTATTGTTAGCTCACACCATACATGCAACTTGTTTACTTGTCTTCTTTGTTATTTTGCTTAAACTCGCTTGCATGGTTACGTGCTTAATTTCAAGTAGCTTAATTATAATACAAATATTTAGATGAACTGATAATCTCTTTACCAGATTGAATAGTTGGTAAAAAGAGACAAAAATTAACATAGAAAGAGTAAACATTTGTTCCTTTAAAAAGTTTAATTTGAAATTAGGCATGGTCAAAATATATAACTATATTTTGGATCGTAATTATTAACCGTAAAAATATATTAGTTATAATTGAAACAAATTATTAGCTGTAAATCATAAAAACCTTAAAATTAGAATCCTGCAATCATAAAAACTAGGAAAAAACATAGGTAAAAGATATTTAGCATATCAATTTATTGGTTTGCTTTAGAGACTCTCTCAACTTTTTTCCATGATAAAATTTATTTAACAATAATAATTATAACAGTATATACATGTAACCGTATACGTTAAAGTTAAGATAAAAAAAAATTATAACTATAACTGATGATTAACTATAATCGTAACTGTGATCATACCTATATGAGACAATGCTAGCATTGTATGTTTAAAAACAATTTAATTATCTTATTAGACCTTAAGGAAAAATGTTTTTAAAAAGGAGAATTTTGAGAAATGTTGAGAATTTCTAGACAAAATCTAAAATTTTTGTAACCGAGAGAGTAATTGGAGTGATTTCAGTTTTAATAAAATTTTGTATGATTTTTATGACTTTGGGTGAATTTTAATGAATTTGTTAAAATTATCTAAAATCCCCCTAAAACTACAAGATTTGAATTTTTGTATTTTTTAACTAAGCCATAAAGTCATTAAAATTTTAATATTTAAAATATTTCCAATAATAGTGAAGTTGAAAGAATCTTTTATAATCATTATTCATTTATTATACATTTATTATACATTTTAATATACACACCTCTTAAAAACTTAGTTTTATGAGTTTTTATGAATGTTTGTTGTAATATTTTTTCTTTCTGTTTCAAACATTTTTCTTTTGTTTTTCATTTATTTTAATTTTAAATTCATTTTTTTGCTCGATTCTAAACCTGAAAACTAAAATTTATGATCTAAAAACCAAAGTTTTAGTAACATGTTTTTTTCCTGCTTTCACCTTTTAGTGGAATGGTATTTCTAGTATAATTTTTATTTTTGATTTTCTAAAAACAATTATCATGATTTAGAAAAAAAAACAGTGTTTTTTTAGATTCGAGAGTTTTTGCATATTCTAAAACAAAATCCAAAAGTCACTTTTATCGTAAAAGAAATATCGAAATAAAATTTGCTAATTTCAATTTATTTTTAAATCTAAAAACTAAAATCTGTAATTTAAAAATAACTTAAAACCCGTCAAAAGTCTAAAAATCCGAAAAGAAGCTTACTTACTGTTAATCTAGGAAATAAATTAGCTGTTACCTCTTTTTAACTGATGAGTGCCAAATCAAAAAATTTAAAAAACCTAAAAATCTAAATTCAAATTCGATAAATTATTTTATTAGATTATAAATTTGCATACGCAAAAATTCAAATCCAATCGGATTTTATCCGAACCCAAACCCAAAACCAAAACCCGAACCCACCTCTAATCTTTCTTATCGCTTTAACAAACAATATGGTTTTTGTAAGAAGCATCTTGTCTTTTGGAATGTGATTTGTTGTCGATGGGGATGAAACTAGTTCAAGTATCGTCTACTCAATCCATATCTTTATTATCGGCTTGAAATGGTGGAGTTCTCTACCTCAAGTGTGATTCTGGTAATACCATTGAACACCTTGCGTGCTTAAAAGATGTTTAATTTTTCGCTTTGGTGAATGAACTCGTGAGTTTAATGGGCAAAAATGAAACGCAATTTTACACGCAGAATCAGTTCGCTGCTTGTCATTTTTCTGGGTTTAGTGATTATGTTCCCTTTTCAGTTTTTGAATCTCTATGATGCTTTTGAAAGTTCAAAGATTGGATTTTTCATCTAATTCTGGTTAGTTCTGGGTTTCATCTAATAGATTGGAAGTAATGGAATGGTTTTATTAAACTTGAGTATATGTTTGTTTGCAAGATGATTCCACTAACTTTTGTAACAGTCTGTGGTTTTTGTTAGGAATTGAAGCCAAATAAAGTTGCTTTGAACAGTATGATTCTTTCAGCTATGAGGACTTGCTCAACTTCTGGATTCCACACTCTTCACCCTAAGTCAATCATTTTAGTTTCTTCGAGAAAGAGGTTTTCTTCTACTGCTTCACCACTCATCTCTCAAACCAATTCACCCTTTGTTCATCCTTGTTCATCAGTACTTATATCAAGCCAACTCTCACCATCGGATATCCCTCAAAAATCAGAAGAATGGTTTGCTTTACGAAAAGACAAGTTAACCACTAGTACATTCAGTACAGCGCTCGGCTTCTGGAAAGGAAATCGCCGTGCTGAGCTTTGGCATGACAAGGTATATGACTCAGACTCACGAGTCTTGGAGGATTCTGCTCGGTTTGCAATGAACTGGGGTGTACAGATGGAATCAGCTGCGATAGAGAGGTATAAGCGAATAATGGGTTGTGACGTTGGCTCAATGGGATTTGCTATTCACTCCAATGAGCAGTTTCACTGGCTTGGTGCTTCTCCCGATGGAGTTCTCGATAGCTTTGGTATTCTAGAAGTGAAGTGCCCATATAACAAAGGGAAAACAGAAACCGTATTACCGTGGAAAAAAGTGCCCTACTATTACATGCCTCAGCTGCAGGGTCAAATGGAGATTATGGATCGGGAATGGGTCAACTTATACTGCTGGACACGAAATGGAAGCACGATTTTCCGTGTGATGAGAGACAGAAGCTATTGGAGAATCTTACATGATGTATTACGGGAGTTCTGGTGGGAGAATGTGATTCCTGCAAGGGAGGCTTTGTTGTTAGGGAAGGACGATGAGGAGGTGAAAAAGTATGAGCCAACATCTACGCATAAGCGAACCGGGCTTGCCATCGCCAAAAGCTTAAATTTGGCTGCAGAATCAAAACTAATATGCAGAGAAATCGCTGATCATGTCGAGTTCTTTTAAATTAGTTTGAGAATGAATCTCGTAATATCTCTTGATTCCTGAGCTGATCATTCATCTTATTAGATCATGTTGTATATTGATGAAACTTGTTAAATCATGTGACACTGTTTAATCTGTTAAATCAAAGTATACGTTCTAGACTATCTGGATATCGGAGGATGGTTCTTGTGTTTTCATTGTAAATAGGTGAAGACAGTTAGACCAAATATGGTCTAGAAATTAGACCAAGCAGATGACCAAAAACAGAGAGGAGTTGATTAACAAAAATAAAGAGAGAAACTGTTAACTTAGAGTCGAACGATGGACAATGAATAAGAATAACAAAGCTAAAAAATAAATTAACTAAAGATGTTTCTCTAAGCTAGTGGTTCTTTGATTCTGAGACATTTGCAAGACGAGAAGATGGACTCGGGGGCTATCATGGGATTATCAAAACTCTGACCCTCTTCCGAGTATGACGAACGAGGATGAGAACAAAAAGAAGAAAAAGGAAGGTGATGGAAGCAAAAGCAGTCTTGGGAAGACCATTCTTGGGTTCAAATGGATGAAGGAACTCCGCATGAAATCGGAAAATGATTAGTAAAGAGACGATTTAATGATTTGTAACAATCACCAAAGGAAAAGAATTCAAATGAGAAATTAACCAAAATCTTAAATGGGTCAAGACAACTAAAACTTGATCAATCCAAAAAGAAAAAGAAAAAAGGAAATCCAGATCTTGTGTTGTCCTTTTTAACTTATAAATCGTAAGGGGTTGTTTCGTTCATCTCCTAGACTTCTTTTTTGAGGCCTTAGAGGAAGAAGGTGCGGCTGCTTTAGAACTGGTCGCTTGGTTTGACTTTGAAGTTGAAGGAGCTGGTTCTTGTTTATCTCTGGTCACTGCACCCTGCGAGCCACGGACTTGAGCTGCTCGCTTGTCCTTCCTCTTGGGTCTGTAACTTGACCTTTCTCTTTTGGGAAGCCATCTTTCAGGATCTGGAGGTGGACCTGGGTTTGCCGGATCGAATCCTTTGGGATACTTTGGCTTTCTCTTCCTCTTCCTCTTTGCCTTCTCTTTGCTCTTCACTTCTTCCTGCATCGCTGAAGCAGCAGCACCTTCAATGGGTTTTGCACCAGAGGTCTTTTCTAGGTTATCCACATCAACAGTCTTCAACCCGGGTAGCGGCGTTAGCTGTTTCTCATAAGTTTCTGCTTTCTCGACATTGACATGAGCAAGTGTAGTCACAAGACCAACCAAGGCTTCAGTGCTTGTATGGTTTTTCACAATCTCCTCGTATAACCGTGAAGCCTCCTCTTCTTTACCATGCCTTAGCTTGAAGGAAGCAGCCTGCGGCATCAATATGCCAAGCTTATTATCCTCTGTCATCGCATTTGACCACCACTTAATTGCTGAGTCAAGAACAGCACTGGCACCATCATTATCCCCAGCACGCTCTTTGAGGGCGACAATGGTGGCAACAGTTGCAGGCATATGCTGGATATCAGGTATTTTGGACAGAGACTCTGCTGCTACATGAGGATGACTAGCAGAAGCAGCAATTTGTGCCCTGGCCAAGAGAACCAACTTACACTTTTCCGGGAAATTTTCGGCAAACTGTCCCAGAAGTTCTTCAGCTTTGGCAGCCTTGTTCTCTCTCACCAAAACAGCAGCTTGAAGCAATGTAGGAATAACATTCTCAGGAAACAAGGCCGGCAGTGCAGCACAGAGTTCTCGTGCCTGAGGTAGAAGATTCTCTGAACTGGTCAAGCAGAGTATGCAAAGAAGAAAAGAAGATAGGAACAAACTAGATTTTATGTTAAAAGGACCTGATCAATCTTATTTGCATGGAGGAGCAGAAGGACGCGATTGGCATATATAACCTCCTTATGTTTCTGTGCAAGCTTTGCATCAAGTGCTTGAGAAAGCTGAAAGCTTTGGGAGTCTTTTTCTTTCAGCCTATCAAACTTCCTCAAGCCATCAGAAATATCTTTGGAACCTTTCAAGGCAATAAGGTTGTTCACAGCAACTGCAACTGACGATTCATCAGCCAGATTTCGTTTGATGATGTCTACATAAGAGTTGGTGGATTCTTGACTTTGTCCAAGGACCTGAATGAATTAAAAAACTACAATACTAGCGAATGGAAGAACAGGAGGTTAAAGAAAAGACGAGCAGCATTGAAAAATACCTGTTGGACATATGCTAATTGGACAGAAATTGGGGCCAGCTCAATCTCAATATCCTCATCAGCAAAATTGTCTTCAGTAAGGGTTTCCTGACCAATTCTGTCTCAAAGCAACAGTACATTTAACAAGTATGAGTACATTGTACAAGACTTGGAAAATCAGTAGTCAATGATCAATATATTTGAAGTGGGATAAAGATACAGAAAAAGAGAAAAGCATGTATACATCCCTACATACTACATTGATGTGATTATCAAAAGCAGGATGTTCATGGTAAAACGATTAACTAGTTGGCAGTAGTGAATTAAGACCAAACAGCAAGGTCCAGTGTTATCAACTATTTTACCAAATTACTGATCCTATTTAGTACAGCTAAAACCTAAACACACAAACAACTGTATTAAAGCTGGGGGAGTGTCAAGATAGGAAAAATGGCCTACGAGGCATATATAATGAGCAATCCTGCGAATATTTCTCAGTAAAAGAGAGATTAATATACCTCCTGGCAGTGAGCAAAAGTTGTTCAGCATCAGCATAGTTATTGTTTTCAATCAAAGAGCAAGCAGTGTTATAAGCCAACTCAAAAGAACTAGTTGGTTTGATCTTCAAAGCATCCAATGCTCTTTTCACTTGAGAAGATTTTCCAGCTGAAATCAACCCTGCGACGAGATTGACTTCTAACGAATCAATCTTAGACCTGCTCAGTCTTTGATATACATCCACACAACCATCTGCTTTTCCCAGACGGTACAGAATCTGAGCTTCTAAAAGTAAAGTCTCTGAATCTCTCTCTCGACCTCTTAAAGACGCAATAGCCTCATCTAACTTGTTCTGACGGTATAAGCAATACGCCTATTCACAGAAACATGGCAATCGCATAAGCATAAGCGTTTTTCAGATCAAATGTAGTTCGATTGATGCAAAATTAGTCTACCTTATGAAACCCTAGATCGATTTGAAGGTTCTGGGAGGATTGAATGACGGAGAGAGCATCATCGATCTTATCGTCTTTGATTAACGCTACTAATTTGCATCGGATCGCATCCTCATCCGTAGGTACGATTGCCAAAACTGAAACGAAATCACGGATTCAATTTTTACCAAATCAAAAAAGAATTATAGGAGGAGGAAGGGAGATAGAATTGTGAACCTTGATCAGCGACCTTGACGGCTTGTTCAAATTCAGATCGCTCGATGTGCCTATTAAGGGAAGTGAAGAGATCTTCCATTGCTGGAGGAGGTTGTGAAGTCGAGGCTTTGGGTTTTTCTTTCGATTTGGGAGGCATGGTTTGAATTTTCTGGTGGCAACAAACACCGGAGAAGAAATCAGGATCAGAGCTATAGAATTTTGTTAAGGGTTTGCATTTTCTTCAGTGGATTGGATTGTTGAGCTGTTTAATATAACTTATGGGCTTTTTTATGGGCCTATAGGACGTTATCACATTCGTGGTCCAATTATTCGACTCTTTTACTTGAAACTTGAAAGTAAAAAAGATGGGAAATTTATATGAAACCATATGGTTTCATTGGTAACATCGTTTGAAGATAGCAGATAAGTGTTATGTAAAGAAAATGGTTAAAGATATGGCAATTAGAAATAGCAGAAGAGAAAAGACTAGAATTCAAACAAATAATTAAATAATAGTTATGATTGATAACAAACAGTTAAATAGTAAAAATATAATTATAAACAATAAAAATAATAATTTAAAATGTTAATAATTTTTTGAAAATTTTAGTTTCTTTTTATTAAAATTTGTTTGGAAAACAATTTGAATAAATATACTTTTTTAAAAAATAAAAAAATCCAACTGCCCGTTTGATAAACAAAGCGGTTTGCAAACTCTTATATTTTTAAACAGTTCACAACCGCCTCTTTCAACTATATGTTTCATTCGTCCGTTCAACTGTTTGTATGATTGGTAACCAAACGAGCGGTTAAACCTCCAACCGCCTTAAAATATATAACCAATCAAAGCCATAGCTTTTTTTGGATCAACATATGAAAAAATCACAATTGCCATATATTTTACGTTGTCAAGAAAATGTTATATTTATTAAGCCACAAATGAACAAATGTAAAAATATGAGCTATTTGAGCAAACAGAAACATATGAACAAATAGCCATATTTAAGCCACAAATACAAACTAATATCATAGATTTTATATTGTCAAGAAATGTTATATATTTTTGATCTTTTAATACCAAACTGCATTTACACACGATAATTATTCTTCCAAAAAAATAAACAGTGTAACCCTATCTCATTTACTTGTATCGATATATTTTTCTTATTGTAAATTGATTCAATCGCACAATTCAACTAAAATAAACATAGACTTTTTCGCAAATGTCGTGGTTATTTTTTTTAAAGCAGATAAAAATTATTCGATAAATAAAACTGATGTCGAGTGAGAACGTTTTAAGTTTAGGGTTAGTTATATTTTCTTTGATTTAGAGTTTAGGTTTTATGAATTAAAGTTTAGAATTTAAGATTTGGGTTAAAATTTATTTTTAAAACAATTAAATAATATACAACCATTGAGTGGTGAATAAAGTGAAAACGCGGTATTCTATACAGAACAAATAAAATAGATTAATTTTTCAAAAAAAATATCTTGATTTATACGATAACTCATTTTTTCTAAACTACACGGTTACTTTTTTTGCTATTCAACAAAAGAAAAATTAATATTTATGATTTATGGCATGTCCTAGTTACCTAAAGATTGACAACTTTGTACAAATATCTCAAACTCAGTTTTGCCCCTCGAACATTCTTTTTTTTTTTTTCTATCGAGAGAAAATAGCAGCGGAAAATGACGGAAAACGTGTAAACGACAAGAAAATGGAAGGATCTAATCCTAAGAAGAAGCTCAACCTTGTTACCTTCACCGGAACGGCTGGTCTATTAGGACTCGCTGTCAGTTTCGCCATCTTCGCTTTCAAGTCTTACAAGCAAAAATCCAAGAAGAAAGGCACTCACTCTCGTCTTCCTTTCAGTTTCTCTTGGTTTGATTCCGCTTTATACGAATTCAAATTTCACAATGCCGTATTGATTTTTGAAATTTAGGTCTTCCTGGTTGTGATACTGTTTGTGTTAACCTATCTGCGAAGGAGATTCTCGAGTTAGTTGACGAAATTATTTCAAAGTCCAGTCAAGTTCATGGTGCTGTTGCCTTGGTTCATCTATATATGGTACTTGAAATTACTGGATTAAGCTGAGGAAAAATCAGATCGATATGGAAATGTTTCTTGACTTTGAACGTATTGCTGTTAATGCTTGTGTAGATCTCTTATGAGAATGTTGTATTGCCGTTGGCTGAATTGGAAGCAAGACAACTCTCGCTTATACAATGTTGTGTGTTTCCTAAGATGTTATCGTCTCATGATGATGTTCGTAAAGCCAGTGCTGAAGCTGAGCAAAAAATAGACGCTCATATTCTCTCTTGCAGGTGATCTGGATGAATTGCTGTTTTGAATTTCTGATTCTCTTTTAATTTTATATGAAATTGATGATCATAGCGTATCATCAGAAAACGTGAAGATGTTTACCGAGTTATCAAAATTTATGCTGCAAAAGGAGAATCAATTTCCCCTGAAGCTAAATGCTATCTACAGTGTCCGGTAAGGAAAATTGAATCATCTGCTCCTCCTATATATATATATATATATATGAGTTTCATGAGCTTCCTTTCATAGCATATTTGCAAGAGTTACTTGCAGATTTTTGTTGCCTGTACTTAAGCTGTGTGAATTGAAAGAAAGTATTGATTTCTGTTTTTATCAGTGACAGGTTAGAGACTTTGAGGAAAATGGTCTGAGCCTTACTACAATAAAAAAGAGGAAGTAGAGAGACTGATAAATGAAATTGATGAGCTAAGCTCGCGATATGTTAAGAATTTAAATGAAGATAGTTCTTGTCTCTTTTTTACCTCTAGAATTTCTTCAGGTTTCTTCAGGTGTTTTATTCTAAATGTTATCTAGCTTACTCTATCACATGCAAATTTGTGACCATGTCTGTCTCGGACATGAATTTTTCTGAACTATTTCTCATTCTGCATTTTGTCCTGCAGAGTTTGGAAAAAACTCAAAATAAAGAATTTAAGCTCACCTTGGAAAGTCGTCACGTAGCAGCTATTCTAGAGATGTGCAAGGTAATAATTCCCATGTACCTTTTGATCGCCATACCACAGGAAAGGTGGCAGATACAGTTACTTGCCAGTTCTTGATGCTAGCTTTGTTTATAACCAGGAACAATATCAACATCTCTCTATGTGTCCAGGTCAATCCATTAGAATCTGTATTTTAACAAATTTTGGCTCTTGTTTTAAACTTTGCAGATAGCCAAGACAAGGAAGACAATGGCTATGGCATATGGAAAGAGATGTGGAGATGCCAATATTCCGGTGTTACAAAGATTGGTACTTGCGTATCTATTCTAGAAACCTTTGACGGAAGCCTGCAGCACGCTTCAATCAGTTGACTTCTTACTCTTATAGTCTCTGTAGGTTCAGTCCCGCCATAGATTAGGTAGCTTACTTGGTTATGCACACTTCGCAGATTATGCTCTTGATCGTAGGATGTCAAAAATGTCCATTAAGGTTTGTGTAAGATCCTTTAAGTGATTAATTTATCATTTTCAGTTATCTCGTTTGTAATGACGTCCTTCTTTTGTCCAGGTGATCAGGTTCCTGGAAGACATCTCTTCCAGTTTAACTGATTTGGCTTTTAGTGAGTTTTCCATCTTGAAAGACTTGAAGGTAAAATATAATTTCGGTATTTCATATAATAGGTGATGTCTTTCTCAGTACCTAACTTTCCGGGTTCTAATATCAGAGTTAAGAAGAAGGGGATATTCCGTTTGGTGTAGAAGATCTTTTATATTATATAAAGATGATAGAGGAGTTGCAGTTTGATCTTGATTTTGGAGATATCCGACAATGTTTTCCTGTCAATTTGGTCCTTTCCGGGATCTTTAAAATGTGCCAGGACATTTTTGGTGAGTTTAATTCTGTATTCTTAAATGTTTTGGGGTGTTAATAAAGTTTTGCTTTGCTTATGTGGCTCGAGGATATATGTTATTTATTTATTTCATCCTCGTCATAGTTTGATGACCAATCTTATGATTTCTTCATGTAGGAATAAAAATTGAGGAGGTTACCGAAGTTGATGTCTGGTATTATGATGTTCGGGCCTTTGCTGTATTCGACTCTGGGTCTGGAAAGCTTTTTGGGTTATTTCTATCTTGACATGTTTACGAGGTCTGTTTGCATAGCTCATCATTCTCTTCAGTTTTAGAGCCTCCATTTCATTTTAAGTTGAGAGGATAATTTTGTTTGACAGGGAAGGGAAATTTAGTCACAGCTGTGTGGTGGCTCTTCAGAACAATGCACTGTTCTCCAATGGTGCATGGCAGGTGACAGTCCTATATCCTTGTCAGACCTGTATGTGGAAATGTCATGCAGCTCAAAATATTAATCGATATTGGGATCTCGTGGATGTATTTTAACGTGTTAGTTTTCCTTTTCTGGCATTTATTTTTTCTATTTCTGTCTCCAGATTCCCGTGGCGTTGCTTATTGCACAGTTTGCAAAGGATGGTGGTGGTGAAGCTGTGCCATTGGGATTCTCTGAAGTGGTTAATCTTTTTCATGAGTTTAGCCATGTGGTACGTGAATGAGATTGATTACTTAGAACAGTAGAATAAATTCTGTTGTATATCTTTTTTATACATCAAAGGATGTTATGAGCTGGTGTTCCTTGCTATCCATTGGCAAATAGGTCCAACATGTCTGCAATCGTGCTTCATTTACTAGATTCTCAGGCCTACGTGTTGACCCTGACTTTCGGGAGATCCCTTCTCAGTTATTGGAAAACTTGCAAGTAAACTGATTTTTTGTTATCCTGTACTGATGGAATATGATTCTGGTACCTCTAGGTGTTATGAGACTTTCACCTTGAAGTTAATATCAGGATATCGTGAGGTGAGTGCTTTTCACGACTAAATTGTTGACAACTGTTCTTTGGTCGACTTAGTCATAATAATTTTGTTCAACATGGGATATATTCCTGTTGCCCTTTTAGACTGTGACAGATTTATGTAATTTATTGGACCTGCAGGATATCACCAAGCCACTTGTGGATGAAGTCTGCAAAACCCTCAAACGTTGGAGATATTCTTTCTCTGCACTCAAGTCGCTTCAGGAGATATTATACTGTGAGAATTCTCTAAACATGTCTTTTCTGAAACACCATCCAAATTGACTTTTAAAAAGCTACTGTCAAAAGTTGTCTTGATGATTATTTACCTCTTCGTTTTGATATTTTGTAGTATATTCACTTAAATATCAATTACTTACAAATGTTAGGACAAATGGTTTGTTAGTAAAACCAGTAGATTGTGGTTCTTATTATGCTTCTAGAGGTGTAAGAAGCCTCATATAAAGGTAAAATGTGGCATTTACTAATGACGTTTGAACGTCAATTATTAGGTATGTTTGATCAAATTATATATTCAGACGATGATGCTGACTTTCTCCAGCTAATCAGGAATCTTCATCCAAAGGTAAAAGCAGAAACTCTCAAAGCAATCTGCGGTGCGTAAATTGTTGTACATGTAGTCTCTCACTCTATATATAGGTAATGATAGGGCTACCAGTGGTGGAAGGAACCAACCCTGCTTCCTGTTTCCCACGCGCTGTAATTGGCTCTGAAGCAACATGTTACAGCCGTCTATGGAGTGAGGTATGATTGAATTGAATTTTGGTGATCCGTGCTGATTGCTCTATCTGAGAATCCGGCCATTTCCACAGGTGTATGCTGCTGATATATTTGCGGTTGTGAATGCGGGAGGTTGCAAAAGCGGAAAATTGCGATTATAAGTATTAGCAAGTAATTTATACAACTGGTTTACCAATTGGAAACATTGTGCGTTTGTGGAAAAATTTTGACTTGCGGTGGCAATATAATATAAAATATATTTATATAATTTCTATAAAAAACAAAATTTTTTATTAACATAATAAAAATTTAAAAGTCAAGTTTTAAATAAATTATAAAATAACTAAATAAAATTATTTATTTTAAGAGATTTAATTTTTTTTTAATATATTTTAATATTTATAAATATATTTTTAGTTTAGAAAATACATATCTATAGCATTTAAGAATTTAATATGATATATTTGATAAAGAAAACAATATTTGTTATATTATTATTTTTTATTAATATTATAGATTTTTAAAAAAAATTATAATTTTTTAATTATCGTAACTGTTTAACGCCGCAAACGCTGGTTATAAAAAATGTTTGAAATCTAACACTTTCAAACAAGAAAGAAAATCATGTCAAATATTTGCAACCGTAAATGCTCACATATATAATATTTGTGGATAATTGCGGGTGAGGCCTTACGCATCATTCACACGCATACATAGAAGATTCAGCAAATTACGTTTTGAAATACGGTTCTGGTTCGGTTCAACCGGGTAAGACACGTGGCAGGTTCAAGTAGATAAGGTACGAAACCACGAGATCATCAACCCCAAAAACTCCAGTTTGCACAGAGAACACTAGTGGTGGTGAATCTGGTCGACTGGTCCTTAATAATGGAGGTGAGTATGTCTCTGAACGCGTTAACTCGGCTTCCACTGAAAAACACAGGAAGATTCGAAGAGGTTGGTTTAGCAAGACACTCGCTTTTCACTTCAAGAACAGCATGTCGAGAGACGGTACAGCAGCAGCGGCGGATGGTTTTTGTGGTGGAGGCAAAGGGGAAGAAAGGTATGGCGGCGCGTCAGTATCAACGTACACCTCCTCCTATGCCTAAGATTGAAGACGATGGAAACCCAAGATTTGTTATCTTCATTCGTATGGCCAATGTTCGTCTTTTTTTCACTCTTTCTTCATTAGCTTCGAGTAGGATTGGAATTAAACGCATAAAATTGTTAGCTTTGCTTGGTTCTGTTTACAAAATTATATAATTTCTTTCAATTTGAATCTGCTAGAACAATTATCAATCCTATTTACATTAAAAAAAACTATCAGATTGCAGCTGTTTTGGTTTTATCAATGTGAGTTATTTTTTGCAACATTTTGTTGTAATTAAGTGTTTCTTATGGCATGAACAGGTTTATCTTTGGTACCCTCTGAGTATAATAGCTGGTGGTACCACTGCTAAGATCATGGTTGCTGCAAAAGATAACCTTTTGGGGAAGTATATTTACAAAGACACCATTGCCAGAAACATTGCCGCTGTTATTTACAGAGTAATTAAGACGATCTGGCAATTATTATTACAATTGTGGTTGTGTGGTCTGATTCAGCTTTCTAATATGTATCTCTTTAGATTGTGATTTTTGATTGTTTTTATTTTCAACAGGATGAGAAAGAGATACAAAAGACAGCAATTAAGCAGCATCGTGTCTTGCGTAATGCCACTGAGTTTCGATATGGCTACAAACTTGTTGTAATGCTCTCAAAACCTTTTTCTTCACTTATTGGAAGCTCTATTCTTTTTTTAAACTCTCTAAGTCTTTGGAGGATAGATTCTGTGAGACATCCAGAATGTTTTGTTTGGTCTGTTTTTTTTTTGTTTTTACTTATTGTAGCTGCATTATTATACATTCAGGAAAACGGAAACATGAGAGCTGCTCTTAGTACCTCAGACGTTATCGAGGTGAGCTATAATTAGCTACTTTGAGACCAAAATGGTGCTGTCATATATGTTTTCTCTGAAATATTTGAGTTTTTTCATGAACAATCACAGCTCCCAACCCAAGACCAGCTCAAAACAGTGTTCGACAAAGTTAAAGACGTTTTTGGGGATGCAAAAGAGTCATTTGGGAAGATTTCATCGCTTAATCCTGGGACAGATGAAGAAACTGAAGAAAGTCCAGATGAGAAAGCCAAGTAAGTATAAACGACTAAACAAGTGACTAATGTTTCTTCTTTTCAGTCAGTAGCATTTGGTGTCTTTTAACCAAAATGATATAAAATCGTTTTACAGGGCCAGAGGCTGAACAAATGACACATGGTTGGTCGATTTTGATGTCTCAACTCTTGGATGGGGATGCAGAAGGTCACTGGATACGATGAGACCACCGCTATTTTGTGCACATTTTCTTTATACATCTCTCACAGAAACAGCTTCTCTGAAATCTCTTGTAACATATAACTTATTGTGTATTGTAGATTTGTTACATGAATGAGCTGTTGATTACACCTTGCAAGTTCAACATTCCTTAGATATTTGATCAAATTATAGTAGTCGGAAATTGGAAAACTTTTCTCACTGTATATTTTCCAAGAAATCGTTATCTAGAGTTATTCAAAAGCTTCGTGAAGGCGGCAATGAGGGAGAACAGAGACCGATTGCAGAGATAAAGTAGAACCTCCCTGATCGCTCCAGTAGGTAAAAACTCTAGTTCTGCACAATATTGACAACATCTGATTTTTTTAACATTGCAATATGAATGAATTAGAGCTCAGTCAGGTAACCAATCGATTACCTGCATAGGTTTCACTTGGTAACATGTTAAGTAGTTCAAAACTCACTATAGTTTCCCATTTTGGATTTGGTGGCATTTCTTAGCTATCTTCGATGTAAAACGTTTTCCTAACACTTATTTGTATATATGCTCTAAAATTGTGAACTCTCACATTCTTTGATCCAAAGGTTACAGGACAGATTCCCAACAGCTAGAAATGAGCAGCAAATGATAGAGAAGAATGCGCCATGTGTAGTACCTGGGATATCCAAAGAAATCCTAAGTTTGCCAATAGGCACAATGTGTAGAGATCTTATTCTCAAGATATGACAGTGTGAAGATCTTGAGTGACAGTATGAAACATGTGGTCTTATCAGTGTCATCCAACTGTTTGGAGTAATTAGCCTATGACATTCATGGATTATTGTACAATGCATTCGACAATGGAAGGTTCTTGGGAAAGCAAGATTATTTTCAGGTATACCCACAAAATCTTTCTGCATTACACCCACCAATATACGACAAGAAGTTAACGGAACAAGGTTAAGATATGAATAAACCGTGGTCTACCACGAAGGAATAGTCTTCAGGATCAGGCAGCCTCTCATTTCCAAACCAAAGGTGTGGTGGGAGCTCAGATAGGAGTAATGGACTACTGTAATCTTGAAACTGAAGTCCGGTGTTTGCAAGAAAACGCTCACGTTGAAGCCAACTGAAGTCTAACTCAGTTTCTAAAGATGCAGAATGATGTGATTCTGGAAGTTCCCAGTTCAAGCTTCTCAGAATCGACTCTGTGTTATTGTTGGTTACATTTGAGCTGAACTCCTGAAGCTTCATACTGTAGATGGCAGAAGGATCCAAATCTTGGATGGTTACAGTAGGGCACTTGTCTTGCGGCATGAGAAACTCATCTGCATTCACACAAGTGCCTATTGCTGGGGTCTCATAAGGAGGCTTCATTTCCTCTTCCATGAGAGGTGGTGCAGAATTTCTAACATAGGAACTTTCACTTGACAATGGTTGTTGCTGGAGAAAGCTATTCTCATACAGAACGGGCTTCGATTCAAGTGCCTCTGGAACATCACTCCGGGGAAGCAGAGAGTCAAACGCAGTGGTGGAAATGGGAGGATCAAATCCTATACGCGTCTTTTTTGTTTTCGGAGGCATAATAGCATCGGTGTTGGGATCAGACACAGGAGCTGAAGCAAGTGGCGTTGGATCAATCTCTGTTGCTTTTTGGAGCAGAGAGCTATTTCCCCCAGAGGAGATCGCATAGCTGCTCTTCCCAGGGCTTTGGTGACCTGAACTAAATTCGGCATCTTTTAGAGGTGAATCCATACTCTTTCCACCACCAGAATAACACTTGAGCTCCTTTTCTTTCTCCAACCTGCTAAGGTAAAGCCTGTATTTCTACAAAAACAGAAAAAGAAAGTGACGAAAAGCTTAATCTAGCTCTTCTTTTACATGATGACAAGGTAAAGTTTTTACTTGAAGGTGGCTTGCAACATTTTCCCTAGTGAGCCATGGAACATTCATAAGGTCCAATATCTTCTTGGGACCAGCTTCTGCCAAACACAAGAAACCGGAAAAATCAATGGTCTATGAAGACATGATAAAGACAGGGAAGAGAAAGAAACCGAAACCGCCAACGTACTTACTGTGATCGCATCCGATTTGGTTAACAGCGTTGACAAACTTCTGATGAAGCTCAAAAGACCAAACAACTCTAGCTTTCTTGGAAGAAGATGATGATGATGGGTCACTCTCATCTTGAAGAAGCTTCTTCTCAAAGTCAAAGTCTTTTCGTCTTTTCCCAAAAGAAACATCTTCACCTGATCCAAGAAAATGTGCTTCACCATATCGAGTGACCCAATCAGCTCCTCCTTCATAGCCACACCCCTCGACGTCTCTCACTTCTTGAAGCTTCTTCCTCAGAACATGTTGCCATATGATCTTCAACTCCTTCATTCTTATTGGCTTCAACAGATAATCACAAGCTCCGTGCTGCACCCCTTTCATTACTCTGCTTGTTTCTCCATCCACCGACATCACTGTAAACGCAGCAAACACAAAAATTAATAACCTTTTTTAATTTCGTACTCAAGAAGTCAAAGATCTATCTTCTGTCTCTCTCACTTATAACAGGAAGGTCCAATTCAAGGCCAACGTGTTCAAGAAGCTTGAAACCATCCATATCAGGCATGTTCACGTCGCTGATCACTATGTCATATCCATCTTTACGCTCTCTCAGTAACTTGAGAGCCTCTCTAGCTAATGCACACGTGGTTACTGAAACAGAGTAGATGAAAAATTTAGGAGAAAATCTCAAGTTGATTTGTTAGGGAATGAATAAAAAAAAGTATATATAGATGAAGAAGATCAAGAGACCTTCGTAAGAGCATTTCTTGAGCATTTTCTCAAGAATCTTGAGCCAAGTTGGGTCGTCGTCCACTACAAGAACTCGAAGACCGACGGGAGAGAAGCCTTTCTCCATGATCGCCGGCAAAAGAAAGAGAGAGAGAGATGGAGAAAGTGGTGTGTGTGTGTATGAGTGTTCCTTTTTTGGAAAATAAAAGATGGGAGTGGGTTTTTGTTTGCGTTTTATTATGAAACGACACTCCGAATATTTTGGCGTCGTTTAGATAACGGTCATTGTGGTGCACGTTAGCATTTCCTTTCTATCATCCGGAGTTTTATTCTTTTCTATTTCCTTTCTGTTTTAATTTAAATTAAATTAATTTTTATATATTTTGTAAATTACTTTTTGAAGAAGGAATTTTGTTCGGTTTGGTGTAAATGGGTTGATGAAGCATTGTTGAACGAGGTAGGAACATTAACTTTTAAAGTTGAGAGAGTTGAGCAAAATGGCAAAAGAGATTATAAGAGATGGTGTGGATAAGGTGCTAATGAAGTTCAAGAAAGAGATATTTGATAGGGTAGAAGGTCTGTTGATTGAAACTAAAGCGAATACAAAAAAAATGATGATTCTTGTAATTATTAGATATATGATCATGGTTGGTTTCGTGAAACTCATATAATCATTGTTTGTTGGTGTGTGTATGATCATGAATGTTTCAGACCATGTATCTTAGTAATGTATTGTGTTATGTAATGACTTCTAATGAATGTATTATCATGAATTGAAGTCAAATACCCATATGAAATATGAGCTTATAACAAAAGACAATTAATTCATGAGAAATATATTCATTAGATTGTTATGATTCAGAGATTACAATCCGATCGATATGATTCAAAGATTACAATCCGATCAACATAGAACAATTTAAAAACCAACCTAATTCGTGACAATCCGTGTTAAAGAACAAGATTTAGAATCCAAAAACCAACTTAAATCTTGTTCCATCTACCTATAAAAACCCAAAAACCAATCTAAATCAGTTCAGACTCATACCTAAACTACCCCATAAAAAAAAAACAATCTTCTACTCTCCTTCAATCTTTTAGTTCCAAACAACATAACCATCTTCTACACGAGTAATGCTCTCGAATTGAATGATATTTTCTTGAGAAGGTTCTCCATCAGCCTTGAATAATAACAAAAACATAGGTATTAAACCTGCATAAACCATAGAAAACCATGTTTTTGATTAAAAAAGTATGAAACACTAACCTGTGAGTATTGCTTCTTAGAGTTATGATTAGGTGCATCATATATTCCACAATGCATTATCTTTTTTTCTCTTGTGGTTGCTTCTTGCTAGGAGATTCATTTATCCCTTTCTTCCTTTTCTTTTCCTTCTTGCTCTCATTTTTCTTGCCATGCTCCGTTAGATCATTCTCATCCTCATGGACTTTATGCACCAATGGAGCATTTGTAGTTGGGCAGAACCGGATTTCTCGGACTGCCAATTTCTCAGTGTAGTTTCTTCTCAACAGTGTTGTCCTAAACTAATGACAGACATATTGATATGGATCAAAGGCTTCTTAAGTATCACTCTATATGCATGCTCACAGGGAATTCCACAAATATCCCACTTCTTGCAACTACATGTTCTATTTTCTAAATTCACACAGAATGGTTCACCATGGAGATAAGATTCCCACCAACCATTAGTGCTTCTTGTGACACTACACAGTGAAGCTTTTTTATGCTCGGGTACAAGGAACTTAGCAACATATGGAGTACAAATTTCTTGGTGAGCATGAGATTTAGCCGAACTCTCAGAAATTCTTTCCATTGAAAGTCTTTGGATGGTCTCAAGCATAGGCATAAAAGGCTTCTCCCTTACTTTGAGAATTGAGGAGTTAAATGACTCGACTGGGTTGTTTTCAACATCTTCACAGTAGTTTCCAATCTTGTAGAAAGCTTTTGTTTTATCTTCAGCGCATCTTTATAAACACTCAGATCTGTCTCTTTTATCTTCTCCAAGTGCTCACGATACTCTGCCTCATTGTAACTCTAAGCCAAATTACAAATTAAAGGCTTCATCCATTTTTTCTTCCCATGATTTGTCTTGATGTTCCCATAGATATTTCTGACACACATTATATGCTCTATATTAGGCAACTCCAGTTGAGTTGTCTTGATCAATCCGTGAAAGACAAGAAGAAGACACAAACCAAGAAAACCAATCAGACAAAAAAGCAGAAGAGTTCTGACTGATTGATTTGTACGTACGAACCACTTGCAAAGTTGCGATTTATCTGTCTCTTTTAGTACCAAATCCATTACATGAAGGATCTAAATGACTAAATGTCAACCATTAACAAAATCATTTATAGACAAAAACTAACAAACATTAACTAGACACTATCAAACAGACACAAATATTCATAATATAAGTAAATTCAACTCAAAGAAAAGAAATTAAACACAAGAAAATTGTACCTTTGAACGATCAGATACCAAGCTGTATCCTTCACCATCCCCCAGTTCCAAATCATCCTTGATTTTCTTCACAAACCACAACCAATTATTTGTGTTTTCAACTTTTACAACTGACCATGCTACTGGATATATTGCATTATCAACATCTCTACCTAAAGCTACCAACAATTGGCCTTTAGTTGTTGATATTAAGAAGCTACTATCAACTCCTATAAGTGGCTTACATGTATTTTTCCAAGTTCTCCTCAGAACATCAAAGCATACATAAAACCGGTTGAAGACATCTTCACCATCATCGTTTTTGATCATGTCAATCTCCACAGTAGATCCTTCATTTGTAAACTCTAGCTCAACCCCATAATCTCGGAGACGAGAAAACTGCTCAGCATAGTCTGTGGCAATATAGCTGAGTGATTTATACTTAGCAGAATGATATTGAGGCCTTGATACATTGATCTTCCATCTCTCCTTTATGATTTCTTCGATTTTCATTGGCATGAAGTAGTTAGATATCTTATTGAACACCCTAACTTTCCACATAGGCGAATCTCTAGTAATTGCACAATAAATACGTCAAGTACACCCATTACCAACACATTTATACTCAGGCTTCATTTCATCATACCGACTATGTGACTGTTCTTAGCGAATATTCGAGTACAACCTCTTTGAAAGCTACTCCATTGTAGAACTTCTGATTCTCATACAGTCTTCCATTCCCGCATCTGATATCAACTCTCATTGGAGCATCGACTTATTTGTCACTTTCACTGTCGGGATATACATTGTGACGAACTGAAGGTTCATCCTTGAAGTTAGCTACCTCTTCCTCAACTTGATAATCATACTGCTCAGCTTCTTCGTAATTAGGTTCTTCAACAATCGAAGGAACATAATTGGGTGCTTCAAAAATGATTAACGCCATCACCACACTCGCGATATCAGACCTCTTAATTCGATTTTGAATTCAATACTAACAAGAGTTCTCGATTTTAAGTTTCTGAGTTTCTAGGGTTTTGAAAAAATTGGGATTTTTTGAGTAGGGATTTGGATTTCTGGGATTTGGATATTTCAGGTAAATCGGATTGATTTTGGTTTGGTTTAGTTGTAATCGGATTGAAATTAGGTTAATTTCAGTTTACTATAGAAATTTAGTGGTTAATTAATTTTATGGTTATCATTAAACCAATGATAACCACATATTATGGGTAATATAAGATTCGAATTCCAAATTTGTGTGGATTTGGAATTCGAACTTTATTATTGTGAATATTAAGCAATGCAACATTTATGGTGAGTAAATATAGAACGAAACATTAAATCTGTGTAAATCTGATTATATACCTATACTTTGAGTAGAAATAAAACGTCCGTTCTGTAATTTTATATCTTCTTTTAATTATATTCGGATTTTTTCAACTATGGTCATATTTAGAAAGTATCATTATATATATGTAACAATAATCTACCATGGACGGATCTAACTACATGTATATACACAATACATGAAATCATAACAAATGATTTCACTGATGAAGATCTCTATAATGGAATAGTTTTACTTATATATATGAGGTTTACAATAAATAAGTTTATGGGTAACACATGAAACTGCAACATACAATTTTACTTGTAGCGCGATAGAATCAAACATGGTACTTATCATATCTGCAAAATGTACGGACCGGTTTAATCCAACATAAATCATCAAATCCGTAACAAGTCAACGTGACGTTTAACCCTGAAGACTTGATCAGATGTTTGACCTTTGTATTTTATTGGAAGAAAATTAGTAGAAAAAACAAAAGAATAATAAGCAAAATGGTACACAGCTTGTCATGCACAAGCTTTTTTATGGATGAGGACGTGGCCCGTAGAGACTTGACAAAACCACAACAATACTTCATCACTCATTTTTCTCTTCTTCTTTTATAATTATATTAATAAGAAAGCTAACTAATTGCACAACCTTTTGGCTATGAGAAAAAGAAAAGGAATTATAAATTTGTAATCAAAAGTGTTATTATATGAGAGTTGTGGATGTGTACGGGCATGTATACATTATGTTATAGGAAAATTATGGAATCTAAGTTTTTTTTTAGAAAACAGAATATTTTTTTGGTAGAAAAATTATGATTTTTTTTGACGAAAAATTACAGATTAGTATTTTGTTAAGAAAATTATGGAATCGAGTTTTTTTGTAAGAAAAAGATCAGTTTTTGGCGAAAAAATTACTTATAAAATCTTATAACCCGTATAAAAATATTTTATAAGACCCTGTAAAAATGTTTATAAAACTTTTAGAATATTAATATACTGTTTTATAAGGTTGATAATGCTTATAAAATCTTATAAAACCTTCTAAAACTGTATTAAAATATTCTTATAAGATATTATAATTTTTTTTAATACAGTTTTATAAGATTTGATAAGACCTCATATTCTTATATGGTTTTATAAGTTTTTATAAGGGCTTATAATGGTTTTATAAAGGTCTTATAAAACTTTATAAAAATATTTTTATAAGGTTTTATAATGTCTTATAAGGTTTATAAAAATCTTATAATAATATTTTAAGGTTTTATAATGCCTTTTATAAAATCTAGGAGTTTTATAAGGTCGTATAAGAGTTTATAAAGTAATTTCCTACCAAAAACTTGATTTATATATTTTTTATTAAAATATAAATCCAAAAGTTTCTGTTAAAATGAGAAATTTGTAATTTTTTCGTAAAAAACGAATCCGTAATTTTTCTCCCAAAAATTTTGTTCTATAATTTTCTTGCCAAAATCTTGATTATATAACTTTTTATCAAAATAAAAAATCTTAGATTTTTTGCCAAAAGCGGATCTATAATTTTTGAGCCAAAAAATTTATTCTGTAATTTTTCCACTAAAAATTAGTTATGTAATATTATTCTTTTTTTTGCTAAATATGATCCAAAAACTTTAGTTTGTGCTATATAAAAAATTTACATTTTAATGAAAACTATATGTGACAAATAAAAATGTGTGCTAAATTTGGCATTAAATTTCATTTAATGTTATTTAAGAAAATTATCCGTTAATTAATGGAATATATATAGAATAGATATAGAGATTTAATATAATAATGCGCCACAAAAGATGCTCTAAGGTTGGATTAGACCCACATACAAACAAAAAAGGGGGCTGGTAGAGTCATTTACCCAATCACGTGCCGACATTTCACACTTCTTGTGGTCAAATTCTAAATCCTTAATTTGCAGAATGTCTCCATTTTATTCGCTCGTGTCGTCCACGCGCTACTTTCGAATACATTAATCTTCAATTATGTGCATGTAAATCGATGCTAATGCTTCAGCCCTCTAATTATTGGGTGGTATAAGTATAAATTCACTACCAATGAACATTAATCGTCCCTTTAACTGCAGTTTCTCAGTACTTTATTCACGATTTTAAATTGGTAGATACTATTGTAATTATAGTAATTGAGTAATTAAGAAAAGTATAATAATTGCAAACCAGTGAGTGTTAGTGCATCCTATTAAACTGGTGTGACATTCACTTCAATGACATAAGAACTTAATAACTTATGTACAGACCAACTATATATGTACGTAGAAACGAGTTTTGTTTATGCATTTGCATTTTGCATTTGTGTTTACTAGACAACAAAATAGATAGGGGGAATTCATTGGTGTACTCCTAAATATTTGGAACTGGAAGTATATAAACTCAAACTTTGAATTTAAAATTAAGCACATTGATATCTTTAATGGGATAAATATAATAATATATAAAAATGAGAGCATAAATATCATTTTATAATAAATTAAGTAATACATGTTAAAATAAGTATTGTTTTTATCATAAAAATTGTTGATTCCTATTTTTAATACAATATAAATAACAAAATGGTTTTGATACTAATTAGGAAAATAACAATGCAAATATAATATTATTGTTTGTCTATTTTTTGGACAAGTATGGAAGATTTTACCTTTTATTTGACTATTACGGGACGACTGATTCTTTTGTGTGTAACATGTTATATTTTGTGGGGGTCTAATTTGTTAGATGGATATCAAACAAATAATTAGGATTTTAATTTTGTTAGAGTACCAGTGTATTTTTATTATTGGTTAAATTGTATTTAATATCTTTTTTTTTAATGTAGAAAACTTAAAAATTAATTCATGTATGTAATTTTTTAAACTTCATGCTTTTAGTTAAAATAAACTGAAACAGAATTACACTCCTATGATTCATTGAACCATTAGCCCAACCTCCGTACTCTAAGGGAGGTTTGGTGAGACTTTCATTTGCATAGTTGATTAAGAGTTTATTAAATTTGTGGAGAGATTAAACAAAAAAAGTTATGACAAAATTTTAAGAATTCAATGTATATATATATATATATATATATATATATTATAAAGCTGCGTGCATATGGATAAAATTGTAAAGAATCTATATTCTAATAACTATATATCTTAAATAGAAATACAAAATCAATTATAAGTAAAATTTTGAATAACAAGAAATTTAAATGAAATTTAAAATTTTAAAAGTATCAAACCAATAACCTTTGGTTCTATTAAAAATAGAAAAATCCTTAAACCAACAATAGTGAATTTGTAGTGACCCTCTCTTTAAAGCGGAAACAGAACGAGAATTGTCCGAGAACATAAGGAAGTTATGGACGGAAAAGTGGGAATTTGGAGTAAGTGGTAACCCAACGAAGTAAGGCAGCCTCGGAAAGAAGGAATCCATTGTAAGGGGATTGATTGTGATCGGTGGACTAGTCGGAATGAGAAAAACCAAGCGGGAGAAAGAGTTAGACTGATTATGAGGAATCGAGGTGCTTCTGTGAAGTAGCCTAGCAGGTAGGTAGTGGTGAGGTGCTTATGTGAAGTAGCCTAGCAGATAGGTGGTGGCAAGATGCTTATGGGAAGCAACCTAGGAGGAAGGTGGTGGCAAACAGCTAGGCTTACCTACCTATGAAGTCTTCTTGATGACTCATGGAGGAGGAGGTGTCGCTTAGTTTGAAGCTGAGATTTCCTTCACCTTAAATCTTCTAATCCTATAAATACTAGTCCACTTCCTTTCTCATTAAGTTTGCAAAGAAAAATCTCTAAGAATTTCTAAGTGTGGAGAAGAATCCGTGGAGAGGAAAAGAAGAGGATTTCGTGAGAAAAGACAAGGAAAAGACTGATTTTCGGAGGATTTCTGTTCCACAGACAAGTTTATTCGGTCGGCAGAACAATATTACCTAAACCTAGACAGTGAGTTCGGTTTTCTTTGTTTATTTCGTGGTGAATGATGCATATACATGAATAAGATGTAAGATGCACGAATACTAAATGGTTAGTATATTAAGTTCTCGGTGGAATTATTTGGTGGTTTACTTGATGATTTCCTTGATGCCGAGACTTGAATTGAATTGATTCACCAGTGGAAATTGGTAGAGTAGCCAAGTAAAGTGGCTTGATATGGATTGAAACATGCATGATTTCGTGTGTTATGATGCATGTGTTTAAGTGTGGTCAGCGTAGTACGCAGTGAGGCGTGCGCGGCTGTGATTCCGAGGCGCTGTGAAGCGTACTCGGTGAGACAAATCTATATGTCTTTAGTCCGATGAGAGCGGTACGTTGTGGGCGTAGCTCGCTCTATCGTGATACATACGGGGGATTGGTTGGCTACCACCAGCCGTATGTCGCATGACGATGCGTTGTTCGGATCACTCGGTATGTTCAGCCTTAGTGGTTGCATGTCAATGAGGTAAGATGATGAACGAGATTCAGGATCGTTAGCACGTTCAGTCTGAGTGACTGTGTGTTGGCGAGGTAAAAGGATGAACGAACTAAGGAATATTGATGTTGTGGATGGTGAATGAGAACGAGAATTGATGAGAAAATGTTCTATGTATTGTCCATATTTTTGTATCTCATTTTTGGTGAATGGTCCATGTGATGTGATTTTGTTTGGGGTTTGGTGGGATCATTTTATTCATGATAGGCACCCGAATTTGCTAAGCAAATTAGTTGCTTATTCGTTCTCTTTCCTTGTAGGAAAGCGGTAGAAAAAACGGAGTTAAAGAAGGAACGAAGTAAAGTCGGTGTAGAGTTGGCCTTTTTGTAAAAATGTATGTTGTAAATGACTTAAATGTTTTATGGATTTTGCTGTGCGCACATATACTTATGAAAGTTTGAAAATATGGTTTTGGAACTTAAGTAAATAAAGTTAAAGGTTTTGTATATTACGACTTAAGTTCCGGTATGATATTTGGCTTTGTCCGAGCTAAACTAACTACGAATTTCTTGTTCCGGTTGAAAAGTTAGGAATGAAGATAAGTAGGAATGGTGCTAAGGATGTTTCATATGAGGCATTAGATTCGTTCTGAAGCTTTGGATGAGATATTTTAAATATGATAGTAGCGCCTTTGATTAGAAATGATCGGGGGTGTTACATAACTCCCCAAAATTTTATAAATCTTCAAATATCCATTTACCAATTTTATATGTACCTACATACATATACTTTCGATCCCATATATATGGGGAATCTACCATTGTTTCGTTTTATTAGTTCTTTAACGACTAATTATGTGTTGACGAGCAAAAAAAGACTAATTGTGTATGAGTGTATCTAACCTTAGATTGCAAATGGCCAAGGCTTATTTTGGAACGAGAGGACTTGTTCATATATGGAAAGACTTTCATGGAGCCAATGATAAGCACATTATAATTCTTTGCCTCTAAAAGTCTCCATAATCATTTGGCTGCCACACTAATAGCAAAGAACAAAAAAAGAAACAAAATAAGAAAACATGCAGCTGCATCTGAGACCTTTTGTTTTGTTGAATTAATTAGTTCAACATAACAAATATAAAGTTGGATTTTAGAAAATTTGAAATAATGGAAATTAAGTTCAAATTCAGAATTTTGATTCTAAAATTTAATTTAAAAACAAATATGATATTTTCATACATTTTTATTCATGGGTCTAAATTCAAAATAAAATCCACATATATATATATATATATATATTGGAAAAGAGTATAAGTTATGTATCAAACTCTCTTTAACCAAAAATAATTAAAAAAAAGATTTTTTTGTTGTATTCTCTCTCAAACAAAGTCTAACACAGAAGATTATATAAATTTTGAAGTCGTTTTCAGCATAAAAATGGAGTGGCTAAAAGGTAAAACTTTTGAGAGCTAGGGGGAGAGAATGAACTATCATTCAAACAAAACAAAATTCAGAGCGATTCTAAAATTGAAATATTGTTATTATAAGTATTAAGAAAGTAACTAAATGGAAAATGCCCACTAACAAAGTACTCTATCCCACAAGGAGGAATTAACAAATATTTACCAAAAGAAAAAGGCGACATGTATGATTGGTGACCAACAATTTGGAAAGATCAAGATGAACTTCGTCCTTCTTATCTTTCCTTCTTCTTTTTCTTATTTTAATCAAATTATTTTTCTTATAATATATGGTTTCTGCAAACACCTTTAAATATACAATGTAATAAAAAAAAAGGTGCATAAACCCCCTCCTACGATACTTCAGGTTATTTGATTTTCACCAATTATTCCTTCTTCAACTTTTTTTTTCATTCTTTAATAGATTGGTATAGATACCTGATATTGATGTATAACTCATTTTACTATATATAACTATTCAAAAGATCTAGAAAGCCCAAATTGTGCAAAAAAATATGAAAAGGTGTTATATTGTTTAAAGAATTTTTTTAAAGTATTTAAGACCATCCAACCAATGTGGGTCGAAGAAAATACATTGCTCTTCCAAAATATTACATTAGCTTTTGACTACATAACATTTTATTTTAAATTTTTGTTGAATTAACAAAATTTTATTTTTTTGCTGATATGCCAAAAGATATAGAAAATATAAATATGAGTATCTAGATTCTTAATTAAATATAAATATAAATAAAACATGTTTGTGTATTCTATCCCAAGTTATTTATTTTTGATTAAGAGGTTGCGGTCTAGCCTATATATCCCTTCAGACAAGCAACCAAAATATGTAGTGTCTTTTCAACGTAGTTTAAACTTTAAACTGTCGAGATCTAAATGAAAAATCACTGTCAACTAAGTATGTTATTGATGTTTGATCCGAGTTCATATGTATATCTCTGTCTTTTCCCTCTAAGAAACAAATGTTACTATCTTACAAAAATTGTGTAGTGTGTAATAGTTAAATTTTGATGGTCATCATTTAATTTGAGGTTACTAATCAAACTTAAATAGTAAAATTAAAAGTAGAAATTTGTTGGCAAGTTCAAAATGTAAGTGTGAAAATTACGTAATATTTAACTTTCTATTTAAAACACAAACAAGGATATTATGATATTGTTCATACGTGATAAGCATTTTTTTGGTCAACAACGTGTATTATACTGGATCGGAGTCAAGATGGTGACACATAAATAGCAGTAACACAAACCATTACGCTACATATCCTCTGATAATCTTATATGAATTTTTATTTAAAAAATTAAAATCCCATACTTGATATTTTTATTTTTATAGATTCATTAAGATAAAAGTTTTTTTAAAAGTACCACAATTTAATTTTTAGGTTTAATTTATTTTATTAAATTCAAGAATGATTACTAAATGATTTATAGAGATTTACTAAAATTTTAGATATTTTTCATAAACCTAAAATTTGTGAAATGTTTTAATTGTTTTTCAAAATCATGGTATGTTTAAAAAAACATATTTTATGGTGTTTGAAGATATATTTTCAGAACGGCTGAAGAATATTTAGAATAGTGATTGTACATATATGTATTAATTTTCCACACATAAACTTCATTCGATCTTTATCTTGAATATAGCTTTTCATTTAACAACAATATTCATATTTTGGATTAAATCTTCACTTTAATCTCTTTGTTAACTTTAAAGAAGATGCTGAATGTTGCAACTGTGCAATTAGTTAATAGCATATGCTGTTTTTTTTTCACATAAAAACTAGTTTGAAAAATTAGAAAAATATAAAAGAAAAATCTGAAACAGTATTGAAAAAAAATAAATTCTATAGAATAATTCAAAACAACTATAGCTAACTTTTAATTCTACGTTTCTGTTTAAAATTCATCTTTCATCATGTCATTAACTTCGTTTTCATAGTTATTTGGATTTTGGACTTGAATATGTGTTGGAAGAAAAAAGAGAGAGAAAAGATTGTTGAATCTGGGCCTATTAATTATGTAGTATAGGCCTATACTAAAAGCTGATTGTAATTGGGCTGATTACATTTCTATTTTAGTAAGAGATCTTGAAAATGCGGCCCAATAGACTTTGAAGAGGGAAAAAATGTAAGTGTACCAAAAGTTTCCAGAAATTGTGTGTTACACAGCTTTTACAAAAAGCAAGTAGACAAAGGGGAAAAGGTGAAACTAATAGCTAAAATTTCCGGAATGAAGAAAAAAAGAAAAAGAAAAATCTAATTCGAATATCGAATAAAGACAGACAAATTGACCATTGCAAAAACTCAACTTTTTATAGTAAAAGCAAAAACAAAGTGGTACTCTTTGGCTCTTTGCTCACTGCATAGTCTCATCACACAATTTTCTTCCTTTTTATCGACCCAAAAGCGAAAAGAGTGTGTTGTTTTTGTTTATATTTATAGAAATTACTAGCATCCATGTGTGTGTGATCTTCAATGGGTCTATGCTTAGCTCAATTGGCTGTAACATGCTCGTTCAGAGTGCCTTGTGTTCTGTCTCAAGTTTCAGGTACATTCTGCACATATTCTGTTTGTTTAAATGCTCCAAAGAGTTTTCTTTTGTAGATATTGTTCTTCTTGATGTGCTATCACAAAAGCTTTGATCTTTAGGTTTATTAAACAAGGTTTGCCTCAAATTCTTCAATTCTAGACTGTTTCTTGTTTAAAATTACCACACCAAATAATGTGTTTTGCTTAGATTCTGAGATTCTTTTGTGGAAAATGAAATGTAATTTTGATGAATCTCTATATTTGCAGAGTTTATAAGTATATATTGTAGTGGCTCAAGTAACTACACAGACCCAAAAACTGGACTAGGATGGGTTTCAGATTCAGAGATCGTCAAACAGGGAAAGCCAGTAACTTTGGGCAGTACCATTTGGAACTCGATGCAATAGTGAAGGAGAAGAGACTTTCCAACGGATAACAAGAAATATTGTTACAGACTCAGCACCAAAGAGAGAAGAAGATACATTGTCAGAACAACATTTCTCTTTGGTGGCTTGGGTAGTGAAGAAGCCTACCCAAAGTTTCAAATCTACTTAGATGCAACGAAATGGGCTACAGTGACGATTCAGGAGGTCTCTAGGGTCTATGTTGAGGAATTGATCGTAAGGGCAACTTCAGGTTATGTAGATGTGTGTGTATGCTGTGCTATCACTGGCTCTCCTTTCATGTCCACTCTCGAGCTTCGCCCGTTAAACCTTTCGATGTATGCCACTGATTATGAGGATAATTTCTTCTTAAAGGTTGCTGCCAGAGTTTGGTGCTCCAAACATGGATGCCTTGAGGTAAAACTCTATTAAAACCTCTTTTTTCCATTATATCATTCACAAGAACATTTACAAGCATCTAAACGTGCTGAAAAACTCTCTTTTAGGTACCCAGATGATACATATGACAGAATCTGGGAGTCAGATGCTAATAAACGGCCAAACTATCGTGTTGGTGTTGCTCCTGGAACGATAAGAATCAATACAACAAAGAATATACATACGTTGACTAGAGAGTATCCGCCTATGAAAGTTATGCAAACAGCAGTAGTGGGCACACAAGGATTAATCAGATATAGGTTAAACCTGGAAGACTTCCCTGCCAATGCTCAGGCATATGCTTACTTTGCTGAAATTGAAAACCTTGGTGCTAATGAAACCCGTAAATTTAAGTTGGTGCAACCATACTTTCCTGATTATAGTAATGCAGTGGTGAATATTGCTGAGAATGCCAATGGAAGTTAACTCTCTATGAACCTAGCTACATGAATGTGAGTTTGGATTTTTTTTTGTTGTTCTCATTTGGGAAGACAAAGGATTCTACACGAGGGCCGCTCCTCAATGCAATTGAAATTAACAAGTATCTACAAATATCCATGAAAACTGATAGGAATGATGGTGAGTATCAAAAGTTACTTCTATTAGACTTTATCAATTAATATTCCCTAGATACATTGTCGTTCTCTAGATACATTCTAATTGTAGTTCCCTAGTATACATTCCCTAGATACATCGTACTTCCCTAGATACATTCTAATTATAGTTCTCTAGATACATTCCCTAGATACATTTTATAGATATATTCCCTAGATACATTCTCTAGGTACATTCACATACATTCCCAAGATACATTCTCTAGATACATTTTCTAGATATATTCCCTAGATACATTCCCTAGATACATTCTCTAGATACATTCTAATTGTAGTTTTCTCGATACATTCCCTAGATACATTTTCTAGATACATTCCCTAGATACATTCTATTGTATTCTATATATATATGTTCTCCTAAAGACTAATATGGTACTAGAGCATGAGTACACCCTTCAATTGTAGTTTGATACATTGGGAGTGGTATGCCTAAACTTTGACAATAACAATTCAAGTTATTCTTATGCATCAACTTCTCCAATGCAATCTTTCTCTTTGTCGGCCAATACATCTTAACCTTCTTCCCAGACTTAGCTTGCTCCGCCTACAAGAGTTGTGGAGAATTTGATGCATAAGAGTGACTTGAATTATTATTGTGAGTTTAGGTATACAACTCTCAGTGTATCAAACTACGATTAGAATGTATGTATCTAGGAAAGTAATGTATCTAAGGAATATTAATTTATATAGTCTAACAACTTCCTTGTAAATTCTTCTGTATATCTTTTTTTCGCATCTATGATGCAGCTGAAAATATGCAGTCAAAATTTGTTGAGAAAAAGCTTACAGAAGTTTTCCAATTCTGCAGTGTCTGTTCTTGATGCAATTCGTTCAACGTCCCCTGATAGCGATTGGGCCAATGAAGGAGGAGACCCTTGTATCCCAGTTCTTTGGTCATGGGTAAACTGTAGCTCAACGTCACCACCTAGAGTCACGAAGATGTAAGATCTACAAAACAAAGTGTAACACAAGTAAACAAAGTTTGTGAAATTTTATTCTTGAGATAATTGCTATTGACATTGTTGTGTGCATCTGACATCAGTGCTCTATCAAGAAAAAACTTGAGGGGTGAGATTGTGCCTGGGTTCAATAATATGGATTCATTGACAGAGTTGTGAGTTGTTCAATGTAGCATTGGAAATATTGTCTTGTATTAGTCTCTCTGTATCTCTTTGTCATTCTTTCGTTGAGTAAACTTGCTGTTTTATAGGTGGCTTGACGGTAATGGTTTGACTGGAATCCTTCCAGACATGAGCAAACTTGTCAACCTGAAAATCATGTAAGCTTGCCAATCTTGACGAATATTTTTATTATAGTTGAAGATACTCGAATGCCAGAAAGCTTTACTTTGCCTCATCTTCTCTGCAGGCATCTAGAAAACAACCAACGTAGTGGTTCACTCCCACCATACCTTGTCCATCTGCCTAACCTACAAGACTGTATGTAATCGCAATTTCTTTTAAGTGTTTTGGTTGCTTTAACGATTGACTTATACTAATACCTCGGTTGCTATTATCCACTAGACATGACAGTTTTACGATATGTTATTATCTGGCAGATTTATAGAAAATAACTCTTTCAGAGGAACAATTCCTTCAGCACTGTTAAAGGGGAAAGTTTTGTTCAAGTGAATATGCTACAAGTTGAATTGTGAAACACAAAAGCACTTTGTGTGTTCAACATGACACTTTATTTTCAGCATTTGTAGAATAAGATAAAAAGTTACTCTTTTACCAACAGATTGAGTTCAACATGACTGTAACTTTTCAGCGTATATATGCATATAATGAAATATTCATACCAAAGTTTTAAATTCCAATCTGTTAAATGGAGTTTCTTCTTGAAGTTCTAATACACAGCTATAACATGTTTTTTTCTCTAGATATAACAATAATCCTGAGCTTCAGAACGAGGCACAGCGAAAGCACGTTAGGCTGATACTGGGGATATCAATAGCTGCTGTAGCAATTCTATTGTTGCTAGTTGGAGGAAGTCTTGTTTTACTTTGTACTCTTCGAAAAACGAAAAGACCTGATAAACGTATATAGACATTGGAGTTGACCAAATAGCTGTTATCTGGTTTTCCCTAAGTGTAGTATCATCTTACACATGTTTTTTCAGGTGATTCTGCAGGGACAAAGGAAAAAAGGTTTAGTAGCTTACTCAGCTGTGCGGGGCGGACACTTATTAGACCTGATAATTTTTCCAAGAGAGTTGGGAAAGGAAGTTTTGGGTCTGTCTACTATGGTAGGATGAAGGATGGGAAAGAAGTTGCAGTTAAGATAACGGCTGATCCTTCTAGCCATTTGAACGGACAATTTGTGACTGAGGTATTAACTAATTCACAGCTATTAACTTTCTTCAACTGCTGATTTTGGCTTTCTGGTGCCCAAAGGTTTTTAATTAGAGTATTGAATTGGATCAAACATGCAGGATGCTCTATTATCAAGAATTCACCACAGGAACTTAGTTCCTTTGATTGGATATTGTGAAGAAGCAGACAGGCGTATTTTGGTTTATGAATATATGCACAATGGAAGCTTAGGAGATCACTTACACGGTTTTTTCCAATTTCCCAGATATTTTTCCTGCCTAAGTTTGGCTTTTCATTCTGTTAGTAATTCTTGAAATCAATTCCTGACAGGTTCAAGCGACTACATGCCATTAGACTGGCTAACTTGGCTACAAATTGCACAAGATGCTGTCAAAGGTTTGTAGTAAAATCTCAAGATTATACTTTAGTGTGGTTATAATTTGAATCCATTGGACAGACGAAACTTCAGATTATTACAGGTCTTGAATACTTGCATACTGGCTGCAATCCTAGTATCATTCATAGGGATGTGAAATCAAGCAATATTCTCTTGGACATTAGCATGAGAGTTGAAAGTGTCTGACTTTGGACTCTCAAGGAAGACTTGACTCACGTATCTAGTGTCGCAAAAGGAACCGTTGGATACCTTGATCCATAGTAAGTCCAACAACACAATCGTCTCACACACAAAAATCTTCCTTTTTTATGTCCCTTGACTGATACAACATCGTTTTGACAGGTACTATGCTAGTCAGCTGCTGACTGAGAAGAGCGATGTTTACAGTTTTGGTGTTGTTCTCTTTGAATTACTCTCTGGAAAGAAACCAGTCTCAGCAGCAGATTTTGGTCCTGAATTGAACATAGTTCACTGGGTAAAGACCTCTACATTTTCTTCTATCCATTTGAAATTTTTCATCTTTCACATGAACAACACCAATGTTCACAAACTGCAAATCCCTCTCCCTTTCGAGTCAATCTGGAGAGTTGCAGAGGTTGCAAAGCAATGTGTTGAGCAACGTGGGCATAGCAGGCCAAGGATGCAAGAAGTGATAATAGCAATACAAGACGCGGTCAGAATCGAGAGAGGAAACGAGAACGGGCTGAAGTCATCGAGTTTAAGTAGCTCAAAGGCTCAATCATCTCGTAAGACCTTGCTCACTAGCTTCCTTGAGATAGAGAGCCCTGACATATCAAGAAACAGCCTAGCTCCAGCTGCTAGGTGAGTCCGTCTTGAAGGGCAAGTTCTCATGTTTGAACACTTCACCCTTTCAACTTACCCATCATGACATATATGAATACATTATATACGTATTGAATATGTGTATGTAGTCTGTATTTAAAATGTATCGACACATTTCTCAGCTCTCACATTAACTATGTAGATGATATAGTTGACAAGAAAAAAGAGTAATTAGGTTGATAGCAACAAAACCATAATTTAATTTACTTAAATAGATGCTTCTGATTTTTTATTTATTTATCATTTAAGGGTGCTATTGGTTATGTGAATTTTAAAAAGTTAAAATTTTTGAAAACTTAAGTATTATTCAATCTTGAATTAGAAAAACTATTAGAATCATGTGTTATTGGTTCAATATCTATAAAAAAGCTGTATATATTTATTATAAGTTATATGTTATTGAATCGACAATTTTAAAAATTCATTCAAAATTGCGTTATTAGATTAGTTTAATTTGTTTCAAAGTTTTTATATATTTTTGACAGAAATGTCTATGATTAACTGAATTTGTTTGTATTAGTGTAAAAACAGAACTTGTTGAAAGTGTCAGTATCTTGTGAATTTGGCAATTTGTGAAAGAATTGGAAACTTCCATATGTTTCCAAAAAAGTTTAAAATCTTTTCCGTGACAACTACTGCTACATAAAAAATGTATATATAGAATGGGACTTACATAATTGTAGAAGGTAACATGTTGTCCAATTTATCTTCTATGCTAATGAAGATGACACATTTCCAAAAATTTATTGCATGTTTTGTGTCAGGAGGTAGCCAGTTGTCACAAATGTGTCGTTCTTAATTTCACGATCAACCATTTATCACGAAATCTTTTTTTTTATTCACAAAACTTCATGAAATCAAAACATACTACTAGGTAACAAGTCAGTTTTATTGATAAGTTTAAGATCAAAATTTCGAACAAATCAAAATTAGTTACATTCCGATATAACGACACAAATTGATAAGAAATAACAAAATTTAACAAGAACATGAAGTAACTATAAGTAAAATTATTGAAAGAGTTATAATAATGTAAAAGATATTAGTGTACAAACAAAACTGAAAACTGTTAAAAAAATAATACTTCATCATAAAGATAAATATAAATAAATAAAAAAATTTCTATCCATAAAAAAAATCGAAATATTGATAAAAAGAGAATAGAGAGAAGCTTAGCTATAAAAGGTTATTGAATTATGTTGTGTTATGAATGATTTACGACGATTGAATCGATCGTTTATATAGAAATAGAAAAATAATTTATTATATGTGTATAATGATGGTAGATTTCATATAAAATAATATTTTATGATATATGTTTTTTTGTAGTGTATATTATTGATTTTCATAACATTTTTTTTGGAGACTAGTGTCACTATGTCTCTCGCATAATATCTTCCGTTGTCTAGTTAAAAAAATTTCTAAAAAAACTCAACAGGAAAAATTATAGGTAAAAAGAATACAACCACAAAAACTTTTCCTCGAATAATCTGGGTCATATCTTACAAGTCTTGTCGACGATTCTTTCCAATATCATGGACATGTTTCCAGAACATAATGGTGGATAATGATTTTGTGAAGAAGTATGTAGAATTCTCGAATGTTCGGACATATCTTACTTCAATGTCTTTATTCTTCATGAGTTCTTGAGTGTATGAAAAGAACTTTGGATGTATATGTTTGGTCCGGTCACTTTTGATATATCATTCTTTTGTCTAAGCAACACATGCAACATTGTCTTCATATAAGATAGTTGGCTTCGTGTTTACGTGGATCCCACTACTTGATCTCAACCATACATATTATTTACTTGTTTTATGGAACGCGATGATTTTAGCATAATTTGAAGAAGTGGCCACAAGTGTTTGCTTCTGGGAACGCCATGATATAGCACTACCTCCAACCGTGAACATGTATCATGTTTGTGATCGAGCTTTGTGTGGACCTGATAAATACCCTATAATTGCAAAACCAATCATTTGACTATTAAATTCTTAGGATAAAATAACCATAAATCAATAGTCTCTTGAAGATAACGAAAGACATATTTGATTCTATTCGCATGTCTTCGTGTAGGAGACAAACTAAATCTAGTCAAAATATTAACATAAAATGAGATATCAGGTCGAGTACAATTTCCAAGATACATAAGTGCTCTGATTGCACTTAGATACAGTACTTCAAGACTAAATATCTCTTCATTTCCTCAGGCGGTCGGAATGGGTCACTACATTAAGTGATCTAACGACCATTGAAGTACTCAAAGGGGTTGTCTTATCCATATTAAAACGTTTTAACACTCTTTTGGTGTATGTGGATTGATGTATAAATATACCATTTTGAGTATGTTCAGTTTGTAGGCCAGGAAAAAAATTTGTATGTCTGAGATCTTTCCTCTTAAATTTTCCTTTTAAATAGCTTGTTGCTTTATGTATTTTTTCTTGAATTCCGATTATATTTAGATCATCAACATATACCACAATTATAACAAATCCATATATTGTTTTCTTTATAAAAACACATGGCATATAGAATCATTCACATATCCTTCTTTGGTTAAATGTTCACTAAGACGATTATACCATATTCGTCCAGATTGCTTTAACTCATATAATGATTTTTGCAATTTTATTTCACATAACTCCTTGGGTTTAGATTTTAATGCTTCTTCCATCTTAAACCCATTTGAAACTCTCATATAGATATCGGTATCTAATGATCTATACAAGTATGTTGTAACAACATCCATGAGACGCATCTCTAGATTTTCATTAGCCGCTAGATTAATTAAAATCTAAACATGATTTCATCCATAATGGAGGAATATGTTTCCTCATAATCAATCCCAACTCTTTGAGCCAAAAAGCGAGCTTTATATCTCATAATCTCGTTTTTTCATTTTGTTTTCGAACGAATACTCATTTGTATCCAATGGTTTCACATCTTTGGGTGTGAGTGTAATTTGTCCAAATACATTTCGCTTATAAAGTGAATCAAACTCGACTTGTATTGCGTCATTCCATTTCATCCAGTTTTGTATATGAAAAGACAATTTGGTTGTAGATCTTCATTTTCCTCATATATTTTCTTTGACACAAGGTATAATCATTTAATCATTACAATACAATAATCATTTAAAACTTGCAATTTGAATTCACCAGCGTTGTCTAGTCTAAGTCTCTAATGGGGTAATTAGAGAATTGAGCTCTTAGTTTGATTATCTGAGTTAGAAATCTCGCAAATGTCATATTTCGAGATGATAATATACAAACATGTGACCATCTATTGGATGCGTAAATTAATACCATGAAGTAGTGGAATAGTCCACATGGTGGATGTAATGGTCCACAAATTTCTCCTTGAATTTGTTCAAGGAAATTTGGTGATTCTCTATCAATTTTGGTTGGCAATGGTCTTAAGGTCAATTTTCTAAGAAAACATGCAATACATGTCATTTTATTCCCCTGATATATCTTCTAGATTTTCAGTGAATGTCCATGTGAGTTCTCAATAATTTTTTGCATCATCGTAATGCATGAGTGACCGAGGCGATCATGTCACAATGTGAAATCTTCTGGATTTCTTTTAATTGCTAGGTGGGATTCGATTGCACTTATATGAGTATGGTGCAATCATGAAGAAAGTTTTAGAAAACTTTCCAATATAAGCTTTTCCCGATTCATTAGAAGTTATGTATATATACTTATTTCCATTCTCAGTTGCGGACTGAGGTCATACCCTTGAAGGTATATGTCTTTGAAACTCAACAAATTCCTTTTAGAATTCATAGACTACAAGACATCTTTTATGGAAAATTTTGTCCCAATTAGGCAACGTAAACTTAGCTTTACCAGTTCCTTCAATCACGTCTCCAAGACTTGATATTGTATTGACAATAATGTTTATCAGTTTTAAATTAGAGAAATAACTCTTTTGTCTTAGAACAGTGTGCATTGTTCCACTATCTAGTATAAAAATTTCTCTAACATTTCGTTTGGATACAATTATGTTTCTATTGTTGTCCATTTATGCATAACTGGAGACTATTCAGTAGTCTCACTATAAATATTTCAATTATTCGCAAAAGCGGTCTCGTCGAAATTGTTTGCAAAGTAGGGAGAATCGAGGTACGATGTCCCCTCAAAGTTTTCTAAAAGGTTCACTTTTTCCCTTTTCCTTGGGGTGGATTCCATGTATAACTTACCAAGGTGTGGAGGGGTTCGACATGTACGGGCCCAATGTCCTTTAGACCCGCATCTGTAACACACATTCTCACGCTTCTAGGTGAAATTTTATTGGTGTTCTTTCCCTTTGGAAATTTTGTTCGGAACGAACCCATTTGAATGACTCTCTCCCTCATGGGTTGTAAGTTCTACCACGTCTATGATTAAATTGACGGACATGGCCACGACCCTGATAGGTTTGATTCTCCTTTTCAGGATATTTTATGTTTGCTACATTCACTTCTAGGAATGTTTCTTTCACGTGGGACAAGAATTATGATTTTGAATGAGAAGTTCACTATTCTTCTCCGCCAATATGAGTGTCACCATCAAATCAGAGAACTTTTTGTATATGCGGCTTCCATAGAGTTCTTGCAGAAAAAGATGTTCTTTATGAAAATTCTGGTAATTTTTTCCTAGCATTTCCGCTTCGGTGACTAGCGTGCCACAATATTTTAGTTGTGACACTATTCTCAGAATAGCAGAGTTATACTCATTCACTTTCTTAAAATCCTGAAACATCAGGTTTTTCCACTCTTCTAGAGCATGAGGGAGTTTTCTCTGGTTGACAAACCTTTCTTTTAGAACTACCCACAATTTTGTTGGGTCTTTTATGTGTGCATAGTCATGCGTCACATTTTCATCGAGATGTTTCTTCAGAAAAATTATCGTCTTTGCCTTATACTTGGCAGGCGATTTATCTTTGTGACCGTAGGTGAAAAGAATTCAATCATAAAATTAATCTGAAATTTTTTAATAATCAATCTGTTAAATTTACTAATTTTAGAGAAAATATTTATATACTGCTGGTGAGCCTCCATTATATAAATAAATTTTAATGACGATATATATATTATAGTGACAAAGTCATCCACATCAGAACAATAAATAAAATATGTGTCGAGTTTGCCGTCCAGTAAATATGGTGTATTAAGCATAAATGACATAAGAACAGTAAAAAAATTCCAAGGTGAAACCACGTAAAGTAAAATTAAATGAATATTGGTGTATTAAACTAACCATTGAAAATAATATATTATTATAGAGACGATATACCGTCCACTGCGATAAATTATATAATATAATATATATTTATAAATTTTAACTTTAACAATTGAATGATCGTGTTGATAACATGTTATAAAATGATATTTTATTACAAAAGTATATATAAATAAATAAAAAATTATATCCGTGAAAAGGATCGGTATACTGATAAAAAAAGAATAAAGAGAGAAGCTTTGCTGTCAGAGGTTATTGAATCCTGTTGTGTTCAGAATGTTTTTACAACGATCGTTTATATAGAAGAAAAAAAATTACTATACATGCATAATAACAGTGAACTTCACATAAAATAATATTTTATTACGATACATATTTTTCTCATAGTGTATATTATTAACTTTCAGAACAAAAATATTGTTTCTGAAATAGCTCCTTTTTATCAATTTTTTGATTGATAACCACTAGTAAAGGCTAGGTAAACAATCTAAGCATTTCTGTGTTACAAGGCTCTATTTTATGATTTGACTTTGGATTTATGATTTTAGGTATATGTAACATATTGTGATTTTAGGTATATGTAATATAGACATGTTAATATGGGAGGAAGTACGTTATTTAAATGCCACAAAATGAAAAATTATATTCTCAAATGTTACTCACTGGTAAAATGACAATTTGATCTTTAATGAAATCTAAGTTTTGACTAAATTAAGTTATATATTTGTAATTGTAAGTTATACCAATAAAAACACGGTAATCCATATAGTTTTAATATACGACGTGCGTATAGAATTTGAATGTAGATTTTGTGATACAACTAGTACTATAACTAATATAATTAATACAACTAATACTCATTTTTTATACAATTGGCTAGTTGTATCTCATTGTATCTAAATATGTGGTATAATTGGTATAAATGTATGTAACCATTTAAAAATTTTAAATATATAAAATAGCTTATAAATAATGTAAAATAAAATGCGGTGTCTCGTAACGATTCTCACATTTGATGCCATGTGAGTTGCCCAGAATAAAATTAATGTATAAGAAAAACAGAGGAGTAGTTAATTCCGGTGGTTATCTGCTCATCTACTTCTATCCACCTTCGTCTCTTCCGTCCAATTCAATTCTTCTTCTCACCTTAAATACCCTAAATTTCTCCTCTCTGGACCCAAAAAATCAAATCTTTTTTCTTAATGGAGATCTGTACTTACTTCAAATCTCAACCCACTTGGCTTCTCGTTCTCTTCACCATTGGCTCAATCTCAATCTTCAAATTCATCTTCACCCTCCTCAGATCTTTCTACATCTACTTCCTCAGACCCGGCAAGAATCTACGCAAATACGGATCTTGGGCACTCATCACTGGACCGACTGATGGAATCGGTAAAGCTTTCGCCTTTGAGTTAGCCCAGAAAGGTCTTAACCTCGTACTCGTCGCTCGTAATCCAGAAAAGCTTAAAGATGTCTCTGCTTCAATCAGGTCTAAGTACAGGCAAACCCAGATCTTGACTGTAGTGATGGATTTCTCTGGTGATATTGATGAAGGTGTGAAACGGATTAAGGAGACGATTGAGGAATTAGAAATTGGGATTTTGATTAATAACGCTGGGATTTCGTATCCGTTTGCTAAATACTTTCATGAAGTTGATGATGAGTTGCTTAATAACTTGATTAAGATCAATGTTGAAGGAACCACTAAAGTTACTCATGCTGTGTTGCCTAGTATGTTAAAGAGGAAACGTGGTGCTATTGTTAATATGAGTTCTGGTGCTGCTTCTCTTATTCCTTCGTATCCTTTCTACTCTATTTATGCTGGTGCTAAAACGTAAGGAATCTTCTTCTGTTGTGTTTTGTTTTATTTGTTTGACCTGATGATGCTTTGAGTGGTTTTAGTAGTGACATTGTGTGTCTTTGTTTCTTTAGGTATGTGGATCAGTTCTCAAAGTGTCTCCATGTTGAGTACAAGAAGAGTGGGATTGATGTTCAATGCCAGGTGAATTTTACTGAATCCATTGCTGTTTCGTTTTGTCTCCTTGTAACATGATTTCGCTTGAGACTAGAAAAAGAGATTTGGAAATTGTTTTAGATAGTTGACAGTGTTGATTTCGAGTGTATCTTTATAAGAACAGAAGTAGAATTAAGCTGTGAGTGAAACCAATCTTATCTTTTTAGGATACTAGTTCTTGCCTTATCGAAGTTAAATCTTGTGCCCATTTTGAAGTCGTGGCATAAGTTTTTTTTTTTATAATCAAAGACGAGATAATGTGTAAAACGTTGTTTCTTAAATCTCTCGAAGATGTGATGCTGTATATACCATGGTTTCTGTTTATTAAGTTGATGATTTTTGTTCAAAGCTAGCTGGTTTCTGCGAATGAGGAACCATTGCATCACATGTCTCTTTACTGAATATTTCTCTGGATGTGAGATCTGGCTTCTGGTTATTTATTCAGGCCGTGTATGTGAAAGAATGTCAAAACTAGATAACTAGGGAACCTTGGATGATTAAGCATAACCATTTTCGGATGTAGAATCCTTATGCGAAAAATTATATTCCAACTGGTAATAATCTGTGGCACTTTCCATGTATGTTATAGCTGAGTGTTGAGTTGTATATTAGCAAAACAACTTAATGGATCACACTGCTCAACAATTTTTTGATTATATGGCTAATTGGGTGAGTGTATTCACAGGTTCCCTTGTATGTTGCGACGAAGATGACATCAATAAGAAAAGCATCCTTCTTAGTAGCATCACCAGAAGGTTACGCAAAGGTAGCACTGCGTTTTATAGGCTATGAAGCACGCTGCACACCCTACTGGCCTCACGCTCTCATGGGTGCAGTTGTCTCTGCATTACCCGAGAGCGTTTTCGAATCGTTTAACATTAAGAGGTGCCTCCAGATCCGCAAGAAAGGACTTCTTAAAGAGTCCAGGAAGAAAGAATGAAACTTTGAAGTTAGTGCAAGAGTTTTCTCCTTCTGCAGTTGTTTGGTATCTTGAAAGCTTTCTGTTTCTGAAATCTTTTGTAAAACTTTTTAAGCCTTTAGTTTACGATGTTGTTTCCTTTGTATAACATTGAAAAAAACCCCAACGTGCACGAATAATTTATATCCTCTCTTTAAAAAATTCCTCGAATTTGAGAGCATTTGAATAATGTTCATTTCTAAACCAACTCGAGTTGACATATCTACCCTCCACCTTTTATAATAATGTTCATTTCCAATTATACCCCTCCTTCGTTTGATTCATTATTTCAATAGTTTATTAATTACTTAGAAAAAATAAAAGGAATAAACCTCACGTGATTCTTATGCTATTATTGTTAATTAACGGTTTTTGTTATTCGTTAATGTGTATGGACCAATTTTTGGTATTTGATTTGTAATGTTCATTCTCAATTTGGGTATTTCAATTAGGGTTATGTAAATCTCAAAAATTGATTTTTTTTGTGTCCGTTTGGTTATTAAATTTGTTTTCTAGGTCAACAGTACGATTTGATCACTATAAACCATAAATTATCAGGGAATACTAATATATAATATCAATTAAACGGACCCAATTTCCAGATTTTGTACAACTGAGATCATTGGATATTAGTGAGACAACCGGACTGATCGATGTTATTTTTATTTTTTTAGAGGAAAATGAATAATATTAGTTGCATAATCATTTATTTTGATTATGGAAAACATTATTTAAAGAACGAAGATGACATACGATGGATTTCGAGCGAAGATAAAATTTACACTTTAGTGATAAGGACATTTATAGAAGAGGTCACTTATTTTGAGTTAATTGATAAAATATGCAGGAAAATTGTGATAGATGAAACTACAACGAAGTTGATAAGTAGTTACATTCCGTTTGTAGTAGATCCTAAGAAACCATTATATATCTTGGATGATGAAGAAGTTTTTGCCTATTTAGTGCAAGTGGATAAAGATCAATGTAGAAGTGTTTTGCATGTTGAGCTCTTCAAAGAAGTTGAGCACAATCAAGAGTGTGGGCAACTTTCAAGAGAGGATCGAAGAAGTAAAGTTGGTGTAAGTAGTCAAGAATTGCTTTCAAGTGGTAGAGACGCATTTAGAGTTAACGATGGTGTTACTCCTAACGCATGGAAAACATCTGAACATTATGAGCGAATGAACAATGATGAAAATGTTTCATGTGAAGAACTTGCTAACATGGATAACTCGGATATGTACAAAGATACTAAGGTCACACTTGATGTAGAAAGAGATCAATATCTAAATGGTGCATGGGAAGATGATATTACTCTAACTTTAGGTCAAGAATTTGGAAGTAAGCAGGCAATACAAGAGTTAGTTGAAAAAGCTTCACTTCTAAACTGTTTTAAGTTTGCTATAATCAAGTCGGATCTGAAATTATATGTGATAAAATGTTGTGAAGCAAAAAATGGTTGCAAATGGTCTTTACGAATTGCGAAACTTAAGAATTCAGATTTTTTTTCTGTTAGAACTTATCACAAGATGCATACATGCTTTCCGGGTACAACTAGTTTTAGAAGAAATAGAAGGAAAGACATACCACGATTAGTTGTATCTATTTTGCATGATGATTATCTAGGTCAATCTAACACTTCAACTCCAAAAGATCTCATTGGTTTAGTTCAAAAAAGATTTGGTATTAAAGTGTTATATGCTACCGCGTTAAGAGCGAAAAAGCAAACCGCTAATGATGTGCAATGCAGCAACAACATAATGGATCACATCTCCCAATAATATATTGATTATATGGCTGACTGGGTGAGTGTTTTTCTATGGTTTCCTAGTATGTTACGATGAAGATGACATCAATAAGAAAATCATTCTTCTTAGTGGCTTCACCAGAGGGTTACACAAAGGTAGCATTGTGTCTTGTGGGCTATGAAGCACACTGCGCTCTCTACTCTGCTGAAGCTCTCATGGGTGCAAGATTTACGGTTTTCTGCAGTTTTTTTTTGTTTCTTGAAAACTTCTGTTCTGAATTTTGGTAAAATTTGTAAGATTTAGTTTCTGATATTGTTTCGTTATTTCAAGATTGAAAAAATATCCTAAAATCTGAGAGCATCTATATACGGTTTGTTTTTGCTTAGGGTGTCTTTGAGGTCATCTCTCATACCATACTTTCAACAAAATAAATTTAATTTTTAATATTGTGTAACCAACCAATAATTCTTCCTCTATAGTTTGGTGTGTATGTCACATTGTTAACAAGACGTTATGTCACGTTGATAAGTTATTTATAAGTAACGTATTTAACTGATACTTAAGCAACCAAGCCATGTGCCCCGTATTGCATAATTTAATTGGTAACAGTAATCCGAATAGTTTCCGCCCAATAAAAGGAACCCGTAGTTTTCAAGCCAATTAAATCGGGATCCACATTTTTTGGGGAATATGGTATGACGAATCAAAGTCTAAGTATATTTTCTCTTTTTTTTTCAAATTTGATAAATGTTGGCTAATCAAAGATATCATAATTCTGTTGCACTGAATAAAGATTGGGTAACATATATCATATTTTAGTACCCGCATTATTATTTGATTCGTAGATACCCGTTTAAAATTATCTATATTATGAGTATTTGCAAAATTATGTACAATGTTTTATACAATCTTACATTAAAGAAAATTAACGTTTAATATTTGTTTGAAGTTTGAAATCAAGTGATACGATTTTGAGTTTTATTTTTCTTAACTATTTTAGTTTTAAATATTTTAAGTTAAAAGTATTATTGTTTTTAAATGTTCTAGAAGCTCTTATTATGGCAACATATTTGGCTTATAAAGTAATATTTGAAGGAGATAACAAATGGCTGATTGATTTGGTAAATGGTGTGCAAAAGAATTCGTGATACACAACTGGATTCGAGAAATTAGTGGATGGGCCAAGCAATTTAATGAAATAAGCTTCAAGTGGGTTTCGAGGAGTATTAACAAGGCCTCAGATCAGATGGTTCAAATTCCCTTCCATGAAAGTTCTTTGTTTGAATTATTTTTCTATGTACCTCGAACCTTTTCTGATGTTCTGCATCATGACTCATTGACTCTGTATAGTCTCGATCATTCTAATAAAATAGTTGATGTTTTAAAAAAAAACAAGTCGAGCCGGATAATCTCTAGGTATCCGTTTGTTTCAAAGATAGTTGTTTGTTTGAGTAGCACCCATTTCATTGAGTCCGGCATGAGTATTAAAATTCTATTACACCTATAGAAATTGTATTATGTAACGGATATCCCAAAATTTAAGGATATCTCCAAGGCTAGCTTACTTTTATTTAAATACTATTAGATTGATAATCCGTATTGACGTCTGGTTGTAATATTTTTTTATTATAATTTTGTGCTTTTTTGTGTTAGTTAAATTATAATTTGTGTTTGGACGTTAGAGAAAAATGTAATTGTTAGTAGAGTGATTGATTTAAGTTATGTAACTGTTTTAGGTATTTTTTATCTTCCTAAATCGAAAACATTTTTTATAGTTATGAAATCCTAAATAGAAATTAAGATGTGTGGGCGTGTGATGTAAAATAGTTTTAAAGCATCATAACTCTTGATAACCCGTGGTGCAGAGGTAATGTTTTATTTTTTTATTTAGAGAGTAATATATTTTAGTTTTAAAACATAGGTTCATATCCGAGTAATAAATTTTGAACAATTTTATGATATTTAACACATAAATATTTTTTGTAAAAGCTATGTGATGTTAATTTATGATGTATATTTGTATAATAGAAGAAGGAATTAGTCCAAAATCAATATCATAATAATCGAACATATTATATGGTTTCATATTACTACAATTAAACCAAACCAATCCAATATCCGGTTTACTCATTAAACTCAAACAGTCTAATTAAACCCTCTTGTTGACATGAGATATCTAATGGAAACATGCTTTACAATAGGTGCAACGATCTCTTTGTAATCAACACCCTCCTCTTGAGAATAACCCTATGGTACACGTCTAGCTTTGAATCTGGGACCTTCAACTCTAGGGATCGCATGTTTAGTTTTGAAAATCTATTTGCATCCTAATCTTCATCTTCCCTGGTTTACAAGCACTTTTTAATATCTTAAAAGATTCTCAAAAGTGAAAATTTCATTGTTATTACAACATTGCGACTTCTTCCTTCATTACAAATTATACAACTAACAGTTACCGAGCTTGAGTTTCAAAACTGTCTGATAAAATCCCATACCTAACTACACAACCTAATTCGAGTAGTCACAAAATCCCTTCAGCTACGTCTTCAGATCAACCCTTCCATCTCTTCTTACGGTTCGGTGTGCATCTCTCACCGGTAGTGTTGATCTTTGAGATTACGTGTTACAGATAAAACACGTTTTCACAATCGCCAAAACTCAAATTCAAACCAATACAAAGATCAACTTGAATCCTATGACCAAACTCCGATTACAACACTGATTCAATCCATCGATTACAAGAATCAACGAATCGATACAACAGAACATTTATCCAAGTTCAGAAGACTTATAAAGCTAAAGAAAACGTAAAGAGAAACAACAGATTTTCAAAATGATCATCGATACCCACGAAAGCTCTGTTTCAGTTGTTTATGAACCCTCAAACCCAGATTACATCATGACCGTCTATTTCCTCTTGATCTAATGGTTCATATCAGTAATTCCAGCGATTAGATCTCACCCGTCCACTTTTAACAAACTTATCATCCAACGGTCCATTACGCATTATTCCCAGATCTAATCTCAACCCTCTAATCTTTTAAGTTGTTAACATCCAACGGCTGTAAATCTTCAACTGAGCTAACTTCTTCAACCTTCTTCACCTGCTCTCTGACGTCTTTGCTGGCCATCTCCGCCATCTTTCTCAGCTTCTCCTTTCCTGTATCAAATCTCCCCTCTCCGAAGAACCTTGCCCACAAGGTTCTAAAGCTCAAATCGAAACAAAGTAGATGACTTTCACCAACTTTTTTAAACCCTTCCAACAATTGTCCTAACCATTGTTTTATACCATTCGAAACTAGTTCCAGCATATTATCATCAACTCTTCGAATGTATACAATGGATCTTCGGATTTTGCTTTATCACTATCCATTTTAATCTTACTTCTGTTCTTCCTTAATTCTCCTTGTCTCCTTTGAACCGGCTTTCTCTTATGAAACTCTTTTGTTTTCAACATCGAAGACATTGTAGTTCTTTCTCTCTGTCTCTCAACAATATTCCCTGAGCTCACTAGCAAACTTTTCTTCTTATCTTGAAACTTCTTCTCTTCTTCCAACTCACACTTCGGACTACTCTTCTTACATTCACCCAAAACCAAGCTAAGAGCATTCACCTTGGCTTCTCTCAACGACCCTTCTTTCAACCCATTCAAAACCACTTTCCTACCTTTGTGTGTAAAACTCATCTCCAATTTTTTGAAATCCCAGGCAATAGGTCCCAAATTTTCAAGCCATTGCACTCCTAACACTAAATCACACCCATTAAGAGGAATGATCCTCAAATCGGATTGGAACTCATGGTGTTGTATTTTCCAACTTAAATTTTCAACCAATCCACTCACACTCAAGTGTGTACCATCAGCTACAATAACCTCATTCAATCCCCCGTCCTTACTTGGACATTTCATTTTTCTAGCCCACCTCTCATCCAAGAAATTATGAGTTGAACAGGAATCAATAAGAATGATTATGACTTGTTTTCCAAACATGCCCTTCACTTTCATAGTTCTATACCCAGCTATACCATTCATAACATTGAGTGAAATTTGTGGCACAACCTCTTTTCCTACTATTCTCTTAAAGACATCACCCTTTTTCACAACATTGTTCTTCCTCATCACTATCAACTTCCATCATATATAGTTGAACCTTTTTATGTTTAAGATAATGATCCGGACTCCACTTCTCATCACAATAGTAGCATAGAACTTTAGACCTTCTTTCACTTTTCATTCTCATCTCTTCTTGTGATAACTTTTGCAAGTTGTTCCCTTTGCCATAAGAGTTGTTTCCTTTTATCATTACTTACGGTTTCTTTAGGTAATGGTAATAAACCCTTTCCTTGATTCACTTGTCCTTTGAATGAACTTTCCTTTATGTTCACTGCCTTCCTAGGATGAGCCTTTTCATAAAATTTTCCAAGCAAAAGACATTGACTAATGGATTGAGGTTGAAACATCCTTACATGCACTTGAGTATCCATTTGCAAACCGGCCAAGTAAGCACTTACCAAATAATCCTCACTCATGTTCAACCTTGTTTTGATAAGCTCAAATTCCTCATGATACCTCACTATACCATCATTTTCCTGTAAAGCTTTCAACTCTGCAATAGGATCATCCATTGTGTCTTGAAACCTAGCTCTCAACAAAGTCTTATAGTAAGACCATTCATTCATCAAGTTATTACCATTGAATGTTTGTTTTGTTGAGTAATGCCAAGTAAACGCAACTCCATCATAGTGTATAGATGCCATTCATATGAGCTGGAGTAGCATCTAACTCAAAGAATTCCTCAGCCTTATAGATCCACTCCTTAAGACCATCACCATTGAATCTAGGAAAATCAATTTTTCCTAACCTAGTCAACTTATCATAACCATGATGATTCTCATTAGGTCTAGCTCTTAACCTATCTGGAGTGTCTAACACTACTTCTGTAGGTTGCGTTCGTACCTGAGTTTGATTCGTAGTTGACGAAGTTGCTCCGTTAGTGTTCTTCGAAATCGTATCAACTAACTCTCTCAAACATTTATCTATGTGATCAAATTTGGCATCTATTCTGTCAAATTTCGCATCAACCTTATCCTCCAGCCTCTGTGTTCTCTCCACATTCAACATGCCCTGAGTTATCATCACATCCACCTTAGAGCCAAGAGTTTCAACTATCTCCGTCTCTGTGACCACTCCGAGGAAGGAATTCAAAGTTGCTTCCGCCATTTCTTTCAAATCCAAGGCTCGAATGAGCTCTGATACCTTTGTTACAGATAAAACACGATTTCACAATCGCCAAAACTCAAATCCAAACCGATACAAATATCAACTTGAATCCCGTGACCAAACTCTAATTACAACACCGATTCAATCCACCGATTACAAAAATCAACGAATCGATACAACAGAACATTTATCCAAGTCCAGAGGACTTATAAAGCTAAAGAAAACGTAAGAGAAACAACAGATTTTCAAAATGATCATCGATACCCACGAAAGCTCTGTTTCGGTTGTTTATGAACCCTCAAATCCAGATTACATCATGACTGTCTGTTTCCTCTTGATCTAATGGTTTATATCAGTAATTCCAGTGATTAGATCTCACCCGTCCACTTTTAACAAACTTATCATCCAACGGTCCATTACGCATTATTCCCAGATTTAATCTCAACCCTCCAATCTTTAAGTTGTTAACATCCAACGGCTATAAATCTTCAACTAAGCTAACTTCTTCAACCTTCTTCACATGCTCTCCGCCGTCTTTGCCGGCCATCTCCACCATCTTTCTCAGCTTCTCCTTTCCTGTATCATTACGAGACGTCCCGAGTCTGGCTTGAGACAGACCAAGTGTTTGGGTTCTTTGGTGGTCATGACTCGTTAGATTTGCCTTTGGTTAATGGGGACTTAGCTCGTTTCTGGGGTACATGCATCGCTCTTTTCTCACTCTTTCTGTTATGACTTTTGAGCATCCCAACACTGAAAGGTTTAAACACTGTATTTCACATTGGTTCTCTTGTCGAGTCCCCAGGTTTTTTCAAGATCAACGTCTCCCTTGTTCACCTGTGAAAAACATAATTCAAATGTAGGAGAATTGTTGTTTCTTTTGAAAACTGAGAAACAAATGTGTGTTTAATGTCTGCAAGAACAAACAGAGATCATGATACTGATATTGAAAATGGTTTTGGAGAATGTGTTAGAGATTTTGGAGAGTGTTACCATTCATCACAGAATCAGATATCTTATTTTCGAGCCTTGAGTTAATGGTGATTCGCTTGTCTGCAACAATAAACAGAGATCAAATACCACAATGGAAGATAAAAATTTGACAAACAGTGTCTCTGATTGCTTTGTAAAGGTCAACATGAATAATGAGTTTCTGCAAAAAGCCAATGATCATAAGTGATCGAAGGATCATAGATAAAATCAGAATTGGATTTGAAGAAGGTCCAAAATTAACAACAAAGGCCACAAAAGAAGTTAAAAGATGAGTAAGGAAGTTTAAACTCTTCTTACCTTCATCTGGAAATACCTATTCGTCAAATCAATTAGGAAAACATTATCGACTCAAATAAGGAGTTCTTAAACCACATGATTTACCTATTCAATCAAATATTGTGGGAATATCTTAATTGATTCCAATGATAATCTTCTAAATCTAACGAAATCAAAGAGATTTTAGTCTCTAATTGAATTTCATCATCAACAGATTCTAAAATAATATATTCTAGTTATATTGTTATTGTTAGAATGTTCTAGAACCTTCAAAGACGACTCGATGGTAAGCTCTTCCTATGATGATTATGCTGAACATCGTCATCTCGACTCTCAAATCCTTTAAGCAAAACCATCTTATCATTCTTAAATCTCTCTGATTCACCAGCAATCGTATTGGCAATGGGTTTGTGATCTTATCTCTTTTCTTCGAGAATAACATATATTCTGTTGCGAGTTGAAAAACATAAAAGTGTATCGAGAGTTTCAAAAAAAATCTGGATTTAAGATACATAAAAGCTGGAAAGACAAATTTGATTAGGTTCAAGAGAAATAACCTATGTCTTCGGCTCATAATTAATAAATCTGGATCAAATTTTAGATTTCCGTATCTTTACATGGTTCGGATAAAATATCGGTTTGGATATATTGAAAACGAGACTTGTTTTTCCAGCTTTACCTTTTATTTATTTATTTTTAATTTTTTAACATATAAAATAAATAAAAACGGCTTAAATGGTTCTGCCAAAAAGTTATGTCCACTCTTAGTTAATAATATATAGATCAAGACACAACACGAAGTGATTAACGAAATGTAAGGCGGGTCCATCTAAACAATTTTGAGTAGAGCGTCACGCCTTAAAAACTCAAGAAATAACATTCGATTAGTCAAAAGTCTTGAATTCATAAAATCCTCCGCTCGTTTATTAAAGTCGAAGAAAAAGAAAAAAAAGAAGCATGTATTATGCGGTAGGGACTATAATGTTACAAGTGATTCAATTCCGTTGAGATCATGTATTGGTCAGGCCTTTGGTACAATGAAGTGCACAAGTAGGCCTATATTTTAGCTTTCGTAGGAGAAAAATGAGTTACTACACGAAACCATTTATGCGATGCCATAGATCGTATTCACTTAACTAAATCGTTGTTCTCTTCCGACAATTCGTTGTAGGATCTTTAAAGTCAATGACGAGCAGCACACAATTTGTATAAGTTTTATCAAATACATTTCGTTAAACAAAAGAAAATTGTTTGAATTTATTTTTAAAAAACCTTTTGAAATGAAGTTTTTGATATAGATTAGTTATATAAAGATTGTGTTAATGATTATGGATGGTGAAATCTTGTAGGCCAGGCGATGAGACAAGAATATTAATAGTCCAAAATTTAAACATAAAACTGTCCATAAAACAAATGATTAATTTTACATTTGAATCCCAACGATGATTAATAATAATAATATATATATGATTTAGATTTACCGCTCAGACCTCATCTTGTTGAGTTGGTTCAAAGCCGGCTGCAAGATGTTGTAAAGAACCCAAAGCAACGCCGGTGCAACCACAAACAACAACAACTGTCCCCTGTTGTCTGAACCTGCCGCTTCCGCCACCGCTAAAGCCTCCGGAGGTGTAGTCAAAAGCCCGGACGCTGCAAGACCACCACCAATACCTAGACCCACGATGACTCCTTTGGTCTCACGCATCTTGTTGATCTGGTTAAGTGCTGGCTGGAGGATGTTGTAGAGGACCCAAGCGATGGCTGGAACAATGGGGAGAAGAAGGGCAAGGCCACGGTTGTCACTACCAGCCTCTGCTGCGAGCTGAGCGATTTGCTGAACGGCTAAGGCCGGCTCGGAGTAGCTAAGGGTTGAGAAGACGGCTCCGGCTAAGGCGGTGCTAGAGACGGCGAGAGAAACGTTTGGTTTTGGTGGAGTTGGGAGGGAGATGAAGGGTTTGGATTTGGTTGAGTTTTGGAGTTTAGGAGGAGATGGGTTTAGAGACATGCACTTGGCTGAAGTCGCCATAGTTGCTACCATTGTTCGTGGGCTCTGATGATCGGAGGAGGTTGAAGATGAGATGAGAGAGGTTTGATGAGTTTGTAAAATGGTTTTTGAGATTATAGAAGGAGAGACGAGGACCAATGGAAATGAAGGTTTCTTGATCTCTTATCCAAGGAGAAGAGTGCTGGAGATTTTGGTTAGATCTGAGCCACAGATTCTATACCCCACTCTTTTTCTTATCACTTTGCTTCTTAAGTTTTTTATTTAATTTTTATGTGGTCATTAACGTTTTAAATTAAACTTTACTATAATTTTAATTAATGCTATTTAAATTTTTATTGCAATGTGTAATTTCAAACGGGTCGTTTAACTTCAATGTTAAAACCCTAATCTCTTTTTGCTATATCTCGCCTTATTTTATATCTGTAATTATAGGTTTCAGAAAAGTGATCATCGTTATCTTTTTCGTTGGTAAGTGTATTTAACTATTTAATCATATATTTTGGATTTTATGGCCAGATAATTAAACATTGAAATTGTTCGTTAAGCTTTCATTTCATTTTAGACACCGGATCTATTTCAATGCAATGGCCTTATTGTTTATCTGAAATATTATAGATTCCAAAAAACTCATCATTGCAATCTACTCTATTAGTATATGTTTCTAGCTATTTAATAATATATTATGGATTTATGATTAGATGATTTAGACGGTAAAAATATCGCAATGTCTAGTTTAAAAACAAACTTATTTTTAATGGAAAAGTTCTAATTGTTTTTGCTATATGTTTTGCTGTAGTCGCTTTACTATTTTCCCCGATATATTATAGGTTGCAGAAAAATCGTCATTCTAATCTTCTCCATTGGTAAATGTTTTTAACTATATAATCATATATTCTTGGTTTATGGCAAAATGATTAATACACTGAAAAGTGTTTGTTAAGCTTTATTTCATTTTAGACATTTGATATATTGTAATGTATGATTTAAAACAAAGTTGTTGTATTTCCGGTTTGTTTTGATGTCCGTCTTATTGGTCAATATCATGAGTTCTTTATTAGCAATCCTTATGCTCTTTACTTGGCTGGCATCAGAAGTATGATGACGTGCGTAGACATAAATTGTTTAACCGGCTATTTAAAGTAGTCATAATTAAGTATTTAACGTACTCTATCAATTAAACATGAGACCATTATACTTGGGGATTATTGGGCTGTCTATTTGGACTGTTACTTATACGAATCGACGGGTTTAGTGGACACAACCATATAAGTATGTAATTAACTCAAAAAAACTTGTTTGATATCGTTTGAATCGACGAGGTTTGATCATAGCTCAATCCCTATTACGCGGAATAATACGACTTACTCAAGCAAACCGTTAATAACTTGACTAAATGCATTGGTATTTGATATTCAATATGGGTATTAACTTATCATTCTACTTGCTTACCGTAGATGTTGTTCATTCGCCAAATAAACTTACTGAAGCAAACAGAAATGAAGAATCCTAGAAGACTCTGGATTTTTGGATATGTTGCTAATATGCCGTCCTATGTAAATTCTAACTGACGACTCTGTATATAGACAAATTAAATTCTCTGTTAGGATTTGGATGTTAATTGTGCATCTAGGTTATGCATATTATATTACCATGTTCCAGAAAAATTACTACAGTAATCTTCTCCACTAGTTAATATGTTGGAGCTATTTAATTATATATATATTGGGTTTAGCTATATATTGTTTGGTAGTCACGAATTGGAGGAATCGATCATTAATGAATCTGAAATTTGTATAAAGCCTTTAAAATTGACAAGTGACTTGGAGGAATTGGAAAATATATGTATATCTAAATTGGAAGAATATTTATTGATGGATTCCTCCAAATCTAACAAACCTAATGGTTTTAGAGACGAATAAATAATCTAAATATGTTGCTATCTACCCATGGATAATAACAAATTTTCAATTTCGAAGGGAAAATCTTAGCATCATCATTGTTCTTTTTAGTTTTATCGATTTCGGTTTGGTTTTGTATTCTAAAACACCATGGAATTTTTTGATTTAAATCACAAATTTTCAATTTCTAAAGTAAACTTTTAGCATCGTCATATTGTCCTTTTAATTTTATCGGTCCCAGTTCGATTTTATATCTAAAACACTGCAATTTGTTTTGGTTCAATTTGGTTTAATCAATATAGGCATGTGGAAGAAAACTAACAGATAAAATGTTTTTTATAATTCAAACTTTAAACTTTCCAACAATATTAAATCATATCTTAATATAATTTAAATTTAAATTTTATACCTAAATTTAATTTATCGTATCAAAATTTTAGTCATTATTAATTAATAAATTGACAGTCAATCGTTAATGACGCTGACTTAACTTACATTTATGTAATAAACTGTTTGTTATATATTACACTAATATTTTAATTTATAAACGCTACTGTTTTTTAATATATTAACTAATGTTTTATTTTAATTTATAAAATCAATCCAAGTTTTGGTCTTCGAAACCTAAGTTAAAATAAACCAAACCAAATTAAAATCAACCTAATCTATCATCTTCGAAACCCATCTGAATCGTTAGGGTTATGGTCAAGAGTCTCGGAGCTTGGAGCTTGGAACTTCTCGGTGGGAAGAAATTGCAGAGATGGGAATGGATTCGTGATTCGTAGAGGTGTTATCGCCATTTTTTTAGAGCTTCGCGTCTCACTCTTCTCCTGTGCCTCTTTGCCTTTAATGTAGATCTGGAAACTGAAACTTTCGATTTGGAGTGAAAGATACGCTTAGGGCTGAGGCGGAGGAATTTGGAATTGAGGCTAGCAGTGAGCTTCATATTCAGCAGCGAAACGGAAGAAGAAGATAAGGAAAAAAAGCGTTTCAATGGAACCAAGAAGAAGAAGAAAGAGTCGCCGGAGAAAGAGCTACTGTGAGCGACGCAACATCCACCTTATGGACCAGATCTTATCGCTGACCGTCTCCCGGAGCGATGCCATTGACGGAACGAGAAAGGTGAAGTTTGTTTCCATCGGTCCCCACTTGGCGGTTCGTATGTGGTTGATTAAGCCATAGAACATTGCTTCTTTGTGAAGGAGACGCTCTGGGATATTGGCTGGGATGTTGAGATCTCATGTTCGTAGGAGATCGAGAAGAACGGTGAAGCAATCTGGGTTCCGATCGATGAAGAGATCATCCTCGGATTGAGATAGATTCCGATTTTCGTCGAATAATGCTCCAAAGAAGGAATAGTGACCTGCGTTTGCGAGCGTCGTTTCGAAGATTCTGCCACCAACGTTGAATCTGATCCTGTCATTTGATTAACCCATTAATGAGAAAATTGTTAGTAATTTTCTTTTCCTGATTTCGGGAAATTAGGTGAAATTGATGATTTGAACCAAAAGCAAGGAAGATGATTGGATTTTGGAAAGGAAGCAAATTCGATCGGAGATATCCGAAATTCGATCGGAATCGAGAAAATTGAATTCTGAGAAAGGATAAGAAACTGAAATCTGTTTAATGATTAATCAATTCAATTCGATGACCTATGTTCAACGAAGAAGACACGAGGAAGAAGAATAATAACTTTTCTATTTTTATTTTTCAATATCTTTTTTATGAATTAACAAAATAATGTAGATTTATAAATTAAAATTTTGGTGTTATATTCAACATAAATTAATTGGTAAAAAACATGCAGTTTCGAGTTTAAGGATTCAATTTCCGGATATAACAGATTTAAAAAAAAGTCCAAACTTCAAAACACAAAATAACATTGTTTATAACAAATCATTATATATATATTGGTTGATTCAACATCTGTTAGTGACAACTATAATTTTTGTCACGATAAGTAAAACTTAGATATGAAATTTAAATTTAAAAAAATTGTTAGAATATAATTTAACACTAGAATGAATTGACATTTTCGTATAAGATTTGGGTTATAAAATAAATTTTACCTGAAAACTATAAAATTTAAATTGTATTGAAATATGATTTAGCATTAGAATAAATTAACATTTCTGGTTAAAGTTTGGATTAAAATAAATTTTACCCGAAACTAAAGCTACTTATCGCAATTAATAAAAGTAACCGAAATTTTCAGATAAATGTGTTTTTTGTTTTCATCGAAAAGAAAAAGAATAAATGAACAATGGACTTGGGCTTGTACACTAGAGGACTTGTATCTATTTTATTTCCATGTATGGGAACGACGTCTTCTCTTCTTCATTCCCATAAAAACCCAAAAGATCATATTCTTTCTTTATAGAAATTCACGGAGAAGAAGAACAGAAAACAAAAACAAAAAATTCAAAGTCCGTTCCTTTTCTCCTCTGTGAATTCCACCGCAAAACCAAATAAAAAAAGTTCTCTTTTTAATTCTCTTTTGGTCTTAACTTGTGAGTCTCAAAGTCTGGTAATTTTTCCCCTGAAATTTTGGTGAAATTATGTGTCTTTTTGATCCTGCATCTGCTTTTAAGCTTTTTCTATTTGTTGATGATCCTTGATCGATGATCACGATCACGATCTCCAGAAAAAAAAAAGAGAATTTTGATTTTTTATCGTTTATGATTGTTGATGGTTCTGATCTGGGTTTGTCTAAGTGTTTTGTTTTTGAATCAGTTGTGAATCTAATGATCTTTGTTGTTTATAATTTTACGGGACTAAAAGTTTTGATGTAGATGATCTCTTTTGTGATCTTATTAGCTAAACATCATGAACAGCATTTTCTCTCCGCAAATTTCATCTCTAATTTAAGTCTTCAATCATCATCACCACCTAGCATTAAAGGTAGCTCTTTTACGACTCTTTGTATGTATATAATTGAAGTTTCTGACTATTATGATCACTGGAGTAAACAATGCAGTAGTTTAATGATGGGTTTTGGTGATTTTGCAGTGAGTTTTGGCCTCTGCAAAAAGCGCTGCAGTGTCTAATGGATACTACAACATCAAATGGTAGTAGTCCTGCTACGTTACAGCTCCATAGCATCGTGGAGAATCCAATCGCGACAATGGAGTTGTCATTTCCTTCATTTATGTGTCTTAAACGTCACTGCTTTGGGAATTCTGTTCCTGGAGAATTCCCTTTGGCTTATTGTCCTTCCATTGTCCTTCATGTGCTCACAACTTGTGATTTGGGTCCTCGGGACCTCGCGAAACTCGAGGCAAGTGATGCTTCTCTTGTTTTTTGATTCTGTCTTTCTCTGTGGATTGATGCTATCTGATTGGTTTTATCAATGTTTTCCTCAGGTGACATGCTCGTTCTTCAGGAAGCCGGCAAAATTTTCTCCCGACTTTAATCTTTCTATCTCAGAAGTTGCAGCATTCGACATATGCCAAAAGAGGGTGATATTTAAGCGTATGGGAGAGGAAGAACGCCAAGAAATAAAAAGGAGATGCGGAGGCTCGTGGAAGCTGGTTCTAAGGTTCTTGCTTGCTGGTGAATTAGGTTGCAGGCGGGAGAAATCGCAAGCACTTGCTGGTCCTGGTCATAGCATTGCCGTGACATCAAAGGGTGTTGTTTACTCTTTTGGATCCAACAGTTCAGGACAACTCGGACAGGGAATCACTCAAGACTCTTGGCAGCCTCAACCAATCAGGTTACTCATTTCTCTGGTGATTCAGTTTGGCCTAATATTCAGAAAGGTTTAGTTAATTGGAGGTACATTGTGTTGCAGATCACTTAGCGGGATCCGAATCATTCAGGCAGCTGTTGGCACTGATAGAACAATGTTAATCAGTGATGCTGGTGAAGTTTATGTCTTTGGAAAAGATTGTTTTGGCCAGGCCGGGTCAGAGGTCCAAGAAACTAAGTTAATCACAACTCCCCAGCTGGTCAAGTCCTTAACGGAAATTTTTGTGGTACAAGCCGCAATAGGAAATTACTTCACGGCGGTTTTGTCTAGAGAAGGTAGAGTCTATACATTATCATGGGGAAAAGGTGGGAGACTCGGTCACCAAACCGACCTTAACTGTATGTTGCCTCATCCTTTGTTGGGTGCCTTGGAGAACATCCCGGTCGTGCAAATTGCTGCTGGCTATTGCTATCTCCTTGCTCTAGCATGTCAACCTACTGGCATGTGAGTCCTTGTAACATCTCCGTTGCTCTTGGCTCAATTTATATGTGTTTAGTATTGCTATATTTCTTGGTTCTTTTTAGGTCGGTGTACTCTGTTGGATGTGGTTTGGGTGGGAAGCTTGGGCATGGTTCTACAACCAGTGAGAAACAGCCTCGCTTGATTGAGCAGTTTGGTCTTTTAAACATGCAACCAGTTATGATCGCAGCTGGGTCATGGCATGCTGCTGTAGTTGGAAGAGATGGGCGAGTCTGCACATGGGGTTGGGGCCGGTATGGCTGCTTAGGTCACGGAACCGAAGAATTAGAGTTGGTTCCTAAGGTTGTAGAAGGATTAAAAGATGTTAAAGCCGTGCACATCGCTACTGGAGATTACACAACTTTTGTTGTATCTGATGATGGTCAGGTTTACTCATTTGGCTGTGGCGAATCAGCCAATCTTGGACAGGTAAATGTGTGTGTTTTCTTGGTTTTGAGAATTGAGACTAATGGTCTTTTTGATATATCGGGATTTAGCAGGGTGATGATGATGAGAATACTCAGACACCGAAGCTGGTTTCGTCGTTGAAGGAGACCAAAGAGCGTGTGGTTCATGTGAGTTTGACAAACGCGGTGAATTGGACTGGTCATACATTTGCAATGACCGAGTCCGGTACACTCTATGCATTTGGAGCCGGGGACAGAGGACAGCTCGGGGTCGAGCTGGGCGATAACTTAACGGAAAGAGCGGAACCAGCGAAAGTTATCGGTATTGATCTTTCTTAGAGATTTGGAAAGAACAGAAAAACATCTTCTTAATTTAGGATTTTTCATCACCATTGATCTTGACTAATGTTTAAAGAAGTGGTTGTACAGGGTAACAGGAAGGTAATGACATTTCAAGTTGGTTATGGTTTCTTTTATTGGATTTGACCGTAGAAGGGAACAATTAATGTGTCTTTTGAAATTCAATTCTTGCTTGGACCTGAAAACTCTAGTGGGTGTATCACAGGCCCACTAGAATTGATTCGTGTTGCTCCAAAAGAAGGCAAACTCTCTACCCATTTACTAAGCCTTTTCTTATTTTTTGACTAAAACCTTAACCATTATAACAACAAAATCCACATTAGTGCTGTGTTTTGCTGAGAACTTCTCCGTATACACACTGTGATTGCTGAATTTTTGAACAAAAATTTCTTTGTGATTGAGAAGAAATGGAAGAAATACTTGGCATTTTGTCAAACCAAAAATGAAAAATATAACATGTCATAATTGTCATCCATCAAATGTCAATGTAACAACAGTTTATTTCTAATAATTGAATATCTATATTTTTTTTATCATGCAATAACCTTTTAGATTTTTTTTTAAAAAGTCAAAATTGTGACTTTTACGTAAATATCTTCATAAAAAAAACATGTTTCAGATTTTTTTTTTTTTTTTTTTTAAAAAAGGAACGCATATTTACCATTTGTAGAGGAATATAAAATTAATTGAATCACCCAAGAAAATGCTTATTTATAAAATAGAATAAATAGACTTAAAAGGAAAAAAAAATAGAAAACAGAGCATAGTTGTTAGCTTCATGACTGAGTCGGAGGAGATCTTCAAGCCGATGGGATGCTGAAAAAACAAAAGAATAAACCATATTCCGAACTGCTTTCTCAATAGCTCGAATGAAAAATGCAAAAGAGTGATGGTTATCTTTAGTGACGTTCATTTTTTTCCTTTCAAATGTGGCAAACCGTAGCTTGAAATGCTAGACGAAGAAGAATTAATTCTAAATTACGTTATGAGGAAGATTTAGCTGATTAAGTGTGTCATTCCAATCGGGCTGGTTCCTCATTGAACACATCCCCACAAATATGCAACCAAAGATTGTAGGAATAGGTGTAAACATTACAAAGATTAATCATTAGAGTGGGTGATTATACATTTATAGTTTTGTATTGATCTCATACTTTAATCACATGATCCAATTATTTGGCATTTGACATTTCCTAAAGTAAATATTTGAGTAATCAAAATTTCCCTTTCTGCTTTTATATTGTTGCATACGAGAATAGGAAGCTTTCGTATTTTTGATTTCATGTTAAACTCCAACCGAAACCCAAGTTTCATTCAATTGGCCAATCCCGTGATGGGTAAAATTGGCAAGGATTATAAAAATTATCCCCAAAGAAAATAGTGTAGTGTATAAGTCAATGATTATATAAAAAGCTATCATCATGATCGGCACATGGCTTCAGAAAGCCCATGTGACTCCTTTTGTGTCACCATTTTTTCAGGGCTTCTTATCTATTACTTAATAATGTCGACATACTATATATATATTTAATGGGTTGTATTTATGTATAGTTCGTTACTATTACTAATCTATGAACAGAATTAACATTCTATTATTCAGTAACAGAATATTGGTCTAATCATTTCTATTTCTCAATAACTAGAATGTACTTAAATATTTGTTTGGCCTGCTTGTCCAAGCCATCGCGTTCCGCGTTACGTATGTGGACGATGGACGACAAAAGGAAATAGAGTAAAAGCTAAATTTGATGTGCTTATATTTACGTACATGTTTCTCTTTGTATGTAGGACGAAAATTGAGATCACTTATTAAGCAAGGTGTCAAGTGCTTCACGAGTAGTGAGAGCTGTGACAAAGTGGCATACCATTCCATCATTGCGCAAGTCATCAACTATATCGTAGGTAGATTAAATTGTATCCATATGGATTTTAATTTCCTAACAAGATATCAATGTTCCATTCTTAGGTCTCTCATTTGATAGATTGGAAACAACATTTTCCTTCTGAGTTTTGATATCTCAGGTCTCTAATAACTTTTCTCGTTCTTCGTAATTTTAATACTCTAATACGTTTTTTTACCCAAGTTTGATTGGTGACCCAAGTGGAATGATTTAAAAATATACATGCTTTATATATATATATATATATATATATATATATATATTCCAGGCCAAGACCTACACTAATCCCCGAAACCCATGAAAATTCGGCGTTTTCTACCACTAAAATCGTTTACGGGTGGCCAAACTATGAAATGCTAGATTTTTTCTGATGTGTATGTACATTTGAGGAAAATCGATCCATAGCTACACCCACAAGGTTTTTTCAACAGTCACATATTTTATTTCGGTTCACATTTTCCATTCATATATTTTGCGATTGTGTAAAATGGATTAAAAATTAATTGTAAAACACACCATTCCCAAATAAAAAATAAAAAATTCCACTAAATCAAGCTTCATTCCACCATCTCATTCCGAAATTTTTGTTTCATTAATTTTCTACTATTATATCAGCTATAATATTTCATCATTGTATATAGCATTCATTTATATACTGAGCTAAGCTCATATCCTTCTTCATCCAAATTTTTCGATCATCTCTGATATTTGATCTCTTGATTCGTCGGAATATTTTCTGATCAATTTTATCAACTATCTTCCGCCTTTTTTATTTCTTATTCTTCAATCTGAAATCGAAATCTCAGATTTCTTGATTGATCTTTCATATTCGATCGATTCGAATTCAAATTCCACCTAATTTCTTTGGATTTGAGCTTCGATTATGCAGAAATGGGAAAGCGCAAATGCAATTCCAAATACCGAGCTAAATCTCTTGAGTCAGGAGCTCAGGAATCTCCGAAACTTGATGATATCTCTATATCGAAGATTCGTGATATTCAACCGCCTAAACTAGCTCATCGATCATTCGAGGTATCAGATTCTCCTGATAGCTTCACAGTCCGTATCATTTACTCGGTTCTGATTCTCCTGGCCTAGCTTTAGTTTCTGAGCAACTAGATGGTACAAACTATGGAACCTGGATAATTGCTATGAATATGAGCTTAGAAGCTAAGAACAAAATAGGATTTGTTGATGGATCTATATCAATGCCAACAGAGGATGATCCGTATTATAGGATATGGTGTCAATGTAACAGCATGGTGAAGTCATGGTTACTTAATAGTCTATCGAAGAAAATTTACTCTAGTGTGCTATATTTCAAGAATGCATCTGATGTTTGGAGAGACTTGTACACACGTTTTCACAAGTCCAATTTGCCAAGGATATATAAATTGCGACATCAACTCCAGTCCCTTCGTCAAGGAAGCACGGATCTGTCATCTTATCACACTCAATCACAAACATACTGGGAAGAACTATCTAATCTTCAAATTACAACATGTACAGTTGAAGGCTTATTAGCTGAAAGAGAGATCAATCGCATCATTGATTTTCTTATGGGATTAAATGACAGTTATGATCACATTCAGAGTCAAATTTTGATGAAGAAGATTCTTCCTACTATGTCTGAAGTTTATAACATTTTAGATCAAGAAGATTCACAGAGGACAACTAGGATTTCTTTCTCTCCATCTATTGAACCAACAGCTTTCCAAGTTGTTTCCAAACCATATTATGGAAGTCAAAAATCTAAGCTTATATGTTCTCATTGTGGCAGAGTTGGACATACTATGGATAAGTGTTATAAAGTTCATGGTTATCCTCCTGGTCTGACAACAAAGGGGAATGCTCAATATTCAACTCGAGATTTTAAGCCAATGACTGCATCTGCAAATATGGTTCACACTCTGTCTCAACCTGAAATGAGTCACAAACAATCTTCTGGTGTTAATCTGGTTTCTCCTACAGGAAATCATCCTAGTCAAGATGTTTGTGCATCACCAAACACACTCAGTGGTCAACCTAGTCAGTCACTCTCTCAAGAACAGATGCAACAAGTGATTGCTTTCTTTAATTCACAGCTCCATCATCAAAGTGTCACACCACAATCTCAAAATGGACTTCTTACCACTCCTTCAGTTGTATCATCTGCTTCTAAAGCGTCTGGTACATTTCTTCCTCTTTATTCTTTCTCTGTTCTTGGCATGTCTTCTATTTTATCTTCCGGAAAATGCTTTGATTTCTCAAGATTCATGGGTAATTGATTCAGGTGTCACACATCATGTATGTCATGATCGATCCCTTTTCACATTCTTAAAACCTCTTTTCAATACCTTTGTAACCTTACCAACTGGTAATTCTGAGAGCATTGTTGGTATAGGTCCCATTAAGCTTTGTGAAGATATTGTTTTACAAAACATGTTGTTGGTTCCCAATTTTCGGTTTAATTTGTTGAGTGTGAGTTCTTTGACTATAGACATTGATAGCTTGGTTAGTTTCACATCTACTGGTTGCTCTATACAGGATTTTACTCGGGCATTGATGATTGGCAAGGGTAGACGAGTTTTAAATCTTTATATCTTGTCTTCTTCCTGCTTTTTCTTTTACAGAAACTCAAATTGTCTGTTCTAGTGTCATTGATTCTAAAACTTGGCATGCTCTTTTAGGTCACCTTTCAATGTCTAAGATTGCTTATCTCTCTGATGTGTTAGCCATTAAGAAAAATAAAAATGCAGAACCTTTTCATTGTCATGTTTGTCATCAAGCAAAACAGAAAAGATTATCTTTCCCTTTTGATAATAAAATTAGTGATGAATCGTTTGATTTGGTACACATTGATGTTTGGGGTCCTTTTGCCATGACAACTCATGATGGTTACAAGTATTTTTTTTTACTATAGTTGATGACCATATTCGAGCAACCTGGGTCTATTTGCTGAAATCCAAGTCTGATGTTCTCACTGTTTTTCCTGAATTCATTACTTTAATAGAAAATCAATACAAGAAAACAATCAAGTCTGTTAGGTCTGACAATGCTCCTGAATTATCTTTTGCAAATCTTTACAAAAGCAAAGGTATCATTTCCTATCACTCTTGTCCTGAAACACCTCAAAAAAATTCCGTGGTTGAAAAAAAACATCAATACATTCTTAACATAGCTAGAGCTTTGCTTTTTCAATCAAATATTCATCGTTCTTATTGGGGAGATTGTGTATTAACAGCAGTCTTCTTGATAAATCGCTTACCCTCTCCCATTCTTAATAATAAAACACCATTTGAACTCTTAACATCAAAAGCCCCTGATTACAATTCTTTAAAAGCATTCGGTTGTCTTTGCTACAAAAGTACTTCGGTACAATCTCACACTAAATTCGATCCACGTGCTAAAACTTGTGTGTTTCTAGGTTATCCAACTGGTTTTAAATGGTATAAATTGCTTGATCTTGAAACTCATAGCATTTCCATTTCCAGGCATGTTATTTTTCATGAAACAATATATCCTTTTACTGATTCTACTCTTTTCGATTTGGTAAAAGCTTTCTTTCCAACTTATGCACACAATCATGATGATTTACATTCCGTATCATCACATTCTGATGAATCATTGCATGTGGCTTCTTCATCCTTTGATGCTAGTTTGCCTTTGGCTACTACATCGCATCGTCTTCGTACAAAACCTACTTATCTGCAGGACTATTTGTGCCAGTCAATTTATTCTTTCTATCTTCTTACTTCCTTCTTGTCTTATGACAAACTATCACCACTTCATCTTTCTTTTGTGAATTCAATCATCAATATCTCTGAACCACATTCCTATTTTGAGGAAAAGAAGTTCAAAGAATGGTGTGATGCTATGGATATGGAGTATGGTTCTTTAGAAGGTCTTGATACTTGGATTATTTGTTCTCTACCTGAGGGAAAGACAACAGTTGGCTGCAAATGGGTTTATAAACTCAAGCTGCATCAAGATGGTACTCTTGAAAGGTATAAAGCAAGATTAGTGGCTAAGGGATACACTCAGCAGGAAGGTATTGATTTTGTCGATACTTTCTCTCATGTGGCTAAGATGATCACTGTGAAAACTATTCTTGTTGTGGCTGCTAAGAAGAAATGGTTTCTACATCAACTTGACATTTCTAATGCCTTCTTGAATGGTGAGTTGGATGAGGAGATATATATGGACTTACCCCCTGGCTTTGCAGAACGAAAAGGAATTTCTCTTCCTTTAAATGTAGTTTTTCGTCTCAAGAAATCTATTTATGGTTTGAAACAGGTTTCGCGCCAATGGTTCATCAAGTTTTCATCGACTTTGATAAATCTGGGTTTTATAAAAATTCATGGAGATCACACTATGTTTCTTTGTTCCTCGACTGCGCATTTCATCCTTGTGTTAGTCTATGTTGACGATATCATCATTGCTAGCACAGATGAAGATTCAGTATTGACATTTGTAGAAAATCTGAAATCATGTTTCAAGCTAAGGGATTTGGGACAGCCTAAATATTTTTTGGGACTTGAGATAGCTAGGTCTGCTTCAGGGATATCTGTTTGTCAGCATAAGTACATCTTGGAAATGTTATCAGATGCTGGTTTAATGGGCTGTAAGCCTTCATCCATTCCAATGGACCCTAACATCAAACTTAGTGCTACGACTGGCGATTTGTTACCAATTGCAGAACCATATCGCTGTCTAGTGGGGAAGCTGATGTATCTCACGATTACACGCCCCGATATTTGTTTTGCTGTCAACAAGCTCTGCCAGTATTCATTAGCACCTCGAACCTCTCATCTTCACGCATCTCATCGAGTTCTCCATTATTTGAAAGGCTCCATTGGTATAGGTCTCTTTTATCCAGCTGATAATGATTTTCAGATCAAGGCTTTTTCTGATGCGGATTTGTCTAACTGTCTGGATACACGAAGATCAGTATCTGGTTCATGCATCTTTATTGGTCAATCACTTGTTTCCTGGAAGGCTAAGAAACAGCAAGTTGTCTCTCTTTCTTCCGCAGAATCTGAGTACCGATCCCTGTCTGATACTGGCAAAGAAGTGGTCTAGCTTTCTCGATTATTGCAGGACATTCATGTTACTTCATCTTTATGCCCTGTTCTTTACAGTGATAGTACATCTGCTCTTCACATTGCAAAGAATCCAGTTTTTCATGAAAGAACTAAGCACATTGAAGCTCAATGTCACTCCATCCGAAAAAAAGTTGAAGCTGGTGAATTGACATTACTCCATGTTCGCACATCAAACCAATTGGCTGATGCATTCACTAAACTTCTTTATCCCACTGTCTTTCATAGATTGATGTCCAAGATAGATATGATTAATATCCTGACACCATCTTGAGGGGGACTACCAGCTATAATATTTCATCATTGTATATAGCATTCATTTATATACAGAGATTAGTATGTATAGGCAAATATATACGATGTATAGTCAATAGTAGTTAGTATAAATACAACAATATAACAGTTTTTACAATTAATGAAGAAAACACTTTATACAAATATCTTCTGTTAGATTATGTGATTACGTTGCGTCTACAAATAAGTGCAAAAATTAAAATGTTGGAGCATAGCCAATAAAACTACGGCATTTTAGAAACTGGTGGCGTGAGAATGACCGATGACTAGAGATTGGAGGGCTGACGATGGAGGCCATGTTAATGCATGAACGGTCGAGATGAGAACCATGAATGCAGGGGTGTGTGGCCAGACCAAGGTCACATGGACTAACGTGCCCTTTTTATTCTCTTTTAAGTGATTGCCACGTCATCAACTGTTTCAAATCGAAACCCAAAATTGGTTTCCGATTATTGGATCTAAAACCGGTTCCGATGTGTCCTACGAAGTTGTACTTTTGTCAGAAACTAATTAAGTCATGAATAGTGTTAATTTCGTGAGTCAACAATAATTGGGTGGGATAATGGGTGGGTCCATTAATCAATCCATTCCCCGGCCCTAATTAACTCCTAATCATACAAAAAAATATATTGTCGATGTGGAAAGGGTAATTTCAGAAAACATAATTAGAGATTTTTAAATAGACCGACAAATGTAAACGATTGAGATTTTTTTTTTTTGAAAGCTATATAGTGTTTTAATATCACAAGTTTAACTGAGGGATGGTTCCAAAATAAATAAACGAAAGATAATAGACACGTGAATGTGATCTATAGCTAAAGGAAGCATGTATTACAGACAGTATACACGTCAGGAAAAAAAAAGAAAAATATAAAATATATATAACATATACATTCGTTGCAGGGTTTGTGGATTTCGTTTTACTACAAAAAGTGACCGTAAAGGTTTTATAGTAGCTGCCAAAGACAAAAGGTTAATTTATTATAGCATCCTACTTAGTACAGTTAACATTTCATAGATTTATGTCTTGTTTCATGTGAAATGTAACCCAAAATATAAGTATATATATTGCGAATGTATTCTCTTTCGTCTTATAGTCGTAGTTTAACATTGTATGTTTCTTTTTTTAGTTTAACATTTGTATGTTTATCAATGTAGTTATCATGAAGTTAACTATTGTCATTTTTTTTTGTCAAGCAGTAAACTATTGTCTTTATATTTATGAATCATAGAAGAAACAAAAAACTGTGATCATTAACGCACTAAACAATATAAACAATATATCGTACATGACATTTTTATTTTACATGTCAGTATGTCACTCGTGACAGACCATATATGCAACTAGCACGGCATTTTTCTATAGTATCAATGTATTTAATCTTATAGTTAACTATTATTAATTTATTAAACCACGTATGAAATTTTGTTTAGAAGGTATATAAAAATATATATATTTCTACGTTTAAAGGTACTTATGTGGTTTACATGTTAAACTGATAAGCATATGAATTTTTTTGTTATAGGATGAATATCTTATTAAACAGTATCATAGATTCATAATTTATAGAAGTGCAGCAAGTGCTCATCTGGTAATTACCAACTTCCACTTTCTAAGTTTTAGAATAACATTTGTACGTATCCGTTCTCTTTTGAATATAAATTCTCTATCACGCCCCTTAATGTTAGCCACAATTTTGCAACAAATTAAGCATTATTGTTTTATTACAAAAGTCTCCTTATATTAAGAGTTGCAAAACTTTTGTTTATCAATACATTTCTTCAAGGATGCATACTAATTATCCACTTGAGATGTGTGTATATGTGTTTAAAATATCAATGAAATTGACCAAAAATATTCGAACTTCAAAGTTGAGTTAATCTTTTTCTGTAGTCAAATTTTTTATACAATGCTGCTATCAGATTTAAATTAGGTGGCATAAGCACATCGGTGAATTTTAGAAAATGGTTAACTAAAGATTTTGACAAGTTATAGTAAAACATTAAATGAGGAAAAAAAGAAAGAAAGTAAAACAATAAAATTCAGAAGCTCACAAGAGCTCCCATAAATCAGTATAAAAATGAACCAAGTTAGTTTTGCTTTCAATTTGTCTATCACATTCCTATTCAACACGTAGGTATATTAAAAATATTTTCTACTTGTTAGTTTATATAAATCAAAGAATCTAAAAAGAGTGGGCCATTCACAATCAAAAACCCCGAAATCAAAGGGATGAGATTTCCCTATAAGAAGCCAACGCCTTGCTCACCATTTTCTCTCATTCACCAAACAAACAAACACATTATTCAAATCTCATAACCACATTACTAAGTAAAATCCTCTAGAGAGACAAAAATGAGAATGACACTTGTTCACTTGTCTCTCTCCATCTTCTCATGTCTCCTCCTTGTCTTAACTCCGACCTTCACTGCCTCCACTCCGGTCTCCGACCCTGAACTCATAGTTCAAGAAGTAAACGAGTGCGTAAAAATTAATTTTCCTATATCTTTAAAAATATACTATTATTGAACAAACCACAGTTTAACGTTGTTGTGTATATATTTGTAGGAAGATTAATGCGTCTAGGAGGAATCTAGGCGTGCTCTCATGTGGGACTGGAAATCCCATCGACGACTGTTGGAGATGCGACCAGAAATGGGAGAAAAACCGACAACGGCTAGCCGATTGCGCGATTGGATTTGGCAAACACGCAATCGGTGGCCGTGATGGCAAAATCTACGTGGTCATCGATCCTAGTGACAAAGATGCGGTTAACCCTAAACCCGGAACCCTAAGATATGCAGTGATTCAGGACGAGCCACTTTGGATCGTTTTCGCTCGTGACATGGTCATAAAACTTAAAGAAGAGTTGATCATGAACTCTTTCAAGACCATTGATGGCCGTGGAGTGAACGTCCACATTGCCGGCGGCGCGTGCATCACCGTTCAGTACGTGACCAACATCATCATCCACGGCATCAATATCCACGACTGCAAGAGAAGAGGAAATGCTTACGTTAGAGACTCGCCGTCGCATTATGGATGGAGGACTGCGTCTGACGGTGACGCCGTCTCTATTTTTGGTGGGTCCCATGTGTGGAGGATCATCTTCAAGCTATGCTAAGGCTTCAAGTTTGTCGGCTAGACCATCCTCATTGGTGGCTTCGGTGACGGCCAATGCTGGTGCACTCTTTTGTAGAAAAGGATCTCGATGTTAATTAATCTGATCCATCTTTTTAAAATTATATATATAATTCATCTAATTAATCCTTTTTAAAAAGACAAAAGGATGCATGTGTTGGTCCTGGTATGTCAATCTTTTTTTTGTTACCCTTTAATTTTTATTATGGGGAGGGTTAAAGTTGTACGATGGATTTGATGTGTATACTAAAGTAATATATGGATTCCCCTTGGACCAATGAGTTTCTTATAAACTTTTTGGAGTAGGGACCAATGTTATGTTTGTGGTGGGGGATATGTATAATTGTTACTAAGATTGTTGATTTTTTATATTGTAATAAAAGTAAATCAACAGATTAATTATCAACATCCGTGAGTTAACAGTTTTATGACAATGAAACAATATATTGTAATGTCACTACATTAAACCAAATTAAATCACGGGACATATGTTTGTGGCATAGTAAAGAATATATTCTCATCTCGTGGTTGACGTTGGTTATAGTGTAACATGGGTCATATCTAATTTTTGGATGACATTGACTTTGTCTGCCAAGATCTGTAATAAGTGTGTGGCTTCTTGAGTCTGACAAAACTAAAACAGAATCTACAGTAATTGGACTAGATCTGGATCTTGCTCTTGTCCTTGCGTTCCCGAGACGTGGCGTTGGACAATTATTGCAATAAATGATAAGGAACCAAAATCCAAATGAGGAGTTGCAGTTTTTCAAAGTGACTTAGGTTGTTCATTAAATGTGGCTTTATTCCAATTAATCATGTGACAAGAGCATATTGTAATTTGTAATGAGTTCAAAATTCAGGGATTCGAACTTAATTTTGAGTGCAATCCTTTTACTGTCTTCTTATAGGCCTAAACTAGTGTATTATTTTCTCAGCAACTTTGTCGGTGGAGCACTATTTTTATGTTTCTATTTTTCTTAATTTGAGATTTTGGGCTCATTTGGTAGCATGCGGATGTTTTTATTTATTTATTTTGGAATTAGGAATGGGACAGAAGTCACACAACCTTCACGTTTATCGTAACTTGTTCCGAGAAGAATCATGTTTCACTTCGAATATATATATATATATATATATATATATATCAATCCAAATTAAATTCAGTAATACAACACTCTTTAGAGTTTTTCAGTCACTTGCAACATTGTCAATATCCAAAAACCAAAATCATCAAAATTTGTTTTAACCAAACAAACAAACAAAGAAGTTTAATGAGCATTCATGAAAATTGTCGGCAGAAGACAAAAGGTACAGAACGTTATTTGACTTTCACGCATGTTAAAAAATTTAAACAGACCCACAAAAAACCTTCAATTTTCATCGCTTTGAATGGTTTTTACGTTACAAACCAATGATTCCTTAGCTCCATTAACGATCAATTTCAACCACCAACACTTCAATTTTCATCGCTTTGAATGGTTTTTACTTTTACACGAGGGATCAAAAAAACTCAATCCCTGAATCAATACACTCGAGTCTTCAAATGTTGAAAGCAAAACCGCAAGCTTAATAAATCAAAATCAGCACACTTGAATGTGGATTGTTCTTACACAAATCTGCTTGCAAATAAGGAAAAAGCCAAACATGATGGAGAAAGACGTCATCATTCAGAAATCAGATGGAGAAATGACATCATCAATCTTGAATATCATCTTAACCACTTGTGTTGCAAGTAAGATATGTTGCTGCTTTCCCATCAACGTTTCAAATACATTTTGCTCCCTCATATTGTTTCCTACGTCGTTGCAATTTATCTTGTAGAACGGAATATTCTTCTGAATATTCAACAACAAAACCCAACACTTAACACATCTTTCACAATAACAAAGCCAATAGTAACAAGATGAAAACTCGTTAACAACTTACCTTAATTTGCTGAGATTTTACAGCTGATAATGCTTCAATTGGCTGCAACCCACTGTTCTCTGCAAGAGCCATAGGGACAGAGTCCAAGGCTTCTGCAAACGCCCTGATAGCATACTGCATATAGAAACCACTATGTCTTAACCACTTAAGCTTGTGTATATATATGCCATAGAGAGAGTAGAGATATAGCTTATCTGTTCAACGCCATGGTACTTATCAGCAGCTGCATCAACAGCAAGAGAGCAGGCGATCTCAACTGCACCACCACCATATACAATTGAATTGTTACTCATGATATTTCATGCCACGCACAAAGCATCATGCATACTGCGTTTGGTTTCTTCTATCATCATCTGGTTACCTGCCACATTGCAAAGCAAATTATACGACCGATCAATTCTGCTGTATCCTGTCCAATCAATTTACTGTAGTGACATCTTATCTTCATTATGTATCTCTAGTCATCAGCTATTACAGACTCAACATAGAAAGTAATTATAAGAGAAGACGACATAGAAGAAGGATCAGTCAAGCGTATGTACCTCCACGAATGAACACGGTAACAGCTTTTGAATTAGCACAATGCTCAATGTACAGCATACGCTCTTTTGTTGTACCAAATGAATTCTGGCGAACCAAACCAGCCTAAACACAAGTTGAAATACAAAAATCTTTAAGATGGTGGAACATGTTATAGAACAGCCAAACGTTCTAATATCCCCTACTGAAAGTAATCCTACCTTCCCTAACTTCTCTGGGGTTAACTCCTGGAATCTTGGAACAATTCTCCCGCCTACAAAAATGACATAAATCCCATCTGCTCCAAATAGCTGATTAAGAAACTGAAAATGGCCATAGTTTGGGCAGCTGCTTTGAAATCTAAACTCACATGTGGCTATGGCGATAAGTTCTAACTCACCCCCGACCCATCTGACAGCGGGTAAATTCCTGTGCATCAATAGATGATTTGCCTCATCATCGAAACCCCATTGACAAATAACCAGTGTAGCACCAACATCCTGCAATTCAAAGACATAAGGATTATAATAACGAAAAAATGCATTGTGATGTAACCTAATACAAACATTGTTGGGTAGAAGGATGTACCTTGTACAATCTTAATAAGCTTAACAACTAATTGATCATGAAATAAGAAACTACAGTTACATTGTGACTCCCAAACTTAAAACCTACCTTGCACTTTTGCACCATCTCATCAAAATATTCATGTTCCTGCTTGTGCAAAGTCTCAAACTTCTCCATTGTGTCAATGTCCACCTTATGCTTTGTCTTTGGCTTCGGTGGCTCAAATGGGCAAGTCAAAATAACAATGTTGGCATCTGCAATTCGCTTTGGCGTCTGCGGATGGTTCATATCTTTGTCGACCAAAATACCATATATAAGCTCAGTGTCCTCTAGCTTACCCCCCCCCCCCCCCAACCTTTCCTTCTACCTTAATCAGATCCAAATTAACATATTTCCTCTCTAAATCAGCAACAACAAGAACGGCTTTCACAGCAATCTCAGCTAAACTGCGCTTGCATCGATTCACACTACAACACAAAACAACAGATAGTTAGAACAAACTTATACAAGCCGATCCATTAAGTCTTCAAGTAGATAATCAATCCTTACATCTTGGAGGATAGAGTAGTTATGCATTTTTGGTACTGTGTAAAACCCTAAATTGCTAGAAATAGCAGATCCGTAAATCAGATTGATTGAAAGAGCTAAATCAGATTGATCCGTAAGTGGGCTTTGAGCCCATGGTCCAATATATCTATTTTATTTTTTCTCGTATAACCTCATTCTCACTGTTAATAAGACTCGGAATCGATATGGTTGAAGCACTTTCTAGAGACTGGTATTGTAACTTGTAATAGTTGCGAATACTAAAACCCACACCTGATCAAGTTAGGATGAGTTAGTAAAATCAATAAGATTTGAAATCCTTTAACATAGGATTGAAGTATGCCTAGATGCTTCTAACAAGTCTCGTGAAGGGTGTCATCATAATCATCGGTTTGACCAATTAGCAAAAGTTTTGATGATCCGTTTCAATTACTCGTTTCATGCTTTTGTCAATTTTATTTTTAAAAGTTGAAAATCATATGATTATGAACATTCACATCAAATTATCTAACACAACACATATAAAAATCAGTTTACATATTATATTGGCTCCAAGTGAATAAGTGTAAAATAATTTACCAACTAGAAATTAGGTTTAAAAATATTATTTTGAAATTCAATTTTTTGCTCTTCTTAAATCACTCATGTGATGATGAATCAACAACGTGTTTTGTTTGTTTTGAATTAATTCTTAATTATTATTTTTTTCTTTTACTGAATTATCAAATATATGTAGATACTGTGAACAAAATAGATTTAAGGACTATATTCTTGTTATTATTATTTATGAGTTATACGAAAATATATAAAGATACAAGTTTATCTTGTTGAGCAAGAATTCTAAAACATTTTAATGGGTTAATAATGGGCATTTATCTAATAATAAATTATTCATAACATTCTTTTTTGGATGACCATTATATTAAGTTGGGATCTAATGTGTTTCAGATGGTGTCTCGTTAAAAAGTTTACTTGAAAAATCTAGTGAGAAAATTATAGTTAAGGGAAAAATAGTGCAATACGCATTTACTTCCCCTCATGAGTACATCACTGATTTTGGAGACAATATGATCCAGTCTTATTGAAATAACTTCTTGAAAGTAGTAGTTTGAAACGTCTTGGTAAATAGGTTTACAAAATCTTCACTTGAACGAATCTTCAGTCAACGTACATTGCTATTTTTCTGCAGTTCATAGGTCTCATAGGTGACTCATCTTGATTATTATCTTTTTGCTATTGGCGATCCCGTTAAAGTATGATAAACCTTTTAAATGAGTGATACACCTTCATCATTGGGATTACAACATTTTTCTTAGGTGTCTATCATTTGCGTGTTTTTTGTTGTCTCGTTAAAATCTTTTCATACAAAAACCATGATAAAAGAAAAGAGTACAACCACACATATAATCATATTCTTCTCCTGAAAGCATCATCTTCAGAATGTATTCTCTATTTTCTTGTAATTTCTCTAAACAAAGCATTAATAAACAAATGCTTATTGTTTTCATATAATCTATCAGTTATTGGACTTCCGATCCATAACATTCTTTACACATATAAATTATTTCTTTGTATATTTGAACTCCAAGCCAAATTTTTTTTACATATAATCTTCCAAACAGTCATCCACTTCTTCTAAGAGTTACTATTTTGCTATTCTTTTTGGCATACAAAATCACCTTTCAATAAATTGCTCAAGTAATATTTTAAGTATGGTACTTCAAGACCGGATACATGTGAGCATATCTTATGTAAAATTATGCAAGGATCTGTGATAAGATATCTTTGAACTATATGTTCAATTTAGGATACCTGAAGATAATCATATCTTTTCAAGGTTTTTTATCACATACTATTTGCATCATAATACTTGTAATAACTCTTCAAGAGTTTTGCTAATGTTCAAATTAAAGATCTCTTTTATATGAATAAATATCGTGAAAGTTGAGGACCGTGCAAAATTTGGGTATAGAATTCGTACATAATTCAAGTTATGCAAACCCATCATAATATTATTCGTGCAAAACACGATTCGTGCAAATTTCGGGGATCACCATATACAATATCTGTAAATTTTATGAAGACTCAGATTCATGCATAACTCGTGCAAAATCCGTTTTGCATTTTCCAGAAGAATATTATATCTCATCTTCTTTCATTATACACTCCACTGAATATGAAATCGTTGTTGGAGTTCTAATAAATCCACATACATCCTTATTGTTTCAATCAATATACTTTGCATAGTTCATAATGCACTCAATCATTATCTTAATCACCTTTAGTGAATGATGTCGAACATAGTCAATGAGTATGAATCTATGTATAAGAAATAATATCGTTTAGTTACTTCATGTAATTAAAGTTTATATTGAGCTGCTTTTGACATTTTTAAATCCTTATGACTGGTCCTAACAGTTTAAATATTTATGAGTTGCTTCTTGGCAGTTTAAATCTTTCTGGGGCTGCTACTACCAGTTTAAATCTTTGAGATTAAATAAAATCTATCTCTTATTGTCAGGCTGTTTAGGAACCTAATAGTATTGCATTCACCACATGAGAATTCCAGGTCTTTTCAAGAACCTTTATTAGTCTCTCATAAATTCATAATTTTTGTTCTTTTTGTCCCACTTGTTTTACACATTCAGGTGTACGAACTACTAGTCCAAACACTTATCTTTAATGATTGACCAATCAACAGTGTGTGTACACCTTTCAATAAACTTCTATATTGCAGTTTATGATCCTCAATTTTCATCTTTTACATCAACTGCTACATTGCATGCACAAATATTCAGACGTTGATTTGTTTCTCTGGTTCCATTCCAGACATGACTCAACTAGTTGAAATCTCTTATCATTATCATTACTAGATCCATAGATTTCTTTCTTTGCATGTCTATTGTCTCTTCTAGAGATCCTTAATACTCTACTACCTCGGTCTTGTTGTTTTTAATATCTGCTATTTTTCTTTTTTTAGGAGTTTTATCTTGGGAATCAATAAGTTTATCACACTTCATGCGCTCTTTAGACTTATCTGCAGTTGATAACATTCTTATATTTGGAGCACAACTGGTCTATATAATTTTATCACACTTTTCCTGTCAATGACAATTAATATGCTAAACTTTGTTAATGAATTATCTTTTGGACTTCTATTTAATATTACAAGGATCAAGATAATTTTATTATTTCTTTTCCACCTGTTTATTTTTTCACTCTTATATTAGAAATACTGACTCACTGAAATAAAAGTCTCCTCTTCAAGAGAGTTTCATATCCAACATACTTTCTTATAAACCATGCATATCTATACACATAGAATTTGTACTTACAGAATATATATAGACAGAGTAGATAGTTTGCATTGAGTTGGAGAGACACGACAAATCGGCCCATGAACTTTTGTGGTGAAAATGGGGAACACGACAATACGATCTATTGCACCCAAATACAAATTATATATATGATAACATACATCATGGCACCCAATTAATCGAAATTTGTGTTTTAGGTATAAAATCTAATTTCTTAATATAATAATGCAATTTTATAAACAACAAAAGACACTTTACAAATTATACTGGAGCGCTAATGAAACAAGATTTGATGATTTAAAAGGCAAAAAGAAACAAGTAAAACAAAGAATTATAATCAAATGTTGAACCAATGAGCAAAGAGTTCATCGTAGGAGATCAACCACAGCTTAATTGGAGATTGATTTATCGATGTGTAGTGATGCTGCACTTAGGACATGTGGATGACTATATTTGCATCGACTGCGCTTTCTCCATATGTGGCAAACTATGCTTGAAACACCAAACAAGACGGGATTAAGAAGCAGGGAGAAATGGTTTGGTAGTCAAAACGACTGACGAGTGTATTCCATTCACCGATGAAGAGAGAACCAATGATTATGTACGTGACAAAATGGACATTTGAAGAACAAATGTTTTGTTTTGACAACTATAGAGAACACAATTGCTTGAATTACCTCTTCTCCATCTAGCCATCTGGTCACAAACGTGATTACTAACAAGTCCTTCCATTTGCATCTGTTGGGAATGCATTAGCACAAAACTATCTAGATTATCAAAATTAAAGTCCAAAATTTATATATATATATATTTTAAAACATGGCAAATAAGGATCCAATTTTTGTAAAAACTGTTATATGAAAAGTTATTTTCTTTAGCTCATGGTCCTTCTAACCATTAAATAGGGCCTGATTACTGATTAGTATTTGCTCCCAAGTGGCAGTCAAGGAGAAAACTGGAAGGTAATTGGAAAGTTTATGTTGTTAAAAGAAATATTTGCTGACTGATTTTAAAGGGAGGCGGACTCCATTAAATCGTTTACATCATTAATCTAAAATTTTGTTATGTTCTTCTCATGATATTAACAATCATATCTACAGTTTGTATATAATTCAGTCTAAATTTGTCTCTATATAAAAAAATCATATCTTGAACCAAAAAGAAAGAAAAAATTACATATCATTCTCCCACAACTATACATTAATAAAACAAAAAACCTAATACAAAATAAATATACAAATTACCCGTTCGGTAGACAACTATCAACTGTTATTAACTAGAAAATCTTTTAACATTTTTATCCACATTTTCTTCAATCCTTTTTAATCTTTCTTTTTTCTAAACCTCAAAAGAAATCTTGAACCATTTTGTTTTAGGTGGTCGTCAATCATATTGATACACTATTACCTTCCAGTTTTCAACTTATACAAGGCGGATTCCATGTAGGGTTGGGCAAAATCGGAAATTAGTAATTTTTACAAAATAAAACAAATAAAAAAAAATTAATATCCATTAATAAAGATTAAATCACAAATTCTAATTTTCAAAAGGCAAATTTTCACTACCCCGATATATATATATAATATTGATTATATTTATATTTATATGTAAAGTTTATGAATTTTTATTCATCAAATTTATTTATTCAAATATCAAAGTTTAATAAATTAAAAATAAAAAATATATTATTATTAAATGTTTTCATTTAAAAAATATTTTTGGTCAAACCTCGTTTTATAGATTTTTTTCAATATTGAAAAGAGTATTTGTTCATAAAATATGATAACAAGCCATCTTGACCAAACAAACATCAACATGTAAGCAAATAAAAACAACAAAAATAGATAGCGGCAATTAAAACAATTGCGTTAGTAATGTCGTGGAAATGACATCTAAACTCGATGTCGATAGAGCTGAAAAGTGAGACAAAGTCTTGCGAATTGGAGAACACATATATTGATCTAACTCCCTATATTGAAATAGCAGCAAATGCACAATTAACAATTACATAAACGGTTACAAAAACTGAAGCGATTAAACAACATTTTTGTTGAACATTTACTAAGAACAGAGACTGCAGTAACTGTATCCTTCAACAGAAAGTTCCCTACAACAAACCCACCCAAAACAAGTGATAAACTTGGGAGGAAAAAAAATTCCATAGAAGAGGACATGGGACAATAAATGTCCAACAAACCCCCGATTAGCAGAAAAAGTGGAAATATCATGCATGAAAACCTCCAGCTGCCACAACAGGAGAGAAAAAGACTTGAGTACACCAAGAACTGACCTGCATACTGCAGTTAAAAACTGTATATTGTAGTAATAGATCGCACCAAGGCGATAGAGCCATAAGAGGGCATAATTGTGGAACCAAAAGTATTTGAAACCACTAGCAATGGAAAATCTATACTTGACATTCCCAAAACCAGAGCCATCAACTCAGCCCAAATATGATAACATTCCACAAAAAGAAAGTCAGAAGACGAGGAGCAAGAGCATACTTGGAGAAATGGAGATGAGGAGAGCTGTTTGTCATGGTTAGAAAAGGGATGGTGGTCATCAAATGAGGAGGAAGCATTGGTGGTCTTCAAACGAGGAATAATTGACGAATCTGGAGGGTCCGGCGGACCATGAGGTTCTGGTGGCTTGAGATCAGACAACAACAGAGATTGCATCTCTCGGAGATTAAAGACAAAGTTGAGGTGAATCATCCAAACCACATAAGTGACAGGAGAAAATTGATATATCACTGAGCCAAGATCATTAGCCATAGAGATGCATAGTGAAGCCGAAAGAAGAGCAAAAGATCTCTCCAGTGGTGTGGACCAAACGATGGAGAGCTTGAGAAAGAAGCCACTGCGGAGGAAACCTGATGACGTTGAACCATCTTGAAGACACCGTGTTTAGGCTTTGTGCATGGAGTCTATGATATTCATAAAAGTCTTTAAAAAAATATTTTAATAATATTTTATTTAATTTTATTATTTTTTAAATATTATATTATTAAATAAATAATGAACCAGTAATATTGTGACATGTGGCATACACAGTTTCTAAAATTTATTGAGACAATCTTTAAGAACATCCTCAGCGCTGATATTTCTATGGATTCTTAAGTAATAAAAAATAAAAAAGTATTCAAAAGTATAGAAATCTATTAAGATTGGTACAGTAGTCTCTATTATAAGAGACGGTTCATCAATTATTTTTGCTCAGTGATTGGTCCAACAATTATTTTATAATTTAATATTTAAATAAATAATTGAATTAAATACAAACTGTTAAAATAATATATATTTAAAGATTCATATTGGTCTCACCGATGTGGATGGTCTTAAGTTTCTTCCCATTGAGACTATTTTAGATGAAAATTTTATAACTTTTATTTTTTTCTATTTTTTATTAGATGAGACTTATAAATTTCATCATTGAAGATGTTTTAAGCAGAATTCAAACAAGAGGCTTAAGGCCACAACTTTTGGAGGGACCAAGACATGTAATTTGATTTGTGATTTAGCATTTTCGAGGTTGCACGTTCGATAGACATGTAGGTATGAATGCTTTTGAAACAGAAGGATCAATCGTGAAAGTGATTATATTATTCATTTGTAAAACTCTTTCAATGTGTAAATAAAAAGACGTGAAAAGAATACACTAAAATATGGTTTCTAGTTCTATACAGTGAAAAAGAAACCCAAAACTTTGAAAACTAATCAAAAACTTAAAAACAATACCAAACTCTAAGAATAGAAAAAAAAAAGGAACTCTTTCCATTCAAATCCTTTGTTCCATTAGAAACTTGATCGGTGTTTTCTACTTAGTTTAGCCAACAATAAACACGGATAAGAAACAGGATGATCTGTGCATGAACACGAAATCCAAAATACATAGTTACAGTACCAAGTTGAGGAAGACAAAAGCAGAGCAAAATGCTGATACTTCTCCACTAGTATTTTCCATTAGTTGAAAGAAGAAGAACAAAGTCGCCATTATTTTCATGATCATCCCACATTCAAAAGCATATATTGTACTGTCGTTTTATGCAAACTCAATTTTGATCCATAACAGTAAACAAAAAAATGTGAAGGAGAAGTGAATTGACATGATTAGAAAGCCAAATCCTCAACTGAAGAAGAACATCTCAAGCAAGAGGATCCTCTTCTCTAGCCTTCCGCAGCAGCTCTGCTCTAACTCGCCTTACCTCCGCTTCCTTCTCCATTCTTTCTTGCTGCCACATATATACAGTTTTGTTATCAGATTTACTATTTAACTCAAAGAAGAACTTATCAATGAACAGTTTCATATCCATTATCACTACTTAATCAAGATCAATCACAATCTCTATTTGTGCTTTCACAGCAAAAACAATCATAAGTTAAGCTTGTAGCTTCTAATCATAACTCTCAAAGTCTAATCAAGTGTCAAACGAAACACATAGCCCAATTCATCTCCATAATGAAGTGCTCTATTCAAGGTAAAGCTTCGAGTTAAGGCTATAGGAACTTTGCAGAGAGTGATAAACACAACGCCATTGAAACAAAACCAACCTTCTATGGCAATGTATCATCAAATCAACATTTAAAATGTCATTCAAATTGATGCAAATGATAAATGAACAAAAGATTCATTTCTTAAAACTGAGAAATACGATTAACCTTACGATAAATTATACAAATTCGTTAGCCTAGGGTTTGACCTGAATCCCAAATCAAAGTGTTACATAAACTCGATATCGAAGAAATTCATACAATTGACGCCAAAATTATGACAGAAAAGAGTCAAATTTCAAGATAGAGATGATTGAGGAACAGAATCGAACCTTCTCGTCTTGATGAAGAGCGATCCACACATGAACTTTGTCCATGGATTGCCAAAAGGCGAAAGCGGCTAATGTCATGCCAAAGTAGGTCAAAACCTTCACCATTGTTATCGTCGGCTGATATTTCTTTCGCCGTAAGCTCCTCCTTCCGCTGATTTCTCGGCGTCGTTTCCCAGAACAGAGAAGAGTCGTAGATCGGGATTGAAGCCCTGGATGATGTTGTTGGTGTTACGAGACCAGATCTAGTGCGGAAAGATACACCTTACTACTGTGTCACCAATCGCAGATTGGATTGTAAATACCACGTGTCTTGTAGGCCATTATTGATTTATCATTTACTTTAGGCCTGCACTGCAAGGCTGCAACTTCGTTTTTTTTTCCGGTTTAAACCGTTTGGGTAGTTCGGTTTTTTGGATATTTTGGTTAAGAGTTACGGTTTTCAAAATTAACCGAACAAAAAAATCAATTCATATTGGTTTGGTTATCGGTTAATTTGATTTGGTTATCGGTTAATTTGATTTGGTTACTCGATTAAAGTTCGTACAAAAATTGGTTCGGTTCGAGTACTAATTTAAAAGAGACTTGGGTATAAATTTGGTTAAAATTGGTTAAAAAAATTAGAAAAAATTAACAAAAAAAAACGGTTAACTGTTCAACCGAACCAAACAGATAACCTGGAACTAATATTCATTAATGAAAATTTTCTGTAGTTACTAAAAAACATGAATATATGAATAAAGTCGAAAAGGCATAAATATTAAAATGCTAAACAATATTGATAATTTATGAAATAAGTATATATTAGCTGCCTAAAACGAAAGGCTATCATGCATTTTTAAAATATGAAGTTTTACTGTTAGAAGACGTCGTCAATGGATGAAACTTAGGAGAGAGAGAACGTGATTCAGTTGGCGATTTTCTCTTTACACCTGTTCACCGTAAACTGCTATCTCTCATTCAAAAAGAGTGAATTTTGCCGATTATCGTCGGTTATGTCGGATCTCACTTTGATTTTCTAAGTGATATCGAGTGAAGAGATGACGACTTCATGGATAATTTCTCTCATTTTCGTTGTGTCTCTTCCTTCATTCTTTGTGTTGGTTTGGTATAATCATATTTTTCTTTTTATGGAGCTTTTTTTTTCGGACGACAAATCCGTCTCCAATGTTCAAGTTTAAAAGACGTATTGGGAGATTTGGTGGATTCCAACAAACGTTTCGCGTTTCCCCCCAAATTCCTACTCCAAATCTATAACTTTTGACTCCGACAAAATCTAAACTAATTGAGAATCCAAACTTTGATTTTTCGTTTACTTCTAATGAATTCTTATAAAGAAGAAAATGTTAAGTCAAAAGCAGGTTTTTTGTGGTTGTCTTCACTGACATTAAATGCCGGTTCTTTGTGGTTTTTTTACGTTGGTATAAATTTGGTTGGATTTGGTTAAAATTGATTAAAATTAGAAAATTTTAACAAAAAAACGGTTAACTATTCAACCGAACCAAACCGATAACTGGAACTAATATTCATTAATGAAAATTTTCTGTAGTTACTAAAAGCATGAATAAAGTTGAAAAGGCATAAATATTCAAATGATGAACAATATTGATGATTTATGAAATAAGTATATTATTAGCTGCCTGAAACGAAAGGCTATGATATAGAGCTTCAACTCAAGTAAGACGACCAACCCTTGTGTTTACTGTAATCGAAATCAATGAGTTTCGTAACTTCTTCAATTAAGCAATCCGATTTCGATGATTCACTTCGCCTGAGTTTGGATCGTTTGATACTTTCTAATCGGAGCCAGAAGAGCTGGTGCACTGTATGTGACTGAACAAGATTGAGCTCTCTTCCATGGCTATTATTTGTTCCTCTCGTCTCCTTTGATTACTGAGGTAAATCAGCTCAATTTGAAACCCTAGATTTTGAATTTTTCTTGCTAGTGACAGAAATTCGTCAACCCAATCCAAATTTTCACTTCCAATATGCATATTTCTCTTCCTTGTTTCACCTGATTCGTGGAATTGAGAAAGAGTCTCATCACAATCCAATAAAAAAGAATGAAATTTTTTGACATTTTGGATGATAAACTTTACCCATGTCTCAAATGCTTGATGAATGCCATCAAGCAAGAGCTGCATTGATAATCCATTATCTTCTTCCCAAAGCTCATCTTCTCTAGAAACTGAAAATGGACATGCTTTCAGACCCCATATCAACACCATATCCATGGCATTCATGTTCACAATCTTCCCATTAGAGTCCATCACCACCACTATTGCTTCGTCATTTCGAAATAGCCATTCTTTTCTTAGAAAATTCATTACTTTGGAGTTCATTAACCATGGTTGCCTTACTCAGATCCATGGTAGGGAATTGGAGTAGAAATTGAAGATTTCTTTCTCTTCGTTTGTCCATTTTTGAGATGATGGTATTGGAATCCATATGATCTTGTAGTATCGTTCTGTGTTGGTGTTGGATGGGTGATCATATAACTGTTGAAGCAGGAAGAATAGTGGCTCTACGGGTGGCTTTGATATTAGCAGCAGTGTTATCTTTTCTTTCAGCTCGGTTATACTTATCTGTCATTGGATGATAAAGAATATTTAATCAAATGAATAATGCATTTGCAAAGGTAAAATCAAGGAACAAGTGGTCATGTTCACTTATGAAAGGTAAAAGAATCAGTCTAGGTATTATCATACTGAATTATGCATCTCATCTTTATGGTAACTGTGCTGAGATGTATGTAGAGGATGAACATTTTAAGTAAAAGATCAAAAATAAAGAAGAAGGGACATGGAAGAAAGAAAAGGATGGTTCTTTGTACCTGTATGGAGTATTGTTGAAGCTGCAAATCATCTTGGTGAGAAAAAAGTAGGTGGAGTACCTCTTGGTTGTCTTGATGAGTCCCTGTGTTAATGTTTTTAAGCCGTTGATTGATTTCTTCCTCTTTAGACATAACAATAGCAAAGCACAACATTAGAGATGAGTTTTGCTTTTAACAGAAGCTGTGCTTTTGGAACTTAATATCAGAACATTTGAAAGTTACCTATTTGTATGCTGCACTTTTCTACCTGCTTGTTGAGGAGGATGTGTATGTTGAGCAATTGATATCCCAAACTAGAAAGTTCTCCTGCTTCTCTTCTTGATTCCGTTGAAAGTTGCCTTGCTGCTTTCCTTGATTCCGTTGCCTAAGTATTTTAGAGAATTCCTAGCCATGAGAAAACTCTTGGCTGCTAATATGCTTGAAACAATTTCTGGGTGTTGTTTTTCGTTTTGTCGGGAAGATAGAAGAAGGGTGTAATTTTGTACCTCCTGGGTCTGCTTGAAATAATGGACCTGCTGCAGGCATGCAAGTGCACTTTTGCAAACCCGGTAAGTAGCGAGATAGATGTTAGACAAGGCTTCTCCCACAATGTTGTTGTCGCGTTACTTGTTTAAATGGAAGTCTTTCAAATTTAATGAGGCATTTGGTTACAGCCACCATGGCTTTAACAAGCAAGCTTAGAGACTTCAACCATGGTCTGAACTTGGTTCTCTCAATAGGCAACTGGTTGAGTGTTGCAATTGATGCTGCGACGGGATCACAAAAGGCTAGATGAATTGGTAGAAATAGTCCTCCATATGCTGTAGCAAGGGCTCCTAGTACTAACACAGCTTTTGCATCCCATCTGTATTCTTTCAGAAGTTCAAACAAAACCATTGTTCTTGCTTGGATATCTTTGTCCCCAATGCATGGACTAAGCATCTGCAACCTCAAGATTTTCAAGATTTCCCGGCTCCATGAACTTTAACAGGAAGAATTGATTTGAGAAGAAAGGATGATCAGTACCTGAATGGAGATTCTGGAGATAGCATATGGTAGTGTTTCCTTTGAGGCATAAACTTCAATGTTGGTTATACAATTCTCTGTCATTAATGGCCTCGAAACCTGAAAATTTGGTGGCATTGTTATTGGCAAGCATCTAGAAAAGTGTTTTGAAGTTTTGAACCCCAGGGGATTGAAAGGAGAGCTCACATTATTTTGCAAAACAAAGCTCAAGATGGTTTCGACTTCTTGAAGCAGCATTTGGGAATCAATCCAGCGACCATCTGGATCATGGCTTCGAAGTAGCTGCTCAACAATGATGTCTTGATTCAGAGCAGAGATGTCGCTTCGGAAATTCATGGTAATGGTTGTGTTGAAAACACTCTACTTTTAATTTGTATTTACTAACCACAAAGGATATTTGTCTCTCGGCTTGTGTGATAAGACATTAGTACGGTCCCTGAAACTGAAGATTGTTGAGCAATCTGACTGGAATCTTATTCAAATACTCCAAACATGGCTTTATCCCCCTTTTTTTTTTCATTTTCAAACTCTTTTTCACTGTGAGAACACTATTCACTGTGGTCATCTTCTTCATATGAATAACACTTTTTACTATTCACGACTCCACTTGAGATATCTTTGATTACGACTTATATAGATACCATTCAAGATATGTCAATTATGGTTGGGAAAACAGGACCAATTGGGCTGCTGTGTTAAAGACTAGAGGTTTCAGACAAGAAAGGTATATATGTTTTTTTTGATACATGTGTACATCATACATCATGGGACCATTCAAGGTTATTCAGTAAAAATCTGTTACAGCAAAGCAAGAATCATTTATTTACAAGAGAGTCTGCTGTGTGTTTTTTTTCATGTGCTTTGAGAATGCAAAACTGACAACAGAATATCTACAAACCCTTTGAAACGAGCCATGATTGATCGAACATCACTCGCTGCGCTATCCTGCTCAAAGTAAAACAAATGCTGGTAATATCTGGTGAGATCAAGTAGGGATGATGTTGGCTCTGAAAGATCTCAGATCACCTCGGGTTCCTTCAGTTCTTGAGAGAGTTATCTTAGTACAGCTTGATACGAACCGTGATTGAGCTACGGCAAATGGGGCAAACATTGAGGTCTTCCCCACATTCTGAGCAAGTCTGATGAGTAAACAAAGAAAAGTTAACGATTTTGTTTGAAATATGATCCTTTAGGTAACTCGGGGATAGTTTTAGACTGGATATTCACCTGATGGCCACAATTGAAAGCCATGTTCTTTGGAATCACTAGACATACCGGGCAGACCTGCTGAAGTTCGTCCAACAAAAACATGTGAATAGCCGGAAAAAGATGATCAATGCATTTTTCTTTCTTTCTTTGTAAATCATACCTGGCCCTCATTGTTACGAGCAGTTGAAGGTGGTGCAGAGGAAACACCACTATCATATGGTCTGTTTTGAAGGCTGGTTGATCGAGAAGTTCTTGAGCTGTTGCGCATAGATTGAGCTGCGTAAGTTGGTGGTGGAAGCGCAATCCTGTTTGGACAATGTCCAGTTCTTTGTCTGTGGATTCGAAACGAGGAAAGAAATTAATGGTTATTGAGATCAGTTCATAAAAAACTGCAGTGATGCACTAATAATATATCTGAAACTACTTACCCGAGTAAGCCTAGCTCAAGGGTGGCTTTATACTGAGAAGGGATCTCCATCAAGGCCGAAAGCGCAAATTCTGCCTCTTTTCTAGCTGGATCAGTGTTCTTTGACATAATATCCGTGAAATTCACAAACTGAAAGGATTTAAATTTCAAAAGAAAGACTTATTAAATTGATTCATTTGCCAGGTATCTACACTATTGCAGAGCTTATTGTATTAACCTGGAAGTTGTCAAAGGCGCGAGCGGGGATGTTGTCATCAAACTGTCTCATGGTGTCCCAAGGACCATCTCCAACACCAACAAGAACTATTGACAAAGGATATTCACTGCAACAGAATCCATAAAAAGGTTAAACTCGGTTTGAAACTGGATTTTCCTCAAAAGAGAGAGAGAGTATTGATTACCTTGCTCTAACAATGGCATCAATGGTCTGCTGCTCTTGTGGACTAACTCCATCACTTTCTGTATCAACACTTCTTGTCACCTGTCACAATTGGTAACTATATAAATGTCTGCAAATGAACATAACTGACGCCAAATATATACAAAACGGTTCCAATCTTTACCTGTCCATCAGCGATGATGAGAAGAACATGGTACTGGCCACCACTTTCTTCCACAATTGTCATGGCCCTTTCAATGATAGGTGCAAAAGATGTTGGACCTGTTACAGAACCAAAAAAAAAATATCAGCAAAAAGTAAGAGCAAGAGTCAGAACACAAGCAGAAGAAACAGGCTTCACTCAACCTGCAAGGCGGAGCTGAGGAACGATGTCTCTGTAACACATGAGGACTTCTTCAAACCCATTACAAAATGTATCATCAGGATTGAAACTAAAGACATCCTGATCATGTGTTGTAGCTGCACAGTCAAAACCAACTTTAATATCTCTAATCACAGACTAAACAACAGTTATATAAGAAAAAAGACCGAGATATAACAGTTATTTACCATCTCCAAATCCATAAAAGGGGATCAAATTATCCTCATCAAAGACCGACAAAGTCTTTCCTATGATTGAAATAGCTTGCTGGTAAGGGTTTGGAGTTGTTCCAATATAATGCAGACTCCTCCTACCAAATGATCTCGCCCCTAAATCAATTAACTCAAGTCAGCTTTCAGATGAAAGCAACCTAGACTCAAACATAGAGATAACTTCTCTAACCTGTCCACTCGTTGCTCTTAGTGACATCTACACCAACAATCAAATTCGAAGACTCCAAACCAGCATGTGAAAGAGCAGCTGTAACCTATAAGAGAAAGAAATCAACAAAATACCAATAGGGAAATTCACAAAACCAACACAACAACATAAGTGATAGATTCTATGATCAAACCTCATCAATGGAACGGTAATTATCAGCAATGCGAGAATACTTCCTCTCAAGATACTTCTGATTTTGCCTCCCAGAATTGTAGGAAGAGAGAGGACTCGCAGATGGATGATTTGGTGTGTGATAGACACTGTTCTGATCTCCATAATGTCCCCTAGCTGAAGAAGAAGAGCTCCCAGATAAACTACGATCATACCTCCGACCACTTCCACTTCTATTCGGATCTTTTGAGCTACTTCCACCCATCACAGATAACCAAACCCACAACGGCTTAGAAAACAATCGCCTGCAACAATTCAAGCATACGTCAAAATTCAGATTACTCAATAACAACAATAACCTTTCTTTATATCAAATCATACACAAAGTCACAAGATTTTACATATGAGAGTTTATCGACTTTTTAAACAGATCCCAATTTTGTTTTTTTCATCAAAGTCTTGTCCTTTTACTTTGTTTAAACATGTTTGAATCAGTAAGTTTAATATTCATTACATAATTAAACTAATAATATCAAACAGTTGCTTTCACCGTGAAATACAAGGAAACTCTGAGATTGTTTCCGGCGATAAATGATAAATTAAGAGGAAAACCCAAAACGGAAAATTACAGGAAACGAGGGATTATAAGTTGACTGATTCAAAATATTGCTTTCGAAACTTCCATTGGGGTTTAAACTAATCGTGAGAGAAAAAGACGTTACCTTTCAATTGAATCTGCTCAAAGGATTTCTTGTGAAGTTGCTTTTTTTTCAGTAGAGATAGATTTATTTACAAAATACAATTTGTGCCATTTATGTACGTATCTATTTCAGAAAAATATATATATCTTTGTCTTTTTAAGTCGATATTCGCTTGACCAATAATGTATCTTGGATTTGGGATTTTGTGTTTTCCTAATTGATTCTCAGTTCAAAATTTCTAAAGAATGTAGCGGGGGGGAAAATGCATCTTTTTTTGTTGACAGCAAACAAAAAGATGCATTTATTTAGGAAATAAATCCTTATTCCTATACATAAAAATGAAAGGTTGAATCACTATTATGGAGTTAGATTTATACCTATTTTGAAAATCTATTTTATAAAAGAAAAATTCCGTAAAAATACACCAACTATTTATCGATTTCCATAAAATAGACAAACTTTTAAATTGTATCCATTTTTCTTGTGTTAAATGTTAAATGGATACAATTTAAAAGTTTGTGTATTATAACGGAAGAAAAAATTAATTTATGTATTTTTTTGGGTATCCACAAAATTTGTGTATTTCTATGAAAATCGATAAATAGTTGGTGTATTTTAAGGAATTTTCTATTTATAAACTACTAAAGATGCATTTTATTTACGAAATAAATCCTTATTCATGTATATAAACAATGAAGGACTTGAGCAATTTTAATCACTATTATGGAGTTAGATTTATAGTTTGAATATCTATTTTATAAACTATTTAAAAAGGTGCATTTATTTAGGCAATAAATCCTTTTTCCTGTATTATTAATATGAAGTTATATTTATATTTTGAAATTCTATTTTATAGTTGGATATGATTTCCATCTAAAAAAACCCTTGCTGCCACTAGAGATTTTTGAGATGATTTCTAAGTTGGTTCCCCGGCGGTGTGGCTTCTCGCGGAAATGTGGAAGGGTGTTTAGAGAGTTGATTTCAGGTTCGTTCTCTTACATTCAGTTTGTTTAAACCGACTTTTAGTTTGACATCTATTGGTTTCTCATGTGGTGGATGATCGGCTTCCTTTCCAGCAATTGTCAGTTTCTGTTTTATAACGTTTCATCGGCTTGTTTTGCCATGAGTCGGCTTCTTCAGCGATTTATGGCTAGTTTTGATCTAGAATTTCACCTTTTTGTTTTTTGGTGTCTCGTCTACCTTTAGGTCCGGATTTTGTCCGGCTTTAATATTTTTTTCTATTTTCAATCGATTTCATTCGTGTCGGTTTGATTGGTTTTGATTGCGTTTTTCTACATATATCTAATTGCATAATTCTATAATCTTCTTTTGTTTAAAAAAATTATTTAATTTTTCAAATTTATCGTTTTATTTTTTAAAAAAGGATCGAAATTGTGGATCGGAGTCCTTGGTTTGTATTAACGCAACTAAGGTTGTTTGGTTTTTGAACATTTGAAATCGATTTGCTTTTTCCTATTTTTGTTGTTCGTGGAAGTCATGTCGACTTAATCTTCTCTGTTAATATACAGTGCCTGTTTTGGAACCAATTGTTCTAGAAGTTACTTAATTTGTAGATTAGAAGATGAATCTTGGTTGAGGTTATGTGAAATTGGTTGCAGTTTGAAGAATTGGAGTAAGAAGATGGATCGTATTGCCAATAGTATTACAAATAATAGAAGATTCCAGTCTTATTTAATTTTGAGAGATCCTAGTAGTTTTAATCAATTATTAAAGACGGGAGTCATTTTTAGCACTTTTGTTATGTTTATTATTTTAATGTTGTTTCTAACAGTTATGCTCTGTTTTTCTTTTATTTTGATAATATGTTTATTCACTCTTTAATGAAATTTTATTTGAAACACAGCCCAAAAAAAAACCTATTTTATATTGAAAAGTCGCTAAGTGGTATGGGCTTATTCTGTATCTGATGGTCCCTCCCCTGCTCATGGTTTGAACTCTTCTCCTGTATTTGCAAACTTATCATACAAATGTCAATAGGTCAATTCCTCGGCATATTAGAAGACTTTCTCCATGGACTCTTTGGAGATTATGGAAAAACATAAAGAAGTTACTCTTTGAAGGGATAAGATTCAGCCTTATAAAAATCAGAGAATAAGCTGAACTTTGGTTTATTTCTCGTCCTACAACAAAGCTATGAGAATGAGGACAGTGTACTGATCATGAATGAAAAACATATATGGGAGCCACTGCCTTTAATTTGGCTCAAATGCAATATTGGTGCTTGCTGGTCAAAAAAAAAAAAAAAGAAGAAGATTGGAGGATGTGCTTGGGGTTTTAGATGAAATTTTAGTAATCTCAATAGTAAAGATGAAATTAACTTCCAAAGCATTTTCTAGGCAATTCAAAATATGGTCAGTCATAAGGTAAATAAGGTTGGTTATTTAGCCATGGTAGGTGCAATTAACATGCCTAAAGCTTGACCATCTTTTGGCCATCATCTTCTGAATTCTTGTTTGTTTTGGAGAACTCGGAGTTTTGAAAATTGGAACTCGAAATTTTGGCATCAAACAGAGAAGCTTCTCATATTGCTCAAAGTGCAGTTCAAAAATCTTTTTTCTCAATCTTATGTTGCAGATTGTTATCCTTTTTGGATGCGGACCACCCGACTACACCGAAATAACTATTTGGTTCACCAGTTTTAAAGAAATTGCAACACCTAGATATAAATGGATACTTAAGTGGCATCTAAGCTTGATCTAAATGAACTTATTTGATCTAAGCTGCTTATTTTACTTTTGTCGGACTCTTCTATCTAGTTTAGCTTACCGACTCTAATCTTAACTACTTGAGGTTTCTAAAACTAAAAAGAAAATTATAATTTATGTATTATTTTTAAAATCCAAAAGAATAATATATTTGTACGGAAATAACAAATACTTAAATAATAAATTTCACATTTCAATATTCAAAAAGGAATCTTCTTAGCATGTCATACTCTTTTAAATGATCTACCAATACATTTTTATAGTGGAAAATATAGAACACGAATTGTTAAAGATATTATGGGAGGTAGAAAATTAGAAAACAAATTAAAAAAAAAAAAAAACTCTTTGTAGTACACTCCAGTCTCCAGTGTAGCCGTAAGCTATGACGAAATGAAAACTACTGTAAAATATTTAAATAAGATTTCCCAAGTCTTTTTCGGACATTATGGGCTCTACAAGAATCAGTAGTCAAATCGAATATGCTTTTGTTTTTCCCCGAAAATCATAAATTTATTTTCACAATATAAAAATTTATTTTGGAAAATGGAGCGAGGCGGCACGCGACTCTATCCTCCTATTTAGACTGGTCGCTGGAGAGGCGGCCTCAAATTCCAGCCATCGTATCTTCTCCTCCATTTAACGTCAAATGATAAGAAAGAAACAAAAAAACATTTCGTAATTTGTTTTGCAATCTATTTTGTAGTCTCATAATAGCCGCTCTCTGTTGAACAGGTTCTTCAATTGACTTGGTCGTGTTTGTATAATTGACTGAATTGATAAACCCCCACTCTTTAAATCAATGTATTTACCGGTCAGTATTATATAATCCCTTCGTTTTTAAAACTAAAAATTTGTTTTATAATATATCGTTTTATACTTTCAAGACAAATATTTAATAAAATATTCAATTTTATTTCTGTTATTTAATTGACTAACCAATAAAATTTTGAAAAGCATATTATCTAGGGATAAAACAAAAAAAAAATCAATTGTTATATTAATATGTTTGAACAAATCTAGAACCATACTTAATATAAACGGGAGGGAGTATATAATAGATTTCCGGAACTTAACTCTTATACCCGATTATTTTATTTTGTTAAGATAGAAATTTTAAATCAAAATCTAAATTAATTTTTAAGGTCCATAATAATTTGTTGTGGCGTTGGTGGGGAGGGTGGTTTGCTTACTAAAAACATCTATCAAGACCGATTCTAGACCAAACAAATGTAGGTCTAGAGTTGCCAATTTTCTAAAATCAAATATTAAACTATAAATAGGCCTCTAGTTTTTGGCGAATAATTTTAGAGATATATACCTCTTAGCTAGAAGTTGCATGCGCTTGACAAAAATAAAAAGTAGGATAATCTGAAATTTGAACAGTAGGATAATCAAATATTTGTGTCGTATAGAATTATCTAAAGTGATCACCCATAGCGTAGCTAGCCTATAACATTTTTTCGTTGTTTAAAAATTCTATGATGTACTTTTTATAATTAAGTTGGATAATAGGTCATGCTAAATATCATTTTTATTAAGTATATATTAAATACCAGGTCTATTATATTTCTAAATCAACTGGAATACCAGATACTAATAAAATGATACCATATGTGTCAGTTTTACCATATCCGAAGTGTCCTTCTCAAAAATAAAGTATTTCTTAACTAATTGGATTAACCCACACAGCTGGAAATCATTGTATCATAGTATAAGCTAGTTAAATTATTTTAACCAATTGTTTAAAATTCCAACTCAATTGGAGTTTTACATAAGCATCCAAGTACCTTGGATTTACTTTGGACTAAACAAATAAATAAAGTAATGCAATTTGGTTATTAAAAATACCAAAAGATATGATTGGTATAAGGTGCACAGAAGAAAAACAGTATACAAATCGAAATTGATATTTTTCTTTTCGATAATTTATACTATTAATGGGGAAGCACAAATTTTTAAAAAATCTTTGACTTCTAATAAAATTACATGTAATGTCATTGTTTTAAAATCAAACTAAGAACAAAAAACTATTTTAGACAATTTGGGAAAAGTACAAATTAGAGAACATTTTTTGGAAGACTTCAAAAATCTCTAAAAATATCTTTTTATCATAGATAATCGAATAATTAGATATTCTAATTATTAAATGAGTAACTAACGTTTAGTTAGTTACATAAATACCAAAATAATATTTTTAAATTTAAGATTTAGCTAGTTACAAATAAAATACAATTTAAAAATAATTTATAATAGTCATTCATGTTAAAATTCTTATGCAAAATAATAATAAAATATCATATACTTCGTAATAATAATATTTCATAATAATATCCATTCATATTAATAATATTTCGTAATATAAATGAAATATTAATAATATTTCGTAATAATATTCATTCATATTAAATTTCACTTATAATATTCAAATTTACATTATCATTTCATTCGCTATTTTAACATACATATGACATCCAAATTCAAAATTTTATTTTACATATTCTATATATATATATATATATATATATTCTATATTTGTTTCAAATTATCTATACATTTAATTTTAAAATTTAACATTACATAGACAAAGAATCAAATAAATTTGATTGCCTAGATTTAAGCCTGAAATTTAACTATAGATCTTTTAGAAATATCTAGGTTTATTAAATATATATTTTCTAATAATTAATATAGATATATACTATTAAAGGGGAAACATTATATATTAAAATTAAATAAAATGAAACATTATATATTGTTACTAATTTTATTTTGTGAAATATTAATTTTTAATTAAAATATAATAATTTTCATGTTTATGATTTAAGATATATATCATATAAATTATTTTCATATAAAACGTATTTGAAATTATTTTCATATATCAACACAATATATACTCTTAATTATATTCATATAAATTAACATATTTATAAATATAAAATTCAAAAATCTACATATTTATTATTGATTTAAGGGCAATAACAGTTTACCAAACTTTATATTCACATTAATTCAGTTTTAATTAAAATATATTAATATATAGAAACTGAAATGATTTTTGCAATCGATTTATTGCAAAGAAATATCTACATTCAAAATTATAAAAAAAATTAACTGATATTTAGAAATATATTGTGTTATTATCGACTTTTGGAAACTAATTATTTGTTACAATTAAAATCTTAATATATAAGAATATAATCCTAATATTCTTAAATTGAAATTTTTGTTAATTTAATAAATAAATATTTATTTTAATTATAGATCTTTTGAATATAAAAACTGTTTTTTATTCTTTCTAGTTACAAATACAATATCTAAAAAATTAAATATATTTATAATTCACGTTATAAAAAATCTAACCAACCATTAATCCAGTCCATGATCAATTCCGCTCTGACCATGGATAGGTCCAAATTTCAAAATTGGTGAAACCATTGTTATTTCAAATATTCATAAACCAGATTGAAACTGAACCACATACCAAATGGTATGGATTTGAGTTATAAATCTATATCAAATAAATAATTTTTTCTTACAAATATAACCCCCGCATGTAGGCAAAAATATTAATAATATTTAAAAAATTTTTAAAATGTCAAATAAACATAAATGCCTCTTTTGATAAAAAAAGGACATAAATGCCCAAAGAAAATCACATTAAATATATTTTTATATGTATATGATTTGATTATCTAAATTATACAAGTGTTTTTAAATAATTCATTTTACTAACTACATATAATTTCAAAAAAATTATAATTAAATTTTGGTTACTCTAATATCATTCTTCGACGAAATCAATATGTTATTTTAAAAACCAGTATATTTCTGGTATTGAGACGAAAAATAGTGGGTATGCGATGGAAACGGATAATTCAGATAATAAAAAATATTACTCAAACGATTTTCTATATAAACGGGAAAAGAATTTTGGATAACGGTACGACATCATAAAATTTGGGTAGGTAAATTTAATTCTCAAATTTTCAATAATTTTGGTAAAAATTGACTATATGATAGGATATCCACATCATGATGGATATTTTAAGAATTTGAGTAATTTTTAAAAACTTTTAGAGAATATATGAGAACTATAATTTTTTTGTGATAATTTTCATTAATTTTATAAAAAATTCAATATTCATTAAATTCCCCTTTTGACAAAAAACATAAATTCCCCAAGAAAAATTACATTAAATATATTTTCATATGTATATGATTTGATTATCTAAATTATACCTATGTTTTTAAGTAATTCATTATACTAACTACATATACTTTCAAAAGTTATAATTAAATTTTGATTACTCTAATATCGTTATTCGACGAAATCAATATGTTATTTTAAAAACTAGTCTATTTATGATATTGGAATGGAAATAGGGGGTATGAGATAGGAACGGATAATTAGGATAACAAAAAATATTACTCGAAAAGTTTTTGATAAAAATGGGACAAGAATTTTAGATAACGGTACAAGATCAGAAAATTTGGATATATAAACTTAATTTTCAGTAATTTTGGTAAGAGTTGACTATGTGACAGGTAAAGATCCACATCATGACGAATATTTTAAGAATTTAGGATAATTTTTGAAAACATTTACAGAATTTTTGAAAATTATAGATTTTTTGGATAATTTCAATACTTTTATAAAAATTCAATATTCATTAAATTCTCCTTTCGACGAAATAACATAAACGCCCCAAGAAAAATTACATTAAATATTTTTCATATGTATATGATTTTATTATATTAGTGTTTTTAAGTAATTCATTATACTAACTACATATATTTTAAAAAACCATAATTAATTTTTGGTTACTCTAATATCATTATTTGAGGAAATCAATATATTATTTTAAAAACTATTATGTTTATGGTATTGCGACGAAAAATAGTGGATAATTCGGATAACAAAAAATATTACTCGAACGATGGGAACGAATAATTCGGATAACAAAAATATTATTCGAATGATTTTCGATAAAAATATGACAAGAATTTGGATAGGTAAACTTAATTCTCAATTTTTCAGTAATTTTGGTAAGAGTAGACTATGCGATGGGTAAAGATACACATCATGACTGATATTTTAAGAATTTTGAGTAATTTTTGAAAATATTTAGATATTTTTGAAAATTAAAAAAATTTTTGGATAATTTTCATTAATTTTATTAAAAAATTCAATATTCAAAAGAGAAATACAAGTATCCCGTAGAAAATCCTTACTTAATCTTCTAAAAAAAATTGCTGAACAAGTAATGTTTTTTAATTGTCAAACGAATAATTATTTAAAAGAGAATAGTTATAAGACGGAACAAAATGGTTTTCTGTTATAAAATGTATATAACTAACTTATAAACTGTAACAACACGAACTAAAACCGAATCAAAATTCGATTTAACACCTCTAATAAAATTGTTAGTAATATTTAATTAGTTTTGAAAATATACATGTAACATCACTTCATATTACGAACTAAATTATATTTGAAATTTAAATATCAAATAATTTCGTTTTACAAATGTAATTCCACACTTCGTGCGAATCCGGATCTAGTATATTTTTAAAACAAATTCAGTCAAACTAGTTAACTTACACATTAGACCACTTCTTTTCCCTGAGGGTCAAATAGGAGTTCCACGCCAACTCTCGTAGGTGAAACGCAAATTACGAATTGAAAGAAGATATATTGGATAGAAAAGAAATTGAAGCGACTTAACTCTAAATCCAAACAAAACAAATCCTAGTTACATCTTAACAAGGACACTAATTTCGAAGCTTATAAGAGATATAATTTTTTTATAGTTTAAAACATCTACAATTTTATGGAATCACAAGTTCTAAATATATAATTTTGTATATATCTACTTGTTTTTTCAATAATTTTAAAGAATATTACAAAATAGATTTATAGATCACTAATAACACAACAATAAAACTATATATATCCTCACTACACATAAAAATAGTTTTGGCGCGGCTCTATACTTCTAATCATCATCCTCTCTCCGTCGCGTAGTTCAAGGAGGTCTTCTCTGATTATCCTTAAATATCTCTCTCGTTCTTTCTCTATTGTCTTCTTCTACCTCCTCCTTCCATTTTTTTTCCATCTCCCTTGTTACGGAACATGAACACTTCATCGCCACTAAAGGCTCTTACTTCTCCTCCTTTCATTTCTACCTCAACACCCACGGCAAAAGCTTTCCTTAACCCAAGATTCTCTTCCAAACACCAAAGATTTTGTCCTAAAACGATTAGATGCATGCAAGATTCTGAGACTAATCTCAACTTCGGTTCGAATCCGAACCCTCCAAGCCGAGAATTCCCTCTTTCTTTCGCTACTTTATCGGTTGAAGCTTCACCGGGAACAACAACAACAACCTCCGACAAGCTCCGTCACCTTGTATCTGAGTTTCAGTCTTTAACCGAACCGATCGACCGCGTAAAACGTCTCTTGAATTACGCGGCGGCTCTAGCCCCACTAGATGACTCGGCTCGCGTCTCGGCGAACCGAGTCACGGGATGTACAACTCAGGTTTGGTTGGAGATTAAGATGGATGAATTTGGTAGGATGAGATTTAAAGCAGACAGTGACTCGGAGATCTCGAAAGGGTTCTGTTCTTGTCTTATTTGGATCCTCGACGGTGCTAAGCCAGAAGAAGTTATGGGTGTGAGAAGCGAGGACTTGACGGAGATGAACGTTGGAGTTCACGGCAAGGCACAGTCAAGAGTTAACACGTGGCACAACGTGTTGATGAGTATGCAGAAACGGACCATGGCTCTTGTTGCTGCTGACGTGGCGCACCGAGGGTTAGAGAGACCACCGCATGATAATCTCTTATTTAAATACGTTAGTGGAAGTTACATGGAATCTTCTAAGGTTACGGATTATTCTATATCATTGCTTCCCTTATACTATGATTTTACAATATGAGTGTTGGTGGATCTTTAGAATAATGTAAAGCCCTTTGGAACATAAATTCAAAGTTTGTGTTCTGTATCTTGCAAAATCAAAGGATTTTTTTGCATATCAAAGACAAATAAATGTTCAAAGTTCGGAATTAATTGGAAGGTTCGCAAAAAAATGGATTATCGGTGTTAAGATTTTAAAATTTAAGCTTATGAAAATTAAAAAGCGGGATGAAGATATGTATCCTCATCCGTGTCTAATTATCAAATGTAAGAAGATTTTTAGTATTTGGCTGATCATAACCGTCCATTTTGCTAAAGTCAACAACACCAACCCCGCATCGGATTTCTTCAATGATTTATTTGGTAAAAAAGATCTTTCATTTAAGTATCACTTTATGATGCCATCTTGAGCTGAGTGTTGAGTACAAATGACGACAATGAACTAGCAAGGGACCATATATGGGCCCGAATATTATAATTAGAGACACAATCACGAGTCTTGAGTGTGATTACTTTCCTGATTAAAACATTAATTTATCTCTCTTAGAAAAATGAAAAATGAATTGACCGTTAATTTAAAGGGCCTTTTCGCAAGAAAATGAATTAGCCGTGATTTAATTTGAAGGGGCCTATTTGTAAGAAAAAATATCTTTTAAAAACAATTTGGGTTATTCTACACTTTAGGTCTATTTCCGACATCATAGCACATTCATCATAGTTAGAAGCTCCAGCTCCGTATTTTGGAATTAGAAATGCTTGTATGGGTCATCATGATGTGTATCTAAGAACAAAGACTTAGTTTATTGCTTTTGTTTTGAGATGGTTTATTCAAAGTTGGTCGGAAGATGTACATCGTTTTGAGATGGTTTATAATATTTTTTTGAATATACTAGGGTGTTTCCTCTGCTTTCAACATTTTTACATTGTTTTTTTTTCTGAATTATATGACCTGTTGTTTAATTTGTATTCTCTTTTGCAGGCCTTTTTGTTCCGGTTTGGCTTGACACTTCTAAGTTAGAATGTATTTACTATATTTTGTTTTTTTTGTATGACTCAGCTTTCAACCGCAGTAAGACTAAAAGCGATGGAACGTATATTTGATACTTATGGACCTTTGGGAATCAAAAAGTATAACACGTTAAGTCTAACCCACAACCACATATCTACTATGCGGTTATGTAATTTTGATAAAAATTCTTCCTTTTTCATAGACTAAAAGATTCAATTTTGTAAGAATTCAAAATTTGATAACACAAGAATCTTTCGTTTTGTTTTCACTAGAAGAGTAAACAAGAAAACATACGACATAGTGGACTCTTCTAAGCCCGTCTACATAGTCAACTTTGGGTTTTGTTGATTTACTGCGCGATGATTATGTTGAAAAAGATCGAAACCGCGGTATAACATCTCGAACTGCCGTCGGCCAATCCTCACTCGACAGCTCCGTCCTTTCTCAGGTGAGCTACGTGAGACCGAAGGTAGCTCTCTTGATTAAATTTCCCCGGAAACACGGAAAAGGCAAACATTTTCTAATGTGTTTCAATTTTCTTTTAACTTTTCTACCAAGATTTCTAGTCATATGTATTAGACTCTAAAGAGAAAGTTTCGTAATGGGAAAACCAAGTTGGAATGTCAGAGCATATATGGGGAAAAATAACATCTCGCACTCTTACTCTTTTAGCAAGACAATCAGCAAAGACATTCAAAGAATGTGGAATAAAAACCAAAGAAAAAGATAGTTTTAATTTAGAAAAATCCTCAAACTCCACTGCAAAGGAAGGCCAGCCATCAGGAGCTTCGAGTAACTGGGTCAACATCTTACAATCCGTTTCAAAAACCATGCAGGTCAAGGGAAGCGAGATGGGCGATGAAATTGTTTCTTTAAATCTCTTAGTTAGGAAATATATCTAATCAAACGATCTGGTTGTCACTTATCTGAATTTATTTAGAATGCAATAAGATTTTTGGTTAAATAGGGCCAACATTATAAACAACAATCTACAGAATCAATAAAGTGTTTATAGGAGAATATGAAACGTTATAGGATACAAGCATATATATGAAAGGAGGTAAGGGTTTTTCGTATTTGTACTGGTCGAGATTAAGCATGAGCATTACGAATCGGATATCCCGATTTTTCACGTACCCAATTAAAATTACCCAGACCCATTTGGGTCAAAAAAAATATTCAACGGATAAGGGTCATGTCAGGTATCCAGAGTATCCGAATTATCCATTTGGATAGTTATAATTTTTTTAAAAAAATTTATATCATTTAGATGTTCTTAAATTCACTCAAAATAACTCGATATTTAACAAAATTATTCAAAAAAATATTTCAAAGTTTTCTAAAATTTTTATTATAATACAAAATTATCTGCAGTTATCCGCTCGAATAACAATTTTAACTATAAAAATTACTCGTTTGATTAATAATTTTAATTATATGATCCTAATCTTATCCGCTATTATCTAACCTTTATATTAACGAATATACTTTGGGTAGTATTTTTCGAGACCTTTACCGGCTATTTCCCGACTAAATCAACGAATTAATATATATGCTAAAAACACGGCTCAGCTTGGTGGTGGTGGGGTTCCGATTCAGCCTGCTTATCCGATAATACCCAAAAATCATGTGGTTCTAGTCAAGCTCCGGCATGCCCATCAACGGAATGGTGGTGGGCAGGTCTCGGTCCACCACGGTTCTATGAATACCGAGAGCGGGTCTCAAGCTAGTGAGTTGAGTAATGGTAAACATTTTGAGATGCTGCTTACACAGGTGATGAATAAAGGTCAAGTCCATCAGAACACATGGTCCATTGAAGCTGAGTCAGAAGAGAAAGCTCTGCTATTGAGCCATTCATTGGAGTTCAGTCATCTTGCCTCGACTGTAACTCAACACTGATGTTGGCATGTGTACGAGATGGATTATTATTTAACAAAAGAAATCAAAACAAAAACTACGTAGAAATTTAAAGCCTTTTTGACTTGATACAAAGAAGAATTCCAACCAAAACGGAAACATAGAGATGAAATTTGGGAGAATATTTAACAAATAAAATGAAAGAAAGATAATAGTGATGATCAAAGATGAAAAACAAAAGATGAAGAAAATAAACTATATTTAAAGACTAAATTTAGGGCCGGTTCATAAATTGTTTCTCATGCTAGTATCTTTTCATGTTTTTCATTTTCGCAAGTTAAGCAAATTAATTAGTGTAGATCTCTATATTTCAATTCTCAATTTAGAAAATATATTTATTGTATTTCCTTGTTATTTTTCTTGATTTTGACTTTTAATTTTATTGAATAATTTTTATAACTTTTTTGCTAGTTAGATTTCAAAGATATTTGATTTATGGCTTTAATTTTGTTATTCTTTATGACATGTGTAAGAATAAAAAAAAACACAAATTCAGATGCTAAATAACAAATATTAATAGGACTTGTTTTTCAAATTCGAGATGCTAAATCACATGTTTCTTCAGGGCTAGTTTTTTTAGCTAAATAACAAATATTAATATACTCGGAATACTACAAAATTTTCATAAAACTATATTATATGCTTCTTTCCAAGATTCACATAAGCTATGTTACACATAGAGATAAAAACGCATCTGAATTTGTGTATATTTTTATTCTTACACATGTCATAAAGAATAAGAAAACAAAGCCATAAATGAAAATATCTTTGAAATCTAACAAGCAAATATGGTATAAAATTTATTTAATAGAATTAAAAGTTATAATAAAAAATAACAAGGAAATACAATAAATATATTTCCTAAATTGAGAATTGAAATATAGAGATCTAGACGAATTAATTTGCAAAATAGAAAACACGAAAAGATACTAGCACAATATTGGAAACAATTTATGAACTGCATGGCCCTAACTTTAGTATTTAAATATAGTTTATGTTTTTCTTCTTTGATCATCACTATTATCTTTTCTTTATTTTATTTGTTAAGTATTATCCCAAATTTCATCTCTTTGTTTCCATTTTGGTTGGAGTTCCTTTTTCTGTATCAAATCAAAAAGGCTTTAATTTTTTTTTTCCTTTCCAAAAGGCTTTAAGTTTCTACATAGTTTTTGTTTTGATTTCCTTTGTTAAGTAATTTTAAATAATATAGGAGCAGACTCAGAAATTTTTTAATGAAATAAACTAAATATTAAACAAATAAATAAAAAGAGAATATAAATATATAGTTAAAAAGGAATTATAAAAAATATTTATTAGTAAATCTTCAATATGATTAGAATTTGACATGCGTCTTTAAAAAATGCATATATCTTGTCATATATATATTAAAAAAACAAAGTATGAGAAGATATAGGCATTTGAGAAAGAAAAAAAGAAAAGAAAAAAGATAACTCCCAATTTGATCTGGAGTTAGAACCAATTCAACGTGACGCCTATAGAATTGAGTAAGCATGCATGAATATATAGAGAAGTTGGGTTAATTACGATTCCATTAAGACGAAGAGATCAAAATGTTCATAAGAGCAACCAAACCTCATAGAATTATCTTGCTTTATTTATGTGAAACGAACCATTCATTACTTAATTGCGTAAAGGGGGAGGCTGCTCGAGGCAACCAAATTGGCACGGTAGTGATTACAATAGAGAAAGAAGTGTTACGACTCCTTGCACAACTTTAGATCCTAAGAGAAACAACAATGACAATCCATTTCATGAACCGGAATTTTTTTTTTGGATTAGTTATTTTTCTATAAGCTTAATTTTTATATTTTTATATTACAAATTAAGAAACATATTTTTTATAAATAATGCGCGGATAAATAACGCTCGCATGTACGAGCCTTAATTACATTGGTTACAATTTTGTTTTAATCTTCATTCTCCAACTTGAATCTTTGAAAATGAAACTTTCTTCGATTATGAAGAAGACAAAACCCTAAAGAGTACTTTACCACTGACCTTTCCGGCTTTCCCCATCACATATATATAACTCTATGACAATAATATGTTCACAGCACACTTAGGTGAAAAGATGTCGACATCATCTTCTTCTATGACAAATATACTTAGATGACGATGGTTTGATTTTCTTTGGAGTTTTGTGGTTGTGGTTTAATGGGATTTGGCTGAGTATTGATTTGTAGACTTGAGTTTACAATGGTAATGGAGGTGTGAAAGCTGCAGAATTTGTGGCTGAGAATTTGCACAAAAATGTTCTTGAGATGATTAAGGAATGTAAGGAGAAAGGGGAGAAAGAAAAATCCCTTAAAGCTGCTTATTTGAAAAGACCGATTGTGATTTCTTAGCAGAGGTAAGAAACAACAATCCTTGAATTTTCCATGTGGTCCTTTTTTTTATATATAAAATTTTATTTGCACTAACTTAAATGAAGTAATAGTGTTTACTTTAAAAATAAATTAAATTAATAATTTTGGGACTTTAATATTTTATTAATTTTAATAATTTATAGTGATTAATTTAATATTTATTAATTCATAGAGAAATTAATTTCAGTTGGTTTAAAATTTTTGAGTTAAAATCATATAAATAAAATTAATGTTTTGAATACTATAAAATTTTATTTTTTGCTTGAATATTTAATATTAGAAGAAAACAAACCTGTTGACGATAAATAACAAAAGTTACTGATGATGGATTTACTTATAAAAAACATGTATAAATTCAAATTTATGATTAATGATCTCAACTCTCCTATTTCAACATTTTATAAGATGATTAGTGACCTCAACTCTCCTATTTCAACAATCTGTATGACTATAAAAATAAATATGATACATTTTAATAAGTTGAAAATTTATAAACGATACTAAAATTCGATAGTTTGAAACACAACACAACAATTGTTTTGATACAGTTTGAAATGCAACATAATGTTGTTTGAAACAATAAAAATAAGATTTGAGCCCTAACAATATTCAATTTTTAAACACACTAAACCATATATTAGTATACTATATTATATATATATATAATTATTAATTTATGTTACTAATAGGACCATATATTTACGTAAAAATTTCAAAAAAAATATTATAATGTTTTAAAAATATTACGTAAAAATTTCAAAAATATATCGATTTTTATATTAACTAGACTCGGAACATAAAATTTTTATTATTTTATAATGTTTATTAATTATATGTAAATGAAAACAGGAGATCTAAACCCACATTACCCACAAGACCTAAAAGGCCCAAATGATCTGAACTTAATTCATGTGGTTCTCGTAAGACGATGAACTTACTGGTAACAAAAAAAATGCAGGGTGTAGTGAGTGGTGCTTGTTGCATTACTGTTTTAGTATAAGATCAAGAGATGATTGTCTTGAATTTGGGAGATTGTATAGTTGTCCTGTCTCGTGGAGGAGTTGCTGAGACTCTTACAATTGATCACAAAATAGGAAGAGATGACGAAATACATAGAATCCAGAGTCAGGTAAGGTTGTGAAAAAGTTTTGAGTGTTTTGCTGATTTGTGAGTTGAGAGTAATGTTTATACTTCCCATGATGTTTTCTCTGTAGGGAGGTCTTCTCTATTCCCAACATGGGGTCAGGTCTGGAGTACTCACTGTTTCCAGAAGCATTTGAGATGCATACTTAAAGAAGTGGGTGATTGCTGAACCTGAAACAAGAATACTCGAACTGGAACAAGATATGGAGTTTCTTGTCTTAACTTCTGATGGACTTTGGGTTGTGGTTAGTAATCAAGAAGCGGTTGACACCGTGTTGCATACCCTAGAGAGGAGGAGAACTTGATCCAGGGACTTGTCAATGTGATCCCATCTCCAAAACTTCGGCGGGTTTCACTGGCTGAGCAACAAAATGAGTTGTTGTCATCGGTTCAATCATCCAAATGTGCAAAATTCCATATTATATTTCATATCCTTTTGGAGACTTTAATGATCATGTAGATTCTTGTTCATAATGATGGACCATCTTATCTCACCAAAAATCTTATTGCATTCTCTTAATAAGTTCATATCAGTGACAACTGGTTTGCTAAGATTTATTTCATCTCTAAGAAATTAAAGAAACAAACTCCTAAGAGATCATTTGCTTCTTTCTTCATTGTTCTCACTGCCTGTGACAGGCCATACTCAACCCGGATGCGATCTTATCAAAGATAAATTTGTTAGCAGCCTGCGTGAAGTGCACACCGTCCCACACGACGGCCTTTTCAGGCTCATCGCACGGCTTTCCAATGTAAATCTCTTTGCCTTTGACAGTAATCTTCTTCCCACATCCAATGCCCTTTCTATAGTTATACTTCCCTCCATGTCCACAACAAGAAACCAACGATCTCTTGAAACCGTGACCCTGTGCGTGAAGAAACAATTCATGTTTGGCAGAGTAAACATCTATATAACTTATCGCAGCTTCAGACAGTGAAGCTCTAAGCTCGATCACAGCTTGTTTCAAGGCGTAATTGAAACGTTGAGCTAAGTTGTTCAAGGGAGAGACACATCCATGTGAATCAAAGTCTGATGCTTTAATCGGAAACCATTCAATCACATAAGCTAAACAACCAATAGGTCCTGTATTGTGAATCCAGAAGTATCTCCCTCCTTGTCCATAAATATTCTATCACCCAAAAACAAACCACATTTTTATAATTTCCCTTTAAGACAAAAACAGAGTAAATAGTCTAAAAACAGAGTAAATAGTCTAAAACAGAGACTTTACCTTGATAGCATTCTTGAATTGGCTAATGATCTCAGGAACTTCGGTTTCAACTTTTTCGACGGTTTTATTGGCGAAGTAAGCTGCGGTGAGATCGTTCTGACCGATGTCAAAAGTGTACAACGCTTGAGAGAAGATGTCAGCTTCAGGAAGTATCGTCGTGTAGATACCTCCATGACTGCGAACAGTTTGGGATCTATTGTGGAAATTGGAGTATTGGACGATTTGAACATCGAGTGAAAATGGGCTGAATCCACTTTGACGAAGAGTGGTGTTAAGAGCTCTGATAGGAGATCCCGCCGTCGCGAAGTTAGCACCGTGGCTGAAGTTTGAACCAACGGAGTCAAGAAACGCACTTAGATATGGTAATCCAAGACTCTCCGCTATGTTCAAAAAAGGAGACAAATCAAGAAAACGCAAACGAAAATGCGAAGAAAAAGAGTTAGTTTACCTATGAAATCTATGACGAGACGACCGTCGCAGTATCTTCCAGCGGGAGAGCCAAAGAAGGAAGCGCCGTGAGGAGGACCAGCTTGGCCAAAAGCGGCGGAGAGACCACCGGTATCGGAGTTAGAGTCACCGAAGTTGAAGATTGCTGGGAAATGGCATTGCTGAGCATGGGTTGATGGTGATAGTGATGAAAGCAAAGTGAGAGCTAAGAGAGAAGATATGATTTGATTCATTGGTAAAGGCAGCAGAGGTACAAAGATCCAACTCAATCACGGGACTTTTTATCCTTAAGAAAATAATAATATAGAGTTGGAGATACAAACAAAGAAAAAAGTATTCATTTTGATGAAGAAAAATGATATATAAAGAAGAGAAACGTTAACCCCACCAAAGCACCCAAAAAAAAGGTGGTTGGCAAAATCAGAAATGAAAATAATTCATAATATTTCAAACGAATCAAACCAAGATATATGGACATAATCTTATAGAACTAATTGTCTTTGATATATATATTTTTAATTGTCTTTGATATTTAATATGTTTTGGAATTTGGAGGGTTTATTTGGAAAGTTATGGAGAGTTAATAGAAATTAATTCATCCTATGTAAAGAGATCTTCAAATTTTAATTTTCTTCCCGAAAACCCTTTATAAAAAAAGAGAGAGTTATTTTTCAAAAAAATAGAATTTTTTTTATGATAAGGTAAAAATATGATAAATTATAGTTAATTTTCAAACACAATTTCATATTACTTAGTAAATTTAATATAAAAATTATAAACATATCAAAAGAAACGTGCTTTTTACAGGATAAACACATAAACATTTTTAAAATCTTGAGAAATTATGTAAACGTTTTTAGCATTTTCAAAATTTTGAAGAAAAATAGGGTTAACAAATTTTCGAATAAAAATATAAAACTTTTTCAAGTATTTTATCGATTTCGGTTTGGTTTGGTATCCTTTTTTCAGTTTCAGATTGTTTGCCAGGCTTATCTGGAACTGTTTACAAGTCTGACAATACGGTGGCGTTTCAGCGGGAGTCATTTTGTGTGTAAAATTGTAAATCGTATCGTCTTCTTCGTGAGAGTTTCAGTCTCAGCCACAAGTACCTCCACTGTCGTCTTCCGTAGTGATGCTTCTTTCTGCAATCGCTTCTCAGACACTTCTCCCATCAAACCCTAATTTACATTTCTCCAATTCCATCCCAAACCCTAGATCTTCCAATTCCTCTCTTAAGCTACTCAATGCCTCATCCTCTTCCTCCTCTTCCTCATCGTCTTCTATATTCACCCTTCCTACACGCGGCCTCCGTTACGTTAACCACACAATCTCCAATGAAGATTCAGATTCCGCAGGTGTCTGTAGCGGAGGAGAGACCATGGTAGCCTCTGCTTCCGCTATAGCTTCCGCAATTCGTGGAGCTTCAACAACTCCTGTAGAGTTCACACAAATGATTGAGAAAGATCATCTCAAGACGAAGATTATCTTACCAAGTCCTGATTTTCAACGTCTTTGTGTTGAGCAATTAGATCTCTTTCGTAGTATCGTTGATCCAAACGCAGTTCTCTCGGTACGTCTCTATTCTTCTTACTCTGCAAAAACAGAGTGTGTTATCAAATTAAAGTTGGGATTTTTAATGTTAATTTTTGGTATTAGATATATGTAAGACCAGCCGGTAGTTATGTGATGGATCGATTGGAGCTGCGTCGTGTTACATTTTATCCAACTGTGAATGCTGGAGATGTTGTGATCTTAGTTGGGAATTTTGGTATCCCTGCTGGTTTACGAGCTGCTGAAGCATCACTTTCTAGTCAACAAGTATGTTACTTTCTTCGTGTGTTCTGTAAATTTGTCTTGAAAAGTTTACTATTTTTGACATAATTTGATGATGAATTGATGATAGGTTGAAGTTGTGAGTAAACATAGAGCTGCTGTGTTTCCAATGGTGAAACACCCATTTGTTGTTGGGTTCTTGGTTGCTGAGTTACCATTAGAAGCCGTGGAGGAGGAGGAGGTGGAAGAGAAGGAGGAAAAGCCGTGTGGCTTAAAGCAGTTTCCTTCTCCTGAGGAAGCTTATGCTTTGCCTGCTTCAGCTGCTGCAAAACCACCTAAAGTTAAACTTCCGTCTGTTAAGGTTTTCACTGCAGAGCAGAGATCTTATGCTATTAATATTTCGCAAACTCTCGCTATGGCATATGTCATGGATCAGGTTGTTCCTATATCCTGTCTTTGTTGGCATTGCGTGTGTTTGGTTCTTTCTGACCTTGATGTTGTGTAATGTGTACCTATCTTTAATCCTTATTGATCTTTTGTTTTTATTGGTATGTCTAGAAAACAATGTTACTTCAACAATCATCGTGGCAAAACAATTTGAGGATGAGGAAGCTAGTGGAGCAGGTATGAGTCACACACTTGTTAACTTAGTACACATAGGTCTTATGTTAACGTCTTCTTTATGCTTTTTCTTACTTGCTTTGGTAGATCCGTGGTCCGCTCTCTACCTTTAGGACTTTAAGTAAAATGCTTTCAACTCACACGAAGAGAAGTCAGGTCATTGCACTAACATTTTGCTGGAAGTGTTATTGTTATTGAGCTTGCAATTTCGTACTGACTTGTGTTTGGTGAACGTTGTAGATTTCACATGATATTGTCGAAGACTTAATAGTTCAAGGCGATCAAATAAAAGATACTCTTGAAGAACTTCAGGATGCAGTTCATTTGACAAAGGTTCCAACCTTCTCTTACTTTTGTCTCTTTTGGTATTTGAGAGAGTCATGACTCTTTTTTCAGTTGTTTTCATAAATCTATCTTACAAACAATACTCCACTTGAGTTTTTGATATGTATTCCTAAGCATTTCATTTTCAGGCTAATATAGTCCGCCACAACGAAGAAGTCCTGAAGAAGATTAACAAAACACATAATGAAACAAGGAGATCAAAGTATGAACATAAGGACCGCATTGATGGATCACAAATCCCAAGTACATACCTATCCCTGGGTTCTGGATCAGATGATTCCGAAATGCCTATGCCACCTCTGGCCCTGGCTCCCCTACAAACGCACAGCATAAGGTATAAGCGTGCAAGCCATTAACTTAGCGTCTTGCTACAAAACTCAACTTAAAACAAAACATTGGGAGGGCTTATCTCTTTCATTTATGGCAGGAAGACCGTGCGACATTTCTAATGTACTATTAGATATGGTCGAGACTGTGAGACCACTTGCCCTTACTCAGCAAAGAGTGGTGGAGCTAGCTGAAAACTCAGCTTCTCTGCAAGTTGCTGTTGAAGAACCGGCTTTGAGGCAGGCTCTGAGCAACCTCATTGAAGGTGCACTGTTACGCACCCATGTTGAGGGGAAAGTTGAAATTTTGTCGACCAGAGCTCCTGCTGGTGGGACTCTTGTAGTAATTGATGATGATGGTCCTGATATGCGCTATATGGTAAACAGGATGAAACTTATCTTCCGCTTTACTCCCCGCATTTAAGTCTGTTGAGGCCTTTCCAGTTAATATGAGGATCATTTTGCTTCTTAACACAAATTTGTTATGCCAATGCAGACGCAAATGCATTCGCTAACACCATTTGGAGCTGAACTCAAGTCGGAAAACATGGTTGAAGACAATATGACATGGAACTTTGTGGCTGGTTTAACTGTAGCCCGAGAGATCCTGGAGAGTTATGGATGTGTAATTAGGGTTATATCACCTCGCAGCTCCGATGCAGCCTTAGGAGCTGGCGGTACTCGTGTAGAGCTCTGGCTCCCTTCCTTCACCGCAGAAGTATCTGAAGCCAATGAAATATAGATTCATTTCCCTCGTTAATCTTTTAGCCGAGAGTATTTTGCTTGCCTGTGTGGGGTGAAGCTATTGTATAGTCTATTTTGTGATCTATTGATCAATGTGTAAAAACAACTTAATATGTACATAACCCAAAGAGTCATGCATAGGTGGACTTTGTAACGTAAATATATAGCTCTATTCTTGTGACAGATATATAAGGTGTTCTTGGTAAAGTAGACTTGACCAAAATTGCTTATTACATATAAACCAGAAACAACATTTTAATTTATTTTACCAAATACTATTTTTAAATCTGGAATGTGATCATGGCAAAGGAAAATGGTACTTTTTATTGTTTCTCTTTGTGTTTCGTATTTGAATGTGATTTGAATATATCACTGTTTAGAAATGTCATGTGAAAAAGCCTTTCAGACACTAATATCACATTATACTGCCGTTTTTAAAAATTTTAAATATAAAAAGAATCCCAATGTCAATTTAATGAAAAGCTTAGATATTTTAAGCATAACATTTTTATTTATTATAGAGTTAATTACAAATATGTCATAAATTCGGGAATAGTATTCTAAAACGTCAAACTCGGAAAATCTCACTTTTTTGATTATTTTGTCCACATGTTTTTTAAGACAAATTAATGTTATGTGTTTTATCCATGAGATAATTATATTTGGATAACTAAAATTTTTTTTTAAGTTTTCTATTTGTAATTTAGAGTTTAGTTTTATTAGGGTATATATTTTGATAATTAATTCAAACCTAATGATATCAACTTTTTCGCTTATACTCTAAGACTTTGATTTTTTTTCGTCGACAAATTCATTCGATGTGTTTTGTTCACGAAACGTTATGTTTAGGTAGTTAAGATATTCTATTTGGGTTCCATATTTATAATTTAAGGTTTAGTTTTCTATTTGTAATTTAGAGTTTACTTTTCATGTTTGAGTTTTCTATTTATAATTTAGGGTTTAGTTTTCATGTTTGGGTTCTCTGTATATAATTTATGGTTTAGTTTTCATGTTTGGATTTTCTATTTGTAATTTTGGGTTTAGTTTTCATGTTTGAGTTCTCTATATATAATTTAAAGTTTAGTTTTCATGTTTGGATTTTTATTTGTAATTTATGGTTTACATTTCATGTTTGGGTTCTCTCTTTATAATTTAGGGTTTATTTTTTATGTTTGGATTTTTATTTTTAATTTAAAATTTAGTTATTATTTTTGAATTTTTAATTTGTAATTTGTCCATCCATTTATGTAGACAAATATATGTAATATGATTTGTCCACTAAACGATCATCTTTAATTAGTTAAGAAATTTTGTGTAGTTTTCTATTTGTATTTAAGGGTTTAGTTTAGTTATCATGTTTGAATTTTCTATTTGTAATTTGTCCATCCGTTTACGTAGAGAAACATAAACAATGTGTTTTGTCCACAAAACAATTATGTGTAAATAGATGAGATGTTTTGTTTGTGTTCTATATTTATAATTTAGAATTTATTTATCATGTTTGGGTTCTCTATTTGTAATATATGGTTTAGTTTTCATATTTGAATTGAATTTTTACGTGTAATTTTATCCATCTATCTACATAAACAAACATATATAATATAACTTATCCACGAAAAATTTATATCAATTTTGTCTAGGGATAGATGTTTTCTTATGTCAAATTTATCAACATTTTTCTTCATCCAATCAAGGTAAATTCGTCAAAAATTGTCATTGTAGTTGCACTATTCACATGTTACTATAGCAAGTGACAAATCTCGAATCTCTCTCTTCTATCTTGGCAGTTTTCGTAAATTTTCCATGTATTATATATACTAAATTCTAACCAACACAATGTGTGGGAGTATATTTTTTTTGATAATTTTGTTAATTTTTTTTAATTGAAAAATTAGATTTATTAAGTTTGTTAAAATTATATTAATGATTTTAGAAGAAGAGAATAGTTTTAGAGATTGTGTTGGACTCTATAAACCTTAATGAGAGGTGTAGATCTGTTATTTAAGATAATTTTTAACAGTGATATTTGATATAAATTTTATTTGATTTTATGATATATTTTTTAAATATACTTCCATAATAACAATTAGTGGAGATTATAAAAGAAAATTTATATTAATTTGTTAACCAAAAATCTACTACTATATTATTTAAAAAACTCTGTAAACATTTTAACCAGCTTTCATGTGTTATATTACATAAAATGCCACTGTATTTTTATAAAATTAAGACTAAATTAAACAAGTTATAGAAGGTTAAAATAGTCAAAAATTTATGCAACCAAAATCCAATAAAAACATCCAAACAGAATATTTTAAATAATTATTAGTTTCTAAAACATAAAACTTTTTTTCTCTCTCCTAATAAATATGAACGAAAATTTTAAATTACTTTTAAAAAATTCATTAAAAAATCCATACAGAATCTTTTAAATAATTATTAGTTTCAAAAAATAAAACTTTTTTCTCTTTCTCCTAATAAATATAAACGAAAAATATATAATTAAATTTTATATTTTGATTATATTCTTAGTTTATAAGTAATATGGTACATTTAAAATTAATACTAAATTAAACTTATTTTAGATCTGATATTTTTATTTCATTTTATGTAAATCCCAAATTTTGTGGTATGGTATTATAGTAGATATTTAGATATATATATATATATATATATTAAAATGAAAAACAACTAATTTTTTAAAAATAAATCAAATGTATATTGAAACTGCTGATTTTATGATATTATCTTTCCAAAATTCTTTAAATTTCGCTAAATATATATTTTTATCACTTAAATATAGATTGCAACCAACATGGAAACAATTTTAAATCTATCAATCCGTTAAGAATATTCAAAATCTTTAAAAAAATTTTTTTACGCATCTAATATAGTATTATTTCGAAATTATTCAAAATTTTTTGCCAACCATTTACTATGTTTCATAATCAAATTGTAACAATCTACCAAATCTTTGGTAAAATTTTAATTAAAGTCTTTTTGCAGCCAAAAATGTTTTTTCAAAAGATTTAACTTTGGGCCCTAAATCCATTTTCCCCTATAAATAGAATATAGAGTTGAGGTCTTTACCCCATCATTGCAACCATCACACATTTTTTGTTTCTCTATGAGATTTAACTTTATTTTATTTTGTATTCAAAAGGTTTTTCTTTTATTTGTTGATGATTAGTTTCTAACTATCTACACATCTGTTATTGTTATATATATATATATATATTGCAATCAAACTATATTTTCTTCACATTTTATTTGTTTATATATTTTTTCTCGACGATTAGCAACCACGCGTTCATTCTTACAAGGTATTTTACACAACAATTTCATATTTGATTGTTTTAATACAGTTTTTTTTCTAAGATCGATCAACTCATGATAAAAATATAAAAACTTAATGGAAAATCGACGAATGAATTAGATCATGATTGATACAATACAATCAGAAAATAAAAATATTACTATTGTTAAGCAGAATCGAGGATATTCGGCTAATTTAACTTTATATAATTTCAATAATTTATCGCCTGATTGTCAATTTGTTTCTTGCATTCTCTGATTATTTTTGTTGTGTGTAACATATATATGATGTGAAGATGCTGTTTTAGCTAGACTCAAGACATATAATAGGATGTCTCTCATCAAGCTTGGAAGAGGCTGATAAATCCAAAGTGGAGAACAAGTGAGTTCTTTTTTTTTGAAAAAAAAACAGAGAAAAAAAGAGTTTAAGCTTCTAATGTATCTAATTTGATAATTTAAATGACACAGAGCTAGAAAAAACTTTCTTCAGTTGGAGCTTTGGAAAACAGCAAAAAGTCTATGTGGAAGTTGAGCTCAAGCAGATCGAGGTAAACAAATACATTTTTCCAATTTCAAAGTTTTTTATTTTTTTCATCAAACGCTGACATTTTTTTGATTTTTCCAGTTTAGCCCCTTTGATTTTCTTTGAATTCGGAATGAAAACATGAGCAACTAATTAAGAAGAAATTAGAGTACGCAAAGAAATTGAAGAACAAAATAGCACAAATCCACAAAAAAGCTGAAGAAAAGAGAGCCACGACCAAAGCTAAACGCGGAAAAGAAGTTTTCAAGGACGAGAAATTAGCTGCAAAGTACCGTGCCTACATAAACTGTTCCAACAAAGCTATTTGGATGCTTATAATTTATATGGAGAAATGATATTTGATGTTGCTTTCTGGTTTCATCTAAGAAAGAATTTAATTGTTGTTTATTGGCAACATAGTAAGTTTACATGGCCATAATGTACCGTCTTATGTTTGGGGTAATACGTTTGCTCATTTTTTTTCATTATGAATTTAGTTTTTCTTCTTAAATGTCATGGCCCGAGTGAAATATTAAATGTACAGTTCTAATAAAGCTTATGGATTTTTTTTTAAACTGTTGAATCTTGGTGGTTTAATGGTTACGACTTTGGAGAACCTGTTTTTTTAAGTATCATCTTTACAACATCTATGGTACCTTAAACACCTACAAAACTTAAATCAATCACTCTATTAAAAATTACAGTATTCTCTGACACCCAAACAAAATTTATAATTTAATTAACACAAAAAAATACAAAATTATAATTTAAAAAATATTGCATGTATCATTACAATACGTATCTCACTATAACAAATTCAATATATATATATATATATATATATATATTAAACTTTTGAATTTTTTGTTGTAATTTTTCTCCGTTTTAATTTTTTTTCCTCTAAAAGTTATCATCATTCCTAAAACACAACACGTAATCTCGACTAAAAACATCTATATAACTATACATTTTCCCACTAAGGCTATAATTTACGAAAAAAATACTCAGCAAATGAAAATAATTAGTTAATTAGTTTTGTATTTTGAATTTATTTTATTTGTAATCAAATTTTATTTTAGTTAGTATTGACTTGAATTTTTTTGTGTTGTTAAATTTGGTCACGAATAAATTTAAGCAGATATTTTTTTGCGCTGCAAATTACTATCTAGTATTCATTTAGTTGGCATCATTAGATTTTTATAGCACGGATATGCGTGTCGTGTCGGTCCTTTTATGAATTTTGATTGTCGTGCTAACTTTTATGAGCATATGAATTAAGTTAAGCCAATTAAATCAGGACACAACACCTAAAGCGCCGCCGTTTTGAGTTTTAATGTGCCATTTTATTTTTTCTAATTAAAATTTAAGAAAAGAAATGATGAAGAAGCAGCAGCTTTGAGATTTTTCGGTTTTTTCTCCTGCACCTAAATATACGTCGAGAAAATTCCTCTGGTCACCAAATCAAAACTGAGTCTTTGCTTTGAAATTTCTGAAAGGAAAGGTTGAGTCTTGATAAAGGTTTCAAGAAAAATCTCACCTTTTGATTCGAAAAAACGTGTAACGTTTTTTGGGGTTTGTTTGTTTGTCTTTGGAACGAAGACGATCACGAGGTTTTACCTCTTCGTGTGTGTAGGCACGCGTGTCTCGAATTTTGCGAATAGGTTTGGGGTTTCGTTTTGTTTGTGTTGGTGGGTGAGAAGCAACTTTCTCGTGTGCTTCACTGATTTGGAGGATCTCGTTGTGTTTTTTTTTATAAATTAATTCAGGTTCGTATCGATTTAAATGTGATGATTTGTTAGGGAAATTCTGTTTTCATTTCTGGTTTTTATCGAGAAAGTTTGGAATTTTTGAGGAATTTTAGCTTATCCATTTGGGGGAATTGTCATTTCTTGATGTTGAAACATATCTTCTTTAGTATTTAATCTTATGGCTGCGTTTTGATTGATTTCGATATTTGTGTTTAAAACCTCAACATTTTTACGGTTTTAGTGTTCTTTAATTAAAGGTGATGCAGTGCTGACTTAATCACAGGTTTAATTGTTTTTTATTATCTTGTAATCTAAGAAAAGTGTTCTGTTTTTTTTTTTTGTAGACGACTTGTAATTTCATTGATTGTATTGTTCTAGTTTTGAGGGGTTTCTTTTGCTTTCGTCAATAAAGCACATGATTTCTTCCTTGTAACTGTGATGATCATTTATCTGGTATAGTTTGGTATCATTTAGCGGAATAGTTTCTTTTGACTTTAGATATTTATAGTCTCATACTAGGTTTGGTCAATAGTTTGGTATTGAAGCTTTTTCTCCTATAGTTGGTTTTAGAAGCACTTTATTGTATTCATTTGTGTAAGTTTTAAGACAATGACTTACTTTTTTGACAAATAATTTAAAAAACTGTGGATGATGATGACCCGATTTGCCATTTAAAAGGCGATCCTAATCTGTTTAGCCATTTGTGTCTTCTTCTTCTTTGGCAGAGAAAGCAAGGCTCCCTGGCTTCTTTACTGTCAGGAGGCCTTGAGTCTTGGAGTTACCACAGTAGAGTGAAACCCTGTGGGTGACTTTTGAACCCTACAATCAGAAGATTAGAGAAGATATGGGAATCTTTTCACGCAGGTTAAGATCTTGCCTTTCTTTTCTTTTTTTCGATGAAGCCTATGCGATAAAGTCTTTTCATAGTTTTGAAGGTTACTGACTAATTTGGTTGGTCTTTCAAAGAGGTGCAGAGAACCTTAGTCAAAATTTTGTTCTTGTTCTTTCAGTACAATTAGTAGGAAATCAAAAGATGGAATGAAGATCATTGCAACAGCATTTGTTGGAGTAACTTTTGGCTTTCTGATTGGAATATCTTTCCCATCATTATCAATCACTAAGGTTGTAGAATCAACCTTTATCTTTCTATATTGTGTTTTATTAGATTTGTTTCCCCTTGTTTATCTTAGGAAGATTTTGTTCTTGTATTTCAGGTGAGTCTCCCAACAAACTTTCTTCCTTCAAACGACCTCTCATATATAGAGGAAAAAGGTTCGGCAATTGCAACTCCAGAAAGTCATAAATCTTGGTCTTCATCAAAGGATAATGATAGCAGCTCATCGCGTCCAATCGACAAATCAAAGGCATGCTTCCACTCCTTAATTAGTTTATATGACTTGGAATGTTTTGGATCTGTACATTATTTATACATGTTTGGTATACCTACCCATTCATACTCCAACATGCAACTGGGATTCATCTTCAAGGACGGAAGCCTTAAAGTTTAGGGTCTCCCTAAATAGATAAGACATGTTTGAGGATTCTTACGTCTGATTGGTTTTGTACTCCAAAACATAGGAGGCATGTTAATGGATTAATTGAGATGACCAGATCAACATATAACTTCTTGGTGGTTTTACATTAGATTAATCATTTAGAATTCACCTGGCAAAACATGAAGGAAGCTATATATGCAAAGAACATGTGTTTGTTAACCTTTTCTTTTTGTGTTTTCATGATTAATGGTATCGGATCTGTCCATGTTTTCATGTTTCATTTCTGATTTTTCCGCAGATATGGGTTCCTTCAAATCCTCGTGGTGCTGAAATGTTGCCACCGGGTATGATTGCTGCTGAATCAGACTTCTATTTGCGCAGATTATGGGGGTTACCGCATGAGGTGTGTGCTCAAAACATTAATATTTAATATCATCAAACCCATTCTTTTAGCTGCGTTACAGTCTTGATATACAAAATTTATTATACCTGATTTGCTTCCTCAGGATTTGACCAGCCAACCAAGATACCTTGTAACGTTTACTGTGGGTATTAATCAGAAAGAAAATATCAATGCTTGTGTCAAGAAGGTTGGTTCATTAGCTTTGTTTGATGTTTTGATTTCTAAATAAGATCACGTCATATATGATTTATCGTCTTCTCAACAGTTTTCAGAGAACTTCACTATTGTCCTGTTTCATTATGACGGCCGGGTAACTGAGTGGGATGATTTAGAATGGTCGAAGAATGCTATACACATTAGCGTGCGAAAGCAGACAAAATGGTATTAACAACAGGCAACAGCTTATCAACCTCTTTTAAATTCTTTTACGGTAGAGAATATTCTGGTGATGCTTATGACTATTGACTCTCTTGGGACCTGAAAATATGCTAGGTGGTATGCAAAGAGGTTTTTGCACCCTGATATTGTAGCACGGTATGATTATATATTTATCTGGGATGAAGACCTTGGGGTGGAGCATTTTGATGCAGAAGGGTAAGTTGTTATAATAAACCTTTACATGTGTTCATTGTTTTCATTGTGATTAGACAATTTCCTTCCATTTTATTTGAATTGCTGTGATCATATTGATTATATTTTTCCAGGTACATAAAGATCGTGAAGAAGCATGGCCTGGAGATTTCCCAACCTGGCTTGGAACCAAACAAGAGGTTGACATGGCAGATGACAAAGAGAAGAGGAGATCTTGAAGTCCACAAGTATGATGGAAAAACATCCTTCAGATTCTGGTCATGTTTTAGTTTAATGCCTAATAATCAGTACAAAATTCTTGGTATCAGGATAACAGAAGAAAAACCTGGATGGTGCTCAGATCCTCATCTTCCTCCATGTGCTGCGTATGTAGAAACCTTTCTTTCAAACCTGTTATGAGTTAATTTTGTCCCTTTAATCTGTCCTAACATGTCTCGAATTTTTGTGTCATTGAAAAATGCAGATTCGTCGAGATCATGGCTCCTGTATTTTCAAGAGACGCCTGGCGATGCGTATGGCACATGATCCAGGTTCCTTACTTCATCATCTGTTTGTTCATTCTTCATTCACCTTCCCTAAATACCTCTTCTTTTCAGTTTTGCTTACATGCCTTACCTAAACTGTTAACAGAATGATTTGGTTCACGGTTGGGGTCTTGACTTTGCACTCAGAAGATGTGTTGAGGTAAGAAAAGGGACATTTGCCTTTCATTCTTTGTCACGCGAAAGACAGGGTTTCTTGGTTTTAATTATATTCGTTTGTTATATGACAAATCCACATATTTTGCATCGAAATGCAGCCTGCGCATGAGAAAATAGGAGTAGTAGATTCTCAGTGGGTCGTTCATCAATCTCTCCCTTCCCTTGGCAACCAGGTAAACCAAATAAAACTCTCTCAATGTCCATTTTTGCCTCGTCTTGATCTGACATGAACTTCTTCGCTCTTTCGCTTGCTATAGGGTGAGGCGACAGATGGGAAAGCGCCATGGCAAGGGGTAACTAATCTATTTAGCTCTCTCTATGTCTCTCGTGCTAAGGATTGTGTTGTGAGGAAGACGCATAACTTGTGAAACAAGCGACTTCAATGTGTGTGTTTTTGTGTTGTTTTGTAGGTGAGGGATAGATGCAAAAGGGAATGGACCATGTTCCAGAGTAGAATGGATAACGCAGAGAAGGAGTATTTCAAATCCTTACAAGTTGAAAGCTCTTCTAATTCAACAGTAACAACCATATAATAGGACTTGTTAAGTAGCCTAGAAGCTGACAGATTCAGTTTTACAAGTGTATTACATTTTACATATAGAGTTTCTGTATATGTTAATGTAGTATATATCCATCTTATCTCAAACATCACCTTCCACTGAATAAATAAAAAGATGAATGTCATTGATCCATTTAAAGCACTTGTGCATCTAGTGGCATGTGATGTGTACAATGTTATGATTGTGTGTTTGCTTAATCTGCAAGTAAATTCTGAACTGAGGTGTGTGGCCTGGTGTGTTGAAATTTCATGGATTAGTGGAGTCACACATGACAGTTTCTAAGCGCAAATGAAATTGAGAAGCATTCCACAAGCACTGGTCAAATCCACGTGTCAGAGACTTTCTTGATACAGTCAATCATGTGTTGGTCTCCCCTATTTGATACACTACGCGTGATGCCACGCGTTTAGAGGATTAGACATAAGTGGCTGGATCAACATTAAGAAACTTCCTCAGTTCCTCTGTTTCTATAAAGCTCCTGGATTCTCAAACTCATCTCCGGAAGGAAGACTCCAGAAACACAGTTCTTTCTGAAGATCAATAGGAAGAAGAATGGGTCGTTCCTATTACCCAACAGCATCTGAGGGAGTAATGACAATGCTGGTGATGAACGCAGTCGTTTCAGTGTCTCTGTTGAAGAACATGTTAAGATCTGTTCTTCACATGGTGGGGTCTGAGACCAATGTGGCAAGGAACATAGAGGAAGACCTAGATCATGAGGATTCGGAGATGAGAAGAAGAAGAAGAAGGAGAAGAAGAAGAATCTCGATCACACACTTAGAAACTATAGAGTGTTGTGTGTGTCTTTGTGGGTTTAAAGAGGAAGAGGGAGTGAGTGAGTTAGTGTCTTGCAAGCATTACTTTCACACTGCTTGTCTAGATAAATGGTTTGGTAATAATCACACCACTCTGCAGATCCATCCTTTAGTTATGGTCCATAAGTTGTGGATTATACTTTACTTTCCTTTTATGGTTTTTTCACCATTTTTTAAAATGTTTTATAGTTTCTATCTTAGGAAACCCAGATTCTGTCGTGTCCACTTTGTGGGTTTTGAAAGGTTTTTTTTTCAACTAATAAAAGTTTTTTCTTTATGTAATTCATTCATATAAACAAGTGGATTGTACACAGGTTTGTTTACACAACCAAAACAAATGTAGATGTGACAACTAGAAACACAATCACATATTTTACATATATTACAAAATTTCTATCCTCTTAAGCGAATTTTCAGGAAGAAACTTAGATCATACACAGTTGCTGAATTTCTTATGCTTTAGATTGATGAAATTCTCTGCTTCTTTGTCAACATCTTCATCTCTTGCCAACCTCTCACTCTTCACCTTCCTCGTCATATGATGTGATGACGTCTTTATCACGTCACTTAAATGTTCGTACTCCATAACTTGATGATTCGGTTTCTCGGCCATCGAGTTCCTGTGATGATGATGGAGATGGCGAAGATGATGATGATGGTGATGATGGTGAGTTTTATGGTTAAGGAAGGTCTCGAGTACCATATTTTCTTATAAAAAGTCTTGTTTTGATCTCTTCTTGTTGCTCGAGATACATTGAAATCATCATAGGTACTATATATATGCATGTTTTTGGATCAAAGTCTTAAGGATTAGGCTGAATCTGATACCTTTTATTGCTTTTGATTATTCCAGGTTAGGCCAATGTTCCGTTGTTCCTTAGACCATTAAATATATAGACGCACATCCGCACATATCTATTGATGTATAAAATTATGGTTTGATATTCAACAAGAAGAAAGAATTTAACATAGAAGATTTGAAGAGGTGGGCCAATGGGTTTAGAGGATAGTTGATAAGGTATCTATGCCCCATAAACAAACAAAAAACGGTAAACGAGAGTTACTGTTGGTTTATTCGATCGAACTAGATTCCTTTAATAATGGATCTAATGGCGTGTTTTGACCGCAACTTTAGTAAGGAACATAGGAATATATATGTGGATATGTTCAATCTAAGGGCTATCTTCGTTGTTGAATGGTCTCTTCAATCATGATGATGGAAATTGCATCTAATGCTTGCAAAGTTTGAAGAGTCTCTTTTAACAAAAAAAAAGTTTGAAGAGTCTCTCTTGACATCGACAGTGTAAAGTTCGATTTTAAACAGATATTTTTGAGGTTAGAGAAGACTATGTGGTTACTCATTTTGTTCATCTGAAATATAAAGAAACGAAACCATACGTGTTTAAGGAATCATGTATCTATAATCTCTATATACAAATCTGACGATAAATATCGATAAAATGTAATGTTTAGTGATAAACAGGGACGTATCTACATGAGACTGTGCCGAGATTGAATCGTTTAGAACATTATTAGTGGTCGTCTCTCACCATAATTCTCAAATAATATAAAAAAGATTTAGTAATAAAATATTATGGATTTTTCAAAAAGTGTAGAACCTCGCGTAAAAATCGTTCAAATGAGAAAGACATCTATGAGATTCTCATATGTTGTTAAAAATCTATATTATATTATTTGAGAGATTCATCGAGAGATTAGCAATGCATATGCTTTTATATATTAACTAAATTCATCTAAAAGAACAATAAATCATCACTAGGAAACTACAAAAGCCACAACTCTTATTTGGTGGTCACTGGTAAACAATTTATCTGTTATAAGAAAAGAGGCTAACACAGATGAAGGATAAAAGATGGAGAAAACGAGCTACAGAAGAAGTGACTCTAAAAACTCTAAAAATTCTAATAAAAATCGATGGCTTATAAAGCCTTATAATAACTGAAACTTCTACAAAAGCTGCAAGTTAATCGAAACAAATTTAAAATTCCATAAGATTCGGTCTGTTTGACTCAGACTCAACAACAATTAAAAACCAAGACTCAAACAATGACTCACCTGCTTTATTTCCGGTTTGCTTCTTTATTTCCAGTTTGATTTGCTCCAACAAATCCTCCCTAAACTAAGCTAGATTCACAGAGCTTAATTTATCTGTTGCAGAGCAAATCCCAAACTTACTTCTCAAATTTTCAAACACTTCACGCTTCAGTGGTTTAGTGAAAATGTCTGCAATTTGCTTCTAAGTTCCACAATGCTCAAGTCGAATTAATCCTTCATTTACTAGCTCACGCATAAAGTGAAAACGAACCCCAATATGCATATCTTCCATGAAAAACCAGGTTCTTAGATAACTTGATAGTTGAGGTGTTGTCACATAGAATTGTTGTGCTTTCTTTTGCTTCATACCCCAATTCTTTTAACACTCTCATAAACCAAACAACTTGACAAGCACACAGCGATGCTGCTACATACTCTGCTTCTGTGGTAGAGAGTGTAACAATCGACTACTTTTTTGATAACCAAGCTACAATTGCTCCATCCATAAGCAACACATAACCCGACGTACTGTTCCTACTTTCAACTTCTCCAGCAAAATCACTATCAGTATAAACCAGTAATTCACTTGTTCTTCTTCTCTTATACCAAATGCCGAAATCCATGGTGCATTTTAAGTACCTTAAGACTCTCTTAGCTGCCTGTAAGTGTAACACTGTTGGTTTTGACATATACCTACTTAGAAAACTTACAGCAAATTGCAGATCGGGTCTGGTTGCTATGATGTATATGAGACTTCCTATTATCCGCTTATAGTAAGTCTCATATACTTTTTCTCCTCCCTCATCCATATCGAGTTGGCTTCCAGGCACCATTGGATTAAACACTATTGTAATTCTCCATTTCAAAACGCTTAAGAACTTCTAGTGCATACTTTGTTTGTGATATATGGATTCCATGTGGCGTCAGCATCACCTCAATTCCCAAGAAAAATCTCATCTTACCAAGGTCAGTCATCTCAAACTCTTTTTGCATTGACTCCTTGAAATTCCTTATCATTGAAATATCATTTCCTGTGTAGATAAGCTCATCCACATAGACACTAACAATCAAACTATCACCTTGTTTGTTGGTCTTGAGAAACAAGGCTTCTTCATTATGAGACTTCTTGAAACCTTCCTTGATAAAATATTCTTCAATTCGACTAAACGATGTCTTTGGTGTTTGCTTTAATCCATATAATGCCTTGAGGAGCTTGTAAACTTTGTCTTCTTCTCCTTTAACTACATATACTTTTGGTTGTTGAATGAATACATCTTCCAGCAAAATTCCATACAGAAACGCTGACTTCACATCTAGTTAATAGATGATTCTTCCTCTATGTGCCGTTGTAGCTATAATAGTTCTGATTGTGTCCATTAGAGCAACATGAGCATATACCTTTGTGTAGTCAATAGCATGCTCCTGAGAATATCCTTTAGCTACCAACCTTACTTTATATTTGTTTACCTCTCCATGCTCATTAAACTTGGTCTTGTATATCCATTTTACTCCGATGCACTTTGATTCATTTGGTAAACTTGTCAGTTTCCAAGTCTGATTCGTGATGATCGATTTTATCTCTTCATCCATCGCTTCTCTCCACTTCAAACTTTTCCTGCTTCTTCAAAAGTTGATGGATCCTCAGTATTTATCTCAATCATGTTTACCTCATCTTCTTCAATTTTGTTTTCATTCCCTATGACATAATCATTGAGATATTGTGGCGGTCTAGTGATTCGTATCTATCTGACTACAACATTATGTTTAGTTTGAACTTCCTTCTCGATTTCTTCATTATGTTCAATTTGAGCATTTTCTTCATCACCAAACGACTCTCCTCCATTACTTGCTTCAACTTCACTATCCTCCCAAATTGCATCATCATCACTCCAAGTCAATTCAGCATTTAATTGATCCTTTTCCCAGTTCCAGCCTTTTGTTTCCTCAAATATCACATCTTTGCTTATCATAATCTTCTTTGTATTTGGATTCTACATCCTATATCTCTTGGATTCTTTAGAGAAACCAACAAATATCCCGACTGTACTTTTATCATCAAGTTTACCTCATTTTTCATCTGAAATATGCACATGGGCAAGACTTTCCTACACTCGAAAATGCTCCACATTTGGCTTCACTCCACTCTATGCTTCTTGTGGTGTCATAGTTCTTACAACAATTGTGGGACACCTATTAAGAACATAGAATGTCCACATTACTGTGTCTGGCCAGAACATCTTTGGCACTTTCCTTGCTGAAAGCATGGATTTCACCATGTTTATGACTGTGCGATTCTTTCATTATGTGATCCCATTCTGCTGCGGAGTGTAGGCGGTGGTTAATTGTCTTCAAATTCCTTTCTCCTTACAGAAATCTGAAAATTCTTTTGAAGTGTACTCTCCTCCTCGATCAGTCCCCAAACATGTTTCCGACTTGAACATTTTGAAATGACTGAATGTTTCCGACTTCTCTTTTACTAGATATACCCATGCTTTCCTGCTGTAATCATCACACAACACATACTTCTTTCCACTAATGGATACTAGATTGATAGGGCTACATATATCTGAATGTAGCAGTTTAAGAACTTCTTTTGTTCTCCATGTACTCTTCTGAGGGATATGTTTCCTACGCTGCTTTCCCACTAGACAGTCTGAACATGTAAAGTTTTGTGATTTTAGGATAGGGAGACCACGTACCATGCCTTTACTTTGTACCGTTTGCATTCCACGATGACTTAAATGCCCGTAGCATTTATGCCATAACCTCACTACATCTTCTGAAGTTGTCTGCAAACATCTTTGTTCACTTGGTTTTTCTTCATATGAGGTTTGATCAAACAACATAAACATCCTATTTATGCTCATCTTTCTTTCTGCTATCAGTCCTTTCTCCTCATGATAAATCTTGCACATCCCTTTTTGTATGATGATTGTCAACCTCTTCTCTTGGAGTTGACCAATGCTCAATAAATTATTTTTGAGTTCAGGCACATAGTAAACTTCACTTATGTTGCATGTTGTGTTGTTCAGCACCAACTTCACATTTCCTTTGCCAAAAACCTCCATTCTCTTATTGTTTCCAAGCTTGACCGAATGTTTGAAGTTTTCGTCAAGAGTTTAAAACAAACTCTTATCTCTGCTCATGTGATTAGAGCAGCCCGAGTCAAGAAACCATGCCCTTCTTCTCATGTTTTCTTGCTTCTGTGTATGTCATCAACAACAACTCAACATCTTCATCCATATTTCTTTCACTTTCTTCAGTGTACGCCATCAACAACATTTCTTCATTTTCTTCAAAATTCGCATAGTTTGCTTCTTCCCACTTTGGACATTCATTTTGAAAATGTCCAAGACGATAACACTTATAACATTCTACAATGCTTTTGTGATTAGAGCAGCCCGAGTCAAGAAACCATGCCCTTCTTCTCATGTTTTCTTGCTCCTGTGTATGTCATCAACAACAACTCAACATCTTCATCCATGTTTCTTTCACTTTCTTCAGTGTACGCCATCAACAACATTTCTTCATTTTCTTCAAAATCCGCATAGTTTGCTTCTTCCCACTTTGGACATTCATTTTGAAAATGTCCAAGACGATGACACTTGTAACATTCTACAATGCTTTTGTTGAAGAATGTCCTACCTCTACCACGTCCTCTTCCTCTTCCATTTGGGCCTCTTCCTCTTGTTTCACTTCCCCTTCCTTGTGTCACGTTTAACACTTGCTCATCTCCTTTGTATGGATTCTTGATTTTTTGTTCATGAACCACCAAAGAACTTTGCAGTTCATCGAGTGAAATGCTCTCAATCTCCTTTGATTCTTCAATTGACACCACCACATACATGAATTTTTTCACTCAAAGTTCTGAGGATCTTCTCTACAACTTTCGAATCAGTCATACTTTTCCATTACTTCCCATTTTTTTAGTGATAGCCAACACTCGAGTGAAATACCCTTCTATCTTCTCAGATTCCTTCATTTCAAGCACTTCAAAATCTCTTCTTACCTTCTGCAACAACGATTTCTTCACTCAAATAATGTTCATTTTTTTTTATAAATTGATGAACTCAATAAGCTAGAAAATATTGAAGTTTCTTATGAGGAGCTCTTGTGTATCTCCTAATCGCTCTTGAGTTGCTGCTTGTTGTATCAAAATTGCTGATCATCACACATGTGAATCTTGAGAGAGAAAATCTTAAAGACATTAAGAAGTCTCGTCTTGTTGATTTGAAAAGAGAAGCAGTTTTTATATGGACTGAAAAGAAGAAAGCTTAAGAAGAAGAAGCAGAAGATCATTCTAGTTCACTCATGCGAATCTGATTGGAAAATCAGCAAGAAAGATATTTTTGTTTATTGATATTTTGTCTTCGCTGTTTCGGTTTTGTATCTTGAGAACAAGAGATGAGAAATTTTCAAATCTGGTTTCATCTCTCATTGATAAATTGGTTCTAATTTTTGTGATATCACAAAGAAGTCTCCACATGGATTTATGATATTCGTGTTCTGGAAACGCCAAGGAAGAAATCAGATATTGAATAGAAAGTTCACTAATCAGAGGAAGAAGCGAGTGGTTCTTGTTGCCACCTACGAAGTTGACGGAAAACGTTTTTTTGAGCTGGAGCAAGATTGCAGGTTAATGGAATTGATGGTTGATTTTGCCAGAGGAGATGTCAGCCAACATATTGGAATGCTCGGTAAGCTCGTCAAAGTCATCGAAAAACTCAGGAGTTGCATCTTGTTGTTGGTTGTGTTGACGAGACGGGGGAATCACAAGTTGTTAGCATTAAAGTTACAAATTATGTATGCCGATCATCTAAGGCCATGTTTTTCTGCTCAACAATGGTAGAATTCTTAACTCCAAAGTTGTTGGCTTCGGTTTTTATCTTCGTTGTTCATGAAGTATTGGAACAATTGTCTTCCAATATCAGTGGGTGATTTGACATGGCTCTAAAATAAATTCAAGAAATCGAAGGCATAACTAATCGAGAAAGAGTAATCATTGTTAAGTGAATTAAGTCGGAAGAGGAGAGATATGAGGTTAAGGACGAAAATATCTGAGAGATGAAGCAGAGATGAGGTGATTGGTTTTATCGGAGATAGAAGTTGGCCACTAGAGGAAACGTCGAAGGATGAAAGTAGCAGCAAAATAGAAGAGCATATGTTGTCACTAGTGAATAAGAAGTTTCAAGCGCTGGCAGAACCAAGGGTTGAAAAGAAGAATAGCTCCAATTTTTGTTTCCATCAAAATGAAAGAGAATAACAAAAACACATGTGTATGCTGAATTTATGAATCCAGAAGTAGAAGTTTCTGAAGCATGAAACAATTTGTTGGAACAAGGCCTAGGATACAAGTTAATATTGACAACAAGACTCTCTCAACAAGATTATGCTGGCTTATGTTTAAGAACATATTGAAGGATGAGGTTTCACCAAATTTTATCATGGCAAGAACGAGAAAATATGAAGATTTCAAGAGGGTTCATGATATTATTAAGGGGAATTTAAAGATAAACTCTTATATCATTATGTTTGTCTGGGTATCACCATGATTGAAGTATAGTTGATGAGCTGGAGTTATAAATATTAGTAAAAAGGAGGAGATTTGAAGGACAAACTGATGGTGCATAAACAAGAAGAGCTTGTGAGCGACAGTGACAAGGACCTTAGGTTCTAAGAGTTAGTTATTGAAGATATGAAGAAAGATGTTCCTTGGTTTGGTGAATGTCCTAGATTGGGATCATTGGAGGTGAACGAAGAAAGGCTTATGTTGATGAAGTTACAAGCAACAACAATTTGATGCATAAAAACTGAATTGAAAAGTTTAGTGAGGATAAAACGAGTCTTGAATGGGGATCTGAAGGGATAATCAGGTTAGAGAAGATGAAGATATTTTTTCAATTTTCCGCTGCATTGCCAAAGGTTCTTTTGTGATGGTCTTGTTATTGCTTCTGGTTTTTAATTGATATGCATTCTTCAAAGGCATGGAGCAGTTTATTTCAGATAATGTGTTTCCTTGGTTTTTACAAAGAAGAAAATGCAGTGGACTACAATTCTTGGATTTTAACTCTGAAAATTTTTTGGAATCTTGAAAGCGATATATTTCTGAGGATATAAAGATTTTCACCTGGTTTCTTATTGTTTGATGGAAAATTACTCTTAAAGTCTGTTGCTTACAGGTTGTATCATTCTGGATCTGTCTTAGAATATTGGTCATAACTTACAAACTGCAACCCCAAATCATGAGTCATTTTTTCTTGTGGCTTTGTATGTATGTTGTTGTTTTTTCATAAATTTTCATAATTTTCTGGGTTGGTTTGGTACTCCGTTCTGCTCTACATCAAGACAGATAAAAGAGCTCTTCTTCAAGAGTTCTTCGAGTTTGGAAAAAGGAAACAACATTTTTATCTTGTTGTTTCAAGTTTTTGAAGTCGAATGAATTCAATGTGTTTAAGGGTCATTGCTCAGTTTAGAGTGAAGGTGAAAAAGATCTAAAATTACTGCATCAAAGGAAGAAATAGTGATTTTTCAGATTTTGAAAATAATGCAGAAATCTGTTATTAGATGGTTTTTCAAGGCAACATTTGGAGATCTAAAAGTAATTCGATTGTGTCAAAATTTTGTAGAGAGTTTCGTGTTATTCCTGAATTAAGATTCAACGGTCGGATTGAATTTTCAACAGTTTAATTGTGTTTTATTAAAGCATCTTCAAACATGGCTGGACACACAAGTTTCGGTGTAGACATCAAATGAGCAATCAAACAAACTCAGAATGGAATGAGATTTTGCAGAGACATTTTAGACGTGGGGATCTAGGTGATGATAGAAGGGAATTGGTTTCAGAATCCAGAAACACAATTGAATGATGGCATTTCAGAGTGATTAATTTAGAGATTTCTAAGACTGAGTTTTTGCACATGTGACTTGCAAATGAGTCTAGTAGAGGTTGTTCAGCTTACTGTACCTAGGAAGTGAACTAGCAGGTATGAATGTTTAGTTTGAGTGGATTCTTTAAGTCCTTGTTTTGCATGTTTAGCCTTGGAAGATTTGATGTTAAAAGATCATGGAATTAAGCATGTTGGAGATGCAAGGGAAACATGTTAATAGCTTTTCTTGGAAAGTCATAACTCGAAATGCTTGAGAAGTGAACATGTTAATAGCTTTTGAAGATGTGGAGTTTAAGTTTGGAGGAAAAAAGTCTTCATATCTGAGAATAGATTGTAAGAGATTGAAACTTGTTAAGAGAGCAAGGTTTGTTGTTGATGAGCCGCTGGTTTATGAGAATTTAGCTAAGAATTTATTCTGACGAGATGATGAAACTTACTTCTTATGTAAAGTAAGAAAGCTTATGCAATGAATTGGAACATGAATTGTGAGTTGTCTGTTGAAGAACAAAGGATCTGCATATGATGATAGTGTCAACCTTCTCAAAGATCCATTTTATTTGCGAGTTTTACTTTGCTGGGAACATTACAATTGGCTTGAAGGTTACAATCTTGATTTTTGCGACTCATGATCTTTGGTGCCCTAGGATATATTTTTGCTAGAGTTAAGATTGATGGAGCATTGAATTTTCTAGCGAGCCATGGAGATTGATGGAGCATTGAATTTTCTAGCGAGCCATGTGTGGTCAAAGATAGAGCTTTGAATTTTAAGAGAAGCAGTTGCCAAGCGATAATCACAGATGCTAAGCAGTAATCAAAGGGTGTGAAACTTACTGGTTCACATAGAAAGAGACTACTCTTTGAGGTTCTTTTACAGAGGAGAAGCTGGTGGATTTATGAGTTAACTAAGAAGCTTAGTCAGGATAAAGGGAAGCTCATTACAGTTTTCTGGTCATACCATCATCTACTCTTTGAATAAAAAAAGATTAAACCCAGTTAGAAGGATGACGATGCTTTAACTAGCTGATACACTCAAGCAAGAGATGATGAAATTTTGTTTGTTGACATCATTTTTTGTGCAGCGCAGTTAAAGGGGGAGTAAGGATATCTCGTTGGATATTTGGAACACTGTCAACAATGAGCTGCATGTTTTGTGGTCATCTATATGCTATCGTTTTTTGGATGAATAATTTTCTTGAGTATCAGTCAAAGAGAAAGGGGTTCCGTTGCATAATATTGGGAAAAACATTTGTTGATGTTGAAGAAACTGAAGCAAACAGGTTCATGAGTATGGAAAGCAGTGTTTGAGGAAACTAATGATTTGCTTCAAGAAACTTTCATTTCTTTTTCGCTCAGCTATGAACTCAATCATGGGCATTACAGTTTTCTTGTTGGATTATTCTTATGATGCAGCTTCATATTTTTATATAGGAAGATTGAAATGGAGTTCATCAACTCCAGCTTCATTCTCAAGGCTCTCTCACTGTAATCGATCTCTGGTTCCTCAATCATGGCAGTTCTTGTTCTTGGAAAAATTGTTCAGAGTTGGATTCTGGTTGTTTTGGCTTGTGTTGATGGTAGATCATTGGATTTTATTGATTAGTGGTTAAAGTCAGTTGATCGGTTATTCTTGAAGAATTCACTTGATTGGTGGTTCAAATCCTTGTGCGAAATGCTTGATCGAAACACATAATTAACAAGGGGGAATAAAGTCTTGTATGGATTTATGAATCCATGGTACATGAGACTTTGAGGTTGATACATCTTGAATACAGAGCAGTGTTGAACAATGCTAGACTGTCAGTGTTATATGTTGCAGCAAAGTTTTTTAGCTAAGTACAACAAAACATAGAGATTAATACAAGCATTTGATTGATACAAGCATATGTGGTTTTTATATGAGTATGCACTCAAGCAGGGGGAGATAATTGAAAATGAATGATGCAAGAGCTGAATGTGATGCAATGATATAGAGGGAACATTATCGTTATCTGACATGTAGCTATAGACATTTCAAAGCTACAATCATTTATGGGCTTGAGTTGACACACTCACATGCAAAAAGGAGAGATTGAAAGTGTAAATCCCATCAGCTCACGATTTGTGGGAACAAGAAGAATGTTTTCTCTATCAGAAATGTAGTACATCAAGTGAAAATAAAGAAGTCACATCAAAGACTTAATGAGTTGTGTAGTTGCTGAAATATAAGAAACATAGACATTGGGTCAGAATTATCACAGATGCAGCGTCAGCTTAGTGGATGGTTTATGAGACACATTGAAGCTTGAAGATGATCAAAGTATAAGTTACAAGGTATGCTTGGATTCTCAAACTCAGTCAACAAGGGGGAGATTGTAAGTGCAGTGTTGTTTGAGTTGTGAAGTTGTTGAGACAAAAAGACACATGTTGTGACAGTTCAGGGAAGATACACTATGGCACAATTAATGCGAAGCTCGAGATCGTAATTGTTCTTATGATAGAGATAAAGACAAGATTCAAGCTGTCAGAACGTAAGGTAAAAGCACAAAGGCCACATGAGTTGTGGGCTTTTGTTTAAGTTAAGGCCAATTGCTTGTACAGACTTGAAGTGTGGCTTAAGTCATCTAGGGTTTTTGGCACTTGTTTATAAATACCAAGAGACGGTGTCATGAAGACTCGCGCGTCTAGGGTATTAACGTGAGAGGCACACAAGATATCTGTCAGAAATCCGTCGGATGAAAAACAACGGAGTTCCGACGAGACAAATCATACAGTTTTCTGACGAACGTTTTTCCAACGGATGTGATTCTAATGGACGAATTTCCGATGGATTTTTTCTAACGGATTTTTGACGGAAACGTTTTTAAAAAAATTGTTTTATAAATTAATTTTAAATACATTTAAAATATTAAATACATATTAAATACATATTAAATACAAATAAAATTCGAATTAATATGAAAATTTAAATTAAATTAAAATTAAGAAAATAAAATTATCTAAATAAAAATCAAATTAATTTAAGAAAAAATTATAATAACTTAAAAAAAAAATCAATCTCACAATTTAAAATTAATTTAATAACAATATAAAAATAAAAAATCTATTTAAACATACTAATAATTAAAAAATAGAAAACATACTAATAATTAAAAACAAATAAAAATACAAAAATCAAAAAAATTCCAAATTAAAAATCTACCAATTTAAACATTCCTAAAAAAAATTTTAAATCTAAAAATCTAAATCCAAAATCTAACTAACATAACTCTAAATATAAATTCCAAATCCTTAAATCTACATTCAAATTCCTAAATCTAAAATCTAAATCCTAAAAATCTAAATCCAAAATCTAACTAACATAACCCTAAATATAAATTCCAAATCCTTAAATCTACATTCAAATTCCTAAATCTAAAACTCTAACTTAAAAATTCCTAAAAATCAAAGAAACTTAAGAAATTTCTATGTTTGATCGATTTGGAACAATTAGAATATTTGGATATTGAGTTTCAAAGAGTGTTGTGAATATTTGAAAGGATTTGGTGATTTTGAGAATTTTTATGTTTTTTGGAATGGTTTCGCGAGGAAGACGACATGTTTATAAAACAGAATTTTTGACAGACATGACTGTCGGAAATCCATCGGAAAGATTTAAAATAATTCATTTACCGCCTAAATTTTCGACGGATTCACAAAAATTTAAGATATGCGGGATACGAAAATTTAATTCCCGGGTAAAATTTCGTGAATCCGTTGGAAATTTCTGACGGATTCGTGAAATTTGAATGTCTAGTCATTGGTCAGTCAAACCTTAAAACCGAACGCGTGTATCCCTAAATCCGTTGGAAATTTCCAACAGATTTTTGATAGTTTTAGGGATTCGAGATTTTTTTTGATCCGTTTCACTTGGAATATGTTTGTAACATTCTATATTAATCATTTCAATAATAAAATACTAATAAAGATCTTGTTAGTATAACAAATATACAAAAACAAAAAAGTAAGTTGTTATATGTATATATGTTCCATTAAGTATATATATCATTATGTAATATGTAATCTTAATCATGCTAAATTTTTAATATTTCTAATATTTCTAATAAATATCTTGTTAGTATAACAAATATACAAAAATGAAAAATTAAGTTGTTATATGTATACATGCTCCATTAAGTATATATATCATTATGTAATATGTAATCTTAATCATGCTAAATTTTTAATATTTCTAATATAACTTGTTTAAATGTTTATTTTATCACATGTTTTTTATTACACATATATTGATATACTTATATGAAAATAAAGCAAAACCCCAAACCCGTCGAAAATTTGTTGTCTGAAGTTTTTCATTTTTTCAAACACTTACTACCGATAGATTGAGATATATTTTGGACAGAAGATAACTTTATGAGTTAGATTGCATTTGAAAGTGGTTTGACATCGATCCAACGGTGCAATCGAAAGTTATGCTGATTTTCGTGAAAACAGTACAAAGTATACTATTTCCGTCGAATTTAGGTTTTTTCTATAATTTTTTTGAATTTAATTTATAAATGTATTTATATCTTTAATATATATATATATATATTTCTGACTTTTTATGAAGGATTTATGTGTTTTCGTCAGAAAATCGTCAGTAATATCTGACGGATTGAATGTTTAGAAATTTCATCGTTTTTGCGGTTATTTTTTTGTAGTGATAAGTTATAAACTAATGTGTATGTATATATATATATATATTTATTTATTTTTCACGTTGCAATAATAATACTTGCATCACTTTTATTTAACACAAGCAGCAACAAACAATACTCCTTAGTAATATCACAAGGTCATCATCAAACAAGGACACTCTTTGGTTTAAAGTCCGCTGTTTGGTTTTGGTACGATACTGAAACATGTCCATCACATCTTATAAACTTATTATATGGTTACATAATCATTACTTTCTTAATTATTTGAACCGGCGCCAGAGTATTTAGGTTGGAGTCTAGAGTCCCTTACTACCCCACCCAAGTTTGCGGTGGCCACCGCGGACCTGCAACTTCTCCGTAGTCTTGACCACTACCGCACGTCCATCACCACTGCTGTGGATGGGGTTCATGTACACATGACTTGGTGGACCCTGGGGAATCATAAACCTGTCCTGGTGCTTCTGCATCTCGTGCCTGCCGTGGTCTTGCTGCATCTCGTACCTGCCGTGGTGTTGCTGCATCTCGTACCTGCCGTGGTTCTGCTGCATTCCGTGATGCCCCTGCATCTCGTGGCCACCGTGGTGTTGCTGCATCTCGTACCTGCCGTGGTTCTGCTGCATTCCGTGATGCCCCTGCATCTCGTGGCCACCGTGGTGTTGCTGCATCTCGTACCTGCCATGTTTCTGTTGCATTCCGTGGCCACTGTGGTATGCATCTTCATGTCGCCCCTGCCATCCATTACCCATCTTTCCCTGCAAAATGATCATTAACCAAATTACCAATTGAGAGAACAGTAACTATAAATCTTTTAAAATAGATAATCCCAGCGTTTCATAATGTTAAATTTTAAAGGTTATACACACATGTTAAGAATTTTTTACTTCTAATGTACACTTGTTTTATAATTAATTGTCACTTGTTTTATTTATATTAATTCTAACTAGTAAAAGTAAAAATAGAAAATATTATATAAATTTTGTATAGAGAACACAAAACATATATTTATGTGAAACAAATTTCTTTTTAAAACATACGTTATTAAGGAATGGATGGAGTATTATCTATAGAATCAACGTACATGTACACATCTCTCTATCTAAATTATCTCGAATACAAATTATAAAACTGTTTTATAGGGTGGTTAATTGATGCATTATTTAGAAGAAAAAAAACTTTGATATGTATATATATCAGAATCCATATATAAATTATTTAACAGAATTTTAGCATCAACATTCAAGACCTTTAAATAGTTTAAGACACCTTGGACGAGAATATTTATATAACAGAACATAATATAACATGGTTAGTAGGGTCGCGACAATAAAAGAGGAAGCTTACGTTGTGGTGAGGCTGAGCCACCAACGGTGGCGGCATGAAGTTCGGATGAGATGGCTGTTGGTGGTGCAGCAACGCATTAGTGTGGTGGCTTTGGCTGCTCTCAAAGTACTCCACGTCCGAGTCTTCATCTTCTTCATCCCAGACTGTCATGTGAGACATGGGTGGACGGCCATGGTTGGCCGGAAGCCTCATGCGGTGGTCGGAGTGGGCTTGACTGTCAAAGTGGCCTCCTTTTGACTCCACACGAGTCACGAAATCCTTGTGCTCCTCGAAGCCGAAGCCGTTTCTCCGGTAATCCTTGTGGCCGTGTCCCTGCTCGAACCCTCTTATAAGTTTATCAAGCATTTTCTTTGTGTATATCTACTTGTGTTAATTTTCTTTGATATGGATAAGTGATTAAATTCTTTATGGTGTATATATAGAGAATTCTTGTAGTGTAGTCTAGTGTTCATTTAGAGTTGTGTTTGCTATGATTCCATATGGCAATTATTGGTAATATCATTGTTTTTTTATTATTATTAAAGGTAAGATCTGAATCTTATTCTCTTTTATATACCACCACCATACCGAAAGTTGAGTAGACATGTTTGTTCTGATTCCAAGTTCGTGCTTTTAATTAATGACCAGTCCAAGTGTTCGATAAAGATTTTGGCTTGGTTCAAGTTTTTCGGTTTCTAAAAAAGGGTATATAAAATAAAATATGTGTTTTGTTCTGGATGGTTTGGTATAGTTTTGATTCTGGTTTGAATTTTAGTTTTAGCTATATATATATATATATATATATATATTAATTATTTATTTATTTTTAAACTTTTGGGTTTATATTGGTTATTTTTCAATTGAGTTTGGATGCGGATTCCATTCGTTAAAGATGTTGTTTAGTTTTTGGATCAATTATTTCATATCAATTGAAATTAGGTCGATTCATCCGGATTAAACTCCTAGAAAATACATGGCGTAATGTTCATTGGCTTGCTCGTCGTGCAAGCATTTGCTATAACACACTCACCATCTTCAACTTATGCCGAGTAACAAACTTGTATGAGATAAATCCCCAAAGAGATGACATATAATAAATTAATTGTATATGTACACGAAAGTGACCAATATATCGCCATGAACTCTTTCAAAAATAACTCACCAAAGAATTAATAATCATGAGTTTAGTAGTAGTAGTGTCCATATCATATTAGTTACAAGAACCATTCATTCATTCTTCATCTCTCAAACAGTTCCTTGGTTGAAGAAACTTGTACTTTTCCGCGTTCTCCAAAAGGTATGCCGAAGGATGAACCGCGGAATAAGAATGCAGTATCGGACCCATTTTACCGATGATGTCTTTAAATTTGTATTCTTCTGGAATCATATTGAAAAGATCTGATCCGCTGAATATAACTCTTTGAACCCTTTTCGGATTCAAGTAATCCCTGAATCTCACTCTATTGTAATGACTATAAGCTTTCATTTAAAATACACTCGCTGATCCATCTGAAAAAAAACCTGCAATGCCAACCTGAATCAGCCAGATCACATCAAACTGCCTATAATGCGCATACCGCGTTTTACCCATTTGGTACCTATGAACTGAAGCTCTCCAGCTCTTATCATCGTCTGGGAACTCAAATGAGTACAAGTAATTCTTGAGTCTAAGGTGGAGGATTTGCGGTATGTCATCGTATCAATGGAGAAGATTTATAATATGTCTACTTGGTGTTGGAAAGAAAAAATCTTGTTTAAGAAATGGAAAACTTTGATTTGTCTCTCACTATTTCTTATTACATATTTCTTAACTTGTTTTAACTTGGTTACAAATGAAAGGGGAGGAGGTATCTATAGCCTCCAAACTACAAAATATCTAGAATATTCATAAATCTAGATTATTCTTGCATAGTATTTATATTATTTTATTACAATTATCTAGATATTTGTATGAAACTATCTAGATTTTTTCTTCTTTAAAGAGGTGGAGAGATGTTGGGAGAATTTTAGAAAATATTCTAGAACCTTTTAAGAAGGAGGAGGTGTTGATAAATCTAGATCATATCTTGGATTTGGCCCAAAAGATAATTATTGGAACAAAAGATAATTATTGGATAATTGGACCAATAATTAAATTTGATCCAAAATCACGTTTAACTTCCAACACCCCCTCTTAAACTTGATTTTTGCTACTCCAAGCAAACTCCTCATCTTGATAAAAAGTCTTTGTGTTTAAGAGGTTTGGTGAAGATATCAGCTACTTGATCGTTTGTCTACGCATATTCCACTTGCATTTCCTTCTTGTTAACACATTCTCTAATGTAGTGATAGCATGTGTCAATGTGCTTACATCGATCATGGAAGACTGGGTTATTCGCCAGTGCTACTGCTGACTTGTTATCCACAAAAATCTTCGTTGGCTCCTCTTGTGGCAAACTTAATTCCTTTAACAAGTTTTGTAACCAAATAGCATGGTAAACACATAAAGTAGCCGCTATATACTCCGCTTCAAAACTAGATAAGGTAATGATTGATTTCTTCTTCGACATCAATGTGAACACCGTATTTCCAATGTAGAACATAAAGCCACTTGTGCTCTTTTGTTCATCTACGTCTCCACCCCAGTCGCTATCACTATATCCAATGAGCTTGTAATCATTAGAAATAGGATAGTATAAGCCAAAGTCTATGGTACCTTTGATATAGCGAAGCATCCTTTTTACCGCCTTGAACTGAGTTATTTTTGGATGTTCCATGTAACGACTAACAACTCCAATCGCATATAAGATATCGGGACTTGTGCACGTTAAATAACGTAAGCTGCCAACCAAGCTTTTAAAGAGTGTTGGATCCACTTTTTCTCCTTCCTCAATCTTTGACAACTTGATTTCACATTCCATCGGCGTGCTAATTGGATTCGAGTCTTCCGTCTTCCATCTTCCTAAATACTTTAACACTTTCTCCATCATCTTCCAAATCGTTTGTCGCTTCGATAATAGTGACAATATGCTCAAATTTTGGATCCAATGATCTAAGAACCTTCTCCATGATTCTCACATCATCTAACTTCTTCCCATTTCTTTTTAGGTTATTAGTAACCGTCAAAACTATTGAGAAATAATCAGAGACGAGTTCACTTTCCTTCAGTTGCAATGCTTCAAATTCTCCTCTTAGAGTTTGAAGATGTACTTTCTTGAATTTATCGGCATCCTTGTAGGATGTTCAAAACTTCTCTCATGCTTCTTTGGCCGACGTACCTTCTGTGACCTTCTCAAATGTATTTTCATCTAATCCTTGATAGATTAGATAGAGATCTTTCTTGCCTCTCTTCCTTGAGTCTCTCAAAATATCTTTTTGAGTTTGAGATATACTATCTTCATTCTCCGGTACAACGAAACCTTTCTCGACTATCTCCCACACGTCGTGTGCTCCTAAGATAGTCATCATTCATAGACTCCAATTGTCATAGTTGTTCTTTGTGAGCATCGGAATTTGGAAGGGAACACCATTACTCGCCATCTTTGTGAGATTTTCTAGCTATGCTACCACTGGAAAAAAAATCTTGTTTAAGAAGATGATGGAGAAGTGTTTAAATATTTAAAAGGAAATTGAGGAAATGGAAAATTTTGATTTTTTTCTAACTATTTCTTATTACTTACTTATTACCTTTTTTTAATTTGGTTACAAATGAAAGAGGAAGGATGTATTTATACCCTCCAAACTACAAAATATCTAGAATATTCATAAATCTAAATTATTCTTCCATAATATCTATATTATTTTATTATAATTATCTAGATTTTTATGAAACTATCTAGATTTTTCTTTTTTTAAGGAAGTGAAGAGATGTTGGGAAAATTTTAAAAAAATTTGTAGAACTTTTTAAGAATGTGGAGGTGTTAATATTTCTAAAGAAAACTCTAAAATTTGGATATGTTTTGAATTTGGCCCAAAAGATAATTATTGGATAATTAGATCAATAATTAAATTTGATCCAAAATCACTGGATCTCATCAACATCATACATATTCAACAAATCATCAACTGTAATACCCGCGATTCGTAAAAGCTGATCCAATGCGATTCTCTGTTATGCTTCTTCGTAAAACGGATTCTTCTCTCCTTTTTTAAACCTTTTTTAAGTCAACCGTGGCTCAGCAAACTTAAACTCATTCCTATAGCCAGCCAAAACAAGCGGTTTTGGTAAACCGGCGAATGTCGAATTCGACTCGAGGAGAATAAACTGAGTAACATAAAGGTACAGTTCTTTCCACCATATAGTAAGAAGTTCCACTTCAGTACTGAACAAAACGGCGTCATAGACACGACGAGGGTAATCACGGACTCCCCAACCGTGGATTTTGCATAAAGATTCCATGGAAGCGTTCTCGTGGTGATAATGTGGGATCTCATGGAATGGTTTTGGTGGTGATTCCCATAAAGGTATCAAGAAATACGAAATCTTGAGACCGTGAATGTATACACCAAGAACACAAATTGGTACGATTACTCATATAAATAGTATCGATTTTAAGTCCACACCACGTAAGATGCAGCAGAGTCTTGAGATACCAAAACCTCGATCTGATTCATGTTTTGATACAGAGAGACAATGTCAATAACTAAATCTACTCATCGTTCTTGAATGTCAACAATTGTTAGATATCTTGACCTATTCTACATGGACAAGTTGGTACAGATAGATCAATATTATTCCTCATCGTAACAAATTATCAGAGCCGTAAGATCTATACTTAAGATTGAGAGTAGAAGCTAAATAAAAAATCATGGGTTATTTATTGAGTAAAGATCTTGCTTCAAGAAGAAAAAATTACAAACCTGAGAATGGCATAAATCATCGGACTTCTTAGAACAGTAGTGACCACCGTTTTCTCTCATCATGCACCACATTTTCTTCGAACTAAAAATATATTTGTAACTGGTTGTTAGATTTAATATAATGATACATATCAACACATGATACATACTGCATTACAACATGAGCGAGTTTATTTGTGACACAAACACTATTGTTGAAAAGCTAATACATAAAGAAAGCCAAAAAAATGAGTGTCACATGGCCTCGAAAAGTTATGTGGACTTTGTTTCAGGGAGAAATCCGAAGTCCAAGCTTAAAAAGTTTAAGGTTTTTGCTCTTGATTTTGAAAACTATATAAATAAAACGAAACGTAAACGAAAAAAGTTGTACGTCTAGAATTTTGCTAAGAGAAATATAAATATGTGTGTGACGTCGTCCCACCAGATAAAATTTATTGGTAATTTTGTTGTAAAGATACACTTATGGAAAAAGATAATGAATGATAGTATTTTAGAAAAAAAAATGATATTATAGATATATATATATATATATATATACTATATCAATGGTAGGTTGAAGCATTTTTTAGTATATTATTTCTGGATTTGGTCCGAAAATATATTAACCGAATCCAATTAACAAAATTTTTAATTTATGCACATACCAATTTTTTAATTTATGCACATACCAGTTCGTTTCACTCTCTCATCGTACAAACGTATGGATCTAGCACACATATAACTATTACACGAACTTGTTTTGAACACCGATCAAGAACTCGACCGGAGATAAAACAAGAATCAACAAGAGATGGTTAAACACATGTCTTGATGATTTCTACCAAGAATAAAGAATACAACAAAAAAGGGGAAAAAGAACTAAAGAATGGAAGAACAAGAAACAAGAACAGAGCTTTTCGGATTTGATTGTGTTGTGTCTGTTTTGTGGAGCTCCTTATATGTGTGGATTTGTGAGAGACGGTGGATGATTATGATATTGCCAATTTGTGTGCCTTGAGAGGTACTGAGGAGGGTAATTTGGTCAAATGAAGAAAATATCCGATTGTTCCGTCGGTTGGTTTGAGTAATTCACCATGCGTTGCTTGACTCAGTCCCCCACACAAGCTTTATTGTCGTGTCTTTTTGGTTAAAAAAGGTCCGAATCACTTCTGCACACTTTCTCTTCAACCACCACGTGGTTTCCACTGTAAATTTGCAAAACATTTTATTATACTTAAAAACTTACAGAATCTAATTGTACTCTCATGTCAGAAATATCTTACAAAGAAAATAGTTCTCTAATATCAACAATTTTATACTAAAGCTTCGATGATAACATTACATAATTACAAAATTAAATAATCATTTTTTGTATAATCAAGTTTTACTTGCATTTTAAGTAAAAATATAAATTCTGTCATTTTGCGTTTTATTTAATAATATACTTTTTATTGGTAAAATACTTACAGAATTGTAAATTTTTAATCTTAACAATAAAACCAATAAGAATATGGTGTATTTTTTTGAAACTTTTATATAAAATTTGTTTTTTGGATATTCTTTTTTTCTAAGTTTCAAACTTGTAATTTTGAAGATAAGTGGTTTATGAAAATAAATACATTTGTACACAGTCAATAATTTTAGAAATGCCTAAACATCTGTGTAATATTTGTCGAATGCATTCAAGTTAAAAGTTAGCGTTTGAACGTGTTTGAATGGTACATAATATATAGGAAAAAAGTTTTTGAAATTTTATGATAATCTAGATGCATTTCTATAAACTAAGTTTTTGAGAGGTTAAAACAACTCCTCGGAATAGTTTATACAGATGGTTTATTATGGGTCTTTGGGTTCATAAAAAGCTTATAAGGTGAAGAGATTTATAGATAAAAATTATGAATAAGATAGATAAACATTATTGTAGCTTAATAAAATAGAAATTAAATCTAAAATTTAGATAGTTCATTGAGTTTTATTAAATGTAAGAGAATTAAAAGAGAAATCGTAATATAAGAACACTAACATCAATTTGATTCTTGAATCACTATCATAAAAAAGAAAAAATTTGCTCCAAATGACAACTCTCTAAGTTGAGTTTAATGTTTACATAAGATTCATATTTATACGCAACCTAAACATGTTGGTTTTTATCAAGTACGCTAATATTGAGTTGGACCTTGTTGAGAGTCTCTCTAATATAAAGAACATAGAGTTTTGAGATTCAAAGTTATCTAATTCTGGAGGTTGGATTTGGAAGAGGCTTCTAGAGCTTAGGGTTTTTGCAAGACCATATCTATATGCAGAAATTGGAACATGCATGAATACTTATTTTTGGTATGATGATTGGAATTTTTGGAGCTTTGATCGATTTGACAGGATGGAATGGATGAAAGGTCTCTAGTATTCCTAGGATGGCTAGTGGCTCAGGCTGTCTTGCAAGGAGTTTGGTCTCTTTAGCATGGAAAACATCCTATAGTTGTACTTTTGTGGGAAGCAGTCTTGACTCAACATTTACCAAACAATGAAGCTCAACCGGATATATTTATGTGGAGACATACTTTGACTGATACAACAAGAGATTGCAAGTCAGCATAATCAAAATGATAAGTCTTTGGGCCATAACAACACACAAGGCCCAATACAGTCACAACAAATTCAGCACAACACACATCATCGATCATCTTCCTCCTCCTTGGTGAAACACGACAAAAACAGAGTGCAGAGGATGGCAAGCTGTCCAATTGTACTGGGTAACAAATTTGATTCCTTGTTATCATTAGAGAGTGGCTAGATGTGTGACACTTGTAATCAAGTCCTATTATCTTCGAATATGTCTAGAATGTTCTTAGGGTGATATAAAAAGATCCTTTTGTAATTGAGAAAATAATTAAAGGAAGTTCTTTTTATGTCTCTGTTTTTTTCATTGTCGTTTAATTCACATGGTATCAGAGCTCTAGTAAAACCTTAACAGGTGCTGTAATGGCAGAGACTCTCGGTCCATACCCATTTCCATCCTCTCTTCATATCTCTAGTTCAGTCAACATAAAACTCAATGATACTAATTATCTTCTATGGAAAACACAGTTCGAATCTTTTCTCCGCTGTCAGAAACTCTTTGGCTTTGTCACCGGTTAAATTCAAGCTCCGCCATCAACTGTCACCAATACCGTTAATGGGGTTGCTGCTGTAAGTTCCAATCCAGAGCATGAAGCTTGGGAGTGCACAAACCAGCTTATCAAGTCATGGATTTTTGGGACACTTACTGAAGAAGTACTCGGCTATGTTCATGCCTTATCTACATCTCAAGATGTCTGGCTTTCTCTCGCTGATAATTTCAACAAAAGCTCCATAGCTCGTGAGTTTGATCTGAGACGTTGTTTACAGCTGCTGACAAATAAAGGTAAAGACTTCATAGTCTATCATCGATAGTTCCGTGCTATCTGTGACCAACTGAGCTCCATTGGAGAACCAGTGGAGGAATCAATGAAGATTTTCATTTTTCTCAATGGATTATCTAGAGATTTTGACCATATTTCTACGGTTGTTCAAAACTCAATGTCTCGTATTCCATCACCAACATTCAATGATGTAGTCTCTGAGATTTCTGGCTTTAATACACGACTGCAATCCTATGAGACACCAATCGATGCTACTCCATTTGCTGCTTTTCAGACTCAGAAGTCTGGTTATCATGGCTCTGTTCATAGAGGAAGAGGGAACTCTTACTCACGCTTTGGTAGTCGAGGTCGTGGTGGTTTTTCAACTCGTGGCAGAGGTTTCTCACAGCAAGTTAACTCGTCAGGTTGGAATCATGCTTAAGAGTCAGAGAGACTCAACAACAATACTCGGCCTATCTGTCAGATTTGTGGTCGCATTGGGCATTCTGCTTTAAAGTGCTGGAACCGTTTCGACAATACCTATCAGAGTGATGATACTCCTCAAGCCTTAGCTTCTCTTCGAACATCTGATGCAAATGGCCATGAATGGTTTCCGGATTCAGGAGCTTCTGCACACATCACATCAAGTGCTACACCTTTGAACAACACACAACAATATTCTGGTTCTGAGGCTGTAATGGTTGATGATGGAAACTATCTTCCCATTACTCAAATTGGATCCACTGTCCTCAACACCACTACAGGTAGCATTCCTCTTAATGATGTCTTTGTTTGCCCTACAATGCATAAATCCTTGTTGTCAGTCTCGAAACTGTGTGAAGACTATCCATGTGGAGTATTCTTTGATGCTAATGCAGTTTATATTATTGATCTGGAAACTTAGAAAGTGGTGACAAGGGGACCACGTCATGAAGGACTCTATGTTTTGGAGAACAAGGAGTTTGTGGTTTTTTTCTCAAATCGACAAGCTACAACTAGTGATGTGATATGGCACCAACGCTTAGGTCATGCAAACTTCCAGATTCTCCAAACACTCAAGAACAACAAGGCAATATCAATTAATAAGAGAAGTTTTTCTCCCATTTGTGAACCTTTCCAGATGGGAAAGAGTTCAAAACTCCCTTTTTCTTATTCTGAATCTAGTGTAATGGAACCACTTGATCGAATACACTGTGATCTTTGGGGTTCTTCTCCAGTTGTTTCTGTTCAAGGTTTCAAATATTATGCAGTGTTTGTGGATGATTTCTCTAGATATTCATGGATATTTCCTCTTATGTTGAAGTCAGATTTTTTTAGTGTGTTTGTTGCCTTCCAAAAACAAGTTGAGAACCAGTTTGACAAGAAAATCAAGGTCTTTCAAAGTGATGGAGGTGGAGAATTTACAAGTAACATTTTCAGAATGCACCTTCGAAATCATGGTGTTACACACTTAATTCTTGCCCATCAACCCCCCAACAAAATGGGATTTCCGAAAGGAAACACAAACACCTTACAGAACTCGGTCTTGCAATGATGTTTCACAGCAAAATCCCTTTGAAATATTGGGTAGAAGCCTTTTACTCAGTTAACTTCATTACAAATCTTCTTCCCTCTGCTTCACTGCTCCTCAAAAAAGCCCCAGATTATTCATTTCTACGAGTTTTTGGGTCAGCATGCTATCCTTGTCTTTGACCGTTTACTCAACATAAGTTTGAACCAAAGTCCCTACAATGTGTCTTTGTGGGTTATCATGCACAATACAAAGGATATCGATGTCTCTACCCTCCCACCGACAAGGTATATATCTGTCGGCATGTAATATTTGATGAATCATGTCTCCCATATGCTGATAAGTACAGACATCTAACTATGCAACATAAGACCAGCCTATTACAAATGTGGCAAGCCGCTGATGATCACTCTTCTGTTCCAACCTTGCTGTCTCCTCCTCCACCACAAGTTGTTGAATATCCTCAGGAGGATTTAGATCAAGTTACACTGCAAGAAACATAAGTAAATACACAAGATGAGGAAAACAATTTCACAAATAATCTTGTATCACCACAACAAATAAACGAAGATGAAGCAGAAGCAGAGCAACCTTCTAATGCTCATTCAATGTAAACCAGATCAAAGACTAGAATTAAGAAGCCGAATCCACGATATGCTTTGGTGGCCAGTAAAACTCTTCCATCACTACCAAAGATAGTTGCTGCGGCTTTGGCTCATCCTGGTTGGCGGCAAGCTATAGAAGAAGAACTGGACTCCATTTATCAAAACAATACATGGACGTTAATGCCTGACACTAAAACCATGAATGTCTTGGGCTGTCGTTGGGTGTTTACAGTAAAGCTTAAGGCAAATGGATCTCTTGAGAAGCTTAAAGCAAGACTTGTGGCAAAAGGTTTTAACCAAGAAGAAGGTGTGGATTTTATCGAAACCTACAGTCCTGTTGTTCGCACATCCACAATCCGCATAGTCCTCTCTGTTGCAATTTCAAAGAATTGGACTATCACACAACTTGATGTTAAAAACGCTTTTCTCCATGGAGACTTACAGGAAGAGGTTTTTATGGTTCAACCTCTAGGCTTTGAAGACTTATCTCACCCTACTCATGTATGCTCTTTAAAGAAAGCTCTTTACGGTCTCAAACAAGTGCCTCGGGCGTGGTTCGACAAGTTCAGTCACTTTCTTCTTGAATTTGGTTTTGAATGCAGCAAGGCTGATCCATCCCTATTCGTGTATCACAACAATGGTGACACTCTGGTTCTATTACTATATGTGGATGATATTCTACTAACAGGTTCTAATCCTATTCTTCTCAAGGATTTGATCTCAGAACTAATTCGTCGGTTTGTTATGAAGGATCTTGGTAATGTTCAATATTTCTTGGGAATTCAAGCTGAAGAAACACCTCAAGGTCTGTTTCTTTCTCAAACTAAGTATATCGAGGAAATCCTTCATCATGCTAACATGACCGACTGTAATCCTATTCATATGCCATTGCCACTGCGTCTTGATCATGTTTTTCGTGATCACCAATTGTTCTCGGAGCCAAGCTATTTTCGAAGCCTTACCGGCAAACTACAATACTTGACGATTACTCGGCCGGACATTCAATTCGCGGTTAACTTCATATGTCAAAGAATGCACTCACCTACAGATTCAGATTTTGGTCTGCTCAAGAGGGTTCTTAGATATCTCTGTGGAACCTCATCTATGGGGTTACAACTATACAAAAACAATGATCTTTCAATAATCTCCTACAGTGACAGTGATTGGGTAGGATGTAAAGATATTCGTCGTTCAACATCATGTCTTTGTGTGCTCCTTGGCTCTAATTTAGTGTCATAGTCAGCCAAGAGATAACCAACTGTTTCCAAATCATCAACCAAGGCTGAATATCGTGCTCTAGCAACAACCGTCTCTGAGCTTACATGGATCTCATCGGTTCTACGTGATTTGGGAGTATCACAAACAAGTCCAGCTCTGCTTCACTGCGATAATCTCTCTGCAGTTCACTTAACAGCTAATCATGTCCTCCATAATAGATCAAAACACTTTGAAGTCGATTACCATTATGTTCGGGAATGTGTTGCTCTCGGTCTTTTTGAAGTTCAACATATTCCTGCGGCATTACAACTAGCTGACATCTTCACTAAGTCTCTTCCACGCCGGCTTTATCAGCTTTTACGCTCCAAACTGAGTGTTGTGACTTCTCCCACCATCAGTTTGTGGGGGAATGCAAGTCAACACAATCAAAATGATAAGTCTTTGGGCCATAACAACACACAAGGTCCAATACAGTCACAACAAATTCAGCACAACACACAACATCGATCATCTTCCTCCTCCTTGGTGAAACACGACAAAAACAGTGCAGAGGATGGCAAGTTGTCCAATTGTATTGGGTAACAAATTTGATTCTTTGTTATCATTAAAGAGTGGCTAGATGTGTGACACTTGTAATCAAGTCCTATCATCTTCGAATATGTCTAGAATGTTATTAGGGTGATATAAAAAAATCCCTTTGTAATTGAGAAAATTAATTAAATGAAGTTCCTTTTCAGTCTTAGTTTTTTTCATTATCGTTTAATTCACAGAGATTTCTCCTCTTCATACTTGGATTTCAATGATGCTTACTCTACCTTTGGTTCCTTGCCATCAAACAGTGTGGTTCAGTCATAATATTCCTAAGCATGTTTTCTTCATGATAAATTCTTCGTACAATTGCATCGATGAGGCGTAGAACCTAATTGAACATGCAATTTTATGATCATGTGGTACATGTTAACGGTTAACCAAACGAATACTCGTACATGTGCTCAGATACTTTCATTTTTTCAAACTTATATATTTATTTTATATTAATTTATTAAGAGTCGAACATATGACTATTCGACCAATTCACACCACTCAACCACTTGGTTTTCTGCTTATTAAAATATTTTGGTTAATTCCTTTGATTATTTCTTCCACGAATTAGTGTTTTAAACTTATCGATGCTGGGTTAAGTACTAGTTGACTCGGAGCATACGTGAACATGTTCCTTCTAAAGTCAGTCAGTTGATTCTTACTTGAAATAAAATCATCGGCGGTCTTACCTCATAATTAGTCGGGTCCTAACCCTGATTATCTTCATAAAAAATATAATTGGTTAATCCATAATATAGATGATTTCAGATGTTATTCAAGCCAATTTTTTTTCTAATAACTTCAAAAAATAAAAACAAGTTGAAAGAAAAAGAGAATAAAATAAGGAAAAAAGGACAAAAAAAAGTGAAGCAAAAGTAGTAAAACGAAAATTTCAAACAAAAATGAGAAAAAAAAAAGAAAGAAAAAAAAAATCAAAAGAAGCAAAGATAAGCAGAGAAGGTTTTGCAGAACCAAAAAAAAAAAAGCAGAGAAGGTTTCTAAAATTGTTAACTCCATTTGGAAGAATACAAAGCCTTTCTCCTTCCTTTCTTCAAATTCCAGATTCTCTTCTTCAAGTAATTTGCTAAATCAACCCTTTCAATAGTCAAATCTCACTTTCTCTTCTTCATTTGAGCTTCCTCCATTTCCGAGGTCCTTCATCTTCCCACGATCGCCGATTCAACTCACTTAGAGCTTCAGATTTGATCTCCATTCTCTAGCAATGGAGAATCCACCAGCGGAGAAGCTACTGAAGAAGATACGGGAGCTAGAAGAAAGCCAAGAAGATCTGAAACGAGAGATGTCAAAACTCAAGGTCTCAGCGGAGATTAAACGGCGTTCGCATTCAGCATCGCCTCAACGGCGTATGATGAGAAATAGTGGAGACGGAACTCCGATATGGAAAAGAAGCGGCACGGCATCGTTCCGTCACGCTTCGCCGTTACGGAAGGAGAGTCATGTGAAAGGCCGCGGAGCTGGTGGTGGCGGTGGACCATCGGCAGGCAAGTTCACCGATAAACAGTATTTGAATATTTTGCAGTCTATGGCACAAGCTGTTCATGTCTTCGATCTAAATGGCCATATTATCTTTTGGTGAGTTAGGTTAGATTTTTTTGTGAATCCATTGTTTTTGCATCATTGTATATTCATCTGGAAAATTTTGGAATCGAGGATGAGTTGTCAAATGCTAGGATTGTGGAATTGGATTCGTATAGTTTAGGAACTAGATGTTGACTTCATGGATAAATTAGAGAATAGTGTATGTTTGGATTCAAAATCGATGTTATGGTTGTTCCAGGAACTCGATGGCGGAGAAGCTTTATGGTTACTCAGCTGAAGAAGCACTAGGAAAGGACTCGATTAATATTCTTGTAGATGGTCAAGATGCTGCTGTTGCAGAAAACATTACTCGGCGTTGCAGCAATGGAGAGAGTTGGACTGGCGAGTTTCCGGTTAAGAACAAAGCAGGAGAGAGATTTTCGGTTGTGACCACAATTTCTCCCTTTTATGATGATGATGGTTCTCTTATTGGGATCATATGTATTACAAATGATTCGGCATTCTTTCAACGCCCAAGTGTTCCGCCAGCTAAAACAAGGTGGCAAGAAGGGGAAACGAGTTTTGGCCGGGGTACGAATAGTGTTGCATCTAGGCTTGGTCTTGATTCCAAAGAGGTTGTTGTATCGAAACTTGGCCTTGATTCTCAGCCTATACAAGTTGCTATAGCATCTAAGATATCAGATTTGGTTAGTTCAATTGCAAGGTTGCAAATTCTCACCTTTTCTTATACCGTTGTATCTTTTTGACTAGTTTAGTCTAAATTACAGGCATCCAAGGTGGGCAACAAGGTCATGTCGAAAATGCGAGCTGGTGATAATAATGCCGCACACCCCGAGGGTGGAAATGAGGATAGTCATCAGTCTGATCAGGGTTTTTTCGATGCAGCAACAAGTGGTGCTAGCATACATTGGGGGGATTTGATCCAGTCTCCTTTTGGTGTGTTCTTATGTAACAATGAGAAGTCTTCTTTGAAACTCTCCAGTGATGAAAATGATGGAAACTCTGTTATCCCTAAGACACTTACCTCAAAGGCTGAAGAATGGATGGAAAAGAAAGGACTGTCATGGCCATGGAAAGGGAATGAACGGGAAGGTTTGGAAAGAAGGCATGCTCATTCTGTTTGGCCTTGGGTGCAGAATGAACAACAAAAGGAAGAGGCTCATCATAGTAATTCCTTTCATAGTGTGAAGTCTGAAAGTAATAAGCCTGCCGATAATGAGGCTATGGGCTCTATTAATGTGAATAGCGCAGGCAGTGCCAGCAGCTGTGGAAGTACCAGCAACAGTGTTATGAACAAGGTCGATATGGATGGCGACTGCTTGGACTATGAAATCTTATGGGAGGATTTGATAATTGGAGAACAAATTGGGCAAGGTGAGAGAGATGATCTCTTTTGTGAAAGACATAACATCCTTGAAGATATCAGACAATTTTTTGTGGTATTCTTCTCTCTGTTCTGCTAACATGATTATTTTCCACATTATACATACAGGTTCATGTGGAACTGTCTATCATGGTCTATGGTTTGGATCTGTATGTTCTTTCCTTCTGTTGATATCTACAAGCCTCAATGAAAAACTCACGAACTTAAGAACTCTATTACTGAGAGTTGATAATGTCACTGCAGGATGTGGCTGTAAAGGTGTTTTCCAAACAAGAATACTCAGAAGAGATCATAACATCTTTTAGACAAGAGGTATTATTGTTTTCAGTCACTTCTCTAAGCATGTTTGGTAAAAGACTATCAAAATTTTACTTCTTTTTTTTTGAGTAACACCTGCCTTCTGTGTTTTATATTTTCATAAGACAAAATCATGCCCAAACTACCACAATTTTTGCTGTACGAAATCTTCTTCCAAACTGCAACGAACCAAAAATTCATTATTTCAGAGATTAGCCTAGCTACTCATTCTAGTTTCTAAATACCTATGCTGGACTTGTTTTATCTTGAAGGTATCGTTGATGAAAAGACTTCGACACCCTAACGTTCTTCTGTTTATGGGAGCTGTGGCATCACCTCAGCGTCTTTGTATAGTGACAGAGTTTCTTCCACGGTTTGGCCTATTCTCTTTGGCTCATACTACATTTCCTTTCGGGATTTTTGGTCTCTGGAGACAAAACTCTTACTCACATTTTAAAGTCTAAATTCTTCGAAATAACATTTGCAGTGGAAGTCTCTTTCGTTTGCTGCAGAGGAACAAGTCAAAACTGGATTGGAGGCGACGTATCCATATGGCCTCAGACATAGTGAGTTACGCATGTGATTTCCAGTTGTGTGTCCACAGTTTTCTAAGTATAAGCTGCTCTATTTGGGTTATTGGTTGTATCTGTCTTGCATATCCTTTTTTCCACTCTTTGATTCAGTCTTTCCCACAGGCCCGTGGCATGAATTATCTTCACCACTGTAGTCCACCCATCATTCACCGTGATCTGAAGTCGTCAAATCTACTTGTCGATAAAAACTGGACGGTAAAGGTATTGTTTTCATTGTTGAAATCATATAGTTTCCAGTAGACAACCAATAACTTTATGCCGTTGGTAATTCTGATGGAGCTAAAAACAAGATAGTCATTTACCTACAAAATACCATCCACTTTCATCAAATTTCGCTGGTGACATGAGTTTGGTGGGTGAATTGGATATGGATGTCTCCAGTAAACAGGAATTAATTCGTTTAGTTATCTGTGGCACGAGTTGATATATTAGTCTAGCTCAACAAAATAATGTTATTAGGTCTAGTAGTTTCCTTGTGTTAGAACTGAGGGGTTGTATCTTGTATGAGAAAACAATCGTTTGATAGATTGATGTTCTACTCGTTAGACTTGCAAAGGGGAAAATCAGATAAAGATATTCTAAACAGAAAATGAAGCTTTAGATAGTGATTCGTCTTTTGTGAATGTACCAGAAAAGAGGCTTAGATTTTGATTGCAGAACTAGAAATTATTATTGAAGTAGAAAGGGTGTTTGTCATAATTAACTTACTGTGTCAGCTCTAACAGGTTGCTGACTTTGGTCTTTCTCGCGTAAAGCATGAGACGTACCTAACCACAAACGGAAGAGGAACGGTAAATAACATAGACTCTTACTGAATTGATTCCACTTTTTTCTCTTTGGAATTATTTCTCTCATGATGTATGTCATTGCTTCTTATCTGTTCTGCAGCCTCAATGGATGGCACCAGAAGTTCTTCGAAATGAGGCTGCTGATGAAAAGTATATTCTCATTCTCTGCTTGATTAAGTTCCTTTGCTTATTGTTTTTCTAACATTCATCTTTAACAATGCTCTTCCTACTCTTTAAATGGCAGGTCTGACGTTTACAGCTTTGGAGTAGTACTATGGGAGCTTGTGACCGAGAAGATCCCATGGGAAAATCTAAACGCTATGCAGGTATAGTTTCCGCTTTTACAGGGGAAAAAGAGTCATAAATCGTCTTCAAATGAAAATTAGACTAGGGTAATTGAAAACTTGGCCATATCTTACATAGAAATATACAAGGCCATATTAGTCCAAGGAAGAACCTCAACATTACTAAGTACTGCAGTACTGATGGTCGCTATTAATATGCATCTAGTTTTCATCAACCCTATAAAGAAGATGTACTCAGTTTAGTATGTTGGAATCTATACTTACTGATTTTTGCTTTCATAATATTAATGTTAAACAATATAGTGAGTTATCTCACTATTAAAAAAAAAAAGGTAAAAACAACTTATGACTGGAAGTTCAGTGAGTTGATGATATTTTTGGTCAAATCAAAAGGTTGTTTTGCAACATTTATACAGATTAGAGGTCTAGTTTCCGTCGCAAAACATCCGGTCTGCTTAAGAAAGTTTGCTTTTTCTGTCTCCTCTTAGTTCCTATATGTAAATAATACGCTCACACAATAAACCAAATATGAAGAGAAGTCTATTTACGATACTTGCAGGTGGTTGGAGCTGTGGGTTTCATGGACCAGAGGCTGGAAGTCCCAAAGAACGTTGACCCTCAGTGGATTTCGTTAATGGAAAGCTGTTGGCATAGGTACGTAAAACATTTTTAACATTCCGTATACCTTGCTAGGGAAAACTAACCTCACTTAGGCTTTGGGCTTCAATAATGGTTGCATATAGAAAGAACCAAAACCTGCTTTTCCATAAACAACTCAGCATGTGCCATGCTCTGAAATTTCTGCAATAGCTGAACTAAACCTGATATACTCTGTCGTGAATGAGCATAGACAAAAACTACAACTGTAGAAATGTCGCGAATCAAAAACCAAACTTTTGTTTTTCCGTTGCTTTTAAGTGTAGAATGAAAGTAATTGAGTTTGAAATTCTCACATGGTAAAGAAAACTTTGGAGTTGATTAATTTTGAGAAACCCATGAGTAAATAAACATTTGGTGAAATATTTACTCCACAGTTCTATCATTTAATTTCCATGGATCCCCATAACAAATACTTTTGAAGGTTTCATTGACTAGTGTAGATACTTTAAGGTTTGTTACTTTGTTCTTTCTCTTGTTGAAAATTTTCTACAGATTCCGAATTTTAGGTAGCCCAACAAAAGGCTAAGTTTGGTAGAATGATAAGTGTAAGTTTGGTGGCAGCGTAGATCTTATATTGTTTCCTTTCAACCGACACCACTGTATCAATTAGTAAGTGCTGTAGAATTGAACTTTGATCATCAAGATCAACTGTTTTTCTTATACAGTTGTACCAACACAGTTAGCTGATAAATGCTCTTAAACTCTTTCACAGTTACGTTTGATTAATACGTCATAAACTATAAACGTAGCAGCAGCTAATGTGAGTTGAGTTATCTGTGCAGCGAACCGCAGTGTAGACCATCGTTCCAAGAACTGATGGATAAACTAAGAGAGCTTCAAAGAAAGTACACCGTGCAGTTGCAGGCAGCTCGTGCTGCATCAATAGACAAATCTTCTCTGAAGGAAAATTAAACCCAAAAGAAGAAGTTTAGGTATGAAAAAAAAAGGCTTGGTGGAAGTGAAATGAAGAGATGTAGCAGAAGAATATTTTGATATGCTCTCTCATTGCGGGAGAGAAGCATTCTTTATATGAAGTAAAAGTTGAAACTTCATGTGCTTGCGATGGAGAGCGACAGAGTATATATATAAACGGTGCCTATCTTATTCATAGAAAGAGGCAGACTTAATTTTTGTTAAGAATAGTCTGTACAGGTTACAAACGAGTAAAAAACCAAGATTTGGATTCTTGATTCTTAAGTAAATATTTGTCACATTTATTGGATCATCATTGTAATTGATTTGCGACTTTTGCGTCCGGTTCGTTTTATTTCTTGCTCAAACAAGTTACTCAATTTAGAAACCTAAACTACTGAAACCCAAAATTCATACGAGTCAACGTTTTTAGTTGGTACGATAGGTAAAATTCAAACAATCTGCAACTGTAAGTCAGGGAGCTTTTTATCTTTGACTATGGAGATTTTCTTGTAGTCATTGGTGTATGATTTATTGATTTTGTGTTCAAAAACTCATGAGACATTGATTAGAATCTCATTTCTCGAAAGTTTAGAAAACAAAAGTTGCTGAGTAAAAAAAAAGAAGGTTGCGAGTCCTCTTCGCATCCTGTATTAAAATGGGTTGAACCAACCAGATCCGGCCAAAAAAATTTCTTTTTCTTTTTATTTGACATCATTTGGATCAACAATATCCGATTTATAGTTAAAAATTTTATTTTGCAGGAAAACGTGATCTACTAAAATTGAATTCCGGTGAAAAAAGCATAAAAATAAACCGTTAATCACTTGACTAAAAAAACACTCAGTTCCCTAAGAATAAAGGTGAGTTATCTTATTCGAATCCTGATAGGGGTTATTTTTTTTTTTTGCTACGTGAGTGAGTTGGTCATCTGTAGAGTTACCTTATCCAAATCCAGGGGTTAGAAAACCACTCATCGGTGAATCTTCACTATATCGCATCGCGTGGTCATGTAGCCAAACGTTCAGAGAACACATGCTAAAAGTGGTCTTATCCATTGTGTTGTTTGGACCGTTGTAAGATCGGTCTAAGCATCTCTAGGACCAGTATGATAACTATAAAAATAAACCAAGTAATTATGGTGTTAGAGTCTTTTATCAAAAAATTAGAAGGAACCATCACTTGTATATAATAAACTAGATTACGACCCGTAAAATAGGACAAGTTTTTTTTTAATTAAAAGTTATTCTTAATGATATATCTTAAATTTATTTTAGAAAATAAGTAGAAATTGTGTTTTGTTATAAAAAGAGTGATTTATATAATTTCAACATGAATAAATTAATTTAAATTTTTATATTACAATATCATTTTTATCATATTAAAAATCAATACCATGTACAGTATCTTTTTTGTTTACTTTTGTCGTTTGTTTTTCCTATCACCGTGTGAGATATGCAAAAAACGGATCTGGTGACCGACGGTTATGCTCTCGCTCATATCTGGAGGATGTGTTCTTCCAGAAAGATATATGTTGTCCATCTGTTTTCTATGTTTTGGATCTTATTTCGGTTTCCAACCGAATATATTTTTTCTCTCGTACCTTCACTCACCAAAGTACTTCACCATTTCATTTTTTGACAACATCCTATACCTCAATCCTTCTGTCATCAGCTCTGGTTTTTGATTCTTATCTCGGGTTCTAGTTATGAAGTTGTTTGATTTTTGCGGTTTTATTTCTTTTTCGTCTTCATATTTCCATCCACCATAATTTTCAATCACTAACAGAAGCTCCACCACCTTCTCCTGTCTCCGGATCCATATCTCTAATCTGGTTCATGTGTTATCTCGGTTTTGAACCGAATATCCTTTCTCTCTACATATTCACTTGCCGAAGTCCTTCACCATTACTTGTCTCCTAACGTTTTTTGATAACATCCTCTAGCTCAGTATTTTCGTTACTAGCTCTCGATTTTTTATTCATATCTCGGGTTCTATTTATGAAGTTATTTGGTTTTGAGGTTTTTTTTCTTTTCCATTTTCGGATTCACATCCACAATCATTTTCTATCTCTAACAAAATCTCCACCGTCTTCATCCCTGCTTTGGATCCAAATTTTTGTATGAAAATTAGCTCCAGCAAAAAAAAATTTCTTAGAGTTTTCAGTCTATTTATTCATTTGATCCATGAACTTAAATACATGTATGTGTTAATTCAATCTATTAAATTAGATATATTCATGGGTTAATCCAATAAGATTATACTAAAATTTATTTAACATTTAACTAATTAAAATAATGAATTAAGTTAAATTATACTCAATCAAATTTTTTTCATTCAGATAATTAGAAGCATGTGATAAGAAAATAACTGAAGGTTAAATAATAAAAAAAATCTAAACATCTAAATTTGAAATGGAACATTTATTTTTATTGAAATAATAAAATTTAAAACATATTAGAAAAATAGAAAATAAAATATATATATATTTTATTATTTATTTATTTTTGTTGGGTGTTTTCCTTTTCAATTAAGGAAAAAAAATAACACAATATAGTTTATACATGTCAGAATCTAATCAATTAAGCGACACATGTTGTGATCCTACTAATTATAATTTTGACATGTATCAAGTTTTCGTGACATCCTGATAATCATTTTTCGTTTAAATAATTAGAAACTTGTGATAAAAAGATTATTGGAGCTTAAATAATAAAAAATTTTAAAATATAAATTTGAAAAAGAAATTTAAATTTTATTGAGATAAAAAAATTCAATCTATATTAGAAAAAGAAAAGTAAAAATGATCTATTTTATTATTTAATTTTTTCATTGGTTTTCCTTTTCTATTAAGGAAAACGAACATAACATAATAATTTTTACACGTGTCAAAATTCCGTCGATTAATCGACATATGTCATAATCTCGTTAATTATAATCTTGACATGTGTCGAGCTCTAATGAGTGCAACCGAGATTTATATAATAAAATATGGACTAATTTACTCATTGACCATTGATTTTGAGCTAAAATTCCATTAAACTTAACATTTGGCATTATAAGTTCAAAATAAATGTAATTACCAAAATAATTTTTTTATTAATCTTAAAATTATAGAATTCTATTATTACTGTGTGAATCATTTTTGATGTTAAAAATTTATAAAACATAGTAATTGTTTGAGCACAAAAAAAGAAATCCATCAAAAGAATACGAGTGGTAGAAAGACACATAAGATCAGGAAAATAAAGTTTAACAAGTAACTAAAAGGTCATCAATGCCCAATCGGGTCACTCAAGAGTTTCCTTCTCATTATAGGAGTCGAAAACCATGAAAGTCGAAAGACTTAACATCTTGCATGAATGTTGATCATTCAACCCGTGGTCCATGCATCTTACCCACATATAGTTGCAGATACAACAAGAGTAGTAATAAATGTTGTACAAACAAAATATGAAAGTTACTATTATCTATCTATCGTGCGTATGAGCTAAACAAACATTAAATGATGGACTCTCTGCCTCATATAAAAAAAATGTATATTCTTCTGAATTAGTGTTTTGGATAAAGAAATGGATATCTGACACGTCTCGTCATCTTACCTTTGCATAGAAGACAACACCAAAGCCAATAACTCGGTATTCGAATAGGGTTTTGAAAATTTTACAAATTCATCTTTGATCTCGATAAAAAAAGGAGACAGAATAAAGAGAGATACATTACAAAATTGTCATGTAAAGTATTTTAGAAAGTTTTACCGTGGTTATTATATGATGTAGCCATGTAGGTACTTCCCAATAGACGAATTGCTTTGCTGACAGCAAATGTCTCCATTGCTCACTATAAATCAGAGTAATGATCTAGGTCTATTTGCTTCCAAATGGAACCAATATATTGTGAAGAAAAATACATTAGATGTTTACAATATATTGAAGAAGTCTACGCTATAGTTTTTGAAACGAAAACAATCTCAATCATCATACAAACCGCGGCTATATCTCGGATGGGGATCTAAATGGGGTTTATAATCATCATACTAACTTGGTTCAGATCATTTGAGGCTTAATTCTACTCTTCTCTTCTCTTTCCCTTAATTTCTCTTACTCATTTTCTTCTTTCTTAATCTAGGTAGATGCTTATACTTAGGTTGTCAGGTTCACTTTAGTTTCAAAAACCACAAAGAGCTATTTCGCAGCCAATTTCTTTTTAACAGTCTAATAGAACCCTTTAATAAAACCAAAAAATCAGCAACAATCACAGTATTTTGTATATATAATATCTTTTTATTGTATATAGTTTAATGGATAATATCACATGAAAACTGACAAAAATAAGCAGAAATATTTGGACATTCTTGATTTATATGCTGCAAATTATTACAAAGTTCTTGTTATATTATTTAACAAGTGGCTGGTAAGTGGTAAGGCACCACTACTAAAACATCGTGCTACTGTAGTCGTAACATGAAAAAAACTAAGTATGATAAGGAAACTATTTTTATGTTTCTAATCTTAGTCAAAATACGACGATGACATATAATGTACTCGGTTGTTTTAGTATTGTTGTTATATCACCAGTATAATTCTAACTTACATATTACATATTATTGATATAAAATGAATATTCATATTATATAAAACATAAATTCACTTATATAAATACATATTTATTTCGAATAGTAATTATGTTATTCACAAAACCTAAGTAGTATCATGCTATAGTATCTTTTTTTTTTTCTAAATGCTTCCAAACAACTTAAATCATCTTCACATATCCATTCATTTCCTTCACAAGAAAGACAGCAAATTTGGCCAAAACTAAATAAATAACTTAAGAGATCTATTACAAGGAGTACAAAATCCAGCTCAGCTCCAATCGTGGAGGATCTCCCAATCGAGACAAATGTGTCCCACAAGCCAAAGGGACCACCAAAAGCAGGCATTGTCGGCCGGACACCCACTCGGGTTACACTAATATTTATCAAAATCAATCTTTACCGTTTCTTTCTCATCTTTCACACGTAGAGTTGACATCAGGACAGGAACCTCTCTGCAATCCCCAAAACACCTTCCTCATCCACCTTAATTTCCAAACTGCCACTCGTCCTTCGTGGCCATTGATTGATCTAAGACAATCTCTCGTCACACTCGCTGATCGACAATACCGGACCGGAGCCGTGACGGGTTTTATACTTGTGTTCCCTCAACCACCGGTGCTAGTTTGGGAGTTTAAACAAACCGATACTGACAAGTCATGGGACATTGTTGTTTGTATCATAAGTCGTATGCTTTTAACTTAAACCATATATATCAATATCTTTGGATCTATCAGACAAACCCTCCCAATTATATATAGAGACTTCTTCTTTGTTCCGCTCCTCCCATTTCAAACTCACATTTATCCTCATTTGGTAATACAAACAAATAGCAGCTTTCTTCTTTGCATCATCGACCTCCCTCCAAATTAACTGTAAGTTTTTTCTTTTGATCTTTAACACTAAAACAAAACTTAATTTCTTTTTTAATTTTTGGTTCATTATGACATTTACCGGCCAAAGCATCGCACCAAAATAGGATGTTGTTGATCTTAAATCGTCCAATAAATGTTATGTGTTGAGGAAGCTTAACTGAGAAAAGGGATATATAGATATCTTTCTTTAAACCTACGAATTCTACTAAGATTGAGACAATTACTGTCTTTCTTTCTTTTTTTTAAAATAATAATATAGAAATGATGAAATTGAAACATCGATGACAAGAATCAGAGGAAACGGAAAGGCGATATATTATACATAAGTCAGATGTATCATATTTTTTTTTTGATTAAATGGAACATAGAGAAAGTACTCTACTTGAACTGTTAAAGTTATCAAAACATCAAATATAGGACCTATTTCTCTAGAGTATATAGTCAATGTTAGGCTCCCTAACTTTTTAGTCTTGACCCTGAGCTCACATGAATTTATCTTATATTAAGTGGATAGATTTGTTTCTTTTATCAACTTCAAAAGAAGAGGTAAAATGCAATCTGAATTATTTCAGTCAAAAGTAATTATTTGTATAGAGAGATGAACAAGTCTAACCTTTTGTCTTTCTTTGAAAAGTAATCTACTTTCAATCATTTGCTCTAAGCAGGCCTCCACTTGTTTCTCATAATACTTAGCATAGATGGTTAAATTCGGCATTTTCCTCTACATTTTATGTATTCGAATTAGAAAATGTGAGAATACAATAAAACATTTCTTATTCATCCTTCACCTTTCCTTCGTGATGAATATCTATGCATACATCTCTATCTACTTCATATTTATAAATAAATATGCATATATTTTACTTTCTTCATAAAGTGTGTACACTCATTAAAGACTATACGAAAAAAAGAGGCTATTGTCGATTTCATTGTCGCACTTTGATATTATAACCCCTTTGATAAGATGATGTGTATGGACTATATATGTGGCTGCTTAAAATTCAACCTTTCTTTTAATTATTTGATGATTTTTATACTCAATCCAAAAAAAAAAGAAGAAGTAATTAATTATAGGAAGTGTCAACGATTTCGAATGTATTTAAGAGGTAAGAATGATAACAAAAATTGAAGTTAGTAGATGTCAGGCAGAGAACGGAAATGGCAAATTAATCCCACTATGACTTGGACGTAAACCAATGTGGACCATGCGATTTCATTGTGCACGATAGTATTATATTAATTTACACTTTCGTTCATGTCATGTCATTTTCATAAATATACATGTTATATATTTTTATAACCACTAACAAAAATAAATATCAGGTTTTTCTGCATAATTGGTTATATATTTTACATATCGCATTCTATATTGTAACTGTTCACATTAAACACTACTAGACACAAATATATCACTTGTTATAAATTACCATTTTATATTATTATTATTATTATTATTATTATCATCCACTTTCGATATAAGATGTTATATATTACTCCAGTAACATTCATAAATAAATGTAACATGCTATTTTAAAATATTAAAAGCATTGCAGAAAATAGTAGTTCAAAGACAAAGTCATAAAAGAACAATAAATTCAAGAGCCCAATAGATGCAAGAAAGCTGTATTTAAGTTCTTGACCTGGAACCAATTCCAACTTTATCAAATCATACATTTTAAGCCCACAGAAGTCCAAAAGATGAATATGTGTCAAATCATCATAAGTCTTTTTACTATCTTCTAGGTCGGCAAAACAATAGTTATCATGTGTCATGAAACTGTATATTCCTTGTAATTTAAACTAAAATAATAACAAAAACAATTATTATTTTCTTGCAAAAGTTAAGGATTTGGTTTTATGATATATACATATTCTAAAACTTATAATTATCTAAAACTTCTAATTATATAATGATATATACATATCTAAAACTTATAATTATTTTGCTAAATCGACATAGTGCAAAATATACAATACAAACTCTAACATATCAATCTCACTATGAGTGAAAAAGATATTACTCCTATGTGTGAAGGAAGAATGAAAAATATTAATAAATAAGTAAACAATATAAAATAGGGTTTGAAAAATAAGATGTGTGAAGAAGAGTGAAAAAATATAGAGAGGCAATGATGAGGAAGAGAGAAGGTGGGGATGGGGAGAGGCACGTGGGATTGGTGATTCTCTTTGCACGCTGGCTAATGGCCTAAGCATCATTTTTAACCCCAAAAATACCAAAAAGAAAAAAAAAACATCAGGGTAATTAATAATAATAATAATATTCAGAAAAATCCATACCTTGAATATAAAATGTACATAAAACAAGAAAAACAAAAATCTTGTAAAGTAGATCGCTCTGCTTTCTTGCTTTGTTTCTCTCTTTAATCTTTGAATGATTGGTGAAGAGGGTTTTCTGGGAAATTGCCTTAGCCTCAAGAAACATACACAAAGAAAGATAATCTCAAGATTGATGATGTGAAGAGTGTTTGTTCTGTTTTCATCTTTTTTACTTGGAATCCAAGTGAGCTTTTTCTATTTCTTCTTTTCTGGTTTATGCATGGGAATTAAAGAACATAGTTGTTATGGTGTGTGAGTTTTGTTTGTTATCTTTTTGTGACTGATGGAACTTTGGGTTGGTTGTGATGTGTAATGTAATGTTGATAGGATATCCAAATTCTATCTTTATCTTTTTTTTTTCTTTTATTGCATTGATTTTGATTCTTTTTGTTTGTATGTCCATATCAATTTGGGTATAAGGAATTTGATTGAATGGACATGAACTTTAGTTCTGGTGGTCTCATTTTTTCTGGGTTTTCTTTTTTCTTCTTTATTTTACTTTTTCATATATTTATATATCTAACTATATCACTCATCGCAATGACAAATTCTCTTTAGTAAAAAATAAAATCTGACTTTTTTTCCCCCAAGAACAAAACTCTCAGACAAAAATTTTGTTCTGTTTTGTCTGACTTCCAGACAGGAGATTTGTCGGAACTGTTCTTCAAGGTTTGGTCTCTTAGAGGAAGAAAGAAACCCTTTTGGAGTTTCACCATTATGCTGAAGAGTTACTGAAGATTCCAAGCTTATTGCCATCATAATAAATCAGCTATGAAGTTTATGAAACTTGGATCTCGTCCTGACACTTTCTACACTTCAGAAGATTTAAGGTAAAAATAGTAAATCTTTAGCCATAATTGTTTGAGTAAAAAAGCTAAAAATTGTTTCTTGTTGCTTGTAGATGTGTGTCTTCTGAAGTTTCTAGTGATTTCACTATTGAAGTGTCAGGACGAAGATATCTTCTTCACAAGGTAAAACCCTTTCTTCTTCTTCTTCTTCTTCTTCAAAAAGGTTGATTTTTTTGGTTTTAGAGTTTATTTGAATGTTCTTCTTCTTGTTCTGCAGTTTCCACTACTCTCTAAATGCTTGAGGCTTCAAAGAATGTGTTCTGAATCTCCAGAATCCATCATCCAACTTCCAGAATTCCCAGGAGGAGTTGAGGCCTTTGAGCTCTGTGCCAAGTTCTGCTACGGAATAACAATTACGATCAGCGCGTACAATATGGTAGCTGCAAGATGTGCAGCAGAGTATCTGCAGATGGCAGAGGAAGTTGAGAAAGGTAACATGGTGTACAAGCTTGAAGTCTTCTTGAACTCTTGTATACTTAATGGATGGAGAGACTCCATAGTCACGCTTCAGACCACGAAGGCATTTCCTTTGTGGTCTGAAGATCTTGCCATCACTAGTAGGTGTATTGAGGCCATAGCCTCTAAGGTCCTGTCTCACCCATCCAAAGTGTCTCTTTCACATAGTCATTCTAGGAGGGTTAGGGATGATGATGTGTCCTCTAACCGAGCTGGTGCCTCGAGCAGAGGATGGTGGGCTGAAGATATCGCGGAGTTGGGGATTGATCTATATTGGAGGACTATGATTGCTATTAAATCCGGTGGCAAAGTACCGGCAAGTGTTATTGGGGATGCCCTTAGAGTTTATGCCTCTAAATGGCTTCCTACTTTAAAAAGAAACCGGAAATTAGTCGGTAAGAAAGCGGATTCTGATTCAGATTCGGATACAGATTCTTCATCGAAGCATAGGTTGTTGTTGGAATCCATTATAAGCTTGCTTCCCGCTGAGAAAGGCGCTGTTTCTTGCAGTTTCTTGCTTAAACTCTTGAAAGCAGCTAATATCTTAACCGCGTCAACATCTTCCAAGATGGAAATAGCGAGAAGGGTGGCTCTTCAGCTAGAAGAAGCAACGGTTAGTGATTTGTTGATACCTCCAATGTCCTACAAATCCGAAATGTTGTACGATGTGGACATTGTGGCTACAATCTTGGAACAGTTTATGGTCCAAGGACAGACTAGTCCGCCAACAAGCCCTCCAAGAGGTAAAAGGGGTTCAATGGATAGAAGAAGAAGATCTCGTTCGGCCGAGAATATCAACCTTGAGTTTCAAGAGAGTAGGAGATCATCCTTTGCCTCTCATAGCTCAAAGCTTAAGGTAGCTAAGCTTGTAGATGGATATCTCCAACAGATTGCTAGAGATGTGAATCTACCGCTCTCAAAATTTGTTACTTTAGCTGAGAGTGTCCCTGAATTTTCAAGACTTGATCATGATGATCTCTACAGAGCCATTGACATATATCTCAAGGTTCAATTCTCATCCTTTTTGTATTAGACTAGCGAATAATCTTGCGATTTTTTTAAATTTAGGCTAAACAAATGCGAGTCATTTGTTCTTGCAGGCTCACAAGAATCTAAATAAATCAGAAAGGAAGAGAATTTGTAGAGTATTGGACTGCAAGAAACTATCAATGGAAGCGTGTATGCACGCGGCTCAGAATGAAATGCTTCCGTTAAGAGTAGTGGTCCAAGTCCTCTTCTACGAGCAGGCACGAGCCACTGCAGCTACAACCAACGGTGAAGGTAAAATGACTGAACTGCCAAGCAACATCAAAGCACTCTTAGCCGCACACAACATCGATCCTTCAAACCCAAACGCAGCTGCATTCAGCACAACCACAAGCATTGCAGCACCGGAAGATCGATGGAGCGTTTCGGGTCTCAAATCCCCTAAATCAAAGCTCTCAGGGACATTGAGAAGCAAGTTGGCTGAAGATGAAGAGGTAGAGGAAAGGTTTATGAACCAAGACGGAGGTAGAACTCCGTCTCGGCTCAAGGCTTTTTGTGCAATCCCTAGCCGGCGTAAGAAGATGTTCAGTAAGTTTTTGTCCATCAACAGAAACTCCAATGACAAAAACTGAATATTAGACGTGTTTTTTTGGTAATCTTTAGAGTAAAAGAAAGAAAATGTTTAAACTTCTCTCCCTCTCTTTGTAACTTCCATTTAATCTTTAAGATGATGATAATAAGATTATTAAGAATCATATTTGGATTCATTAGACACGTGTTTAGGATTCATGAGACATGACCTTGAGGAACTTTTTGTTTGTTTGATTATTCTAAATTTGTAAAGAGTAAAGTCAAATCTTCCTCTCTGCCTTGGAAAAAATCTGTTGGCTGCTACTGGTTTTGATTAGTATATATCCCCAATTTATTCCTTGCTATGATTAGTCGTATTCATGTACCGATTCGATATAGCCAAAAAAGATCATGTTCATTAATCACTAGGGAACAGTTTTAAGTTTCTAAATATTTTACATTTTTAAAAAAGTTTGATCTTATTTTTTAGACAGGATATCTTAACAACCTTGGATTTGATACGCAATTAAGAACATATCATGATTCTTTTCTATAATACTGTCACCTATCTCATGGTCTCTCTTACTAAACAAGTTTCCATGTTTTTGTACTAACTTTCAATTAATTGTTAACAACAATTCATGACATCAAATCATTCTTGTCTAACAACAAGTTTAATGTATAAATCTAACCTTTCATTTTGTTGAAACTTAACTTTTCTCGAAAAAAGTTTATCAATTTGGCAACTTCTAATAAGTTACGTTCCAACAAATCGTAAAAATAATGCAGTCTCGTTGGTATCTTTCGTCCAAATTAAAGAGACAACATGGCTCTTCTACAGAAAATGATATAAATTTGATTTTAACTTTTACCAACCAGCACTATATTTATATGCATAGCCTCTTCCACATTTTATAACACTTCCATCATCGTTTATCTCTCAATAGTTACATTATTTCTTTATCACTTTTTAGAAAAATAGTACAAGCATTTCTAAAGTTGTTTCCGCTTTGTAGTCTTTTAAAAGATGAGTCGTAACCCATGAGTCATGAGTACTTAGATTGATTTGCCAATCTAGCACCAAGCCATGTCTATTTGGTAACTGTCTCTCATTAGTTTGATCATATGCCCTTTTGAGATGACTTAAGAGTCCCAAATATATAGTCAATAACCTTTTCATATATAAATGGGGTACCTTGTCTAAAGATGTTGATCTAATTTAAACTTTAAGATATATTTTTCTATTTTGACTTGGATCTCTAAGATATTTTAAAAGGAGATCTTTCATGTTAATCATATATAGTTACTACAACTAACCCTCCCACGGATATGCATCATCTCTATTTATAATAAAATTTTATAAATTAATATTCGATTAATTAATAAATATTATAAAATAATAAAATTCTTCGTTTTCAAATTGGAACAATGTAATTTTTTTGAAATCTCTATGTAAATATATAATCACATTAATATATATATATATATATATATATATCTTCAGAATAGTTTTTAGTTAAAGTTTGTCTCTAATTTTTGTTGTATCAAACAATTTCTGTGTTCTGTTTCAAACTATCGACTTGTAATATTCTCTATAACTTCATCATCAAAATAGTCAGTATTTTTTTGTAATTTTTCAACTTATGAATATGTATCATTTATATTTTTATAATCTTATAAATTGTTGAAATAAAACATGTGAGATCATTTATCATTAATTTAAATTTAGACATGTCGTTTATATAACTGAATTCATCTCAACTTTTTTTATTTATCGTCAAAAAAAATTATTTTTTAAAATATTCAACTCGAAACTACAAATTTATAACATCCAAACCATTCACTTATTTACATAAAATTATCTCAACTCAAGTTTCATAATTTTTTCTAGTAAATTTTTAAATGGTAAACCAGTTGAAACTAATTTCTCTGTATTTATTAATTTATAGATAAGTTAATATTACTATAAATTAATAAAATATTAAAATCATAATATTATTAATTTATAGAGGTTTTACTGTATTACAATGGTTCCTGAAAGTTTAGTGATTTTATAAATTAAATATGTAATAAAAAAATCTTCCAAATGTATTCGACAAGATATCTCAATAAGATATGAGTCTACCAAATCTGAATATGCCTACACAATAAACAAACAAGTAATAAAAATAAGTAATGTGTATTGAAACAATAACATACATTGAAACAATAAACAAATAAATCTGTCTTGGAAACAAATAAGTTTGCCAAGAAAAATAAGGAAAAGAAATGACAGATTCAAGCAAATAAGAGAATTCAGAATTGTCTAATTTTGAATGGTATTTGTTTGATACAATTCTATTATATTTTGTAATATAAATCGCATTTTTACGTTCTAATAAGTCGTATGTTTCCAGACATATTATATTTTATATTTATTTAGCGGATCTAGTGGCTGGGGCGAAGGATCCAGCAGAGTTGCAGCCTCAATACTCTAGTACGTTGCAGCGAAAGAGTCTAGTGATTCCTACAAAGGAAAGAACCAGGGTGAGTGGTTGGTGAGCAAAGGCAGTTGGTCTTGCCGTCTTGGTGATGCTCGTCGACGGGATAGCCCACTTCGGGCGCGGAACTGCCATTTCCAGAAATTTCAATCTTCATATGTTCTCTTTGTCGTTGAATTTATCATTTGGAGCACCTTCTTCATTCCCTGGCTTTCATTCAAAAGCCATGCCCATTATTAAGAGTTGATGTATTAGAAACCATTTACAAAGGCGGGTCACTAAAAAAACTTTTTCCCTAATGCGGTGTAATTATAACCATGAACTGAAAAAGAACTACTATATAGACACTAATTAAAGAGAATATGTGAAGGTGATACATATTAATTTGATGTTCTTTCTTGCAGTAAGGTTTCTTCTTGATTTAGGAACTAGATTATGGATTTTTTTTGTTAAAATTTATGGATTATATTGATTAATGGACTATTATATAAAAGGAAGAAAAAGGTGCCTTAACGACATCAACTCCGGGTTGAACAATCCCGGCACAAGAGCATAAAGTTATAGTAATAAAGAGGGAGAAGAGTCCCTAAACCAGAGCTGTAGCGAAGCCTTGAACTTTGCCAAGTGTCTTCTCGCGGAGCAAGTATTGCGGATGTGGCGATCTAACCCTTTGAAGAGACCTTCGGCTGGAGTACGGACGCCGGTGAAGAGCCTTGTGTTTCTCTCTCTCCACAGTGAGTAAACAACTGCTTGGGGTGGAACGAGCTTAAAAGAGAAACGAAAGAATGATCCCGGTCGGGAATCTTGAGCCAAGAAAGGAACCGATGCCATGTGTTGAACCCTATGAAAGGACAATGCAGCTTGGAGAGAGCCCATCTCCAAACATCTTAGCTGTATGGGCACCTCAGGAACAAGTGATCTCTAGATTAGATTATGAATTTTCATTAAATTAATTTTTGCTTTTCTAATATTACTTTGTTTCTTACGTTTTAGCATAAATAAATGTGAGATCTCGTTGTGAAACTCATCCAAGCGAGAGGGAGCTTGTTATAGATCTTTAAACAAGAAAAGTGTTTTGAGCTTTTGTTCTTCCTTTTGCAAAGAAACATGCTTCGACATTTTTGCTACTATAGTTCTGAATTGTTTCTTTTTTTAGCAAAAAAATGTTTTTTTTTTATTCTTGATCCTATCAATTGGTCCAGACTTAAGACGAACCACCAAAACGTATGCCGAAAAGTGGAATATATTATAAATTCGATGTGTTAGAGAAAAATCACAAGATCTTTTGCAAACAGTGAGATGGTATATAAGCAATTTGAAGGAGGTTGTGGATGCAATTTTGAACATAGCAAGAATGGTGGCTACATCTCAAGATAACAACCAGATCATCGAAGATGTGGAAGCTACATGAATAGAATTCTTGATTAATTCAAGAATATAATACGTATCAATGGGAATCAAAAGTAATTAATAGGCATACCTTTGTGTGAATGATCAAAGTTGAAGTTGAAGCGATCCAAAAGGGGATTAATAAGTTTTTCTAAATCGCTCTTCTTGCAAATTTATATTCTCCTCGTCTTATTGAGTCATCACGGGAATTATGTGTAACATGGAGAGTTAACCAAGAAACGTTACTCCCGCACACAAGTCGCATCAGAAAAATATCAAAAATAAAAAAAGAAAATAACGGATTCAGTGATCCGTTAGTGAATAAGGTTTATTTACAGACATCAAATTCATCTCTTTTAATATATATATTTTTATTGTATAGCATATATATATGATTATGTAATAATTTATCATCTGCAAATTGTGCATACTCACTAATATCGTTTGTAACTCGTGATATTGGATCTGATTATTAATAAAATATTTAGAAAGAAAAAAATAAATTGTAAATATGTAATATCTAATGTTAAAATCTATATAGAAATTAGAAACAAGTTTTTTTAATATAAAAGTCAAAAGATGCGCTAGATTTTAACATTACCTCTAACAATAATTTTATTTCCGTAGCGGTAGTTGTAAATAAAAAACTCGTCATTGCTGATTGATGATAAGTCGTAGTCTAGACAATTGGATTGGGACTTAGCACCTTCAATAGGGCAATTTGACTAACGTCAAAAAAGGGGGCAATTACAAAATGGTATAGGACAAAATCCTAGAAAATGGTCCAAAAACCAAAACGTGTAAAGCTTTAAGGCAAAAACAGGAACACGAGTCTAATGCGTCGCATAAACGATTTAACGACTGATCAAAGGAAACAACGCATATCCTCAAGAATCTTCTAGACAAGTTGACCAACGACTTGAGTCCACATGGCGGCTTTTATGTCTCTCAACGTTCTCAATTTCCAATAACTATCTTTATTAAATTAAATGAAAAGGTCAAATGTTTAAAGAAATTACGTACGAGAGTCGTCACAAGTGGTATCAGCGTTTCTGACACGTAACCATAAACTCACCCAACACCGTCCCACTCCTCTTGCTTCACGTTTGTTTATAAAAAGAGAGAGATATAGATGAGAGAAAGAGTCGTCTTTTTTGTGAAATCTCAGAAAACCCATTTGTTTTATAATTTGCCAGAGACTAATTCGGCGTTGCTCACCAACCTAACTTCCCTTGTAGTTCACACACAACTCGTGTCTTCTCTTCTTGTTATATAAAGAGGTTCTTTTGTTTTAGTGACTCGGTCTTGAGTTTGTCGTGTAGAAATGGAGAACAAGGCTAATACTGGAAACGAGGATGGTCCAATGATACATAGCCAAGTGGTGAAGATAAAGAGAGAAATTGAGAAGATAAGTCAACCGTCGTTGCAGCAGCCGGAGATAAGGAGGGTTCTTAGCGAGATCAAGAGGCGTCAACGTTTACGTTCTCCACTTGGTTTAGGGGAGAGATCTATTTCCGTTGGGAATAATTGATCAATCTTTGCCTTTTTAATCAAGAGAGTGATTAGAGGAAGATGAGGTTGGTAAATCCTAATAGTTACAGACTTTGTTGTATATAGTTTATAATGTAAATAACTCTTTTGTCTTTGGTTTTAATATGATGGATGGACCCGGACATGTACCATATTTGTTTTGTGTTGTGCTTAGTACCGTGGTTGCTGTCACTTATTCGAGTTTAAATCCTGCTTTGTATAGTAACTCTTTGATCTACCTTACTTCGGTAAAGAAACTAATTTATACCTAAGAATTGGTATCTCAATCAGTTGAATCCGAAGCCAGGTTTTGGTAAAGTCGGATCTTGCTTCCAACAATGTACATTTATCCTGTTCTGTTTCCCGATCCCAGGAGATGTCAAGAGGAGACTTATATATAAAAAGAATACCTTATGCTAAATCTTGTTGCAATAGTTAAATGAACCCTAGAAAATATCTCAAGAGGGTTCGATCTCAACATAACAAACAAAAGAAAAAGTTCAAGACATAAATAAAATCGATGGCATGATGTATGAATCGGAATTTACATGACATGTATGTGAGAAATGTTGTAACCTGCAATAGAAGATTATTGGTTCTTGACAAACGAATCTCTTCAATGACACAAAGCACGTGGAGCTTATACTAAGTTGTCTTCTGTTAAAAATGATCCAATTTGAAGCATTAGAGGATAAACTGGACTGAACTCTTTGTCTCCTCTCGACCTGATCTTCACTGCATAATCATCTAAAGTCGCTTTTATCCCTTTCCAGATCTGATCTTCTCTTTGGTTATCAAGCCATAGTGAGTACTGTTTAGGACTCAGTCTGTTCTTTTGCATCGGAGACTCTAACTCGTCTGGGCCTCTTGTGTATAGATGATGGAGGATGATGCTCGGTGGTAGATCCTGGATGATAGGAGATGATCCCATTTTAGATGTTTCTAGGAAAATCAGTGGTCTAAATGCTCTAAGAGCTCTGTACGGTGCACCGAGTTGTTCCACGGGAAACAAGTTCTGTCCCACTGCTAGTTCCAGCTCAGCCATGTCTTTAGCCATCCTGAGTTTTCCCCATTCTGAAAGTGGTCGCACAAGGGAAGCATGTCTGATGTAGAAGATCAAAACCCTTGAAGCCATTTGTCTTGCAAGTCTAGTGCAGATTGATTCTGTCCCTGCAGTGTTTGCGGCTGCTGCGGAAGGCAGTAGTCTAGATAAGAACTCACGGCGGAAGTGAAGAATCGAGCTCTGCAATTCTTCCATGTATGGGGAAGCGTTGTTATCCATGGCAGCAGCATCATCAACACCGAAGTTTTGATCATGGATTTGAAGAATGCATGACTCGAACTGGTCTTGCATTGCTTTAAACAAAGGTGTAACTGGCTCACATGCTGCATCGTATATTGCAGCCAGATAAGGAGACAATACATCAGAAGCAATACTGGGAAGGCCCGCTACCATGGATGAGATATGCGTGTGGATTCCTTGCAGATGCTGACATAATGTGAAGTTCCTGATTTGGGTTGAAGTTGCAGGACCTGTTATCTGGCGTGTCTCAGGGCCTGTAGAAATCTGCCATATAAATGTAGCTGTGTTACATGTCAAACATCAAAGCCTACATACCGGTCTAACTTCTCTACACTGCTTAACCCCGATTATTATTTCAGCCAAAGTAGTAGCTAACATGTATATATTTGCATAGCAGAGGCAAATGTAGCTCTAATTCTCTTCCTATGGAATAGAGGCACCAATTATTACTATGTAATGAAATTCACATTGTATTCAAGCAGAAATTGATGCCATATTCTCGGGAGTTTATAGAATCCATACTCAGTTAGATAGTGCGAATAAAAAGAGGAGAATGGGTAGCAGTAACCACCAGTTGAGAAGAGAAATCCTTTTTGTTTAACATACCTGGCACTCAGCTCGTTGAGCTAGGTTACTAAGGGCCTTGCCTATCTCACGCAAAACTAGAAGAGTCAAACGAGCATATGGATGAACAGCCTCAATCTCATCTTGAATGTGTGATAACACCAGTGATATCTGTTCTTTCGAAGGTAAACTCCCACGGCTCGACATAGGGAATATCGAGTTCACAAGATCGGACAAGCGGCCAAAGCATAAGGCTAAGAAAGCAGTCTGGAATATCGCAATGCATGCAACCATTTGTTCTTTCCTTTCTAAATCAATGGCAGGTAACACTCCTTTCACATCGGTGTTGCGAGAAATCCTTTCAAGAAGATTTTCTATCATTGACACAAGCTTCGGATATCCCATGGTGAATACTTCTTTTACAAAACTCGAAGCTGTGAATGCAGACTTCATTTGGCTAGTAAAAGCTTTCACAAGTGCATCCCAAACTCTGTCGGTTAACATAGTATCACCCTCCTGTGCATATAAACACTTCATGTCAGCAATAAAACCAATAAACAAAAAGCCCTGATATCAGAGAAACACATTCCAAAGCTTCCTTTTGATTCAAAAAGACAGAAGGATCATCTACTAAATTTGATCAAACATCAAGAATCTTCTCATCAACATCCAAGAACACACTCTCTTCCTCTCAATAATCTAATGCAGCTTGTCCCTCAGGAATAAACTCTAGGAACCTAAATTTCTAGTAAAATTACGCACCTTGATGACTTCATCAAGAAGAAGGACATGAGTAAATGGATCTCTCTTCTTGGACAGTACACGCTGCAAATGCCACACAGCAACTACAAGTGAATACCACTGATCCATACAACTAGCCATCCTCTGCCACAACGCTTCCCTAACTTTAGCCGCTCCCCCAATAGGTGGTGCTCCGCTAGACCTAATCCCACCAGGCCCAAACCCACCACCTGAGCCAGAAGAAATGGATTTCATGTCCATCGCAACACTCACACTCTTCATAGCCATACTCTTATACTTGTTCACCAATTGATCCACCGTATGCTTCAGCTCTCCAAGGTTATAGAAAACTTGTAGCCCAGTCCCAACCTCAGCTTGGTTTAACCCTTCCATACCTCTCTCCAACACCTTCATAGCTTCGGATCTCAATTTCTCCCCAATCTCAGTAACAAACTTAATTTCTTCGTCAATAACATCAATGCCGAAGAGATTGTACTCTTTACACATTGTTAAGATCTCGAAATGGAGCTGTGCAGCTTTAGTGAGATCGATCTTATCTGGATCGGGAGACTCCGTTAGATCTCGAAGCTTTTTCGAGAGACGAAGCGTACGAACAGAGTGAGAGAGTAACTCAGCAGCGGAGTGGAGATTAGAAAGCTGAACAGATTTGGATCGGATCGCTCGCACTGGTTCCGATAGATCCGATCTAACACGGCGGATTGAAGATTGTAGAGAAGAGACGGACGATCGGAGAGAGGAAAGCGAGATGTCAGCGTGTGAGAGAGAAGAGAGCTGAGCGAGCAATTCAGGATGACGAGAGATAACATCGTTACGGAGCTGTGAATCGAGGAGACGGATAGCTTGGTGGAGACGCTCGGCGGTGGAAGCGGGAGATCCAGAAGCGAGAGCAGCGGAGGAGAAAGATGCGGAGGAGAAGGAAGATGAGAGGAATGGCGCGAGAATTGGATCGTTGGCGAAAGAATCGAGCGGTAAAGACGACGGAGGAGAAGAAGTAGACGACGGCGTTGGTGCTCCGGAGAGTGAAGGAGGAGGAGGATTTTTGAAAGTGGAGAGACGTTGAAGTGAAGGTGATGATGATGATGAAGGAGATGATGGAGGAAGTGCCATCAAGAGATTCAGATCAAACCAAAACTAATTTTCAAACGATGGAACGAACAATCTAAATCTCTGCAAAACACACATAAAACTATCATGGGGAAATGAAAAATGAGAGAACCGGATTTAATCTAATTTGTTGGTTATCGCAAAACCGGATTTATTAGAATGATTTCTAGATAGTCTTTTCTCCAGTAAAATGAATAATGAGCCTGGGCCATACAAAAAAGGCTTATTCTAAAGGCCCACAAGCACAAATACACAGAGCTAGGGTTAGTTATTTCACAACCCTTGAGACACTCCTCCAATGTCTATAAATTACTTACTTTCCTTTGTTCTATTATCCGTTGTAGATTCGTTCTTCTTTGTAGTGTTACGAAAATTTATAAAATTGTTTCTTTAATATATGCTTCTGAGGATGATCAAATCTTAACCTTCGTTCTTCCGAGATTACTTGATGCGGAAATTTAATGGAGATCTGAAGTGAATGGAGGCATATTTTTCAACTTTTTCAATCTTTCAACTTATTGATAGTTTTTTTTTCTGCAAAACGGTTCAATTTTATTTGAAGTAAAATCTTCTCAGTTTGACTCTGGTGATGTTAAAACTTTCGTTCTCCTGAGCAATCTCTATGCTGAAAAAAATGGAGACCTGAACTGAAGATTTAAACTTAAGAAGATTTCTTAAAATTGAGTTTTGTAAAAGAAAATGGTATTTTATTGTTAAAACAAAAAAAAAATATTGTTAATGTAAATGTAAGAGATTAATTCTGAATTTAGCCATAACGTGAGTTATGTAAAATTGTAAATGTCAAAATTGATAGGTTCCTATTGCTTATATACGGACACAATCTATCGTCTTCTGTCTTGATCTGAAAATTAAAAAACTCAAAGGCGATGGCATTACTTTGGTCTAACGAATCAGATGGATTACGAGAGCATCTAGTGGACGTTATTGTGTCTGGTGAGGAACCAAAGATTCGGGTACGGGATCTGACCCGAGTCGCCGATGATGGATCTCGGATCTTGAGAGGAGTTTCGATAGATATACCAAAAGGGATGATCGTTGGAGTGATTGGTCCTAGTGGAAGTGGAAAGTCAACGTTTTTGAGATCTCTTAACCGTCTTTGGGAGCCACCGGAGTCAACTGTTTTCTTAGACGGCGTTGACATAACGAACCTTGACGTCATCACTCTTCGTCGTAGAGTTGGAATGCTTTTTCAGCTCCCTGTTCTTTTTCAAGGTAATATCAAAATTGGAACTTGATTAGTGTAGTTTCATAGGAACAATGAGAGTAACCCTTGTCTGGTCACAGGTACTGTTGCGGATAATGTGAGATATGGTCCGAATTTGAGAGGGGAGAAACTAAGTGAAGAAGAGGTTTATAAGCTGTTAAGTCTTGCTGATCTGGATGCTTCATTTGCTAAGAAGACTGGTGCTGAGTTATCAGTGGGTCAAGCGCAACGAGTAGCACTTGCAAGGACTTTAGCTAATGAGCCTGAGGTGTTGTTACTTGATGAACCAACAAGCGCTCTGGATCCGATTTCGACAGAGAACATTGAGGATGTTTTAGTGAAGTTGAAGAAGCAGAGAGCGATTACGACTGTGATTGTGTCTCACAGTATCAAGCAGATCCAGCGAGTTGCTGATATTGCTTGCCTTGTTGTTGATGGAGAGATTGTTGAAGTTCTTGAACCCAATGAGCTTTCGAAAGCTACGCATCCATTGGCAAAGAGGTTTCTTCAACTCAGTTCTTGAGACTACTTACCAGTTTCAATCTTGAATGGATTAAAGCTTTAATAATTTCTCTTCGGAGAGGACAAATACTGTGTGAATGTAACAACTCCTTTTGTTTATATTTGAATTTTTCTTGAGAAATGAAAGTATATATATATGAACAACAAACCTATCAAAGAATAGAATAAGAAGCAATTTTAGAAACTTGGTTTGATGAAATCTGCATCAACCAGGCTTAACAGGAACTACAGCGGGATCTCTAGGTGAAGACTGATCAAGTTGGATAATCTCCTTTCTTGCCTCTTCTCCATTCTCAACCTTCTCTTTAACCGCTTTTGTCACTGCGCCAAACGCGTTTGAAAACCACATAGCTCCACTTGATGCATAAGGATTCGCCATTAAAGCTATCCCTGCGCTGATTGCTTTCTCCTCAGCAGCTGCTAAAGCAGATTTTGTTATCTCCCTCACCTGATAACGGTCATCCATCTCCCTCAACTTCTCATTCACCACAGTTGTTCCTATGCTTATCTTTTCACTTAGACCCATCTTATCATCAAGCGAGGCAATGGTTGCTGAAGCGTTTGAGATCAAGTTGTGTTTGTCGTCAAATGCTTTGGCTTTCTCCATCGCATCTTTTCCAAGAGAGTAACCTCTTCCCACCATGATGTTAACCATATCTTCAGCTTTCTTGACAGTGAAACCGTTAAACGAATTTTCCTGCAGCACAAAGGATACAAGATGAAAACTTGAGAGTAACCACTAAGAGTAAAGAGTTTTGATCAATGTACACCATACTCAGTTTTTATGATGAAGTCAAAGCCAATACTTTCAAGTGAGATTGATACTAAGAATCAATCATGGAAATTAGCATCTGGGGAACATAATCTGGAAAGTGTAGATTCAAAAAAATAAACTCGAATTGAAAAGTTAAAAACTGTTTTATTTTGTTAGTAACCGACACAGTAAAGAGATCTCAGACTTCAATCCATCAAAATCACCGGATCAAGTAACAGAAAAGTTTGGTGATTTATCCAGAAATCTCAATTCTCAGTAGCCAAACAAATCAAAAGCCTGAAACTTCTTTTCTAATTAGATCTGAAAATAGCGAAAAGAGAGTACGAAGCAGCCGAATCTAAGAAGCCAAGATTGATGCCAAAATAAAAAATAAACGCCGAGAATCGAAAATGCTTACCGACATTGTCGTCAGGATTCTTAACGGCGGAAATCTGGAAACTGTTGAGATTTCAAGTCTTTTGAGTCTAAACAGTAAGAAATTATTTATGACTTTTTTTTTTGGCCTTTTTTGGTTACTGAGTCGCATTGCAGCCTCAAAATCAAAGATTCGAGAGTCAACGGGTCAACGAAAATGGGGTTTTGAAAATGGGGTGAGGCGGATGACTATTTTTTTTTTATTGTTCTGTGAACGAAAAAAAGAAACAGAGAACAAAGAGCAAGGCTATTTGTTTTGTAATAGCTTTTGTCAAATGATCCATGAGGTCTCTCTTTGTACATATATGCCTAACGATACCAAAATCGCTTCTTCGAATATTAAACATGTGTATAAATATCACAAAGCTGATCCTAAAACCCCAAACAAAGTTCTAAATTGGATCGGAGTTGAGAAACATTATCTCTTCAAAGTCCACCTGCTGAGATGTTTCTTCATTTTCCTTGACTAATCATTGTGTAGATGGGAGGAGTTTCGCCTTCGGCATCTATTAATGTACCATGTTGCATGTTTCCTAAGTCCCATGCCTATAAGAACTTTGAGGCTTGTGAGCATTATATATGTTATGGCGAATAAGAGAACCATCCACAACGCTCTCCATGGGAGTGGACTATACGGCAAGTGTGCTGAATATACTGGAGTCAGTACCCTGATCACCTGAGGCCCAAATACACTCATATCATTTCAAGCTTCTTCCTTTTTTACATTCATGAGTTTTTAGGTAAAAGGGAAGAGGAATATACATACCACACAAGCGGGTGCAAGGGGAACGAAGGTGAGATTTGTCTTTCTATCTTCCGGCCGAATGTTCAAAGTCTGACAAAGAAGATTATAAGAGAAGTTTAAATGAATGAACGATATACAACATCTCAGCAATGCTAATTTATAGGGTCAATGGAACAGCAAGAGAAAGAATCATGTATCATCCATACCTGCTCGCAGAGAGCTTGAAGAAACTCAGAATATGCTATAGGTTTGATGTCATTGAACTTGGCAAGAAATGAATGTTTTATGATGTCTATCATCATCTCACAGAAGAAGACCATAAAAGCATTCTGCAGAGTCACAATACTTGTGAGCAACCTGGAAAGAGGCTTGTACAAAGTTATAACTACCAGAGAATTATATACACTTACGTAGATAAAGTTTCCAACCCATGGACCTTCAGCCTCGAGAATATTTTGAGCCAAAACAGACACCAAGAAGGCCGATATGTGGAATCTCTCTACTGAATCTGGTAGATAAATAGCCAGGGAAACCAGAACATCCCAATCAGAAAAAAAAAGGTAAAAGCAGGAATTACAGTCTCAATCAGACACCATCTTAAAAGGTAACTAAACTTATGATCAGAGCCATAAGAGGCCTTGTATTCAAGACACAAAATTCTACAACGGGGCACGAAGTAAAATCTTACCCGCATATACTAGACCATGAATGTTGTCCTTGCTGAAACGCTTAAAGACACTGCTCTTGATCTCAGCAAAGTTATTTGACACCAGAAGGGCCAACAAAGCATTGTTGTGAGCAACAATACAAGTTGACAACGTAATTGCCTGAGCTAATAAAATGAATGAATGGAGAAGTGGAGACAGTTAAGGACACAACATAATACAGATTTAGAAGTAGTTAACAAAATCCTAACTAGCAATCATGTTGTAAGGATATTTGAAGCAGCCATAGTTAATGCTAGGTCAGAAAGGAATCTCCAAGTCAAAAATCTCAGTTTCTCAGGAGGGGAAGTAGCCAGTCCCTTTGCAGAACTAAATAGGGCCCCAAATACGTCTCCACAAAAACTTTGACTGAGTCTATCAAATATCTGAAACAGAATATTTGTGTTAACACCAGTTGGATAGAGAAGAAAGTAAACTGGACAGCAAATGTGCAGTGAAAGCACAAATACTACCAACTAAATCATGTAAGAGATACAAGGAATAAAAGTGAAATGAACGTGAAAATTTAGAGCAGAAAAAAAAAGTCTAAACGAGTGTTTACGTTACCTCTAAGATATTATAAACCACATATAGTTTTATGGTACTTTGACCACGAATCATGTGGTAAATTAGGCTGATATCTGTGGAAACAAAACAAAAAAGGGAGCAAAAAAAACGCATAAGAGAACTGTTTCAGGAATCCATTTTCTCATCACTTTAATGAGCTGAAAAGACAAATCTATTCTTTCAACTGAAGTGTTGAGCTTGTCCATCTAATAGTTAACAAATTAAGTAATGCCCTATGCAACCCATTGTACCATTGCAGATTACACATAACATATTACAAGCTTAAGCAAATAAAGAGCTTTTATTACTACACCTGTTCTCCAGAGAAGAATGGTATCAGAAGCCAAAACTAGAAAACAAGCAAGATCAGACAGCTCTGATGGGGAAGGCCTCCTGAACTGCCTGGCACAAATATTATTAAGTTACTTTCTCACAATGGGAATAAGCAGAATCATATGTACAGAGAATAGTATGGTCACGGCATGTTACACTTGCTTCAAAGATGCTCATTGTGGTGATACAATCTAGTTTATGCAATATTAAGCGTTTTATTATCAAGGAAGAATCTAAAAAAATGACTCACCTGTTCTTAAAAGCATCCCAGAATATCAGCAGGACTCTTATTGGCATGACTGTCAACAATGACAGAAATGAGTTGACGCAGACAAAAAAGCCAGTATTTATAAGCTGCATTGAAATTCTTTAAGATGTGAAAAACCTCTGTGTAAATCACAAAACAGAAGCATGAATATATTGAACACTAATTTACGTAGCCCCTCACACAATGGGTAAATTTCCTCACATTACTTATCAACTGAGATACATAAAGCAGAATTGATCATGTCTTTGTCTAGACACAAATATAACACACCTAGCTACTAACAATGTTCAATCTGTAAGATAAGGGAAGATCCGGTTTTACCACTTCACAACGCCATGGCAAGCGGAAGATTGTATCATATATTCTTTCCCGTTCAATATCATTCCCAGGAGTAGTTGTACTCCGTAATGAGATCCCACCATAAATTTCCTCCATAAAGTATTTCATAGGTGACCTCGTCTCAGCAGAAAGAACTGATCAAAAGCAAAATACTAAACATTATAGTACAGAACTGATAGTGATGGGTACCAAAACTAAGAGAGAAATCAAAAGTTTGGAACTTTACAATCAGGATCATCAGCCATAAGCTGCTTCCAATCCAAAGAAGCTTCTGTATCTAATCTCGTCACCACATTCCCATTACTCTCACTTCTTGGAAACTGATGCTGCACTTCTTGAAACGGTGGATTCTCAGAAGAGCTTAGCTCCGCTCCAGTCTCCCCCGCATACAACTTCTTATCAGAAGTCATAGCGTCAGACCATCGCTCATCGTTACTCCCATCAATACTCCCATTAACATTCCTCTGCCTTAATTCACCAAAATTGAATCCATTATGATGTAGAGTTTGTCCATCCAATAGAGTCACAACGCAACTGCCACCACCGCCAAAGTAATTCAATCTGTTTTCAAACACAGCTCGTTCTCCATCAATCCCCAAATTACCGACATCGCCACTCGAACCGTTGGCGATCGTCGGCGAATAATGAGAATCGCCATTCTCCAGAATAGTCTCGACTTTGTTGTTGTTGTTCTTCTTCTTCTTCTTCTTCGAGCTCCTTCGTTTACCTAAGTCTCTAGGTGATTCTGCATCTTCGTTTCCGCTAATTGGATCTGAGCTGGATCGGTGAATTGATGACGGAAGAGTATCATCATCATTCTCTAAGGAGCTGCTTTGGCTAAGAATCTCAAACGATAGTTTCCTTCCGGTGGATCTAACCGCCATTGGATTACGTATACAGAAGAGGAACAATGGAGAGACGAAGTAAATACATTAAAAAAAAAACCTAACAGTTATCAGAAAATTGGATTTACGAAGTCGAAAAGCTGAGAGACAGAGGAGGAGGAGAATTGTTGTCGAGCCGCAAACGTTGTTTTTGGAAACGGCGTTTAGATGAGTGACATGCGTTGTACGCTTTGCGACGCGATCCAAGACTGTGTGACAAAGTAGGCCACTTATATTCCGACACGTTTCTAAATTCCGCTTAAACATGCTTAGACGATACAAAAGCGTTAACAATGACCAAAAATAATCATTAGGACGGGTAAATAAACAATTACTTAAAAATCAAACTGAATTTAAAATGTGGTGATTCGATTGAGGTTTGATTAAACTTTGTGGCCTATTTAGTTAGCTATTTTTAAAATATTTGGTTTTGATGAAAGTACTAATGGATCTCTTTTTATTTCGGGTTCAATCTCATTTTGTTACAAAAAATTATTTTTAAAAGCGGATTATCTAAATTTTGATTCCAGATATTGTAGAAGATTATGGAAAAAATGAAGTATTTGATTTTGGTTTTGCTCGATTTTTTTTTAAACATCTTAATTAATCATTAATCAATAGTAAAAGTCATTCTGCAATACAAATATGATTACATATGGAACATACGAATAAAAACGATAAGAATTATTGTCCGAAATAACTGATTTTGCTAATATATCTACTAGTTTATTAAATTCTTTTCAAGTGATTGTACTTAGTCAAAATGATTTTTTCAAGTTTGTGCTTCCCGAATCCAATTAAGGGCTTCAAAATGGTTTTGCTCGATTTAAAAGTAACAATCAAACGGATTATTTTTGTAACTAAATATCAGGTTTCTAACTCGAACGTTTTGTTATAAACTCGTCTTTCACTTGAAAAAGTTAAGACTCTCAATATTTTTTTGGTATGAACTCTCAAAATTTTTAAAAATTAGTGAATCTGTAAAGTTGTTTTTGCTCATTCAGGAGGAACCAAGTTTTTGCATCCCCCATGTGCATTCTCTTCCGGAGCCTAACCATGTATATATATAAATAAATAAAAACTGTCAATTTTGGCATTTTCTTCCTTTTCAAAGATGACATATTCTTCATGTTATCATAAAATATGCACTATTGAGTTAATTGATAACGTTCTATGTTATTATGTGGATTGAGATTACCAAATTACTACTAGGAACTGACAATATCACAGTCCTAAGAGACCCGTCGTAATAGTTTGAGAATCGCACCGGTGAAAATAATATTCCGGTGCATACTTAGTTGTTCATTATATAAAGTAACATAACAAAAGCTTGAGGTTGATATGTTCAAAAACTCAATCCAGTTTCTGGTTCCTGCTGCTTATTCATTTGAAGCCAGCAAATTCATCTGCTCTGTAAGAATCTCAAGATTCCTTGATCTCTCTGGAGTAAGCTGTCCAAGTTCAAAATCATCTGTTTTCTCCATTTCTTCTAGTATCAGCTCGAGCATACGACTCTTATCTGATTTCATTGCTCCATCTTCCTCCTCCTCCAATGTCACATCATCCTTTCCTTTCTTCACATTGTTCTCTTGTTTCTTCGTCTTCTTCTTCGAAGGACTCAACAACAAAAGCTTTTCCCATGCTCCATCATCATATAGATCAGGTATGATAAACGGCACATGATTCTCATCCAAACAGAACTTCATCATATCGGCATTTCTCAAGAAATCATTTATGTCGTTCGTGCTTGACTTTGCTGTTCCGCTGTCCAATGGTGGCTGGTATGTTACTAAAGGAAGGCCAGATGAGTTTGACAATTCTCCTTCATCAGTCACTTCTTCTAAAATTGTTGCTCCTTCGCCCGCCTTTCGCCAATTCTTTTCCTTTGGCTGAAGTAACTGAACTAATAGACTTGGATTCTTCATAACCATTACCAAAAACGAAAGCATCTCTTGCTGACTCTCTTCCATTCCTTGAACTCTGTCTTCTAGGTTTAACATTTTCGTATCCGTGTTCTCCTGGCATTGCCTAAGTTTGATCAACTCCTGCGCCAATGCGTTCTTATCGCCTTTCAAGATATCAACTTCTTTCCACAATCCACTCTTCTCAGACTTTTCCTGACCATCACTTGTACTTTCCTGATTGCTATGGTCACTACTTTGAACATTTTTCCTCCGAGTAATATTCTTCAGCAACTCCTTTTGACCTCTAACAAACCCGTCATTCGCAAACTCCCAACGATCTGCATCAACTTTTCGAAAACCCTGAAAATACAAACCCCCAAATCTAAGAATCAGGCACGACGAATACACAGAGATCGAACGAGCCAGATTAACCCTTGATCAACCAAATTTTTACTACTCAGGTAATAAAGTCTTCAAGATGTGACTAAAGTTATCTCTAAATACTGTTCTAGATAAATTATACTACATAGGAGTTGGAAAAAAACATCTTCTTCATGCTTAATTTCCAATTCATAATCAATTTGCTTTAAAACCTATCCATACTTTATAGAAACAGAGAGAAATTGAAACTTTGCCTAACACAACAGCAAGTAATCACAACAGTCACTATATTGACAATTACTCAAGTAATATAGTCTTCAAGATTTGGCTAGTGTATCTCTAAATAATGTTCAAGATAAAATAAAGTTCAACAAAAAAAAAAACTTCATTAATCTAACCACGAGATTGACACTCTTTATAATCAATTTGCTTTAAAAGCTATCAACACATTATAAAAACAGAGAAAAAGAGTAATTTTGCTTAACACAACAAGAAGTAATCACAACAGAACAAACATCACAGAGGCAATTCAACAAAACTAAAGAGACCCAATTGTACAAAATTGAAGAGATAGTGAGAGGAGAAAAGACTAACGTAGATATTGAGTTGACGAATAAAGCTAGATAAATTGCTATGTTTAAAGTATTGAGGCAAGAGCTGAACAGAGAAGACGGTTGTATCAAATATAATAAAGCTGTTATCTGCACTTGGACTCCATGAGATTATAGAATCAGTTGAAGAATGATCAACCATCTCGTAACATTTTCTCAGAAACGGCGCTATTGAGGAAGACCCACCACCACCATTCGTCGATTTCACCATATTCGAGAAATCTTCAACTTCTGATGAAATTTTGAATTTTGAATTTCGAATTCTGAAATTGAATCGCTTGGTGGCGAGAAGAAGAAGAAAAGGAAGAGACTTTTGGGATTTTGGGTAGAGTGGGAAAGGCGATGAAACTTGTGCGCTGGGTTAAGGGATCGTTCTCACAAGCACATCAAAGGGAAATTTCACGAAAGAGTGGAGGAAGTCAAGGTTTTAGATATTTTTAAGTCTTTGGCCCCATCTCTAACCACTAATTAATATCAGATATTTACATTTTAATTAATACATAAAACAAACAAAGAAACATTTTAGACAAATGAGATATTTACAAGTTTACATGGGGAATTTTTTTTTTAAAACCAGCATTGGTCAAGAGTTTACATCGGCCCAAAGAAAAAAAAATTTTGCAGTCTTTAAAGCACTAATTTTGGCTTTGAGGATTTTAATATCTACAGTGAAGATTTTTTTAAATTGGCTTTCTGATTGTTAGAAAATGTCAAAGCTTGATTGGTTAAATTTTAGAGCTGTGTAAATATTTTTGGCTTTAAATGTTCCAGCACCCCAACCAATCAACTTCTTAATTTGATAGACAAAATTCCCTACATACACCACGATGATATGTATTAGGAAAGTTAAAACTTGTTTATTAGGGGTTGCCACCCCCAAAAAAATAAAAACTTACAAATTAGGGATTAGGGATTAGGAATACACAATCTTATAAATTATGTTATCAGTTACATAATAGCATGCTTTAAAATTATGAGTTTCAAAGCAACACTTTTTTAAAACAACAAAACCTAATTAACAAGTAAACAATATTTTAAGAAAATTTTAAGATAATAATATATCTTAAATCATGTAAAATTAATATTTTAAATTGATAATTATATAAAATATTATCAAGTGTTATTTGATACAATAGTGATTAATTCATAAACGCAACCAAACAAAATTCTAAAATTATTTTAAAAAGTTTGATTATTCGATGACAAAAATTTTTTTAATTAAACTAAAAATATATGAAAAAAACAAGTGAATCGATGTGTATAAAAATATACATTTATAATATAGTTTAACTCAAAACAAATAACAGATTTTTTATCTATAATGGTAGTAAAAATCTGAATATGTATTTCTAGTTTATAAAATTAGGAAGCAATAGAAAAAATTATTTAATTATTATTAGAGATAATTTCTGGCTAACTAATATGAGTGTGACATGTGGTTTTGCCATATCAAAGTACTTTGGACGTCGAAATTTTTGGCCTCCCTAGAACGGCCAGTATACTGCTGAATCCAGCGGTTAGTCCCGTGTAAAAGCTTCCGGGAGCCGGAGTTTAAGGTCACAAACTGGTGATGAGAAGTAGTTGTTAACCAATTAAAGGTTATTTTCGATATTAACATGTTATTTAATATAGAGTTAATTAAAAAAAACATTAAAAGTATAACGGCATTCGGATTTTACTATTTTTCAATCTTAGTTAAGATTTTGCCACTCCCACAATTGTGATGTATTTTTTTATTTTTCGTTTTATATTTTGTCCATGAAATGTTAGGTTTAGGTATCTAAGAGATTTTGTTTGGATTCTATATCTATAGTTTAGAGTTTAGTTTTCTATTTATAATTTAGGATTTAGTTTTCATGTTTGGATTCTCTGTTTATAATTAGGGTTTAATTTTTATGTTTGACTTTTTTATTTGTAATTTAGAGTTTACTTTTTATGTTTGGATTCTCTATTTATAATTTAGGGTTTACTTTTAATGTTTGAGTTCTCTATTTTTAATTTAGTATTTAATTATCATGTTTAGGTTTTCTATCTGTAATTTGTCCATCCGTTTACGTAGACAAACATATGCAATGTGTTTTGTACACGAAATGATAATGTTTAAATATCATGGTTTGGTCTGGTCCAACGGTGTCGTCAAATCGCTGGAAGCGGCTGCTGGAGCTCTACGGCTACATAATCATGCGTCAAGTGACCGCTGCAATCTCGATGTGTTGATATGCCGTTGCAGAAGCTCGATGGATCTTCAGGTTGACTTGGTCACTTCCACCGTGGCGTCACGAGACCGCGATATCAAACCGTTGGGACGTCACGATGTCTTCAAGCTGCTACAGAATCCCGCTAGGCCGCACTTTTTTCATCAAACCGCTGCTTCACACTGCAAGAGCCTCCGATTCGTCATCAAACTTCTTCTTTTAATCGATTCCTCACTCCAATTCACCACTTCTTGTCCATTCCACTTCATGTACCTACAACACAAGGAAAAAATGCATCTAGACACTATAATAAATGCAATATGAGATCAAACATACGAGAAATGCAACTAAAATGAAGATAAAAATCCAACATATCAATTTTCTATTTGTAATTTAGGGTTTAGTTACTTATCATGTTTGAGTTTACTAATTGTAATTTGTCCATTCGTTTACGTAGACAAACGTATGCAATGTGTTTTGTCCAAGAAACTATTATATTTAAATAGTTATGATATTTTGTTTGGATTCTATATTTATAATTTAGAATTTAGTTATTATGTTTAGGTTTTCTATTTGTAATATAAAGTTTAATTTTATGTTTAAGTTTAGTTTTTATGTGTAATTTTGTCCATCTATTTAGATAAACATGTAAGCCACAAATTCTGTATGGCAAAATTTGAAGTTGTAGTTTTTATAATGGCAATTTTCATAATATTCCGTTTAATATACATAGACATAACCAAAAAAAAAATCATTATGAAAAAGCATATATGAAAATCACATATAATCCAAGTTTCATGTTACATAAAACCAAACCCAAGTTTATAATCCCATACAACATCGAATTCAGGCAAAACAAAACAAACAGTGAACATAAAACATATTCCACAAACCTTAAACATAAACATACAAGTTTTAGGAAACATAATTCTTTTGGCCATCAAAAGAGTTCAAACTCTGGGACCATGGACGCTTTTGTCTTTCGTTTTAGATAATGCAGCTTAGATCTTTCTGGTGTTTCATAGAATATGCATCGTGAAACCTCGTCTCTTGCAAGGAGTTCTATAGATTCCCAATAGAGGGGGCTCCAAAAAATCATCCCAGGAACTTCGTCTACTTTCTTAATGACAATGGCTATTTCTTCAGCCAGTGAGCTAGGTTTAGATCCCATGTGTGATATAAAATCTGCAGGTTCATCAAAGCAGAGAGGTCTAATCAGAGAACATTAAGTTCCAAAAGTAAATGCAGAGACAAGGTATATCTATCTACAAATGGTTCCAAAAACAATAATTTAGATCTCAGACAAAGTACTCAGACTATATCATATCAATTTCAAACAGAGTACACAAAGTCAAACACAGATCTGCCTGTAAAAACCGCTTCAAGAAACTATCTAGCTAAGTATATTAAGTTCATCTAAGTATATATAAACTAAAGAAAGAATCTAGAGAGAAGTACATAAAACCACAAGAGGGAAGAGATACTCCCCCACAAGCAGATCTAACTAAGGGAGAGAGCAAAAACAAACCCGAACAAGCAGATCTCAGAGAAAAGAGTACAGGCAGATCCGGAAATAATATATGTGCACTAAGTATTTCATGGATGGGTTATGCTTCTGACCCGATTAATTTATATTTAAACAATAATTAGGATAAATAAAGCCCAAAATCCGGATTGAAATCGGCCCACTAGAAGTCTATAACCCATCCATGAAATACTTAGTGCACATATATTATTTCCAATTTAAGACTGAACAAAAAAGCCTCATTACAACTATTTATGTATGTAACAAAAGAATGAAAACAATTTTTTCTACACGTTGTGATTATATTAGACTCGAAAACCATCCCAACACATAAATATCATGATAATTTTCTATTATTTTATTTTAAATATTTTGTATTTTTGTATAGGTATTATAGAACAGCAAAACAATATTTTTTAAAAAAAAAGTGAAAGAAAAAATAAAAAAGTCCAGATGTTTGCATATGTTCGAAATGTTCCAAACCTGTATAATTTGGGAAGCTTTTTGGTAGAATTTACCGAAATGTGTTAGAGAACTTCCCTATATTCTTTTGAAACCATCTCGCCCAAATTAATTAGTGATTTGGGACTAAACATCTCATTCAAGACTACAACATATATCATACTGATTTGTGTTATTAGTTTCATCGTTTTGTTACCATCTAAATTCAAATCTGCAAACTAAATATTGATTTCGTTCAACAAAATTAAAAAAATATTTACTTTTGATATTCTTAATTAATTAAATTTTTTTTTTTAAGATCAGACGTTTCAGATCCCGTATACACCTAATTACTTTAGAGCATACGATACTATTTTTTTTTTACATAGTATTGTTATACAATTTTGATTTAAAATAAATAAATTTCACGCATAGAGACTTATGTTTCTACAATGCAAATTGGTCACCCACAGAGTCTACAACATCTTTCAACATTTGTAAACCTAAATAGAAATAAAAGTAAATTAATTCCCATCAAGTACGATCCAACTAAATAAATTTCATGCCCATATCGTAGATAAGTTTCAGAGATATCCTTAATTTGGGTCTTATAAGCAGCTCAATTATTTTGACTAGGAGCCAATATATACTGACCAAGTGTATACATCTCTCGTTTATAACAATTATCTAGATCGGTTTATCAAATAAACCTATCGTGCATAGTATTTAAGAGTCGAATCTACAGAGAAACAAGATCAACTCACTAAGAATACAAATTTCATTTCAATCTAAGCAAATAAAAATTTGTGTTTTGGAAACCAAATTTGAAAATAAATGAAAGTGATAAATGACTAAAAACGGTTTGAAACCAAATAAAAGAAGCAATGATTCTCGGGAATGACAATGATTTAGATGAGATGATGAATTGATGATGCTAAGAATATATTATGAACATTATCCTCGGTTATAGATAACTAATCAAGACTAATACACTTCTATGGTACTAACTTTTTCACTAATCATTTAATCATCATCAATTTTTGTTCGCAATTATAATGATCAATGATCATTAATAATCAAGTCTAATACAACTACTGATCACCATAATCAACTACTTCCATAGGTTACATATGAAAAGCTCATTTAGGTTCTTTCAAACATTTCATCGAAAACCTTCCGATCATGTAATCATAATGATCTATATTTCTCAATTACAAGCATAATCTAGCATTACTATCAACTTAAATGAAGGATAGCCTAAGATTTACTCCTAAACATCAACATTAACCCATCAAATCATCATAATCAACCAACTTTTTAACTCATCTAAAAGATTACTCACTCATTTCAATGAAAACACAAAACAACAAATTTGATCTTTGCATAATCATGATTAAGAGAAGAATAGTTGAAAGATTAAAAAGGAAAACAAGATTTGATAACATGAATTCAAGAGATTCATACAAATAGTTTCTTAAAACCCAAAAGTGGCTAAAGAGAATCTCTAAGAAACAAGCATAAGTTTCTCCCAAATTAGGTTTTGAGTATTTATAGGAAGGGCTAAAAACTGGTTTAACACATAACCAAATTAAGTCAAATCCTGTTTCAAAACATAATTATCATGGTTTGGTCTGGTCCAACGGTGTCGTCAAATCGCTGGAAACGGCTGCTGGAGCTCTACGGCTACATAATCTTGCGTCAAGTGACTGCTGCAATCTCGATGTGTTGATATGCCGCTGCAGAAGCTCGATGGATCTTCAGGTTGACTTGGTCACTTCCACAGTGGCGTCACGAGACCGCGATTTCAAACCGTTGGGACGTCACGATGTCTTCAAGCTGCTACAAAATCCCGCTAGGCCGCACTTTTTTCATCAAACCGCTGCTTCACACTGCAAGAGCCTCCGATTCGTCATCAAACTTCTTCTTTTAATCGATTCCTCACTCCAATTCACCACTTCTTGTCCATTCCACTTCATGTACCTACAACACAAGGAAAACATGCATCTAGACACTATAATAAATGCAATATGAGATCAAACATACGAGAAATGCAACTAAAATGAAGATAAAAATCCAACATATCAATTTTCTATTTGTAATTTAGGGTTTAGTTACTTATCATGTTTGATTTTACTAATTGTAATTTGTCCATTCGTTTACGTAGACAAACGTATGCAATGTGTTTTGTCCACGAAACTATTATATTTAAATAGTTATGATATTTTGTTTGGATTCTATATTTATAATTTAGTTATTATGTTTAGGTTTAATTTTCATGTTTAAGTTTAGGTTTTATGTGTAATTTTGTTCATCTATTTACATAAACATGTAACTAGCCACAAATTCTTTATGGAAAAATTTGAAGTTCTAGTTTTCATAATGGCATTTTTCATAATATTCCGTTTAATATACATACTATGATCCAAGTTTTCATAATCACATATAATCCAAGTTTCATGTTACATAAAACCAAACCCAAGTTTATAATCCCATACAACATCGAATTCAGGCAAAACAAAATAAACAGTGAACATAAAACATATTCCACAATCCTTAAACATAAATATACAAGTTTTAGGAACAATAATTCTTTTGGCCATCAAAAGAGCTCAAACTCAGGGCCATGGACGCTCTTGTCTTTCGTTTTAGATAATGCAGCTTAGATCCTTCCGGTAGTGCATAGAATATGCATCGTGAAACCTCGTCTCTTGCAAGGAGTTCTATAGATTCCCAATAGAGGGGGCTCCAAAAAATCATCCCAGAAACTTCGTCTACTTGCTTAATGACAATGGCTATTTCTTCAGCCAGTGAGCTAGGTTTAGATCCCATGTGTGATATAAAATCTGCAGGTTTATCAAAAATAAAAAATATAAGTATTAGTTTAACAAAGCAGAGAGGTCTGATCAGAGAACATTAAGGTCCAAAAGTAAATGCAGAGACAAGGTATATCTATCTACAACTGGTTCCAAAAAACAATAATATAGATCTCAGACATAGTACCCAGACTATATCATATCAATTTAAAACAGAGTACACAAAGTCAAACACAGATCTGCCTGTAAAAACCGCGTCAAGAAACTATCCAGCTAAGTATATTAAGTTCATCTAAGTATATATAAACTAAAGAAAGAATCCAGAGAGAAGTACATAAAACCACAAGAGGGAAGAGACACTCCCCCACAAGCAGATCTAACAAAGGGAGAGAGCAAAAACAAACCCGAACAAGCAGATCTCAGAGAAAAGAGTACAGTTGTTTTATCAAAAAAAAAAAAAAAGTACAATTGTTTAGTTATGCTTCTGACCCGATTAATTTATATTTAAACAATAATGATGATAATAAAGCCCAAAATCCGGATTGAAATCGGCTCACTAGAAGTCTATAACCCATCCATGAAACGCTTAGTGCACAGATAATCTTTGATTACGATCTTTAATCTATGCATATATTTTTATTCAGTCTTTGATGCAGAGTTGATTCTTATATGGACACGTCAGCATTATCTCCTTTCCAAAACGTAACGTCCAGACTCAGATAATACACACGAATCACTTCGTTGTCACTCATCGGCCATTGCTGGCCACACCAAACAAAACAAACGTAGATAATAATCATGCAAAATCGACCGTTGGATCTTGTTTTCGATTTCAAACCATATAAGTCATAGTGACTGAGCAAAAAACTGAAATTTTTTAAAGGCAGGACCTCCTCTGGTTTCCAAATCCTCACAACACAGAAACACTTGAAGCTTTCTCTTTTCTCTGCCATGGCGAAACCAGTGGCCATTGAAGTATACAATCCTAATGGAAAGTGAAGAGTTGTCAGCAAAAAATCGATGCCGGGAACTCGCTGGATCAACCTCTTGGTTGACCAGGGTTGTCGTGTCGAGGTAATCAATTCTTGTTTATAAGCATCAAAAATATTACAATTTTGATTAATAACATTAAAGATTATGTTTTTTTAGATATGCCATTTGAAGAAGGCGATCTTATCCGTAGAAAACATCGTTGATCTGATTGGAGACAAGTGTGATGAAAGAGAGAGACAAGAAAGTGTCTGTTTTTATACCATATGAAATAAAATAAATAGGTTAAGTTTTGGTTTGCTTATGTAGTTGACGGAAGATTGGGGAGAGACTCTGTTTTCAGCTCTGAGCAAAGCTGTAGCCTGTAGGGAAAGCTTTCAGTAACATGGCCGTTGGTTACAACAACGTCGATGTTGAAGCTGCCAATAAGTATGGAATTGCCGTCGGTAACACTCCGGTAATAAAAACAAAAGCAAGTTTTAGTTCCCAAAACAGGTTTAGGAAAAGTTTGTAAGAGTTTAGTAATGGTTAGTAAATCATTTAGTATCCTCACTGATCCTTAAACTTGTGGTATTTATGGAATTTTATGATTTTGGTGGTAATTTTGTTTGTTTGAGTTGGATAGGGAGTGTTGACTGAGACGACGGCTGAACTAGCTGCTTCTCTTTCCCTGGCTGCTGCAAGAAGGATTGTTGAAGCTGATGGTTTCATGAGAGCTGGCTTGTACGAGGGATGGCTTCCTCATCTGTAAGATCACTGCATTTTTAAAAGTTATGATCTCTTTTCTTCTTCAACTCAAGAACTTGAGAACTATTGTAATCACGATGTTTGGTTTTGGTAGATTTGTGGGGAACTTACTTAAAGGACAAACTGTGGCAGTTATTGGGGCGGGTCGTATTGGATCTGCTTATGCTAGAATGATGGTAAGCCTCTTGCAATCGCATTTGTATATTTCGATCCACATTATATACACAAAAGCTTTGTTTTTGAGCTCTTTAAATCAATACAGGTTGAGGGGTTTAAGATGAATTTGATCTACTTTGATCTTTACCAATCCACTCGTCTCGAGAAATTTGTGACAGGTATGTAACATATAGTTTCTATATACAATACTCTTTTCTCTTTTCTTCTTCTTCTTCATGTTGAAGTTTTATATATATTGAGATAGTGGTTATTGGCAGCTCATGGGCAATTCTTGAAAGCAAATGGTGAACAACCTGTGACATGGAAACGAGCCTCGTTCATGGAAGAGGTGCTGCACGAGGCTGATCTGGTATATAGAATCCACAGACACAAACTGTTATTTCGTTTAACATTTGCAGTGTAATCTCTTTAGCTAGAAATCTTGAACTGGTTGTGATCTGAAACAGATAAGTCTTCACCCGGTGCTGGACAAAACCACTTACCATCTTGTCAACAAGGAGAGGTTTGCCATGATGAAAAAGGTGATTTTCTCTTTCGTTATTTCATTTGGTATCCCCTCTTATTTTCACTGATCTTGTTCTAATTGAATTCATTTGCCTCTGGAAGCAATCCTTGAGAACTGCAGTAGAGGACCCGTGATTGATGAGGCAGCTCTAGTCGAACATCTCAGAGAGAACCCGATGTTTCGAGTTGGTCTCGATGTGTTCGAGGTATAGTTTTATATGCTATGATCAACCCAAAACATAAAAGGTTTATCTCTGGGGGCTTACAAGTGTTTGTTTCAGGAAGAGCCTTTCATGAAACCAGGGCTTGCTGATATGAAAAACGCCATTGTTGTTCCTCACATTACTTCTGCTTCCAAGGTAACAAACTCAAAACGTTTCTCTGTTTATTTAGTTATAAACAGAACTGAGTTAGTCTCTTCTGTTAATGATGACAGTGGACTCGTGAAGGAATGGCTACACTGGCAGCTCTCAACGTCCTCGTACGCATTCCCATTTTCAAAAACCTCTTTCTATAAGACTCAAATGACTATATTCTGATCATCTTCATCTGAAAATGTTATAACAGGGAAGGATCAAAGGGTACCCGATTTGGAATGACCCGAACCAGGTCGACCCGTTCTTGAATGAAAATGCTTTACCTCCCTATGCCAGCCCAAGCATCGTCAACTCAAAAGCCTTAGGTACTGCACTCATACTAAAGTCTCAATTATTTCAAATGCCTAATTTCTGCATTTGAGTAAATTATTGGAGGATAATACCTATAGCACTTTTTGGAATAATTTTTTTTTTGTTTTTTCCGGAAAAGATTGTATCTGTCTCTTATTTTATAGCGATTTTATTTTATCTAAAATATTTATTTATAACATATTATTCTTGTATAAATATTCATGTCATATGAATGGAAACATAATATATTTTTGCCATTTTGTCATGGTAGCAGAACGGGATTCATAAAAAAAAAACAGAGCAACAAAACATAAAAAAAGAAGATGAAGACGACGATGACCGATAATACAGTGGTGGTGCGTGCAGCTCAAGATGATGCCACCTTGTCACCACTTTATCTTTATCCTTCGGATGGACCAGGGAATTTGATCACAATCGTACAATTACGGGGAGAAAACTATGAAGATAGGTCCAATGAGGTGAAAATCTTATGGGATAATTTGAAGCTTCAATTCTTGGCTGGGAATGGACCGAGAATCAAAGAATTAAGAGGCAATTTGGCTAACTGTCGTCAACAAGGGGACACCGTGATGGTGTATTTTGGAAAACTTAAAAAGATGTGGGATGAACTTGTTGTTTATAAACCGCTTCGATCGTGTACTTGTGGGGAGCTTGTTGCGTAACTCGAAGAAGATCCTGATGAGGAACATACAAACGCCTTTCTAAATGGACTCGATAGCGCACGATTTGGCACGGTTCGGCCAGCCATCACGAGTTTAGAACCACTACCGAAACTATCAAAGGTCTATCAGCATATTGTTCAAGAAGAGCGAAAACAAAACATGTTGCGTGACAGACGCCAAGACTGAAGCGGTTGGATTCGCCGTATATGTTGGACATAGAGCTCACTCTTCTCCACTTCCTAATCGAGAGAAAGATGTTACTTGCACACATTGTGGCAAATAAAAAGATATCTAGAATGCTGGGAAGAGGCTGTGGGAGTGAGGGAAGAGGAGGAGCTCGTGGTGCTCTTTCTGGACGTGGTGGAGGCATAATCGGGAGCTTTGTAGGACGAGGACGAGGTGGAACACCTGCTGGAAAAGCTGCCCATGCTGCTTACGCTGGACAGGCTGCTCAGCTTATGCCAACGACGCCTAATGTGAAGAAAGAATTTGATCGTGGTTCTCTTCTTCAACTAACCAATGATCAATGGACTACAGTTGTGAAGTTTCTAAACACCAAACAACTGTTGACAAGTTGACTGGTAAGAAAGATAGCGTTGAATTGATTCTTGACTCGGGAGCTTCACACCACATGACATGAAACCTAAAACTCTTAACTAATGTGGTTGATATTTTCCATGTTCAATTGGATTATCTAATGGAGATTGGGCTGTTGCCATAAAACAAGGAGATATGTATCTTGGCGGACACTTATGGCTTCTCGGAGTTTTCTATTCTCCAGAATTAAAAATTTTCTTGATTTTCGTGGCTAAACTACTTAAAACGTTTAAAGGATCATTTACGTTTACTAAGGATATGTGTGTTTTGCAGGACCGTACTTCGAAGACATTGATTGGTGCGGATGAAGACTGCGGAGGGGTCTATGTTTTTTGTCATTGATGCTCAAGCTCATGTGGAAAAGAATTCAGGGGCACATGATCTTTGGCACCGTCGCTTAGGACATCCATCTGAAAAGATTTTGTCATTTTTATCGAGTCATGTTGATGTTAGGAACCTTCGGAGACAGAGGTTATTTGTGATACTTGCTTTCGGGATAAACAAACCCGAGTTTGCTATCATGAAAGTTCTAATAAAATTGGTGATTTATTTGATTTAATTCATTGTGACATTTAAAGTGCTTATCGTACGATATCTTTTTTGGGTGTTGTGTACTTTCTCACGATTGTAGATGATTATTCTCGTACGATTTAGGTTATTCTCTTACAAGCGAAAAGTGAGGTTGCTGGTTACTTGCATAAGTTTTGTGCTATGGTCACACGCCAATTTGATAAGAAAGTTTGTGTGGTACGTAACGACAATGGGTCTGAATTTATGTGTTTAAAGCCATTTTTCGAAAAAGGGGATTCTACATCAGACTTCTTGTGTTTATACACCATAACAAAATGGACATGCTGAGCGGAAACATCGTCATATCTTTAATGTTTCTCGGACACTCGTGTTCCAAGTACATTTTTCGATTCGTTTTTGGGATGAATGCGTTTTGACAACGGCTCATCAAATAAATAGAACACCATTGACTTTATTGCATGGTAAGACCCTCTATGAACTGTTATATGGGTCAACTCCATCGTTTGACATGTTGAAAGTTTTTGGGTGCTTGTGTTACGCTCACAAGAAATCCCGTGATAAAGACAAGTTCGGTGAGTGTAGTAGGCGATGTGTTTTTATTGGATATCCATACGGCCAGAAAGGTTGTCGTGTATTTAATATTGACAAGGAGGAATATTTTGTTTCACAAGATGTCATGTTCCATGAGACTGAGTTTCTGTTTTCTAAGTCTATGCCACCGCTTGTGGTACAAACAGATTCTTCGTTTTTCCCATAATTTAGAGTTTGGGATGATGAATTTTTGCTACCTAACAGCGATACAAACAGATTCGGCGTTGTTCCCACAACAGATCATTCGTTATTGCCAAGTAGGAATGTTAGCATTGAGGTTAACTCGCCTAATGTTGTAGTAAGGGGGAGTTCGTATAACACGATTGTCGAGCAACCGATTGCAGCATTTTTCATTAGGAGTTGGAAACCGCAGCCATAATTTGCCACCACGCCTGTATGATTATGTTCTTTATACTACTCGATGCACCACAGACACCTCGCCTCGCACCCCCGCACCAACATTAGTGTCTTCTCAAGGTACGCCTCCTTATCCTATCTCCAACTATGTTACTTGTGATCGATTTTCTCCTAAGCACAAGGCTTTTCTTGCTTCGATTACATCGCACTCTATTCCTCAAACTTATGCAGAAGCAGTAAAATATCGTGAGTGGTGTGATGTGATGGGTGGCAAAAAGACTGTCCTACAAGAGAATGATAAGCAGATGGTGATATTGAACGTTATAAAGTGCGACTAGTGATTCGTGGTGATCGTCAGATTGTGGGAAAGGGTTATGACAAGACTTTTGCTCCGGTAACCAAAATGAAAACAGTTCGCATGTTTCTCAAAGTTGTGGCCGTTAAGCATTGGGAAGTTCACCAAATGGACGTTCATAATGCATTTCTTCATGGTGATTTAGACGAAGAGGTCTATATGAAGCTTCCTCCATGTTTTCATTCTTCTTAACCTAATAAGGTATGTCGTCTTCGTAAATCCTTATGTGGTCTTCGACAAGTGCCCCGTTGTTGATTTGTCAAGCTTACCGCTGCCTTACTAGGGTAGGGTTTCATTCAACAATATTCTGACAACTCTTTGTTTTGCATGTCTCATAGGGAACTTCGACTTTATGTGCTGGTATATGTGGATGATTTGTTGATTGGAGGAAATGATTATGTTGTTATTTCTTGATTTAAAGGATATTTGAATAAATGTTTTTATATGAAAGACTTAGATCCAATAAAGTATTTTCAGGGTATTTAAGTGGTGCGTTCTCCGGAAGAAATTTATTTGCCTCAACGAAAATATGCGTTTGATATTATTAGCGAATATGGATACTTGGCAGGAAAACCTATAACTACACCTATTGAACAAAATCACCGTCTCCAAACTGTTGATATGCTTTATACGAATCCGGTTCAATATCTTACAACACCTCACACAAACATATAGTAGTTTCTCTACTTACCATATACACTTGTATCAGTACTTCTACTAAATAGACTTTCTTACACAAGCCATACTATTAATTCTTTACACCCATTCATAACATCTAAGCTTAGATTCTAACAACTCCAACAGCTCTACTTGGTCCTTTGCCAAGCTTTATACAACAAAACACACTTTGTAATTTGTCCCTAACTAAACATTTAGTCCAATTACTTATTATTGCAAAACAAGAAGCCCAACTTCTTTTTCTTTGTTGACTTGTTCTCTTTGTTGTTGACTTTTGTTCCTTCTGCAAAGAGTCACGACACATTTTTCATTTTCTTCTCTTTGCTTCTTCATCTATTTCTGACTGATTTCTTTTTTCTCTTTGTTCCAGATTTAATGAAGGACTCAATTCTAAAAAAATATCAACATAAAGCCTTTTAACAAAAAGAACAAAAAAAAAATACTATCAAAATGTTATTTTATTTTTTTATCAAGAACAAAACAAGTTATTTTATTGTATAAAATTTGATGTGTTTCTTATAAAATTCGATATACAAATAACAGGTATATATATATTATTAATTTTGTCAACGACATAGTATGTTATTTTATATAGTAGTAATTTTTAAGATTGTGAATATGTGTGCCCATCTGATGGTTTTACTGAACGATCTATCCAAAACAAAAACAAAAATTATCTTAACTAAAATACAAGGTCCAGTATAAAAACCAATCTCATAATCATGGTTGACTTTTTTTTTACATCATTGTTTTTTGTTTTGTTTTTCTTAAATCAATCTCATAATCATGGTTAAATTTTAGATATGTATAATATATATATTTGCAAGTAAGAGATATGCGCCTAAATTGTTGACCAAAAAAAAATGAAATGTACCTAAACGATTTTCTGTACAAAATTACATTAGGTTAGTTTTCTCAGCAAAACTATATGCTCAAAGCAATAGATATTTTCACCCGATGCACTTGTTGTAGTTATTGGCATGAAACATTCATGTAACTTACCAATTACCAAACTATTTAAAATATCAAACTTAATGAAAGTTCTTTTAGGCAGTTTACCTTTTTTTTAATTTCAGAGCTTTCTTAAGTTTCATTTAAATAATATATATGTATATATATACATAAATTCAGATATTTTCAAATACATAAGTTCAGATAGACAATTTTTCTGTATTTTTAATTAATTGGGCAAAGTTATGACGCTCTGTCATTTGTCGAGTAAAGCTCTGAGATCTCGACACGTCGCAAGCTGAGCAAACGTACACCACGTGGAACTTCGCTGAGACCAAAAACACCATGTGACAGCTGCTTAAGGGTCCCACTTTGGTCTAAGCCACTAACGGATAAGATCAAACTCAATACTTTTTACATGCTCTTGCCCTTTTCACACTTACTTTATCATCTTCCCGATTCAAAATACTTTCGCAAATACATTTTTTTTTTTTTAAGATTAACAGTGCTTTTTTGGGTTTTTCAGGTTTGTTTCTTAAAATTGTTCTTTGTTCCGGGTATTTAGAACGATCTCATAAACAATTTTCAAAATAAAATAAAACCAGCACACTGTAAAAAAAAAAAAGTAAAGAACCAAGAATTATTGGATCATTTGAATTCCGCAGAATAAGTCATAATACTATTACATGCATAATTCTTAAGACCACAGACGTAAAGTTAATAGGCTCATATAATTGTTTCTTAATCCAATTGGTCATTTCATTTGAAGAAAAAGTGCTATTATAAGAATCACTTTTTTGCCTTTTGTTTTTAATTTCAAGCCGCATAAGCATTTCTCATCAACAAAAGTCAAAAAACTCTTTTTGTCTTCTCCAACCTCACATTTAATTTTATTTTTTTCTAACTTTATGAAGCTGTAATATTCTTGAATCTTATTCTTTTTTTTTCTCTTTCTCGTATAATAATCGGTGAAGCCTTGTTCTATTTCCATCATGTTCGATCAAACCTTTACTTTTCTTTAAACCTTTTCTTTATTACAAAACTAAACCTCACTTGTCTGAAACCAAAAAATCCAAAACAGTTTCTCTCAAAAATCCTCTCTTTTTTCTAAGTGACTTTCAAGAAATGGTTTCAAGATCGTATTCAAATCTATTGGAGCTAGCTTCAGGAGACTCACCAACGTTTGGGCGTATGAACCGACAAATCCCTCGTATCATGGCTGTAGCTGGAATCATGTCAAACATCGATAACGACTCTAAAGAAACTGATCTGTCTCCGAAAGATCGTATCATCATTGTAGCTAATGAATTACCAATACGAGCTCAGAGAAAAGTTGATGTTGGTAGTTCAAGTAATTGTTGTAGTAAAGGTTGGAACTTTTCTTGGGATGAGAATTCACTTCTTCTTCAATTGAAAGATGGTTTAGGAGATGAAGCTATTGAAGTTATCTATGTTGGTTGTTTGAAAGAAGAGATTCATCCTAATGAACAAGAAGAAGTTTATCAAGTTCTTCTTGAATCTTTCAAGTGTGTGCCAACGTTTTTGCCTTTGGATTTGTATAGCAGATACTATCATGGATTCTGTAAGCAACAGCTTTGGCCTTTGTTTCATTACATGTTGCCACTTTCTCCTGATCTTGGTGGTAGGTTTGATCGGACTTTGTGGCAAGCTTATGTCTCTGTGAACAAGATATTTGCTGATAGGATTATGGAAGTAATTAATCCTGAGGATGATTTTGTGTGGATACATGATTATCATTTGATGGTTTTGCCTACATTCTTGAGGAAGAGGTTTAATAGAGTCAAGCTTGGTTTCTTCCTTCATAGTCCGTTTCCATCATCTGAGATTTACAAAACCTTGCCTATTCGTGAGGAGCTTCTTCGAGCTTTGCTAAACTCGGATTTGATAGGGTTCCATACTTTTGACTACGCGCGGCATTTCTTGTCTTGTTGTAGTCGAATGCTCGGTCTTACTTATGAATCAAAGAGAGGATACATTGGACTTGAGTATTACGGTAGAACCGTGAGTATTAAAATCTTGCCTGTGGGAATCCATATGGGTCAGCTTCAGTCGGTTCTTAGCTTACCTGATACTGAAAGGAAAGTCGGGGAGCTTATTGAACGGTATGGTCGAAAGGGCAGGACGATGCTACTCGGTGTGGATGATATGGACATTTTCAAAGGGATAACTTTGAAGCTTTTGGCTATGGAGCAGCTGCTTATGCAACATCCTGAATGGCAAGGGAAAGTTGTGTTGGTGCAGATAGCTAATCCGGCGAGAGGGAAAGGGAAAGATGTTATAGAGATGCAAGCTGAGACGTATTCAACTGTTAAGCGGATTAATGAGACGTTTGGGAGACCAGGGTATGATCCTATAGTGTTGATCGATGCACCGTTGAAGTTTTATGAAAGGGTTGCTTATTATGTAGTTGCTGAGTGTTGTTTGGTGACAGCGGTTAGAGATGGGATGAATCTTATACCTTATGAGTATATAGTTTCCCGTCAAGGAAATGAGAAGCTGGACAAAGTTTTAAAGCTGGAACCGAATAATCATAATCACAAGAAAAGTATGCTGGTGGTTTCTGAGTTTATTGGTTGCTCTCCATCGTTAAGTGGAGCCATTCGTGTTAACCCCTGGAATGTTGATGCAGTGGCTGATGCAATGGATAGTGCTCTTGAAGTGGCTGAACCGGAGAAGCAGCTAAGGCATGAGAAGCATTATAAGTATGTGAGCACACATGATGTTGGTTATTGGGCTCGTAGCTTCCTTCAAGATCTTGTGAGGAGTTGTGGTGAGCATGGACGAAGGAGGTGTTGGGGAATTGGGTTTGGTCTTAGTTTTAGAGTTGTGGCACTAGACCAGAGCTTTAGGAAGCTGTCAATGGAACATATAGTATCAGCTTATAAGAGGACAAAGACACGGGCTATTCTTTTGGACTACGATGATACTTTAATGCCACAGGGGTCTATCGATAAAAGACCTTCATCGAAGTCAATCGACATATTGAACACCTTGTGTAGGGACAAGAGTAATCTGGTGTTTATTGTTAGTGCGAAAAGCCGAGAAACACTGTCAGACTGGTTTAGTCCGTGCGAGAAGCTTGGAATTGCTGCTGAACATGGCTATTTTCTGAGGTAATCAACCAAAAACTTCTTATTTCCATGCATTACCCTCAATCTTATATAACTCAAGCTTTACTCATGACGACTACACAGGCTAAAGAAGGCAGTAGAATGGGAAAACTGTGTGGCAGCAGTAGATTGTTCTTGGAAGCAAATTGCAGAGCCTGTGATGGAGCTCTATACCGAGACAACTGATGGATCAACAATCGAAGACAAAGAGACGTCTCTGGTTTGGAGCTATGAGGATGCTGATCCTGATTTCGGTTCATGTCAAGCTAAGGAACTTCTGGATCATCTTGAAAGTGTACTTGCTAATGAACCTGTAACAGTCAAACGAGGACAGAACTATGTTGAGGTCAAGCCGCAGGTTTGTGTCACTATTCAGTCCCTCCAAAAAAGCTTAGCATTTGTTTCCACTTTGTATCGTCACGAGTCTTCTTTGTTCTTATTGTTGTAATGCAGGGCGTGAGCAAAGGACTTATAGCGAGAAGGATGCTTTCAATGATGCAAGAGAGAGGAACACCACCCGAGTTTGTTCTATGTATTGGAGATGACCGATCTGATGAAGACATGTTTGAGGTGATATGCCGTTCCATCGAAGGCCCTTCGATTGCCCCGAGAGCTGAGATTTTCGCTTGTACTGTCGGTCAAAAGCCTAGCAAGGCCAAGTATTACCTTGATGACACTACTGAGATTGTCAGGCTAATGCATGGTTTAGCTTCTGTTTCAGACCAGATCACTCCTGTTTAAACATATCAGAGACTAAAGATCTTCTGTTTTGTATATTACCACGGAAAATTGTCCAAGAGAGATACTGAGTGCAAATGTAATTTTCCTTTTGTTGACAACCTTATAAGCAAGGCTTTTATCCTACAAAGTGTTCAGTTCAAGTTCCTTTAATAGATTTCTTTTTGTTAACCTCTGACAACAGACTAAGAAAATAAACTAGTTTCTTCTTTGCTTTAGCAACTTCATCTTGGGATTGAAGATACTCAGCTGAAGCATAGGTAAAAGCAGAGAGAGAGCAGTAAAAGTTTCCAGCATCATCGTACGCAGGTGGTGAATCCAAACATTTCTGATGAACCATAACTTTGCAGCCATAGCTAGAGCAAAATAACAGCTTCCCACTTTCGTTGCATTGAACACATATGTATTCATTCTCTGAAGGACTTGACACATGATCATCACTTTCATTTTGGAATCCCTCGTTTCTTCTTTCAAAAAACGCATTGTCATCTTCAGAACTGCGGCTAAATGATTGTCCGTCTTCTTTACTCCTCATAAGATCTCGATCAGCCATTTGAGGTGTAACTTGGTCAGTCTCTTTGCCATCACTTCTCATAGTCTCTTGCTCATTACAAGGCGATACGTCAGCATCCTTCTCAAAAGATGATGGTTCAATCATCTGATCAAACAAAACAAATGTACAAACATAAAGATTTAAAAGCCTTATAGTAAGCTCATCTGAAGGGAACTTTTAAGCAAAGCCTAATACCAGTTCTAACGCGCATTTTGGCAGACAAAGAAGTTTGCTTTTGATAAAAAGGTTGAAGATTCCACTTCGATAATCCCGGTGCACCTGGTTTCAGTTCTGACAAGGGTATCTACGAAACAAAGAATCGAGCAATTTTAAGTAGACATAGAGTAATATCAAGAAACCACATGTAGATTAATCATTGTACTACCTCATCCAAGATACATTGAAGTACATATTCACAGCTCTGGGACGAATCAAACTCGATCTTTGACTTAGCATCACAAACAGAAACAACATCAGAATCAAACATCTGAAAGCTACCATCTCATTGGTATGTTCACCAAGATAATCTGGAAGCTTAGGAGCCATTTCAAAGACATCTGCAAATAAACAATTTTAAAAACTCTCAGAAATTGAAATCCTTAAAATCAAAAGAAACTAAAACTGATTGCAAAATTTTCAAGCATCCAAAGCTCAGTTTTGAATTCAGATCATTCCTTAATTTTCCGAGAATATTGAAGCATGATGTACCTCTTTTGGTCAACGGAGAATCTGAAGGAAGAATAACTCCGCCGAGGGAGAGAAGAGTAGCTTTGTTGAGGAGAAATGAGACCGCCAAAATTGAAGGATTTAAGCACTGTGAGAATTTCACCATTGTTAAGTATGGAGAGAAAGATCATAGGCCCAATACTAGGCCCAGAACTTTAGGCTGATTTGAAAAAAAAGAGAGTCGGAAAAATCCAAAACTAAAATAGCTAGTTTAGTAGTGATATTGTAACGGTCCAATCACAACAAGGGCTTTCATGTCGGCACGTGGATTTCATCGTTCCTTTTATCAGAAAACGAACTCGTTATTTTTTTAACTTTGACCCACAAAAAATTAACATTATACCAATTCTACATTGATATATGCTACTATATTCGATATTATGCAATTTTCAAAAAAATTATTTTGCTAATATTAACAATAGTGTTTATTTTTGTTTTCTTCAATAAAACAATACTGAATATCATCATTTTTTCTGTGATTACAAATCTCTAAATTGCTCAACATCAAACAATTACAAACACGATTAATTGTGAAGTTTTTTTTTCTGGAGAGTCAAACAAAAAAAAAGTAAATTTATCTTGGTGATACATATATTCAGTAACTCTTAAATGTGTCCCCGGCAACGAGTTTTCGTATTTTTCTAATTTTTCTTATAACCAAAAAAAAATAACTCTTAGATCGCTTTTCATGCAAAACAATATTTTAAAAAATCAGGATATACAATCATCCCTCTCATATAATCATCCAAAACTATTACCCTCTCAACAATGTGAGTTTCATATGTTCGTTTGAGTTCGGTTGTGATATGTGTTAAAAGTATAACCAAAAAAAGATCTAAAATCTAAAAAAAAAAAGACCAGCTTTTAGTCTAAAATATCAGTTATTTAGAAAACCTTTTGTTATTCAATCATTCAATTATTCTATATTTCTGTTTATCTAATATATCACTTACATAAATCTACGCTTGTTTTGGAAGAATCAAGAAAGACATATTGATAGAGATATAAAAAAAAAAACTGATTTAAGTATTATTTTGGCATCTTTTGATTTATGTTTGGACATTAGAACAGAGAATCTCCTTTTAGAGACGAATGGGCATATATCGTAGCTTAATCTTATAATTTATTTATTCATTCGATGCCCCTACGATTACATAGTTTTCTTTTTCTCACTCAAGAGCTATAATTTGTTCAACTTCAGAAAAATGATTTGATTTTCTTTGAAAGAAAACAATAGATATATTTTTGTTTACGTACTAGGACCACTGTCATAATAATCAGTGATAATTCAGTTTTAGCTTCTCTATTTTATTTTATTTTGTCATCTTATTAGCATCTCTATTTATTTAAAGTAGTCAATTGAATGTGCAACGGGAGTATCTGTGCTCAGCTGCTGCTCGGTAAATGAAACCAATGAAATTGTTAACAAAAGTAGCTTATATATAAGAGAAAATTGGTTTGAAATCATCTATATTTATAAATGAAAAAAAACAAAATATTAATTCCACTTCAATGTAAGATTCTGCCTAGTCTTTATAACCTATTATAATAAGATTCTTGTTTGTTAAAAAAGTGGCATTTTTAACTGATTCGAAGAAGAAATTGGATTGGTTCCTAGCTAATCTTTTCCACTAAAATATTTTCACTATTTCACTTTGTTACAAAACAAGCATAACCGATGTGATAGCACATTCTTGTAATAATTTTATTTTTTTGTTAACCAGAAAATTATAGATCTCAATCTGTAGTATTCTGTAGATCCGGAAATAAGTTTTGATCAGGGCTCTAAACATTTTTCGGAGGATCCCAACCCAAATTGCTGGCTTTTAAATGCATAGTGGTGTATATATGTGGCTATTCAAATCAAGAGGGTTTCAATTATTGTTAAAGTGAATATAATATAAGCACTACGTGCATGGGCTATATAAACGATAGGCCACACACCCAAAGTACAGAAGAAAAGCACAAAATTACAATGGGGACAGTGGAGATTGTTCTTAATTCACTTCCTATGAGTGGAGGAAATGGTCCGAACAGCTACTCTAGGAGTTCTCATTTGCAGGTCTATTTCCACTTATTTTTTATCCTTCTATTTTTGTCTTATCTTTATTTTCTTCTTCAGATTTCATATTCATCTTTTTTTTAATTTGCATCTTCAGAACAACTTCGAATTTAAAGATTTTCTTACTTTTGATTCAACGAATTGGTATAATAAGTACTGAATATATTGCATTTGACCCGTATGTCACATAAATAGTAAAATGGTTTAGTACTAGAATAATTGAATAGCAAAAATCCTTGAGGTAACAAAATTTTACGTAAAAAGTCATAAAACGTCAAACAACTGATTTGAGTAGAGTTAACAATGTTTCATTTCTTTTTTTGTAATTATAATGTTAATATGTCGTCCATTGTATATAACGAAAATACTATTTCAAAAAGTAAAAACTTGATGAATGTTCTAAATGAGAAAAAAATCGAATAACATAAACAAGTAATATAGTTAAACTTTGCAAATTCTTCATATTTTAGTTTCGACAGTTTTTTTCTAATGGAATCATATATATATATATATACACTATTTAGTCGTTTATATTCACATCCATAAATATATAAACAAAATAGTATTGATAAAATTGAAAATTTCTTTAAATTATGAGGAGAGAATATTAAAATAATACTGTTTCTTAAAATTAAAATAAGACATGTTAGAGAATATAAGATACAAATAATTAATAAATGACCAGTCGATTTTTTAATAACATACTTATTTGGCTGACTATTCAGATCAAATGGAAGCCGATTTTAATAAAAATTTGGTTCCTTGTTATATATCCTTTTTAAAGAAACTTCAATAACGATATAAAAATGTCCAGAACTCATCGAGCCACACAAAAAACACCGAAGATTACCAAGCCGCTTCATTGTCTTACGAAAATCTAAATCATAAATTTAAGCTAAATCTAGGAGGGATAGAAGAGAGTAGTACTTCAGTTTCACTAAATCTAGGTTCTAGTATCACATTATGTTTTTTTTTTCATTTTTCTTTGTTGGAAAAAGATGGTTTCTATTTTTTTTACGTCGGTTGTGTTTGTATGGATCTCATCTCATCTCATATATATAGTGCAGCACTAATACTTTTATATATTTGTCTGGAAATATTTGGTTTCACTTTTGATGAAAAAATTTATCAATTTGAGTGAGGGTTTTTGGAGTCAAATTCAGGGTTTAACCAAAAATAAGTATTGATTTAAACGAATTGAAGAAAAAGTTTAGGTTTTCTGTGCGTTTTCCCCGGTTGTGTGGTCGGAGATAAAATAGCAATAACCTTTGGCTGTTTTTGGTGTGGACAGAGAAGAACGACGACTTTATTGAAAGAGACAATAGAAAAATTGATAATGGAGAAACTCAATGCAAAAATCCTAATATCTGAATCCAACAGATTCTGCATAGCCGATCTTGGTTGTGCAACTGGACCAAACACATTCTTTCTCGTCGAAGACATCATCAAATCCGTTGAAACCAGTTTAGAATCAAACTCCTTAAAACCAGAGTTCCTTGTCTTCTTCAACGACCTCCCCGAAAACGACTTCAACACGCTCTTTACCTCTCTCCCTCAAGACCGGAGTTACTTTGCAGTCGGGGTCCCAGGTTCGTTCTACGACCGTGTTCTTCCTCAATCATCCGTTCATATTGTAGTGACGGTGGGGGCCACACACTGGCTATCGAGTGTTCCAAAGGAGGTGTTGGACAAAAGCTCCAAAACCTGGAATAAAGGAAAGGTTCACTACGCAAATGCGGCGGAGGAAGTGGTGAAGGCGTATGGAGAACAGTTTGGTCGGGACATGGAGAAGTTTCTAGAAGCTAGAGCTAAAGAAATAGTAAGTGGAGGTCTTTTGATTGTTGGAATGTGTGGGATTCCTAAAGAAATGCCTTTCTCCAATCTTTCCGACAGTATCATGTATACGTCCATGGCTGATGTTCTCATTCAAATGCAATCCCAGGTAATAATTCTTCATATTCTATACCAAAAAAATAGTCTCAAACATGTGGAAACTCTCTATAGATGAGATTAATTTAATATTGTGAACATAGTGTGATACTAGAAATACTCAATACACAATACCAAAAAAGAGTGTATTGGGTCGAAGATGGGGAATAAGTATATTGAGTGCTATCATCTATGGCAATGGACCACTCTTGGTAGCGAGTTTCGGAGATTATTCTAAGTTTCGGTCCAGAATTCATCCTCTTAATTACAAACCAAAACAATTTTGATTATTCTGCAAAAAGGTTTAGTTTTAGATATTGCCAAAAAAAAGGTTTAGTGTTAGATGTGAAAACTTTAACTTTTTGCAGTTGTCTTAGTTTGATTAATATAGTCCTAACATGAATACTGAACTTGTGTCTCCGTAGTTTATTTTCAGTTATGGATTGATTGAGTTTAGTGAGATTGGCATGTAGGGTTTGATCAGCGAAGAGCAAGTCGATACCTTCAACATACCTATCTACTCGGCATCGCCTGAGGAGGTAACAGTCTTGGTAAAGAAAAATGGATGCTTCACTGTCGAATCAATGGAGCTGATGGACCCCACGGCCTGGCTCAAACGGCCAATGAACGTGGAGGATGTGAAGCAATGGATGGTTTGCATAAAGGCCACAATGGGATCTCTTTTCATACATCATTTCGGTCACCATCTCCTCGACGATATCTTCGAGCGTCTCACCGCTAAACTTGTTGGACTCACCGAAAAGATTGAATCTAGCTACCGTGAGAAGTCCATGCTGTTCTTTGCGCTGAAACGAAAATGAACTTTTATTTGGCAAGTGTTTTGTATGTGTGATTATTAATTAATGTGTTTTTAATTGTATTGTTTGTTATTTAATTCCTATAATTTCCATTTGTAGAGGTATTTTATTGTTAAACTAAAAAGGTAGCTTCATGTTCCCAAAAAAAAAACTGTCAAGTAGTCGGATAGCGATGAGATTAGTCTAATCAATATCATAATTAGTCAAAAATTACCAAAAGGAATAAAAATAACGCTTAAGACGTTGATTAATAATATGAGGGACCTACAAAACGTAGATCTTTATTAATGTTTCCTTCACCATGCATGAATCTGAGGCGTAATGAGTATATATTTGAAACCATATTGGCGTATCTATAATTATTTTCCTAACTTTTAATTTTATGGCTTGACTCTAGAAATCAAATTAGACCATAGAATCGCATGTATTCTCATAAATTGAGCTCTAATAGATATCTATCTATAGTCTTCGAAAACATCATTATTTATAGGGTTGGAAATATTTATTTATTTGTTTATTTTATTATTTATTGATAGTACTGTATTCATTCTAAATAAATTGACCCTAGAAGTTTTGAGACGACACGTTACCTAAGTTTTTGGGTTAAATCGAATGTTAAGTAATTTCCTTTTGATTTGCTTTTTGAATAAAACAAATAACGATTTAATCAACTAAATGTGTTGTGACTATCCTGAATGTCCATGTATTGGCCTTACTCTGTTCATTACTACTCACGAAAATTCATTTTAAAATAATGGAAATGGTTTTGGGTGAAATCGATTAATTAGTTATCTGATCATAAAAAACTTATAATAATCAAGATAGTTGTAGTAGTGTTGTCGTTCTACCATAATTTAGATTCAAACTCGATATTGTGTTTTTATAAGTTGTTAATGTGCCAACAAGATAATAAGTGGTCTCGTGGCAAGAAAAATTAGTAGGTGGTCCAGAATATATTTATAGTTGACTATTTTATATCATTATATATCAATAGTCTATTAAACAACTAGGAAATTAATATATATATAAACAAAAGGCAGAAGTAAGGAGAATAATTATGCATCATATTTGATTAAACAATTAGCCAAAGTGTTAATAACGCTGAGTGAAGATAAATAATGGCTATTGGGTGAAATATAAGGACAATTGTTGCTTCGAAAAGGTATAAATAATGACTAAGAACAATAACATTTTTTAATTAATATTCTTTTACTAAATATATATATCACCGTACAGGTAAGTATCTATAAACATATTACGATGTTGTAGGATTTTATGTTGAGTGAAATTAAAAACATAAATTTGTTTCCTTTATTTAATAATGGATATAAAGACTTTATTTTATTATTATTATTATATTTTTTTCAGCTATAGACTTTATTTAACCAGACGTTAGAAATAAAACGGTTATGAATTTTGATTAAACAAAAAAAAAATCCAAGAATTAAGACATTAAAGAGAGAAGCCACAGAAAGCAAAAGAGAACTTATGGAAGAAAAAAAAATTAACTTATAGAAGCCTAATTGGATGCCTGCTCAATTGGAGAAAAAAACTTTGTTGCTGATGCTGAAAAACAACAACAAATAAACTTTGTTGCCAAAAAGAAAAACGAACAAGAAACTTATCAAAAAGAAAATGCACCGTAGTAAATAAATTTTGTTGCAGATGTTTCTTTAAAAAGGAACAAAGTAACCTTTGTTGATTTTGATTTTGGTACACACAACAAAACAGATGTGTTCGTTAGTACTGCATTTTGCGCTAATAATTGTAAGTCAAATATGTGCACAAAAAGAAATTTATAAGTCAAAATATATATATGTTTCTACTTTAATCCTATATAATATTATAAACATGCGAATGCCAGATTAGACTAAAGAACGTGTGAGAATCATTATACACTCTAGCTTCGTAGGCCTATCTTGGGTCAACTTTTGGTTTGTTTAATTACGATTGTCCCTTTTAAGGATTCTAGTCCCCCAAAAATCAAGTCAGAAAAAAATAATAAAGTACAAAATAATCACATTTGAACAAATAATAGTAATAAAACAAACGTTTTCCCATATAAATATTAAAATGACTAAATTTGATATATTCTTGTTACATATATATATATATATATGTCTAATATATATATATATATATATTTAAAATCATGCTATATCACTTTAGTTTTTAGATTTTTGTTTGATTGAACGATCTCAAAATTTTATATATGAAAATACTAAACTAAAAGGCACTGTGAAATACGATATATCTAGTTAAATATCAAATCCTAAAAGAACAAACCAATTTTTTTTTTACTTTTTATAAAGTGAAATTCAACGAGATTCATGGCATTTCACATCGCATTTTTAATTGGAGGTGATAGATTTTTAAGATGGAGTGGCCTAACCTTAAACCAAATCGATCAACTTTGGCCTTGTAGTTAATATCGATTAGTCGAGAAGTAGCCTACCGATCATCTATCTTGATTGCCCTGACTGGTACACAATCCCGATCGTCCTGCTACTTCAAGTTAACTACTCAATATCACGGTCTTTTTTTTTGTTTTTGTTAAAAAAACCATATCATGGTCTTGCTGACTGATCAATCTGTAAATGGATTGAACTTATATATTCTCATTGATATATTAACACGATTATATACATAAACTCAGCACATCATAGCGATTGTGTAGTTAATGTAATCGAAGAGAAGAAGAGTGATATGAGGGATTGATTGAGAATATATGATTGAGAGGATATCATGAGATATTATCTTCTTCCCTTAACACGCCCCCTGGAGGGGCTTTAGCAACTCCAATCTTGTTTCGAAGCTCAAGAAACCTTGCTCACGGTGGTGGTTTTGTTAGGGTACCGGTAAGCTGGTACTTGGTGGGGATATGTGAGCAACACGGAGAATGTCTTATTGTATGTGTCCACGGATGAAGTGATAGTCAATTGTCACATGTTTTATATGGGAGGAGTGAAAGTCTGGGTTGGCATACAGAAATGTCGTGCCAACATTGTCACAATAAATAATTGGAGTAGCCGGAGTGTAGTTCCAAGCTCTGTGAGGATGTTACAAATCCATCGCATCTCCGAAGCTGTGTTAGCCATAGCTTTATACTCCGCTTCTGTTGATGATCTTGCCACATTTTTTTGCTTTCTTGAGGTCCATGAGACAAGATGAATTCCCATGTAGATGATGTATACATTAGTGGAGTTGTAGTCATTCGTGTTTCTGGTCCAGTCTGCATCGGAAAAGGCATGAAGTGTGAGAGTGTTCTTTGGGGTGAAGAATATCCCATGTGTAGTTGTTCTAGCTAGATAGCAAAGTATTCGTTTAGCTGTGTTCCAATGATCTTCTGTAGGCTGATGCATGAATTGTGATAGCCGATTAACAGCAAAAGAAATGTCGAGCCGAGTAAATGACATATATTGGAGGCTTCCGATGAGTTAATGATACTGTGTTGTGTCCGAGAGATTCGTGTTGGTCATGAGACTTAGCTTGGGAGAAACGCCATTGGCATGCTTATCGGTTTGGCTTCTAGCATGTTGTACCGATGAGTATGTCAAGAATATATTTCCTTTGTGATAGGTGCAGATCCTTAGGAGTTTAATGAGTTTCAATGTCAATGAAGTAATTGAGTTTTTCATGATCTTTTACGGAGAATCACTCGGAAAGGAGATTAAGCAATCGTCCAATAGCAATGGTGATTTTACCAGTTCCTAAGATATCATCAACATATACCAAGAGATATACGAAGTCCTTACCATTTTTTAGAACAAAAAGCGATGTATCTACAAGCGAGTTGACGAAGCCAATACTTTAGAAATACATCTTTAACTCGGTGTACCAAGCTCGGGGGACTTGTTTGAGTCTGTAAATTGCCTTCCGAAGACGATAAACATGAGACGGGTGATCAATGTCATAAAGCCTGGAGGTTGTTCTATGTATACCTCCTCTTCTAATGTGTCTTTCAAGAAAGCATTGTTTACATCAAGTTGTATGATCGACCAAACTCGAGAGACTGCAATATCGAGGACAAGACGAAGTGTTGTGGATTTAATGACGGGGCTGAACGTTTCTGTGTAATATCGACCTTGTTGTTAATTGTATCCTTTGGCAACTAGTCTTGCTTTACACCTTCCAAGAGAACCATTAGGTAAAAAACATATTTTTGAAAAGCCATTTGCAGCCCACAACATTATCAGTTGGTAATCTCGGCACAAGATCAAAGGTTTAGTTTCGAGCAAAGGCATCGACTTCTTCAGACATGACCACTCTTTATCATTTACTTTCATGGCTTGGTTCACAGTCATAGGCTCGGGTGGTATGGGTGTTGGTAGAGCAGCAGAAAGGTTGAGTGTCTTTTTGGTTTTGATGATATTATTTTAACCTTGAGTTGCATGGGGTGATGGTTTTCGATTGATGATATCGCTGGGTTTTGTGGGTTTTAGGTTGCGGTCAAGGAGCGAAGGATGAAGAGGAGGAAGAGGCTGATGTGTGTGTTGGAGAGTTTGCGGAAATGTTTTGGTCGGTTGAGGTTGTGTTTGTGGGATGTAAGTTTATCGAAGCTCTTTCTGGGCTGGGAGTTTGTTGGGCCGATTTTGAGTTTTGATGACAAGCTGCAGCAGTATCATTGACATTTTGGTATGGTGGCATAGTCAGGCGAGAATCAGATCTTGGTGGTTCCGGTGATCCCGGTAGAACTAGAGGCGGCTGTACAAATGGCGTAGCAAGATGAACTGTGGCTACGAGTGGTGCATTTTTGTGTGAAGAGGATGATGCAGGAAGTGGGTTCTTTTGGCTAAGTGGTGTGAAGGGAAAGATTTTCTCATCAATTTTCATATGTCGTGGAGTATAGATCCTTCTGAAGCTTAGTTGAAGACACAAGTATGCGCTTTGTGTAAGAGAATAGCCCAAGTATACACAAGGCGTTGAACGATTCTTGAGCTTGTGGGTGGTGTAAGGTCAAAGCCAAGGGAAACAAAGGTATCCAAAGACACGCAACGTAGAGTAGTTAGGGACTTCACCAAATAGTTTGTGGAATGGTGTCTCCATGTTGATGACCAGCAACGGAAGGCGGTTGATTAAGTATATCGTAATGGTGAAGGCATAAGTCAAATATAAGTTGGGCATACCAGCATGAATGAGAAGTGACAAGAAAGTTTTGACTATGTGATGGTGTTTGTGCTCCAAGATACCATTGTGTTCTGGCGTGTCTGGTGGTAAGGTAAGGTGGGAGATTCCCACGGATGAAAGGTATGGCCGGAGTGCAACAAATTCTCCTCCATTGTCGGAGTAAAACGATCCAATGTTTGTGTTGAACCGGTTCTCCACTAATTCCTTGAACAATATGAACATGTCTTTGACTTGGGATTTGGTTTTGAGGGGATATATCCATGTGTATTGTGTTAATGATCGATGAGAACAATGTATTATTTGAAATTGTCAACGGATATGACGGGGGAAGTCCATACATCCGCAAAAATATATTTTAAGGGACGGTGTGAAGAAATAGAGGTTTGAAAAATGGAAGTTTGTGGCTTTTATTAATGGCGTAATCATTGCAAAACAAAGCTGAAGAGTGCGAAAAAGGAAGAGAAAATTTTGAAACTATGGTTTTAAGTATTTAGGACGAGGGATAGCCTAATTGATGATGTCATTCAAACAAGGTAGGTTTCAAAGTTGAGGAAGCAAAAAATGAAGCAAGGGTTACAGGTGTTACTGGCCACTCGTACAGTTCATATTTAGTTTTGCCGTAGAGTAATGGAACCTTCGAGCTGAGTTCCTTCACCTACAGTGAGTAGGAAAGAATTCAACGTACACTTTTTTAGCATTGCATAATCGATAAACATAGATGAGATTGTTATGAATATTCGGTACACAAAGAACATTGGTAATTGAGGATTTTAGAAGTAGAGGGTAGTGAAAGTGAACCAATATGAGTGATGGAGAGGCATGAACCATCAACGATGACGAATGCCTCTTCTTCTTGGTATGGTTGATACAGAGACAAGTTGTTCAAGTAAGTTGTCATATGATGCGTGGCTCCGCTGTCAAGTAACAATGCATTTTCTAGGTGAGTGGCTTCGAGAGCCATGTTTGCTGGAGGTTGCCACGGTGGATATTATGGCTGAGGCTTGATCCCGGTTGGAGTTTGGCGATTTACAAACTGGAAGCAGCGCTTGGCACTATGGCCTTGTAAACCACATATCTGACATTTCCCTTGGTATCCTTTTGTGCCGCGATTGTCATGTCAATTGGAGATATAGGAGTTTGAGGAGTTTTGATTCAATGACTGAGTGCTTTGTTGTTGTCAGTTTTGATACAGATGAGAGCGAGTTATATACGTGTTTGCGGAGACCGGTGCAAGCGAAGAGGTAGCCGAGACTGTGAGTAGTTTGGTTTCATGATTAAGGAGCTTCTCGTGAACTTCGGTGAGAGATGGTGGGTTGTCTCGTCCTTCAAGTTGATTTACAACTGATTTGCAGTCTTCAGGTAGACCTTCAAAGACATATTTGATCTGGTCTTCGTGATTGATGGGTTTTCCAAGCAACGCGAGCTGATCGAATCAAGTAGTAAATCCTTGGAAATACTCGTCGATGGTTTTTGTTCGTCCATTGTTTGAGTTAAAATTTGAGTTGCTTGACATGACTGCAACTTGGTTTTGTGTAAGTTTCGACAAGCGTGGGCCTGATATCAGCAGCCGTCTGAGATCGAGAGATAGTGGGTTAAATCGTAAAAGAGATGACACCGAGGAAGCCACTGTATATCAATTTATCTTGTCGCTTCCATTTGGTGAAAGTTGGATTAACAGAGACTGTGTCATTACCATTGAGGGTTGTTGCTGGAGGTTGAATATTTTCATCAAGATAACCTGCTAAGCCATAGTCGTCGAAGAGAGCATGTACCTGAAAGCTCCACATCAGGTAGTTGTTGGTTGTGAGTGTCGTAACACAATCATGATTGAGAGGATATCATGAGATATTATCTTCTTCCCTTAACACAATCATCCCAGTAAGTGGCAAACGTGAATGAGATATGTTTGTGTTGGGGCTCTCTCTGACCGATCGACAAGGTTAAAAAAAGTTTACATTAATAATTTAAAACAATATTTTTCTAAGCGAAAACAAATTAAAACATGAAAAGAAGTAGAGATAATAGTTTATATCTAATTAACGTGTGAGCTAGATTCTAGGACTTACGTGAATAACTCTCTATTTCGTGTTAAAGTCATATTTTAGTTATCTTAACATGTGGAAACCCTAATTTTCATTGAACTGCTCACGTTAAAGCACATGCAATATACCAACCATTTCTATTGTTTTTTTTTGTAAAACTATTTATAATCTTTTTGCTAATTAGCATGATTTTGTATCATTCGAAATTCAGAACTTCTGTTTTTCTTCGTGTTTATATATATATATATATATAGATATATCACCACTTAAAAAAAAGAAACTATAGCTCTATTTCGTCATTAATACATTCCTAACTTTACGTAAAACAAATTAAGATGATGACAATCACGATACTATTAATAAAAAAGGGACCGGCCTATGCTAGACTAGGATTATTTGCTATTATTCTAGTGACAAGATGCGATTACCATCGTTTTCGAACATGTCTTTATCTTCGCGATGAACCAAGCGGCCCCAATCATAAACTTTAATTAGCAATACATAATAGCCCAATACTTTTGGCTAACTATTATTTTCTCTAAATTTAAACTATTCAAAAATGTAAAATTTTCGATCTTTTGTATTCAAAACTCAAAAGCTCAAGTTTGAATTCAAAAACAAGAAACTTTTTAGTGAAATGATGATGAATATAATAGAGCTTATTATGTAATTTTTTAATGTCGGGAGAACCGGATTTATCTACAACTTGAATTAGCGAATGAAACGTCATAAAAAAATGTTGGTGTGATGATAACTTTCCTATGTTTGAATTGGTTCATGAATTTTTAATACATATAAATAAAAATGCCATGATAATAGAAATAAAACTTTTATATTGATTCTTGGAGACATGTTTTGGAACTTATTGTACTGGTAAATGCTCTACTCAGTGTAATTTAGAAATTTATAGAATGGTAAAAGAAAGAAGGGAAAGAATTTTCAGTTTTCATGTGGGCTTTGAGGGCTGGCTATTAGCATGGGCCTTTTGTAAGACTTTGGGACTACATTTCTCTTTATCATTTTCTATTTTTTTTCTATCGGGCATTTGTTTGTTTAGAATTCGTGTATGTGGGCCTATGGCGGCTACAATTTGTTTGTAGGATCTGCCTAGCATCCTAATTTTTTTTTCTTCAATAACCAAAACATGGGCTTGTTGTCTATTTGTTTAGTATACAACTTTGAATTAGTTAGCATAGGTGGAGAAAATAATTGTCTTATACTGTACTAGGATATGTATACAATTAATTCCCATGGTATACTATATTGATTCAAGTTATTCACACGGCTGGTTAAATTAGTGTAATATACTAATGTGTATAATGGTAACCAGTCTAATTTAAATGAGATATATATATATATATATATATAGGTTCGGCGGACAAGTAAACTAAACAATCGTTTAGGACCACCAATTTATTTATTATTTTTAGAGCTACCAAATTGATTTTATATAATGATATGTATATGCCATATTTTTTTCACTAAAAGAATTATTGTTTTATAAAATATTGTTTAGGATTCTGAAGAATTTTGAATAATAAATGTAAAGAGAGTCCAAAAAAAACTATTCCAACCACCACTTTCGATTGGAGATGTAACAAGACTCCCTAGTTATTGAATGATATGAAAGTCCAACTAGGAATTTTTGATCTAAAAATTATAAGAGAGAGTCCGGCGGGGAACCACACCAAAATCTGAATTCAAACCTGACTAAAAAAAGCAAATTGAATCTGATCTAAAATTTTAAAATATTCAAACGATCTTAAATTTTTAAATTTGAATATCCAATCCAAATCTGAATATATTCAAAATATAAATACATATTAATAATATATTAGTAATATTTATATTTGCAATAATTCAAATGCTTAAAATATTCGGATATTTTGGATATTTTTAGGTATTTCAGTTATTTTTGAGTAGATTCATGTAAAAACACTTTGAATTTTTTAGTATTTTAGGTATTTTCGAGTAGTTACTTCGGGTAAATCCAAACCGAAACTATAAAATATCCGAACAAATCATGTATTCTTAATTTTGAAATATCCAAACTAAATCCGATCCGAAACCCGAATACCCACCTCTCAAAGAGCGAGAATGAGACACAAATAATGAGATGTCCTCTTTCCTCTCCGAGGGATAACAAACTACCTTGTATGACAAACAGACAAATTAAAGCATTAGTAATATTTTGTTGTTCTTTTTCCAATTTTGAAATCACAATAAATAATTTGGGCGAAGCTTGTTGTTTCTTAAATCACGGCTTGCCAAATTAACCAGTATGAGAAGCCAATGCAATTTTTTGTCCACCAAATGACGGCAGATCATACATAAACGAGAGTTAAAGATATAGTTTTCAAAATAAATATTTCCAGGTCGATTAAGTATATATGCCTAAAAAGAACCATTGCTCTCAACATCGTTTTGTTTTTTTTTTCACTTTTTTTTTACTTGTATCTCTGTTATGGTTTTCTAGTTAATGTGAAATTCAATTATTTCAACATAAAATTGGAGGGTGTGTGTTACCTCATCAAAATTATAAATATGAAACTTAAATCATCAGCTACCATAAAATGATTTTAAAAAATCAGGCTAGTGGTACTTCGAGTTCTTTTTGTGCATGTTCACACAATTTGTTAGTAACAAACTTTCTTAAATTTTAGAAGAAAATATTCTTAAGCTGCAGATAATAAACTATGGAGATCAATCTAGTAGCCATGAGAAACAATAAGGTAAAATATTTCTCTCTTTTTCAATATATTGCTTATATGTAAAATAGCAAAAGACATAATGTGTTTTTCACCAAAAAAAGACATGTAAAATAATCCTTCGGTAAATAGCAAAAAAACAGGAGTTCTTTGTTCAAAACTCCTCAAAATTATTTGGGCTACTCTATTGAAAAACAAAAGATTTGGGGAGGATTGGAAAATACCAAAAGCTTTGAGATAGTTTGTTAAACACCTAAAGAAATGGGGTTCACTGGTAAATACAAAAGAACAGGGGAGGGGTACTTTGTTAATTGCCAAAAGATCTGGGAATTTGGTAAATACCAAAAACCTAAGGTATTTTGGTAAATACCAAAAGATTTGGGGTAATTTAGTGAATACCAATGTTTTCTTGATCCCAATGTCGAACACAGTAAAACAACAATCGCATTTCACAAAATATCTAAGGTCTGACCAGAGTCAACAGTAACGTGAATCTGATTCCAATTGCGTTCCAACACTTCAAAAAATATCTTTCCCAAGAAGTATGATGACGTGGAAGAAGCGTAGTGGTTAAGTAGGCTAGATATTTTCTCGGGGATATCCCCTTGGTGACGTGTTCGCATCGAACGGTCGGCTATGACTACCCCTGTATCTTCTATTAATTACGATATTACCACTACAATGGCGCGAGATGTTTTCGCGCCTTCAACTGTAGATTTTAAAAGGAGAAGGGTAATTTGGTCAATAAGTATCCAACTCAGCAAAGATATTTTAAATTTAAACTTTAAAAAAGACCAAAAAGAAAAGAAATTTTTTATCATAAGGCGTAGCGAAGTCGGAAGAGAAAGATATTCTTTTGTAAGCGAAAAATGGCGAGGGAACATGCGACTGAAGTGATCGGTAAAGCCGCCGGAAAACGAAAGAAACGCGGCAGAATTGAAGAAGAAGAAGAAAGAGACATCGACGCTGGAGACGAGAAGCTTCCATTAGAAGTGGGGATGTTCTATTACCCAATGATACCGCCTTCATTTATTGTATCCGATGCTCTGGAACCAGATTTTCCTTTGATCTACGTTAATAGAGTCTTCGAGGTCTTCACTGGTTATCGCGCCGATGAAGTTCTTGGCCGAAACTGGTACTAATTTCTCCGATTTCCCCCTTTTGCTTGTTTCGTTTTTTGAATTTTCGTCGAATTTTGAATTTCTAGTTCTTTTGCTGTTGAACTGTGCCTGTGAGATTGAAGTAGTCCAATTCTAGTTTCTTCTTCGTGCGTATGTGTTGAATCTACTTGAAATGTGTGATTGATGAAGAAATTACTTGAGATACATTGTTCATAATGCTTTGATCTTCACGGGTTTTGGCTAATAAGATTTTTTTATTTTTTTATTTTTTTGGGGTTCAGCCGATTTTTACAGTATAGGGATCCTAGAGCACAAAGGCGTCATCCATTGGTAGATCCTGTGGTTGTATCTGAGATTAGAAGATGTCTTGAAGAAGGTATTGAATTTCAAGGAGAGCTTCTTAATTTCAGAAAAGACGGTACACCGTTGGTTAATAGACTACGGCTTGCTCCAATTCGTGACGATGATGGAACCATTACACATGTAATTGGGATACAAGTCTTCTCTGAGACGACTATAGACCTTGACCTTGTTTCGTATCCTGTTTTTAAGCATAAAGAACAGCTTGATGTGACATCTGAGAACTTGTTTCCAAGTGGAAGTCCGAGGTTTAAGGAGCAGGATCAAGATTTCTGTGGGTTATTGCAGTTTTCTGATGAAGTCTTGGCGCATAATATCTTATCTCGGTTAACTCCAAGGGATGTTGCTTCTATTGGTTCTGCTTGTAGGAGGATGAGGCAGTTGACGAAAAACGAGAGTGTGAGGAAGATGGTGTGTCAGAATGCGTGGGGAAAAGAGATAACTGGAACATTGGAGATCATGACTAAGAAGCTAGGATGGGGTCGGTTAGCTAGAGAACTTACGACTCTTGAAGCTGTCTGTTGGCATAAATTTACTGTTGGTGGCACGGTACAACCTTCCCGCTGCAATTTTAGTGCTTGTGCTGTTGGGAACCGGCTTGTGCTATTTGGTGGGGAAGGGGTTAACATGCAACCAATGGATGATACTTTTGTTCTCAATCTTGATGCAGAATTTCCCGAGTGGCAACGTGTGAAGGTGAAGGCTTCGCCTCCAGGACGTTGGGGACATACTCTCTCGTGCCTCAATGGGTCATGGCTAGTAGTCTTTGGAGGGTGTGGAAGAGAAGGATTGCTTAATGACGTATTTGTGCTTGATCTAGACGCTAAGAATCCCACATGGAAAGAAGTAGCTGGAGGAACTCCTCCATTGCCAAGATCTTGGCACAGCTCATGCACCATCGAAGGCTCTAAACTGGTTGTCTCAGGTGGCTGCACAGACGCTGGGGTGCTTCTTAGCGACACCTTCTTGTTGGATCTAACAACAGATAAACCGATATGGAAAGAGATCCCGACATCATGGGCTCCTCCTTCTAGACTTGGGCATTCTCTATCAGTCTTTGGTCGGACTAAAATCCTAATGTTTGGTGGGCTTGCAAATAGTGGTCATCTAAAGCTAAGGTCAGGGGAGGCATATACTATAGACTTGGAGGATGAAGAACCAAGATGGACAGAGCTTGAATGTAGCGCGTTCACAGGCACGGTTGTACCGCCTCCGAGACTGGACCATGTGGCTGTGAGCATGCCGTGTGGTAGGGTCATCATCTTTGGAGGGTCTATTGGAGGGCTGCACTCTCCTGCACAGCTGTTCTTAATAGATCCTGCGGAAGAGAAACCGTCATGGAGGATCCTTAATGTCCCGGGGAAACCGCCCAAGTTTGCTTGGGGACATAGCACATGCGTTGTTGGAGGGACTAGAGTTTTAGTTCTTGGTGGTCACACTGGTGAAGAATGGATACTCAATGAGTTACATGAACTCTGCTTGGCTAGCCGTCAGGACTCGGATCTGTAAAAGCTTCTCTTACCTTCCACAAAGCGACTGCTTCCTAATTCCTTCTTCATTGTGGTCTCTGGTTTTGTATCTATTACTTGTAGACGAAATCTAAAGAGCTAAAAGAATGTGTACATAATGAATTAGTGATTGTTGTACACTTTAGAAATTCGTGTAATGTTAAGATTTTACTGTATTGTATGAAGATCCGATAATATACTTAAAATCTCTTATTAAATGACAATATCTTGAGAATTTGATTTTGACAAACCGTAAGAAGCAGAGGTATATCAACAAAAGCAACAGCATACATAATCACACAACACCGCAAAGTAGAATGAAGTAACCGAACAAGTGAAGTTTACAAAACTCCCAATACAAAGCTAAAACCTATACAGCCAAACAAACTACTTCCATAGGACAGAAAATGTTATGCCAAAATGTCAAACATCTCTTCTCCCTCCACTCTTTCTTCTCGTCTAAGCAGTGTAAGCTGATCTAAGTCAGAAAGCATACTCATCTTTTTCATCCTTTTTTTTTTGTGCTGATAAGTTCTATGGTAATATAATAAATCACAGAGGATGTAAAGAAAGCAAAAGATATAAGAAGATATAAGGTTAAAAAAAGAGCTTAAAAAGCACACCAGCCTAGAGCGGTTTTACTTGTTTAAACTGATACGACCACAAGAACCAGTCTCCTCCTCCCTCATCTCATTGTGTACTCCTCGTTAACCCACTTCGGCCAGCAGCTCTGCAAAATTTCGGAGAACCACGTTTAGTCTGTTTTTTTATATAACTGATTATAGAAATGGACAAAGTGATATGCGACATTGTTAGATGATACCTTCCAGCAAGAATCTGGGCAGTGTTGGATGAGGGCTTGGTGTTTGAAGAAGATCTTCTAGCTCTGTTATCCTGATCTTTATCCACACGCATTGCAGCAACCTCTTTCTCCATTGCAGCTACTTCCCTTCTCATCTTCTTCGCTTCAACCTCCATTGCCTTTGTTAAAGTTTCAACCTTTTTTGCTAACAACTACCCCAAAATAAAGTTTTTATCAACACTTCCATTACAAGCATGTCTTTAGCAACATTTAATATGGCATAATTCAGAAATTTTTTACCTCTATGGCATCATCCTTGTCTTTGAGGCTTTGATCCTTCTCATGCGAAGATTTTCTCAAGGCTACCACTTCCTTCTGTAGTAAATCGTACAAAACCCCAGGGACATTGTCTTCAGTTGTTGGTGCAGGGAGTTCACTTGGTGGCTTCTCCTCTGAATTGTCTTTCCATGCATCAGGTGACTCTGGTTCTTTGGTTTCGTCACAAGGCTTGTTGAATGAATAATTCCCACGTCCGTTTAAGAGTGCTTTGCCCCTATCCAATGATCTTGTGCCTCCATCAAATGATTTAGATGTTCCTTTAGCATTCTTCAATACCGAGGTGGAATTAGAAGTAAAGGAATTTCTCATCGGAGTTTTCTTTGACAAAATGCCATTTGATGCGAACTTTTGTAAATTATCAGCTCCACCAAGTGACTGCCTGCGAGAGGGTCCATTACTAATACTTCTTCCCTCGGGGGTGTTCTTTATGCTGATGCTTGAGGTGCCTCTCAGTGTCTCTTCAAGCACTTTAAGCCGTAGTTGAAACTTGTCCTTTAAATTGTACAAGGAAATAGTTTACTTTTTTAGTTCAGCTAAACAAGATCAAATAATAAAAGATGATTAAAGTATGAATACAATGAATACTTTTAGTTGTGCTTCAGATTTTGCAGCTCGATCTGCTATGGCAAGCTTATCGCGGAGTTGTTGCATTTCTCCCTGCAAAGAAGAGAGTTAACAGTTGAGAATGTAGTTTTGTGCCTTCGTCACTACAAAGAATATGCGTTCCAAGAATTTTGGAGAAGGACAATCGTATCACAGTGAACCTGTAGAAACCTTCTTTCTTCAAGCCATTGCTTCACAGGCATTACTTTATCATTACCATCTTTCCATTCATTTGCAACTACCGTCGCAACTCTGTTTGCTGTAACCTTTGCACGCGCAAGTTCCCGGTCAAGAGTTTTTCGTTCTTCCTGTATAGCAAAGCAGGAAATATTCCTTCCATCAGTTGGAAATTCTATGACCAAAAAAACTCTAAAGATCTTCTTTTTCGGTCATTTTATGAAGTGTAATTAATTACATTCATCTCTTGAAACTTCCGCTGGTAATCCCTCACGGCATTTGCAGCAGCGCCACCAGCAAGAACAGCCTCTTCCAGCTCTCGTACAGTCTGAGTAAGCTTTTCAACTTCAGCAACCTTTTGCCTGTGCATTTTGTCTAGAATTTTGTTTTCTTCCTAAAAGCAACAAATAGATAATAATAGATAGTTAACAAACAATGTGTGATGGGTATAACGCATCAAAAGCCTTATTAATTAAGAAGTTACAAAGAAGAGAATGATGATTACAGCACCTGACAGATTTCTATTTGTTTCATCAACTCTTGGTTCTTATTTTGAAGATCATCAACTAAGGCAGCTTTTGCAAGTGCAGTTTGAACAGTCCTCTCAGCATCAAGTAAGGCCGCTTCTTTTGATTTAGTGAGACGATCCAATGCTCTATTATCTTCTTGAAGCTTCCCAATCTACCTCAGTAACATTGTAAACAATCAATCTCTGATATACAAGTAGACAACACATTGAACTTTAAAAATGAACGAAAAATACCTCAGAACGCGCAAGCTTAAGTTCAGCTTCTAACGGGGCAAGAATAGCTTCAATTGGAGGCATGTCATCATCTTTTTGAGCAGCATGAACCCTTCTTAAAGTCGCTTCCGCAGCAAACTGAGCAGCCATAGAGGCTTTCTTTTCCTCGTTAATCTTCCTGATTTCTAAATTCTGCAACCGTAATTAATAAATCAGATGTCCAACAAAATGAAAATAGGAAGACATAAACACACAAATTTCATCATAAAGAAGGATTTCAATACACACTTTGCTTTCGAGAAGCGATTCGGTTAACTTGAGCTTCCCATCCAACTTAGTAAGCTCATCAGTAAGCTAGAATCCCAAACAACATGAGAGGTAAATAAAGTCAGCTTATAAACTTGAAGCTACACATTGACGAAAACGAAACGCTCTGAATCTTCCATTAACAACATTGCCATAAATTAATCTTCACCTAAATCAAATCTTCCAAAAATAGTAAAATAGAAACTAATAAAAATCTTCCAAAAATTGATTAAAAAGAAATCAAAATCCTCAACACAAACCTCTTCAACAGCTTTCTCTCTTTGCCTCTCAGATAACCTCAAAGCTTTAATCTCAGCATGAGCTTCACCTAATTCTCGATCCTTATCTACAAAACCATTCATAACAAAGTTAATCCACTTAGATCTGAATCAACACTATAAACCAATATAGATCGAGCAGCATTTTTTTCAAACCTCTAACTTCATTCTCAAGCCGATTAAGCTCAACCTTCACTGGATCCGAGCCATGGAGCAAAGTTATAAACTCATTGTCGGCGGCAGCATCAAAGCTAGGTCTAATCGGTCTTCTCCTCGACGAACTTTTCCCTCCGCCACCGCTATTACTCTCTTTATAAGACGCCGACACCGTTAAAGACGGATACGGCGTTGGAATCGCAACCGTCGTAGCTTGCTCCGACGATAACAAACCACCGTCAGTTGAAACATCTGACATCTCCGACTCCAATCTGAAATCCTTCAACAATACATCCAAATTTCTCAAGATCCAAATGATATAGAGAGTAACTAAACCACCGGCAAGTCTTAATAATGCAGATTTCGATACGAGAGTGAGAAGACAACGGCGAATGTCCTTGGGGACCCAACTGCTGTTTCTCTCTGGTTTTCAAATCAGAGTTTTACAGATAGAGAGAATGAGATCTTTCGTTTTTTTTTCCTTTCTAGTGATGGAAATAAGAAAGAGAGTGAGATTTAAATGCTGTCACAGTTGTTTCTATAGAGTCATACTATTTGACAAAACTTAAGGAGAGGGGAAGAAGATTTAGTGATTAAGCACTTAGTTACTACTACATTTTTTCAGATTAATTAATTATTTAAAGGAGTAATTTCATTGTTTTATTTTAGTTGTTTATATAGTAAAAATGGTGATATAGGTTTAATTTAATTATCTTTGGTTAAGAAGTTTTAGTAGTGTGTGATTAGTGAGAAAAGGTGTGATTAGTCAAAGAGATGCTTTGGGCGTGTAAGGAGGGAACGTGTAAGTTGTCTTTTGTTGTTGTTGCTAACTACGTGTACATTTGTCTAATGCGTTGAGATCTCTTTGTTTTTTCTTTTCTAAGGGTTAATCAATAATGTCTGTGTTTTTCTTTCTCTTTTTTTCTGTTAATAAAAGTCCATTTAAACTGAATGGAAATCTAAAATATTTTGAAAATTGTTGCCACCGAAATAAATATATTAAAACATTAAAAAGAAACGTTGTGAAATGCTTGAAACGAATAACAGCTCTATCACGCATATACAAAAAAAATAATGCATTAGATAACTTAAATAGAAAATAAATTTTCTATAAATAAATGAGCCTTACAGTAGTAGGCTAGTAGCACATAGTAGAAGCTTGCATTTGAACAAATAGCATTTGAGTGCGTTTGATACATAAAATTAATTAAAAGACCAGTCACTGTACACAACATATTCATTGCCTTGGATACACGACAAGACGCGTCTACCTCAATTATAATTATTCATAAGTATGCTCTAACGTTCAAGTGGACGTCTAGCCAGACTGCTTCAGCTTATATATAGATATTGTCCTAGTCACAAAAACACCATTCTGGGTGTTACATGACTGATGCTCTCTCTTTTTTACGTCTACGATTAACCAATGAATTTTGTTAAAATATTTATAATTTGTACTCATTGCAATAATTACACTAAACTCACCAAATTACCATCAATACTCCAACCTTGGGAGCCCTTGGAGAGCATGACCAAGTCCCAGTCTTACTGGCAACGAAGAGTGGATTAGTTTACCGGCTTTGACCCTTAACCCAAATAGACTATGGACCGGAATCATCTGGTCACAGCGTTAAGTCAGCTTAAACGAAAGCTTGCAATAGCATCGTCGAGTATACTTCGAAGAAGCGTTCCCAAAACAGACTTGGAATATCATAGACGAGGGTCGAATAATTATATATATTTAATAAAATTAAGGAAATGACAACAACAAAGAAACAATTTGTCTTATGACTTACAAACGACACAATCATTTTCTTTTTCTCTACTCTCTATTCGCAACATAAAGGATGAAAAGTTCCCTCTGTTAACTTCATCCCTGATCATTACCTTTGACTATAGTGAACTTGCACAGTGGACATGTCGCATTCATTTTCAGCCATTTCGTGATGCACGTGGAATGAAAATGGTGGTTGCAAGGAAGTTGGACCAGCTCTGTTCCGTGTTCATATGACCTCAGACATATACAGCAGTCCTACACAAAGCCCATTATATAAAAGCTCTGAATTTCATCTCAAATTTCTATATAAACATCCACAAGATAACACTTTCAGAATAACAACTTACAGCATCTTCAGGAAGAAGCTCACGTTCGTTTCCCGAATACTCATTGCCTGCCTCGACAGGTATCATTTTCCCACCACCGTCACTTTGCTTTTCACCATTGTTCATTACCTGAAACCTGTACATGGGAAGGATGCTAAGATCTGCTTCTGATGCACCCTCCTGAACACACATAAAAGGCCCTTTTATTGATTTCATTTCCTCCAAAGGTAAGTCAATTTGTATTTGTTTTAGTCCATACCTGCCCAGCAACGGCGTAAAGAAGAGCAATGATACAAGGGAGGCAACAACAGAGGGCGATTCCAATTAGACATGTCAGTACAACGCGAAAGATGGCGAAGAACACATCAAATGCCAAGAAAACAAAGGTTAACCTGCAAGCATTAAACATGATGTTATCATCGCCATTCAGCTAGAAAAGGGAAACATAAAGATCACAGTTCAAAGCCATACCAGTACAAATGCGACGCATTTTTCAGTAGGATATCACCACCAGATACAAGCCAGTAGAAGCCAATGATCCACCAGATAAATGATATTATAGTGTTCATGGATTCACAAGTCTTAGTGCTGAAAAATTGATTGAGAAAATCATTAGTAAGTAACTTTATTGGGAGATCGGTGAGATCGACCCAAACCGAATCGAGATTGACTCGATGTATCATATAGTCATTATTCTTATTAGAGTCTATTATAATTCTTCCCTTAACACCTTTGTGTTTTTACTCTCATCGAATTTATCAAACTTTTCTTGAAGAACTAAAACACCACAATCAAAAATTGAAAATTGTAAGATAATGGAAACAACAGGCCTGCCCCTTCTCTTCCCATTGGCTTCCTTGATCACACACATTTAAGAGTTTCATCAATTGACGATAAAAGTTCAGAATTTGTTTCTTCTTAGGATCTGCCCTTATGACTGGAATGACATAGAGATTGATAGCAGCAAGTAATGATGCTAAAGACTAACAAAAACAAGAACGCAATCAAACAAAGCCTCAAGAAACCAAGAACCAACCAAACGGGAAAGTTTCAATTTTGGGTCTTCTCATTCAAAATTGAAATCCTAATTATATTTGAGAAGCAGAGAGCTAACCTGAAGATCCTCTCATCACTATCCTCATCCTCACTATCATGACTAACAGAAGCTTGAGCAGCTTCCAAATCTCCAGCTCTTCGACTAGCGTTCCTCTTCCTAAACTCAAGCCACACAAGCACAACATGAACAAGACACTGAATCGCATAACCACAGATCCAAATCCTAATCGGAACATTTGGCTTCTCTTCCTTAGAAATCAAAAGCATCACCATCGCAACAATCACAAAAGCTGTGTTCCAAAGCATATCAAGAGCCACAATAGGTTTCCAGTAACCCCAATCAGCTCGTCGCTCTTCAAGCTCCTGTGCAGCTGTCTCTCTCACCAACATCGAAGGTCCTCGGCTTCCCGAAGCTCGACGTAATAGCACCGCGATGACAGGAGGATTGCGTGGCGAAGCTTGCCGTGAACGGAGAAGTGGTGTGCTTGAGTCGGAGGCGGAGGGAGATTCAGGTGAAGACATCGTCGTTGATTTCGAATTCTTCGCTACCAAGACTGAGAGAGCTGTGAGAAAGTGAGATGAAATCTAGGGTCTGTGTTTGTCTCTCACCCACAACTCAAAAAGTCAAAATAGCGAAAGATTTGTGATTTGGTGATCATAAAATGTGTTTTATTTGTTTATCGCTGTTTAAGAAATGTGTTTGGATCATAGGATTATGAGACTTTTTTTGGTAGTCAACTATGGGACTAGTCGGTAGGAAATTGAGAGCCATAAATAGCTAGTGCCATTAAAGTATGATGGCGAAAATAGATATACCCACTAGTCTAATTAAGTCTTTGCAAAATGAGTAATTTCCAATATGATTTCTTTTAAATTATGAACTACTCCAATCCGGTGGGTACCCAAAATCCATGTAAAATATCCAATCTATTGTCCTACTTGTTAAATAACAAATGAGCTTAAAACGAGCGCATATCTAGAATGATAGGGTATAATTCCGGTTTATCCTATTAAGTTTTGGGTATCCACTGGATTAATCTCTTATATGAACAAAATATCTTTTTTTATAATAATATTATTTTAATAATAATAGTTTTTTATAATAATCTTAGGAAACAATATTTAAAACTGCAAAATCACATTATATAACTAAAACATAAATTGTATTTTTTCGCCAAAAAGCAAAATCACGTAATCTTTTTTTCTTTCAAAATTGTAAAATTGCATATTTATGTTTAGCAGCTAAAACTGCAAAATCTTGGAATCAAGATTATTTTGTCAAAACTGTGAAATTGTGTGTTTGGCAAAAAAAATCGTAAAATGATATTTTCCCGCCAAAATAACAAAATTGTAAAAGTATGTTTTTCTTCTAAACCGCAAAAGAATTGCACTTTTACCAAAATCGTAAAATTAAATATTTTTGCCGAAAAATTGTAAAATGATGTTTCACTAAAAACGAATAATCACGGAATTATGTTTTTGTGCTAAACCACAAAATCCCAGAATTGCGTTTTTTGCTAAAAACATGAAATCATAATTTTGACAGAAAATCGCAAAATGATGTTTTTCCATCAAAACCGTGAAATCGCAATTTTGACAAAAAAAAAGATTGGTGTTTTCTTGCCAAAATCGCAAAATCTTGGAATTACATTGTTTATCAAAATCGTGAATTCAAGTTTCTTTTGCAAAAAATCAAGAAATGATGTTTTCTAACTTTTCTGCTAAAAAGGTAAAATTATGAAATTACGTTTTTGCGATCAAACCATTAGATCTCAAAATTGAGTTTTTCCACGAAAACCATGAAATTTTAATTTTGGCAAAAAAAACTCGTGAAATGATATTATGCTAAAACCATAAAACACTGTCAACAAATGTAACGTCTCTTACGTTTATAAATTTTATAAGAAAATTATATCAATATTTATGAAAATAATTATTTCAATATTTATGAAAATAATTCAAAAATAAATATACTCATGTTTGTGTTTTTACATGTTTAACAAATAATTATATTAATATTTATGAAAAAGTTATATCAATATATAAAAATCTAACTAAATATATATATATATATATGTGATTTTATTTATGATTTTATATGTTTAGCTAATTTGCTATTCAAATTTTATAAATTGTTGTTGATGTAAATATTTTAAAAACAAATCAAACCATCAAACACGCAAAAAAAAAAATTGGATACCCGCATCTAAACCCGAAATCCACAGGTTTTTTTGGTTACCCTATTCGAATTTTGGATTGGGTTATTTTAAATTGGGACCTAAAACGGACTTGGATCTGGGGTTTTTACCAGATAACAGTTTCTAATTTGTTTGATATAGAAAAACAAATTTTAAGTATGAAAGAAGTAAGTTGAGAATGTGTAAATATAAACTATTGCAGAAGCACACAAGATTTGGAGTTCAGAATTTAAAGAGAAGAAAAAATGGGCACACCAGGCAATGAACCTCCGGAATTGACAATGTACGTATTCCCAGAGACATATTGAGAAGAGTCATGAATGAGATAGCGAACAAGACAGTCCGCTCGATCACGTTCTTGAGCCACTCTTTTTGCATAAGACCTTTTGTGATCTCTGACTTCAAAAGCCCCGGTGCGATTGAATTCACTCTTATATCGTAAGAACCTAACTCAATAGCCATCATCCTTTTCATGGTGTCAACACCGCCTTTTGAATAAGCATAGGCGACCCCACCAGGCACCATATCGCGGTAGATCCCTGAGATCGATGAGATGTTTATCACCGAGCCACCATGTTTAGCTTCGCGCACTAAAACGCCGACGTATTTGGATATCAACCAAGTTCCGGTTAAGCTGGTTTCGAAGACTTTGTCCCATTCGTCTTCCGACAAATCCAAACTCGACTTGACATTACCTCTGATTCCAGTATTGTTGATCAATGTATCGATTTTTCCAAAGATTTTCCCAGCTTCCTTAACCGCTTTTTGAATAGTGGCTGCATCTGATGAAATGTCTCAAGAGCTACGGCTTGGATTCCAGTTGATTTCAGAGCAGAGAGATTTGAGACGCTCTACACTACGAGCTGCTGCAATGATCTTAACAGCCAGCTTTGCCTAGATCAAGACAAATCTCTCTTCCTATACCAGAAGAAGCTCCTGTCACAAGAACCACTTTGTCTACTTCACACCATTGCTCCAATTGCCTCAACACTTGCTTCTCTCAAAGAAAGAGGAAGGAAACAATAAATAAGTAATTTCGGATTAAAACGACAGAATATATAGGTAAATAAGTAATTCACAAACTTATCTGATCAAATAATAAATTTGAATTAAAAAAGAAAGATGGGAAATAAAAGAAGAGGTATCTCACCCTTTTTTTATGATTGCTCAGTGTTTGTCTGTCAGATTGTGAGTATCAAACTTCATATGTCATTTGGGCAATTACACCAAATAAAAATTTATGTATTATTTTAGAAATGACATAATAATTTTATTCTAAATATTTATAAAAATTAATTTGAAATGTTTTATATTAACTTTCTTTTATTTATTTTTAAATTAAATTTATATAACTAGTTTAGTTTTTATCAAGTGTACAAATGGACATGGATTTGAATTTATGAAATTTTAAGATACCATATTTGATTCGTCGGATCCAAAAATAATTATCCGGATTTGTAAAAAATAGATAAAAATTCAAATAGTAATATAAATTTAATTTTACTATTGATGTTTCGCGTTATAAGCATCATCTAAGGAGACATAAGAAAAACACAAATTTATATTATTATTTTAGTTTTCATTTATTTTGGATAGATCTAAATAATTATTTTTAGGATCTGACTGATCAAATTTGGTATCTCGAAATTTCAGGATATCAAATCTGCATTTACTCAACTACTAGATAAAAATTAAAAATGAATAAAATTTTTTTTTTTAAATATATTAAATTTTAGTACAAAACATTTCAAGTTGATTTTTGTAAACATTTTATAACATATTTTATGTGATTTCTAAAATAATACACAAAAAATTAAATTAAATTTAGTTTTGTTGATATTTTTACCAGTTATTCTATGTATTATATAATATACAAAAATTATATATATATATATTAATTAATATATATATGTAAAAACTGATATGATGATCCAAATACAGTAAAATCTCTATAATTTAATACTCGATAAATTAATACTAATCATTATAAAATAATAAGTTATTTTTGTCTCAAGTTATGTTAGTATAACAATTGACATAATTCGATAAATAATAAGATAATAATTCTTTTTAAAGATAATAACTTTTAAAATTCATGAACGTCAATTTCACAAGTGGATCCATCAAAATTCCTTGACATTTAGAAGAATGTGAATTTTGTAGAAATCTTCTTATTTCAAATAAATATTTATAGAAATTATAAAACTCAGAAAATCTTTCTGTAAAATAATAATTATATATTATCAATAAATTATTCTCTTCTATAAATTAATAAAACAGTTATCTCCGATATTATTAATTTATAGAAATTTAAATATATTATAATTTTTAAATTATAAAATAAATAATAATTATAATGTTATGAACATGATTTATGATATTTTGTGCATGATACTATGAAATACCAATATTTGGTATAGTTAGACACATTACTTATAATAATTCGTGCATATTACTATACAAAATTATCAAAACATTAAATTAGTTTTTATATATAGTTATACTGTGATTCATAGTTCGTATACTTAAGAATCAATTTTCCTTTACTATTACATATGGAACTGTATTGAATAAATTAATAGCTTTTAGTTGAGCCTTACTTTTTCCTAACTTTATATTTTCCAGGAAAATGCCTTATATGAATTCGGATAGTGACGACGACTACACTCACACAAACCAACTGGTTACATGTCATTACGTATATTAAATTAGAATTTAAATATTATAGTTGTATACATAATTTAAAATAAAAGCGCATAAAACATAGGAACATTTGTAAGAAATTTAAGTGAAATATTAATTTTTGAAATAAATTGTAATCTGAAAACATTATCAACATCAAATATCATAATATATTAACTTTTATAATCAACAATTTGTTTCCTTATTCACAAACTTCCGACAAAGTTTACTTATCAAACTAATACATTTAGAACGAAAAAACTAACACCCATAAATACTTTTTCAGTAAGAGTCACTTCGTAACCGTTATTATTTCTTGCAAATTGATAGCCGCTACAATTCATGAATTAATCAACCAAAAATTGTAAAAATTATAAACATACAAGAAATCATTCGAGACATAATCCTTTTTGAGTATTTTGCGTGGAACTCTTCTTCCGTCATTACTAATATTATTTTCTTATTTATAAACAAATAAAATAATAATAATATTATTTTCAACTTAAACTGATGTTGCTAAGTTAGAGAAACACAGTTATATTGATAAAATAACTGTCTCTCTCTCTAACATTTATGTCTATTTTACTCTTCTTGTATTGATGTTAAAATAACATCTATATTTATTTTAATATTATCGATAAAATAAAATTAAAATTTAGTATTATACACAACACACAGTTAAATAACTACTTATAGTAAATCATATATTTTAATAAGACTGGACAAAATTATCGGACCAAACAGTATTCTACCAACTTAAATCTAAATTCATCAAATTGAACCGAAATAGTATTTTAAAATAACCCAAACATGGTAGAAACCGAATTACTGAACATTACCAGTTAACCAAACTCCACTACTAGTTAATATATTTAATTAAATATATACATATAATATATAATTTGATTATAATTAAAATTAGTTAGTTAAGTCAATTTTCTCTGATTGACAAAACTGAACTCTTTCTATAAGTTCATTTTCTCGAATCTCGAGAATTCATCTCAAATAACAATCATCTTAAGATGCTTCTCATAATTGTTTGAATATTTCATAACTGTTAAAAAAATTCCGATATTATTATAGCGTTTAGACATAATTTATATTAATTTATTATTATGCTATTGTACCATTTTATGGGAGGTGTATTAAATTGAGCATTTGAAAATATTTGATTTAAAATGATAAATTATATGTATTGAAACCTGAATTTAAAAATATTTTTTTAAATTTTAATGTTACTAAATTAATAATTTTATAATATATAATCAAATCCACTATTATTAAAAACATTATAAAAATTAGATTTGAAAGTTTTAAAATTTTAAAAGATTTCTTAGTTAAAAATACAAATATCAAAATCTCATAATTTTAAATGAGATTTAAAAGAATTTAATAACAAAATTCTTAATTCACCAAATTCGACGAAATCATCTTGCAATTTCATTAAAACTCAAATCATATATAATAATTCATCCAATATACCCCTACATTGTACAATCATTTTAAATATCAACCATAACCACGCCATCATCATTATTATCTTCCTTTGGATAGTATAGTATGATTCTATTTGTTTTTTTTGTCCGTTAGTCAAATTATTTTAGATAATATAGATAAATGATAAATTGATGATGTATAAATCCACATTTGTAAAATAACCTAATTTTTATTAATACTTAATGAAAAGTTAGATTTTGAACACATCATTTTTAGACACGCTTCTAAATTTATAAAAACAAAATTCAAACATATATCTTAGACACAAGTTGAAATTTTGTTTTTTTTTAAAAACAATATCCTGAATATTGTCTTTAGGTACTTAATCAAAATAAAATAAAATTAATTGTCAATGTTCCATCTCCCCTTCATTGTTCAGTGAAAGTAGTGAGTTGTCTTTAGAAGTTTAGACACTTATATGTCGGAAGCGGCGAAAGTAGTGAGTTGTCTTTAGAAGTTTAGACACTTATATGTCGGAAGCAGCGCACCCTCGATTGAACAAAAATTAAACAGAAATTGTATTTTAAAATAACACAAACAAGATAGAAAATTCAAACCGAATTATCGAAACATTATCAGTTAACCAAACTCCACTAACTGTTAATACATTTAATTAAATATATAAAAATAAAATTATATATATATATATATAATTTTATTATATTTAAAATTAGTTAGTTAAGTCAATTTTCTCTAATTGACAAAACTGAACTCTTTCGATAAGTTTATTTTCTCGAATCTCGAGAATTCATCTCAAATAACAATCATCTTAAGATGCTTCTCATAATTGTTTCAATATCAAGTTTATCATAACTGATAAAAAAATTTCCGATATTATTATAGTGTTTAGACATGCGTAAAAGATACATATTTTATATTAATTTTTTTTATTATGCTATCGTACCACTTTATGGGAGGTGTATTGAACTGAACATTTGAATATATTTGATTTAAAATGATAAATAATTGTTATTAAAATATAAATTTTAAAATATTTTTTAAAATCTAGTGTTAGTGGATTAATGATTTTAAAATATATAATCAAATCTACTATTATTAAAAATATTATAAAAATTAAATTTTAAAATTTTAGATGAGATTTCAAGAGATTTCTTAGTCAAAATATAAAAATTAAAATCTAATAATTTTATGTGAGATTTCAGATAATATAATAACAAAAATTTTAATTCACCAAAATTCAACCAAATTATCTCGCAATCTCATTAAAACTCAAATAACACCAAATAATTCATCCAATCCACCCATATATTGTACAATTCATTTTAAATATCAACCATAATGACATCATCATCATTTTCTTTTGGATAGTATAATATGATTTATTCTTGTCCGTTCGTCAAATTATTTTAGATAATATAGATAAATGATAAATTGATGATGTATAAATCCACATTTGTAAAATAACTTAATTTTTATTAATATTTGATGATAGGTTAGATTTTGAACACATCATTTTTAGACACCTAAACACGCGCTAGCTGGGCTAAGTTGAAATTTTGTTTTTTTTTTTAAACATGTCCTGACTAATGTTTTAGGTACTTTATCAAAATAAAATAAAATTAATTGACAATGTTCCATCTCCCCTTCATTGTTAAGTGAAAGTAGTCGGTTGTATTTAGAAGTTTAGACACTTATATGTCGGAAGCGGCGCACCCTCGACTGATTCTACACAATTTTCTGTCGCCTGCAGAATGCAAGGTTGTCTCTTTTTCTTTTTCTTAATTTGTGTCTGCTCCTGAAGATTGGTCTAATGATATGGTTTTGTTAATTTTGAGGTAAACTCAGGAGCTTGAGTTCATACACAAGAGTTGCAGTACAGTTGGATACAGACCAAATGTCTTCTCAACCACTCTTTCTCACCTCATCGCCACTAATTCTCCTCACTTCATCATCCCTTTCGTCTCCATTAGAGGTCACTTTCTCTTTAGATTTTCCTGATCCCAAGTGAGAACATTTTCAGTCCCATTTGATTATTGTTGTTGTGGTTGAGAGTAAACAGAAAGGTTGAAAGAGAAAATGGAAGAAACATTTGGGTGTGAGTATGAGCTCTTTATTGAATTCACAGGTTTAATTAGGTTAGTTGTAGTTTTGTTCTTCCCCCTTTCTTAACAGAAGAAGCTAGCAAAAAAAAGAGGTGAAAAATGATTTTTTTTTTTCTTTGGTTTTGAATTAGTTGGTGTAGAGGAGCTAGCATTGGGTGGCATAGTGATGATAACAGACCATATCTAAAACAACGGGATTTCGCGGTTTGTGATTTTGCAATCTACCTTCATTGTTGATTTCAGGTTTATGTGTGTATATATGACTTTGGTTTTTAGTTGTTTTGAAGGCAGTTTGTTACTTGAATAGTTACGAGAAAGACTTCAAAGGCGGAATTTTTGGTTTTCAATGCGGGGAACCAGCAACCGTGGCTCCCTCGGCTGGAGTAAGTATGTCCTTTTTGAGTTGGCTCAATGGTTACTACTCTCAGATTGAGTAATGAGTTAGTGTCTTGACCAGGATGTTATCATGTACACAGCTGATGACCGGAATATTCATTCTGTTGATGAGGTTTCTCTCAATGATATAGCCTCTTAGTGTGCTGTTTCATGTAGATGCAAGTTACTAATGGAAGCTTACAGGTAACAGATGGAGAAAGATTGACTCTGGCACTCTGGTTTAGCCGCGATTCATCACATGACGAAGATTCCAAGCTTCTTTCCCGTCTTTCTCAGTGCACATTACATGGATTTTGCCTCCCTTTACCTGCATCCACTAACATGTACTGGTTCTGTCCTCATCAAGATGCTAATCAAAACATAGGTTTTGATATATGTGTTGCAAGGTTGCATCTTCTTGGTTTCGACATACATAGCTTACAAAGCAAAGATCAATCTACGGATGCCTCTGAACAACTCATGGGGCCACTACAATTAGCTAAAGGAGGAGAATTACTCATCCGAAATTTCGCCAACATTCTTCATGCTCTTCAGGTACTTTCTCTTATCATATGTTAAGCCAACCTTTTTACATGAGTTTCTTCAAGGCCTTGAGTTACATTGCACGGGACCTTATTATCAGCCGTAGATTCGGGTTTTAGGTCCGCAGCTACATAACTCTGTGTTCAGCTAAAGTTAATTTCTTGTTAAACTAGCTTTCTTTCATCATATATAATAGGTTGTTCAGTTCTACCACTGGAAAGCTTCTGAACTCAAAACATCGAATGTTGAAAATGACACTGTAGAAGAGGTGGAAGCTATGTCCCAACCTCAGTTGGAAACTATCAATGCCCTGAAATCAGTTTTCCTACCAGATGAGAACCTTGTAACCACAATGTTTGGATATTCATGCTCTAATGAGGATCAGAAGGAGTCATTCAACTTGACGGATATATCTACCGCGATTACCTCTTGGGAAGAATATAGCTGTAAGTTACTGAATGAGCTGTTATCATCCTTGCCTCAGTGGAAAACTTATCAGACTATACACAAAGTTAGGTCCGATTAGATATTAATCCTGAGTTTTTTTTTTATGAATTTAGTACTTAACAACTTTGAAGTAATATCTTTTGGCGTCGAAGCACAACTTCTTTGTTTGATATGCTATTGGATTTTTATAGTTTTAATTGCCTCTGATCTTCTGTTTCATTCCTCCCTTTTGATTGAAATTTACATATAAACATATTATAATATCCCTTCAAGATTATTGCAAGATACATATACATATTAGAATCAAAGTGAATCTTTTGGGTGGATGTAGAAAGAGATCAAATGTTGGGGCCTAAAAGAGAAACCTAACGTTTTCTTGAGAACCCTAACGTCGTTCTCTACACTCACATTATCAATCTCTGGTCCTTCGTACCGTGGTAGTGTTCAAATACGCGAGCAAAACCTATTACACAGATACATGTCAATGTCTATTACTATTATCTCAATCAAAATGGATCAGATAGATAAAACACGTACTCTTTTGTGATTGCCGGAAGCTCCAGATTCGATGTCTTGTTCGAGTTTGGCACCAAAAGTTTTATAGTAAACTTGTTTGATCTGACGAAGCTGAGAGCCAGATCTTGTACATATAATCTCAGCGACTGCTTTGTGATCAGTCACGGCTCCTCTTAAGGAGCGTTTCAGTATTGTCCACAAAAGAACTGCTTTCTGAAATCAATCAAAAACGTTTTCAAAATGTTGTTAATCATCATGTATAAACGGTTCTTCTAAGGCTCGGATTTGACCTTGAGATGACAGTGAAGCTCGGATTGGAGACGTTTTCGAAGGTCGTCTGAGAATTTGGTTTCGTATTCTTGTTCGATTAGAGCTCGTTGTGTTGCATTGCGATGAGCTAAGATGTTGATGATCACCGAAGTATCGCAACCTCGTCCTACAAATTATGCAAGATTTAATTAAATGTAACAAATCAGTCAAATGTTATAACCACAGTAAAAAAAGCGAATAGGTGTAATAATACCTTTGAAGGCCTTAAAGAGCTGGTCAGCATCGACTCGAGGTGAAGGTACCGTCATTAGTATTTTCATCGTTGCCATTTTTTCTTACTTCCTCGTAAGAATCCAAAGAAGATATTACACAACTCTTTGTCTTTTCTTTTTTTATTGGTTTGTATTTTCTTGATCTTGTTTTGGGTTTTGTGGATGTTAGGGGCAATTGTGTGTTTTTGCCTTGAAATATGCAAAGGATATGGACATTAGACCTTGGTTTAGGAGTTGAATCCTCTGTTTCCTTCGTGTAACGATGGATGCTTTGATGCATAAAATTTAACATAACTTTTTAAGGCTCCAAAATTTTATAATGTTTGAAAACTTGATTAAAAACTATGCAAACTTTTGAAAATCGGAGCTCGGCTTAAACTTTTACACTCTTAAAACCAAACATAGTTTAAAAAGAGTCCATCTGTCTCAAAAATTCATGTAATTACGAATCTGTCAAATAAAGTACTTATATTGATAGTAGTCATTATCCCATATTTTAATAATTTTGAATTACTTTACATAACTTTCATGTTTAATAACACTGATTTTAGGAACACATTTAAAAATCATTAGTTTAATAACTTGAGATTTTTGAACAAGTATAAAAAAGATTTATAGTCATTTTCATCTGTGGATCTGGTTGTTATTGTACCCAAAGTGAGACCCTCCAGGTCATCCGGAGGGTTCATCTCAAAGTCGACGAGTCTTCTTCGCTAAAGCGTAAATCCCAGTGAAGGGTGTTTTCAACATAATTTTGAAAACACAGGGCCGAAATCACAAATTATAAAAAAGATTTTGAAGGTTAATTATATTACACAAATGGATGTGCTCACTTTCGGAATCATAGTCGGAATTATAATTCTCTTCTTCTGCATCGTCTGCTTCATCACCATTGAAGGCACCTGCACTAATCGCTAATCTTCTTAGCTCTCTCTCTTCTCTCTCAGTCTCTCTGCATTTTTAACTCAATCAGATGTCGTTCTCAGTGAGAAGAATCGTGATTCCGATTCTAGTTTTGGGATTGTTTCTGGATCTGTGCGTAGAAACCGGGTTTTCACAGTCAACGCCGGCGGGTGATAACCACGTGCATCATCGTGGCGGTGGTTGTAGCCATTCGCATGACCACGAACACGATCACGATCATCATCATGTGAAGACGACGGTAAAAGAGATGAAGTTACCGGAGGAATTGGCTGAGGAGGAGGACATGAGATTGTGTGGGTTTGGGCCATGTCTTCATGATCACGATCACGAATCCAATTCTAGTCTTACTGGATTTGGTAAATTGGTTCATCTAGCTACAGTCTTCATGTTTGATTTTACAAATTAGTGGAGATATTATGAATTTTAGAAATTATTACTTAGCAAATCGTTTTGCTTCTTAATTTGTAGCTCTGTGGCTTAATGCATTGGGATGCTCTTTTTTGGTCAGCTTAGCCTCACTCATCTGCCTTGTTTTGCTTCCTGTTATGTTTGGTAAGCCAATTTTTGTATCCCTATGAACTAAAAAGCCTTGCTTTTGATTGTCTTGGAGAAAATTATCTCATTCTCGTTGATTCATTTGCTATAATGTGTTCATGAAAGTAGCTGTTCAGGTGTTTCGTTTGTAAACAATTTTGTTTCACCTTTACAGTTAAAGGGAAGCCATCAAAATGGTTTGTTGATGCATTGGCTCTGTTTGGGGTAAGTGATTTGTATTTTTTTTTACTATAGTAGCTTTTCATTGGCAGTGGTAATTCTGAATTCGTGAAGAGCCTTGATGTAGTAATCTCTATACACCACGTTTCGTCACAACTTAATGCTACTTCAAGTAGTGTCGATTGATTCAATTTATTTCTTTACCAGGCAGGAGCGATGTTGGGGGATGCTTTTCTTCACCAATTGCCTCATGCTTTTGGTAACAGTAATGGACACAATTATCTAATTTATTTTTAGTATCTGCATTGTTGTTCCATGGATGGGCTTTAAACCTTCTCATTTCCCTTGCTTTATATTAGCTTTTTTCTTTCCTAGTTGTTTTACGATTGTGGATTGCAATTCCGGACCAAGAGATATCTTTTAAAGTGCAGAATATTTTATGACCTATCAGGTGGTGGTCACTCTCACTCTAACGATCACCATGAGAACCATGCCCATCATGATCATGATCATTCTCATTCGGATTTGCAGTCACACTCACATTCCATACAAGATCTGTCTGTTGGGTTGTCTGTTCTCGGTAAGTATCATAATGCTTGCTCTTCTGTTTATTGAACAAAATAGTTTGAAAGAATTTACACTTTAATTCAAGTATCATTCTTTATTGTCCAGCTGGGATTGTGGTCTTCCTTTTTGTGGAGAAGTTGGTGCGGTATGTCGAAGAAAACTCGCCTGGTTCCAATACTTGGGGCCACCATCACCACCACCACCATGCAGGCAGTACGAAACAGAGGGATGAAGGTGATGATAACTTAGACCAACAATGTTCTTCTGATGCAATTGTGAATTCATCAGAGAAAGCCTCTAACGGCTCTACGGATGGATCTCTCCGTAAGGTGAGAACCAGCAGTTCTATGTAAATATTTCTGTCTACGGCAGGTGAGTTTGAGTTGAATTCAAGAAACAAGCAAAGAGCAAAAACATGGACAGATTAATTTTGGTAGAAGTTCTGTTTAATTAGTCTCTTGCTTGAATGAAATGTTTATCATACTAATTTGGGTCCTTTTCAACTACAAGCTTCTATTTGAAGTCCGAGGTAGGATTCATCCTGTTATGGTTACTGACTTGTTTGACTTGTTTGACTTGTATGTTCATTGCAGAGAAAGACTTCTGCGGGTGATGCTGCTGATAAATCTGATTCAAGCGCAGAAATTACTTCCGATGGAAAATTGGATAAACCAGAACAAGTGGAGACGCATTCAAGTCTAGTCTTTGGTTACCTCAACTTGTTCTCTGATGGTGTTGTAAGTATGTGCTCCTTTTTCATTTATTAAAGAAATAGCTTCGAATGGGCTGATGAAAGACTGAAAGAGAGATGCTTCACTTGAGAAGATGTGATCTATTTGTTGTGCAGCACAATTTTACTGATGGAATGGCATTAGGAAGTGCGTTTCTCATCTACGGATCAGTTGGTGGATGGTCAAGAACTATGTTTTTACTTGCACACGAGCTTCCCCAAGAGGTCCCTATTCTACTTCCGTAAAGAAACTTGAAAATGTGTAAAGTAACAAACAACCCATTAAATGAATCCACGGAAACTACTTGCAAATAGGTGATTTTGGGATTCTAGTGAGGTCAGGCTTCACTGTAACGAAAGCACTCTTCTTCAACTTCCTCTCTGCTCTCGTTGCACTTGCAGGAACTGCATTGGCAAGTATTTTTATATCTTAAAAACCTGGAAAATCTCTAGAATATTGAACCTAAAACTAACTCTGGTGATGTTTTGTCTCTGCCACCACAGGTTTTGGTCTGGGGAAATGAACCGGGACAGTCATCGTTGATTGAGGTAGTAAATAAACGTATTGCATGGCTTCAATCTAGTAACACATCCAAATGTTTTTGAATATATTTGGTTGGTGATTGAAATCTTGCAGGGATTCACAGCAGGAGGATTCATATACATAGCTGTTGCTGGTGTTCTTGCGGAGATGAACTCTGGAAAACCGACACTTAAAAACAGTGTGTGCCATTTGATATCTTTGATGCTTGGCATGAGTGTTGCTCTTTTCATTTCTCTTATAGAATGATCTCATAACAATTGTTTTGTAACTGATATAGACGTCTCAGCTCAGGCTTTGTTGTTTTGACTACAGAAAGATACAGGTGCTACCCAGTTCTTCACTTTTTGCATTGGTATTAGACACATTTTATAAACACAAACATTTAATCACTAACACTTCTATATTGAGAGATCGAAGTTGGGGTGGGGTGGGGTGGGGTGGGTTGTTAAATCCGATATTTGGTTCACTTTGCATTTTCCGGTTTTCATAATTTTTTGGGGTTTCTCAAGTTAAGAAACCAAATGAAAACAAAATAATTTGGTACGGTTTTGGTCTCGGTTAATAAAATCTCGTCGAAATTTTTTAACCGGTTTATTGTATATCCTTTTGCGGTTTGGTTTTAGGCATGATTTATTCTATTGCGAACCAAAACACCAATCAGTAATATTCTTTTCGTGCTATTATCACTTATTTTTAGATGGTCTAAACCGGATTGGACAGCAGTACCGGAATACCCACACGTGTGATAGACAGGTGCAAGAATGTAAGCAAAACGTGTAACTAATCATACGTGCCAGATTTTTTTTTCCTCAACATGTGCCAGCTTATTTTATTTTAATTTTTTTGAAAAACAGAGCGGTTACAACGGTTGTAAAAAGGAAATAAGAACTCAAAATAGAGAAAGAAGATTCACAGAGAAGACTTTTTGTTCTTGACCAAGAAACACAGAGAACGAGAAAGAGAGCGAGAGAGAGAGAGAGTAAGGGAGGGTCAAGAGGAGGATGAAGCTGTGGAAACGAGCCGCCGCTGTAATTAAAGACCGGAAAAGGTTATTAGCCGTTGGATTCTCACGGCGAAGCTCATACCGGAACACGGATCTTGAAGCAGCTATAATCCACGCCACCTCTCACGACTCTTCCTCCGTTGACTATTCAAACGCTCACCGTGTCTATAAATGGATCCGTGCCTCTCCTCTCAACGTCAAGACTCTAGTCAACGCGCTTTCCTCTCGCGTCAACCACACGCGGAGCTGGATCGTTGCGCTGAAATCCTTAATGCTTCTTCACGGCGTTCTCTGTTGTAAACTTCCTTCCGTCGTCGGAGAGATTCGTCGTCTTCCTTTTGATCTTTCTGATTTCACCGATGGTCATTCATGTCTCAGCAAAACTTGGGGATTCAACATCTTCGTTCGAGCTTACTTTGCTTTCCTTCATCATTACTCTTCTTTTTTATCAGTTCAAATCCACCACCACCGCGTAAACAGAAGATCGTCGGAGAAAGTGGATTCCGTTATCCAAGAGCTTGATAGGATTCAGAAACTTCAGTCTCTTCTCGATTTGATTCTTCAAATTCGTCCTATTGCTGATAACATGAAGAAGACGTTGATTTTAGAAGCTATGGATTGTATTGTGATCGAGAGTATCAACATCTATGGTAGAATTTGCAGCGGCATTATCAGAATCATTCCTTTGGCTAATAAAACAGAGGTCGTCGCGCTTCTAAAGATCGTCCAAAAGGCGACGGCTCAAGGAGAAGATCTCGACATGTACTTCAAATTTTGCAAGAATTTTGGGGTTTCTAACGAGCGAAAAGAAACCCCTCAATTCGTTAGGATACCCGAGGAGGAAGTAGAAGCAATTGAGAAAACCCTTAATAACATCAAAGAAAAAGCAAATCCGAAGAAAGAAGAAGAAGTAGAGGAAAAGAAAGCGATTGTAGTGTTGGAGAAACTGAAGAAGCTGCAGACGATCATCACAGACAAATGGTAGATTTTCGAAGACGATTATTGGTATTTCAATACTAAAGAAGATGTCTTTATTAATATCAAAATCCTCTGCCTCTTATAGTAACGAACCAACCTCTTTATATTGAGTACCAGATGCCAGATTTGATTACCTTCTAGTGAACATTTCAACAATCTGGCTGAGATTGAGTTTTTGGTTCTGTACATAAAACACATTTTTACCTGTATCTGAGTAAAATTCAAAAAGAGGTACATTTTGAGATTATATTACCAGAGTTTCGATTCCGAGTTCCGATCATATAAACGAAACTGAACATTAAGATGCAAAATTTTGATTCAGATCTAAAATGTAGGACAAACCCTACAACAACAAAAAGGATTTTCGACAAAAGAGAGATTCGATTTTTTCTATCTGATGGTGACAAACTTATTGGTTCCATGTTTTGCCCAGTGAGACTTCAAATCGATAGGGTTCGAAAAATCGAAACCATCAGCAGAGAGTTTCTCAAGAACCTTCCTAAAAGCACCTTGGCTCATTTTCCTTCCAGCAATCCTCGCACCACGCCTTTTCGTGCTCATCGGCAAAGGATACATCGAAACATTGGTAGTACAACATGCAGATTGCCATCCTCCGCAACCCCACCTGTAGCACGGTTGAGGTGTCCCGGTACACGAACAAACTGGAACTGGTAAACATCCAATATCCATAGAAACCCCATTTATCACCATCTCAATACTCTTCCTCAAAGGACTCCTCTCTCTCTGTACTCTCGTGACATTGTTATCCTTCAGCTTCTTTTCTTTCTTCGCCTTAGGCGCAGCAGCTCTCCGCCCACCACTTATATGTCTTCTCTTGAGAGACTCATCAACCTCACACACCTCAGTCTGTATCAGCTGCATTGGTGGATGAGCCCTAGAAGTCTCTGGGACAAGATGAATGTTGTGATGATTTGAAGGATTAGGTAAGTTGCTAAAGAACTTGCTATCTCTATGCTGGTTTAGCCAACTATAGCTCATGAAAGGAGCATCAGAGACACTGTAATCACGCGGAAATGACATAGCACTGCTGCTGCCACCATTATAGCCATTAGGGGTTGTGAAGTTTGGATTCTGAGTGGTGAGAAATGGCTTCTCGTTTCTGTCTATGATACTTGGTATTAGTTGAAACCCTAAATTGGGCCTGAACTGAGACGACTCGTAATAACCCCAATTTCGATTGTTCAATCCATCTTCATCCATCATAATCAAACTTCTACAAAAACAAAATGCATTGTTGTCAAAAAGATCATTCCTTTATATCTGGGTTCTCAATGTATAATCTTAATAATCATCTCTGTTTAAGTAAAATTTCGAAAGAACACAACTTTTTCAAAAGGGCTTAGGTCTTTTGCCAAATTGATATCCAAGCCAACCAAAATTGAAGGGTTTGAATAACGAAAGAGCAGAAATTTTCGACAGATTCGTAAATAGGACTTTAATAAGGGTTTCGAAAGCTAACATTTATCCAGGTACAGAACAAAGTGTATGAATAAAGAGATATACGTCATCAATGGAGAAAGAGGAATTGGATAAAGGTTGGGAAGAGTACAGATACGAAATATTATATGGAAAATGGAGAGAGGAAACTTACCGAGGGTGGTGAATTGGATCTTTTCGACTTTTTTTTTTTTGCTTTTTCCCTTCGAGAAAGGGAGGGGACGGTAGGCGATGGTGAAAGGATGAGATTGATACTATTTTAGTAATTTAAAGATTAATTAATATGTTGCCAAAAGAAAAATACATATTAATATGTACACAAGACAAAGGTAAATATGAATAAAATTTAATAGATATACAGAAATTTCCACCGGGGGTGTTTATGCAAAATGAATCCTAAAATTATAACCTCTGTATTAATTTCCTCATTATAATCTCTACAATAGCAAGTACTTTTAGTCAAGTAATTTACTGTTTGACTTTATTTTTTTTAATTAAAATTCAATTCCTGCAAATTGTGTTAAATTGAACTATGAGTTGGACCTTATGAACCCATATATATTGTGTACTCTCTATATTATTATATCTGTATTATTACATGACCAATGTTGATAACAAATCAATCAATTATGATGTGGTATATTTCACATAATATCATTAATCTTTAATACTTTTAAATCAAGTCACTAAAAATATAATAATAATCAAATAATTAATATAACTAAATAAAAATTCGTAAATAATATTTTAAACAATAATTAATTTCTAGAAACTCATTTTATCTCTCTTATTAATTCTGGACGAAAATTAATATTAATTTTGTAAAATTTGTTAATCAATAAAATTTGTAAAAATAAGATTTGATATCTAATTATAGCATATTATTTATTTTAAGTTATTATATTTGAGAGATTTTGTTAAGATTAAAATTATGATTCTTTTATCATCTTTGTTTGATTTTATTTTCAAATTATTCTGAATTATCATATAATACATATAGTTAATAAAAATATAGATTTTTTATGCATATGTTGTGAATCAAATTTTTGGAAATAAAAATATATTAATCAATCGATGAAGAAAAATGTGTGTGTTTACCGTTTCACATCACTTAAATTTTACAACCAAATTATATTATAATCTAAATTATTAAATAAATTTGTATACAAACATAACACCGCACATACGTAATTATATTAATAATTTTAATTAACACAACAGAATATATATATATATAATAAATAAGATGATAAAAACATAAAATAAATCTAATCTAAAACACTAATAATAATCTATGATTGTATAAACTAACAAAAAAATGAAGTAGATATTTTTTCCCGCTTCATAGGGATTACTATCTAGTGTTTAAAATAAAATCTCTACGGTGTAACTACTAGATTTGTGATGACAATCATTTAGTCGTACCAAAAAAATTATCACATATTTAAAAACTAACATTATAGCAAATATTAGTTTCAAATTACAAAATTAATTAATCTGCTACTAAATTCTAAAATAATTGTTTAAAATATAAGATTTACAATAATAAATCTTGCTTTCTTTTTTACTCTATTTATTTGATTATGTTGTTGATGTAACCGTTCTCTTTTATTCTGGTAGACCTTTGGTATCGGTATGTCATATCCTTCTTGCCAATGAATGTTGCTAACTCCATCTTTGGTAGAGCCCAAAGTCTGCTTTGCCTCTTGAAACTGCCTTTATGAGGTTTAATTGTGCGGCTTTGGTAGTATTATATCTGCCATGGACATCATGATAGATAATCCAAGATTATGAGAGCTGCTGCTCTTTAAAAAACAGTGGCCGCTGCACTAAGTTGAAAACATTCTTCTATACTAATATCTTAGCTCCACAATGAATGCTCAATCGAAGTCCTTAGTTCAATTTTCTTCAATACATGAAAAATATTTTTGTTTTTTATTTTTAAGTTAGTGTCTTCAAGCTCAGTGTGCTATTTAATTAAACACGATGGGTGTTTGTCTTTTTAACTATTTTTGGGACTTATTATTGACATTAGGTATCTCCACAATGCAAAAAAAGAAAGTCCATTGTGTGTATGTTGGCATTGATCTTTTGATTCCAAATAAAGTCATGGGCCTTTCTATACGGGACTTTGAACTTTCTGTGTAAGGCCTAGCATTTCCTTAAGATGTGTCAAGTGGTTTGTTAAGCGCTAATTTGATAATGATCCTTTGAGATGTAATGAAGCAGGAGGCTTGGCTGAGAATGCTGGATTTCAAATTTTAAGCCAATAAATCTCAAATTCCATATTTTCAGAATTGTCATTTCGATTTATATAACTAACGTTTTATATAAATAAGCTCTTAGTTAGACTTTTCAAATATTATTAATATATCCACTTGAAGAGCATACTATAATGATGATAGTTACAAATGTATTCTTAGATTTTTGTTTTATGTTTTGATTAAGGAAGGATAATTAATGATGGTTTCTATGTATATATGTGTGTGTTGACTTCTTTTCATATGAAATGTTTGTAACAAAAGCAATAAGGTCGATGGCAAATCACTATCAATCATAAAAATGGTATGGCCAAAGCAAAGACTCTAACGATGTACCAAAAGTTTCGAACTTTATAGAGACTAGTACTTTCTCATAATACTTCCCCGACCATGTATATTTATTATTAACCAAAACAAAACTATTAACATTTTATAATATGATGAAAAAAGTAAAAAGTATTTTACATATTCCACAATGTTGTACAAGCATCGATCATATATTCCCATCAACACCGTTAATTACTTACTAATACTTTAAATAGGAAACAAAACACAATTAATTACTTACATTATTCAATAAATTTATTTTTGTGTGTGCGCGTATGTTTAAGTTAAAGAAAATTGATCACGACTATTTTATAGCCTTTACAAAAAAACATTTACAGCATTTGTTTCATTCAAGTTTTAATAACCATAGGTGGGTAAGAAGCTAAAATAAACTCAGTCTTTACATCCATTTTTATTTTGTTTGTTCATGTGCTTTCTTTTTTTCCTTCGAAACCAATTATTATAAAATTTTAGAAGATGTGAGTTTTTCACATAAAATAATTAAAAACTATAGACCTATCTAGCAGAGTGGACAGATAAACCATATTGATAGTAAAACAATTTTTGATTCTACACAAAATAGAATAATTGACTTTTCTTTAATCGTAATTTATACTATTTTTATGAGTAATTGGTATTTGCCTGAAAACATGCCAACATATATTACTATTAATCACTTGATCCAGTCTCCATCAAATACGATACTTTTGTAGATTAGAAAAAAAGTTATCATCCGAAAATTCTCATATATATTAATTTTGTGTTATTTTCAGAAAATTTGATAATTTCATAAAAAAAATTGAGACCACAAAATCGTGTAGAATACATCTAGAGACGCTTTCAAGATCAATTGTAAAAACTTTAGAAAAAGGTTTGTAGAGGTTTCCGAAAAACTAAAAAAGACTTAATAATTGGTATTTTCATTCTCTTATAAATCTGGTATTTTTGAAAAACATAACATAAAATTAGTAGATTGGAATGTTTTTTGAAGTAATCATTCAACCATATTCTATCGGCTGCAAAAAAAAAAATATATTGCTCCCTGAACGAGCCAATGAACTAGAGACCAGCCCCTTTTGCGCCAAATTGATTGTTGTAACTAGATCAACTTAACATCGCAAATCATTATAATTTCTAGACAGGAAAGGAAAATAAAAGTAGGGGTCATGTTCATCCGTGAGCATTAATAGGCTCAGCCTATTTTATGAACAAACGAACAACCCATAATGATGACAATTTATACAAAAGTTAAATACTATAAGATGTAATAATGATGAAATTGCAAAGGCAATAGAGAGCATAGCGAGTAGGGTAAAGGCTTACACCGTCCATGTGGCCATAAGATTTGGCAATGCTTTCTATGAAGATTATGACATAGAGACAAAGTCACTTTTTCTCTCTATAATTATTATACAAAAAAAAATTATAACTCTTTATTTTAATTCGTCTTTATGCGTTGTCAATAGAAGTTTTCACCGATTCATCATTGCTGCTTGGAAAGCAAAGTGTCCAACTCCCATGTTGTCATCACTATTCTCCCCCCTTAATTAACCTAATTAATTAATACTCTTTTTTGTTTTGGTTTTTATTGGTACTCTTCTCCTTTATTCGTACTTCTCCTTTTTAAAACGAATCTCGCATCTAATCTTACCTCCTAAATCTTGCTTTTATGATCACATCAGTATCACTGAAATCTCGTGGAATACCTCTATTTTGATTATACTAAACTATCTAATATAATGACAGCTTTTCTTTTGCATCAGTGTAATTGATTCATAGGCTACATAAATGATGGGTAATGTAAGTATATAATCATATTTTAAGTTTTAGGGTAGTAGAAAATAGTATAATTTTGCAGTGATCATACATTTATATTTAATAGGAATCGAAAAGAAAAACCTTGGACACATTTTCTTACCATTAATTTGTTGGATAGATCTATACGTGAAGATTGCCACAAAACTTAGCTGTTTTACATTAGAACAAAAAAAAAAGATAAAATTTGTTGTGTAAATTAAAATCCGGCATATTTTAACAAAGTAAAATAAAACCCAACGTATTTCAGTGATTCAAATTAAAAAAATTACAAGATAATGATGTTGAGTCGCATATATGAAACAAAACACGATTATCTTATCACTTGGTAAACATTTGTTTTCGTATTTTTTGTGAAAAAACAACTAGAAATTTAAAATAATATCATAAAATCTCATTGAAATATCTTGCGTTTTTATTTATTTTGTTGAAATATGTTGGTTTTCAATTCATACCTCAAATTTTATTGATTTTTTTGGCTAAAACTTCTACAGCTTCGTTTTTCATGCAGATTTGGTGTATACTCTGTAGACTAGGATGACTATCCAATATTTTGGGTGGGTTAAAAAATTCAGATATAATCATTGAAACTAGTTAAATTTGTAGTTTTAGAAAAATTTAAGCTCTCGTGTAGGTACGTGTCACATGAACACATACTATTTTTACATGAATGTAATTTCTGTAAAGGCTACATAAAGTCATTACTCTCAGTTTTGGGTTTCAGTGAAATACAAAGAAATGTCAATTTACTTTCTAAGTTTTGGGTTTCAGTGAAATACAAAGAAATGTCAATTTACTTTCTAAGTTGCAACTTTCTGATGGCAACAAGAGCGAACGAGACAAATGCCTCAGGTTTCAGTGCACAGCTCCACTAATGGTTTTTCGGGAGTTACTCTTTTTATGTATAAAAATGCCATTTTGTGTAGTTTTATAGTACTACAATATACTGTCTCCGTTTCTCGTCGTTCTGACATTAAAAAATCTTTGATTACAGTTTTATTTTTATTTAATATGTCACTAGATATATTATATTGACTTAAATTCAAAGAATTTTAACTTTAGCTAGAAGATAAATTAGGATTTTTTTTTTTAAATAACATTGAAAATACAAAATGAAACATTTAATATTAGAATGACTTTATTTGAGAAACCGAAGGAGTAGTAACTTTTATGAATTAATACTCATATATAAATATCTCAATAAATTTTTCTTGTTTCAAGTTGAGTTTGTTATCAATTTAATACTTCTAAAATTAGTAACTCTAGAAACTAATAAATATTATAGTTGCGATATTATTAATTTATATTAAAAGTTTGACCATAACACTCGTTTAACAAAAAATAAAAAGTTATAGATGCTATAATCCAAAGACCGCACTTAATTTAAAGTAAGTACAAGTCAACAACTAATTAAGGGAGTGAACTGAGTTGCAATCAAATAAATTAGTAAACGAATAATTTAAACAAAGGTAAATTTGCAAGATAACCATGCCAGATTTTTTATTTGTAAAATACATGTGATGACAAAACAAAAAATAAACGATGTGTTTTTATGCAGATTATTTATATATAAATCGCAAGTTATGTATATACAGTCCGAATTATTTTTAAAAGCATGTAAAAATAAATAATTATTATAATATCTTAAGTAAGAATGTGATTGTGAAGGATTGATATATCCAACTTTAAAAACAAAAAAAGCATTGCATGTGATGAGAATCCATCTCCGCCATCCTCCCACCCATTCTTTCCAACTCAACCTTCTCCTTTCTCTTCCTATTAAAGTATCATCTTCTTTTTGTTTTTTAAATGAAAAGTAAACTTTTTAAAATATGTATTTACTTCTAGTTTCTTACAGTTCCACTTGGTTAGACAAATGCCCTTTAATGAGATGGTGGACCTTATGAATTATATGTTATACGCACAACACACTTACACTTTATAGACATTATTTTATAAAGAAAATTATTTTTTTGTTAAATAATTTATAAAGAAAATTCTTTCGAACATATTCCAGGTCTATAATTTTCTTTTAATTTGTTTGAGATGTTAACTAGAATTGGTCGCAGCTGACAGTAAAACCCCAGATCTGACTCTAGGGTTTGTGTGTTGTGCCCGATCAATGAAGCTAATAAACACTCTACTGCAATGTTTCTGATTTGAGTCTCACTTATGGACACATTAATATTCATATTTGATTGAATTATATTTCTTATAGAAAAATTCATATAAAATATTTGAGATGATGGCACCAGATTGTTTATTTGTATAAATACGGAAACATGAATTTGGTCTATGCATGTGTCTTATTTTCCAAACAAATATTCGCATGTCCCTTCTTTTATTTATAACAGCCCTAAAGGCTAGCTACACATATGTACATTTGTCACCACTAAATGGCATGTACTCCTTAACATCAAAGTTCCAAGATTCCAATTGAAAATTTCACCAATCCTTTTTATCTTGGTAAAAGAAAATAAAACTAACCCAATCTGATCGAATATTGAATGATATGAAATAATAATGACTTGTAATTGTTTTGTTGTGAAAGGGGATGTTTTTTTGTTTCTTGTCTTGATGCTAATGTGGGCTCCAAGCACCTTGTCCCACTCTCTTTATATGTATACAAATCTCTCTGAATATATATGTGTTGTGTCTGTAAACAAACAGTGTACAGATAGAGAAGAGAGAGAAAGAGAGGTTCATAACTACTCTGAAGAAGATTGAAGCACCAAAGACCATACAATGCATTTCTCCATCTAAGCTGAGAGGTCAATGAAACAATTAACAAAAAGTTGAAAGTTTCATTTATTTTTTTCTTTTCCAAGAAATTTATAAAAAGTGGATAGTAAAAGGGAATAGAAAAGCTTTTCCCTTTATGTGAGAAAAAATAAAAGATGATTTCAGAAAACAAAGCCCTTTGTTTCTCTCTCTTAACTCATCATCTTACTTTCTTCTTATATTAGTAAACAAAGATGAGTACTCTTTACCAAAATAAATAAGGAAACATAAAAAACAATCTCTTCTTCTTCTTTCTTCACACGAAAAACAAAAGATTCCTCAATTTTGTTCTTATTTTTCCTTAGTCACAGTACCTCTCTCACTATAAACCACACTGACTTGAGATAACAAACAAAAAGAAAGATTAAAAACCTCATCCGATGATAGACTACGAGAGAAGCAATAACACCAAGAACATCAACCATCATCGGAACCCTCCTCCATCTTCATCTTCCTCCGATCTTCTTCCCGCCAGTAATGGAGCCGCCGTGACCCAAAAGAGGAAACGAAGACCCGCCGGGACACCGGGTATTTAACAATTCCGTTCAAGTTTTATCGTTTTTGGATTTACCATCAAATATCCAAGTTTAATTCAGTTAAAAAGATTCATTTTGGTTAAAGTTTTGATTGTTTCGAATTAGTATTTATATTTTTTTTGCGGCGGCAGATCCAGAGGCGGAGGTGGTATCTTTATCTCCAAGAACGCTATTAGAATCGGATCGGTACGTGTGTGAGATCTGTAACCAAGGTTTTCAAAGGGACCAGAATCTACAGATGCACAGGAGACGACATAAAGTTCCATGGAAGCTTCTAAAGAGAGAGACTAACGAGGAAGTGAGGAAGAGAGTCTACGTCTGTCCAGAGCCGACTTGTCTCCACCATAACCCTTGTCACGCGCTTGGAGATCTTGTGGGAATCAAGAAACACTTTCGTAGGAAACATAGCAATCACAAGCAGTGGATCTGTGAGCGATGCTCAAAAGGCTACGCTGTTCAATCTGATTACAAAGCTCATCTCAAGACTTGTGGTACTCGCGGCCACTCCTGTGACTGCGGTCGCGTTTTCTCCAGGTTTCATTCTTAGTAACAAACCCTAGCTTTTTAATTTTCTCTGATTTAAAAAAATATTAAATTAAATTATATATTTAGGAGAGATAATCAGAATCCTTACACTAAATCAAAGAATGTTTTTTTCTTGTACGGCGTGTACATGTTTTGATTAATGGATAATGCACACAGATCTTGAAACAAAACCTTACCAATGGAACCTGATGAAGTTTGTTTGGACTGTTGTCTGAAATATTTTCATTTATTTAATAATTAAGAACTATATGTTTATTTGGTTTTTAATTAAGAACTCTATATATTTTGATTATATTTTGAACTCACGTTGACCCCATGAGAGATTTCATCATTGCACTTTGTTAAGTATATACCATACCAAACCTCAAAGTCTTGCATCTCGTACTCATTATATGTAATCTAATTAAAGATACCTAACTCCACTAACTTGATTAAATTTTGTTTTTTATTTACCTGTTTTTGATTACGTACTACACGACACGAGACACAAAGATTCCTTTGTGTTTTCTATATATTTAGTTAATTCTACTATAAAATAATATCTTCTTGATCGATCAGAGTGGAGAGTTTCATAGAGCATCAAGACAATTGCACCGTTCGCCGATCCCAACCCTCCATCCACCGTTTACAACAACAAAATACCGCAAACGCTACACAAACCGCTTCCACCGCCGATAACGATAACGCAGACCTCTCTATTGGTCCTATATTGCCTGGACATCCTTTGTTAAGACAATCTCCACCGTCTGATCAACAACCATCCCCTTCGCTCTATCCTTTTGCTTCATGTGCTACTAATGGAAGCATCGAGCTTCAGCTGCTTCCATCGAGGAATAATGCTGATGAAACCAGCCTTAGTCTGTCGATAGGGACGTTGGATCAGACGAAGATTTCAGAAGTTGAAAGGAAGAGCTACGAGAAGGGAGAAACAAGCTTACTATTAGGAGAAAGCGAAGAGGCGAGAAGAGAAACGAAGAGGCAGATTGAAATCGCGGAATTGGAGTTTGCTGAAGCTAAGAGGATAAGGCAACATGCGAGAGCTGAGCTTCACAAGGCTCAGCTTTATAGAGAAGAAGCAAGCAGGAGGATTAGTGCAACTATGATGCAAATCACTTGTCATAATTGCAAGCAACATTTTCAAGCTCCTGCTGCTTCGGTTCCTCCTCTTCCTCAGCCGCATTGTACCGATGAGAGTACTTCTCTCGCCGTCAGCTACGTGTCTTCGGTGACGACTACCGAAGGGGAAAAGGCAAGTGATAGAGCATCGTCTTAGAACTTGAAGAGGGACTCAAACAAAAAACAAATATTCTTCTTTTTTTTGTTCTTTTTCTTTGATTGAAGTTGAAGATAAAGCTTTAAGATTCATTGGGTTTGTTTTTTTTAACTTTTGGTTTGTGGGTAAACCAGGGTTGGGTATTCACTGGGATTTGTTTTTTTTTTCCTTTTTTACAAACAAAAACCAAAGAAGAGAAGAGTTGTGTTATATGAAATGTGTTGGGTCTGTTGCTTGTAATTTTGGACCTTTGGTTAGCGTAATAAACGGGTTATATAGATATGTTTGACAAAAAGAAGTTATAACACAAGAACGGAAAATTTTAACTAGCTACAGATCATATGTTGTTTCTTTTAACTATATAATTCAACATTAAAACCAAATGAAAATTTGTTATTTTCCTCATATTTTTATTATTTTAAAATGGTTAATATGAATATAATCTAATATACATTAATTATAAATTATATATATGTAATCAATTTATCAAATTTTTAATTTTTATGATCGTGTTTGTTAGCTGATAGTTCATAAAAATAGTACTGATGTAGTTTTTTTTTCTTTATTAAGTGAGCATATGCATGGCTAAATTTGAGTGTTGATTATTGATTAGGTTAAATCGTGAGTAAAGATTCTCAGGTAGAATTTATTATTTCCATATCTCACATTTGTGTAGACAATGTCGTATATAGAGTGGTAATTTTAATTTGATTAACTTTTTATATATCTCTATCTGACCAAATAAGAAATCATAGCTTTTAACTTAAAGACAAAAATCTAATAAGATATCTTCTGACCCTTATATTTTGATGTGTCCTTAAACACATAATAATATTGCTTGTAGTCGTTTTTTTTAATCATTAACATAAATTTGAACTCAGTAGTAATGTAATGATGACATATCATAAAAAATTATGCCATATATTGGTAATTCGTAAAAAATAATTGTTGATTAAGCTTAGGGTTGATTTTTTTATGATCTCTAGCAGTTTTATTTAAATATTTAGTTTTTTTTTCATTTCTAACAATAAACAAAATGTAGAGAAAAATAAATTAATTAGAATATTAAAACAGAAAGATTAGAATACAGCTTAAATTTTTTTATAACTTTATCAAAATAACAAAGATAATATTTCATTTTTTAAAGAAAATTGAAAATTTTCTTCTATATATAATATATTTAAAACATATTAATTTCAACATGTAAAAATTATGCTATTTTATATATTATAAAATTTACTAAAATCGTGTAAATTTCTCTAAGATGGCGTAGTAGGCATTACGCATTAGATGCTAGATCATTGTCTACTTAGTAAGATTAGACACAACGCATACATGTCTAAAAAATAATGTATGTGATTCGCTCTTTTTCTTGCTTGATTATGCTCTGAAAAATAAATAATTTAGAGTCTAGTAAAAAGGATTTTCATTTGATCTACTCTGCTAAAAAAAGCCATACTTAAAAAAGTTAAATTGAAAATTTTAAGACAAAATAAATTGTGTAAGAATAAATTAATTTTTAAAGGAAAAGAACATTATTCAAAATAAACTAACAAAGGAAAAATAAGTGAAACCATATAGTTTCTTTCTCAAAAAGTAGATAAGTGAAAAATAAAGACAGGAGAAAAGAGAAAATAGTAGTGTTTCGTATTTGAATGAAAAAAACAATAACAAAAAGTGCTTCGATAACAATTATAGTACAAGCCTTTTATATTTTCCTATCAATGTTTTTAAATTGTATAAAATTTTCAAATCTATTTTAGTATGCTTTTTTATAGATCAGTAACCTTATTTGTTTATCAATAAATATAAAAACATTTTAAATAAATATTACTTCTTTTGTTTTATAGTATTTTTCTTTTTAAAAGTTAAAATTCGTTTTGTATTACTTGTTCTTTTATGTTTTTAGTATATATGTTTGATAAACTTTTCAGTTTTATCCCTTTTATTTTAATATTTTGATCAATGAAATAAAATTAAATATATATTAATTGAAGATAAAACAGAAAAATAGTTGTTTTCTTAAACTTTAAACGACAAGTAATATAAAACGGTTATACGTGTGTGTATATTTAACATACGGATCAAAATGTTGTCGTTTGCGTTGTTTTGGACGGATATTATATGTTTTATATGCATTGCTTAAAACCATTACAAATAGTATTTAGTTTTCTTAAATCAAATCTAAACGATTACAGCCAACCCTACGGTGCGCATATTTAATCTTGGACACTAGAATAAAATAAAGAATACTATAAAGTTTAAATGATTCACTTAAAGATAAAAAAATCGTATCTTACAATCAATAATTACTAGAATCAATAACTTTCAAAAATATGAAACAAGTTAGAAGAAACATGGCAAGGACGACGAAATTTATTTGGTGCGAGTCATAATTACAAATAAAACGCTTGCATGGTCGCCATGTGGGTTTCTTGAATACTCAAATAAATAAATTCCTCCAAGGTTATAATTATGCCTCACTCTCTATGGTATCTAAATGTACTATATGACATACATTATAAATGTCGTTTCTCACAAAAGAATTATAATCATTATTACGCTGCAATCATCTTATTTTTCTCCTCTCACCAACTAATAAGCAATATTATAGGAGTATAATGGTATTAGGAGTTACTTATTAGTAGTATTAATTATGTGCATTGCAAAGAATATGATGAATACATTCAAACACCTAAACTAGCACCAGCAACATATGTTTTATGCGTTTGTTATATTATTTTCCATTTTGCAATCATCTTTTTATTTGAGTGTTATACAATCTTCAAAATTCACCTTTCCGGTGTTCTGAACGACTCTAGTCGCAATTTTCCTAGTGCAGCTCATTTACTTCCTAACGTTCGATCTTCTCGATCCGATTCGGAAGAATTTGCATAGAATGACAAAATCCAAAATTATACACGATCATTATGAATAACGAATATTTATAGTAATACTTAAGTGTTACTTTCTTTTAACAAATATCTATTTAAGTTGTTTATATATATATATATATATATATATATATTACTAGAAACTTTGTAGGAAAATAATGGCTAAGAAGATAGGCATGGATGATTTTATGGATAAGTTTTAAGAGAGAATTGTTCATAAGCTTTAATTAATTTACTATATAACTAAAATATACCATGAAAATCAGGGACTTCTGTATTTTTATATTTTTACTATGAAAGGGGCTTCGCTATTTGTGAATGTTGTATGATTATTGACTAAGCAAACCTAGAAAATGAGGCTTGGTGAAAGAATATTATAACCTTGGTGTGTGTGTGAGTTTGTTAATTTCAAATGTACATTCATATATATATATATATATATATATATATATTTTCTTGTCAATTAATTCGAAGAAAGAAGCATCAAGTGTGCATGTATGTCGGAGTGTAATACATAAGGAAAAGGACTGATCGCGATGAAGCGTTACTGCTTGACACATATATGTGTGGTTAGTTCAGATTCAACTAAAGCTATGCCTTTACTTTTCTTTCCTTTCTACCATATTTTAATGACATTTTGTTGCTTCATATTATTATCTATAATGTACTAGATATTTGTTTTGCATACGTACTGGATATATATTTAGATATGGAAAATAACATTTTCATTTAAATATACAATATATAAATTATTGTATATATAAATTCATCAGCATGAATGCCTATATCAACATTTTAAACCAATGCAGGTTTTTTTTTTTGGTTAAACTAAACCAATGTAGTTAATTAAAGACTAAAATTAATGAACATCAAAACCAATAATTTTAGATGTACCTAATCGGCTAATCCATTTGTAGTTTCTTCTATTAGTCGACCATTTAGTCAAAATGGACAACTTTGATATAAATGATGAGCGGTGGAATTATTTAGAAATAGGCTCTTTTAACAACAACAAATTAAATCCAAAGAATTTTAATTTTCTTGGGCAGAGCTATAAAATTGAGGGACCATGGGCTATAAAATGGGAGGAACAAACTAAAAAATGCTCACCCATTCATGTAAAGTGAAATCAATGTAAATGAAACAAGTGAGAGAAGAGAAGAAAAGTCGTTTTCAAAGCAGAAGAAATTGGTGTCATTTCCTTTGCACAGAAAAAAACTACTAAAAAGATATGATGATGAAAAAAAAAACACCATGAATTTCAGTGCCAAAGTTTGAAATGGTTAAGAGTCAGGCATCAGTCTCTCTCTGTCACCAGAGACCATCTTCACTCACTTCCATGATTTCCTTCTTCTCCTTTTGATTCATCTTTATTTGTCATGTCACATCGTGACGACGCATTTTTAATATGTTCCTGTTATTATCATTTCCTTTATTTTTGTTACAGATATATTTATAGCATTGTCATTGGACCTATTTAATTTGTCTTTCTTTTCAAATAATTTCATTTATTCTGCTCATCCTTTTTTATTTTTGGTAACAAGGTGAAGATTTATACCATAATTTTGGGGTTTTGACAGAAATACAATGGAAACAAAGGATGCATCTAACCGAAAACTACAAGAACAACAACTATTACGAAAGCAAACCAAACATGAATCTAGCTAAAAGGTTATCTCGGAGGGGAAGACACTAGCGGAGAAGATAATGTGCTCACGAACCCTTATTGTAACTCTCAAAAACTGCTTTCTTTGCGGTTGCCACGAGTGTCAAGTGCCTTGGCCATTCTTCAATGGTACCTACAGTTTCGTTGAAGAAAACTGTAGAAGAAACCTACAAAAAGTGTAAACAAATAGACATTCTCTTAACGAAAGCACTAGTTGGACACTTCTTTAACGAAAGCATAGTCAGACACTTTATTGCCGGAAGCATCATCGGGATAAAAGGACTCCCGAGACCACAACACCTTCCACTAGCAGCCTCCACGACCTAGACCACCTAGACCACCTCAGCCACTAGAGCCTTAGATGGCAGCCGAGTAACAAAAGAGCCATGGAGGAGCAGAGGAGCCACACCGGCAAGCAAAACCCAACTACGGCCACATATACCTTCACAAACACCAAAGCGCAAGTGAAAGCTTCTAACGAAATACATTAATCACCCGAGCCCAATATTTCATTGAATGAATATCCAGTTTGTTACATACTTTATACCTCATATAATCAATCTCGGTTTGACCGGTTTACAAACTCTATTCAACAAATGTATTGTTTACGCTAAACCATACTCTAATAGCCTCCCTCAAGATGACAAGTATAAAAATTTCAATGCGATCTTGCTAATAAGAGATTAAAAATGAGTTGGAAACAATGGCTTAGTGAATACATCGGAAAGCTGCAAGTAGTTTTGACGTGAAAAGTCTTGATTAAGCCACTAACAGTCCAATCTCTAACAATGTGATAATCCATCTCCACATGCTTTGTGCGTTCATGGAAAACTGGATTATTGACAATATGTATAGCTGCCGTAGAATCACAAAAGAAAACAAATGGTTTGTCTTGAGAAACTTCAAACTCTTTAAATAAATCCACTAGCTAAGCAATCTCTTTCACAACAAATTGTATAGCTCAATACTTTGATTCAACAAAAGAGTGACACACAATGTTCTTTTTCTTAGATTTACAAGAAATAAGAGATTCTCCAAGAAACATATAGAAACCAAAAGTATATCGTCTTGTTTCGGTACATGATCACCAATCTGCATCCGTAAAACCAGTAAGAGTCATATCTGAAGTAGAAGAGTAAAACAAACCATTTCTAACAGTTCCTTTGATATAACACATCACTCGATGAGCTGCTTGCATATGAGATCCTTTTGGTGCAGGAGTAAACTAACATAACTTGTTTACTACAAATGTAATATCAGAACGAGTAACAGTCAAATACATAAGTTTGCCTACCAATCACCTGTAACAAGCAGGTTCATCAAGGACATGTTCATCACTATCTTGAATTAATTTGATGCTTGGTTCCATAAGAATGCTTGATGGCTTACAACCTAATAAACCAGTCTCTTCCAAAAGTTCCAAAGCATACTTTCGTTGGTATATGGAGATACTAGAGCCGGACTGAGCAATTTCTAAGCCAAGAAAGTAATGTAAAGTCCCCAAATCTTTGAACTTACAAGCTTTATGTAAATCTTCTTTCAATCGTGTCACCTCATCATCATTATAGCTAGCAATAACTATGTCATCAATATAAACAAGTACTACAAGATATTTGCCACTAATATTTTGCACAAACAAAGTATGATCATCATGAGATTTCTAAAAGCCTAGAGACATTAGTGTGGAACTAAATTTTAGAAACCACTATCTAGAAGCTTGTTTTAAAACATAGAGAGATTTGTGGAGCTTATAGACTGCATTAGGAGGTAAGGATTCTCCTTGCTTAGACATATAACCAAAGTCATGTATATTTCTTCGTAAAGGTCACCATTAAAGAAGACATTGGAAATATCCAATTGATGCAGACTCCAGTTCTTTGCACCTGCTACTGCCAATAATGTTTTAATAGTAGTCATCTTTGTCATAGGAAAATAAATGTCCACAAAGTTGATGCCCTCTTGTTGAGTGTATCCTTTAGCAACTAATCTTGTTTTGTAACGCTCCAAACTCCCATTAGCGTTAAGTTTGACTTTATAAACTCATTTACAACCTATAACATGTTTTTCTAGTGGTAAGGAACATACTTCCCCGGTTATAGTCCCTTATAGAGCTTGAAACTCGACATTCATAGCTTGTAACCAATCATAAGACTTCTTGGTTTGAGTAAAAGAATTAGGTTCTGCATATTTTGTAACCGCACAAACATAAGCTTTGTAAGTCAAAGACAAGTTATCATAATTCATGTAGTTTGACAGAGGATACTGAACCCAGATGTAGTCAAGTTGCAATAATAATCATCCAAGTATACAAGTGCTTTAGAATGACGTTTACTAGTAGGATTTAAGCTTGGAGTTGATATCACAAAGGGAAGAATCATGAGAACTATTCACTACTGTAGGGGAATCACTCATAACTAGAGGAATATTATCATTATAATCATCGACTGTAATATCATTAAGGCTACCAAAGCAATATGGTAAAGAGATCTCAGAAGTACCTGTAGCAAATGGGAAGATAGTCTCATGGAAAACTATATTTCTTGAGATATGTATATTGTTTGTTGCCAAATCAAAAAACTTGTATCTTTTATAACCTATGGGGTAGACAAGAAATACACAAACCTTTGCTCTAGGCTGAAATTTATTCCGGTTTTTAGAGGAGGTGAAACTATAGCTCAAACTGCCAAACACACAAAGACCATTATAATTAGGCTTTTTGGAACGAAGAAGCTCAAAAAGAGACTTATCTTTGAGGAGTGTTGTAGGTAATCGATTGATTAAAATACAGATGTGAAAACACAATCTCCCCAAAATACCATAGGAGTTTTAGCCTGAAACATATGTGATTTTGCCACATTCAAGATGTGTTGGTGCTTACGTTCAACCACCGAGTTATGCTCTGGAGTTTTCGGACAAGAATGATATAATACAATGCCTTTTGCCTGGAATAAGTCAGCAAACTTCAACTCAGGTGCATTATCCGATCGAACACCTTTGACTTTAGCTTTAAATTGTGTTTCAATCATCTTCAAGAAGTTAGGAAAAACCTGTAAAAATTCAGACCCATTCCGCAAAAGATATAACAAAGTTACTCGGATATGATCATCAACAATGGTTAGAAAATACCGATAACTGTTTGTAGTATGACTGAAAAAGGGCCATATATCTATATGTAAAAGATCAAAAGCAGATTCACAAATATTATTCTTGGAGTGAAAGAAATTTTTCTTTTGTCTTGCAAGAGGACAAATGTCACAATGAAAAAATCATTTATTTATGTGGTTTAAACCAAGACCATTTGTTACAATATGAGTCTTATGTATAGAGAGATGACCTAGTTTATGTAGCCATAAACTAGAGTCAACAACAACATTTGTGAAATGTAAAGTCAGTTGAGGAGATGATTGGACAAGCTTGAGTACCCAAGACATATAAGAAGTTTCATCAAATGTCACTCTATAACCTAAATATCTTGTCAAATGACTGACACTAAGGAGATTTAATCAAAAATCTGGTATGTAGAGAAGATTATTTAAGATAAGAGACTCACTCAGTTTTATCTGACTTATGCATGTAATCATTACTCCAAAACCAGTAGGCAACATCACTGAATTCTTCAAAGAATCATTCAAACTAAGAAACAAGTTTCTATCATGGCAAACATTATGTGTTGTTCCACTATCAATTATCCAACTCTCAGATGATAACACAAGATTTCTACAAAACACAAGGTTGAAGAAGAGAAAGCCATACCCGGTAACGCAGTGATAGTGGCTCTAGAAGATGAATGATTAGACGAGTTTTCATCCATATGAAGCTGAGAGTTAAAATAACCAATACTTTCATTGATCTGATCTTTAGTGAGAGTTTTTGCCATTCATGCAAATATTTCATTAGGAGTAGAATCAGTCAATGCAAATTGAGCAACCATGGGTTTTGAAACATTTAGCTGCTTCTTAAGATGAGAAGATTTCTCTGCCTATGTCTTGTTCTTGTGCTTAAAACCAACTGGATAACCGTGTATCTTGTAGCATTTTTCTAACCACAATGTGAACAAAGCAATCGTTGTGGTTTGTTGTAAATCGCATTGATTGAAGCATGCATATTCTATGATGCAGAAACATTGAAAGCAACTACATTTTGAACATGTGTAATGCTTCTTTGACTGTAATCTTGATCTAAAAAATTATATATCTCAGCCAATTTTGGAAGATGCTTCTTCATTATGATTTAACTTCTTATGAAAACATACGACTCATTTAAAGCTTCCAAGAACTTGATCACTTTAGCCTTTTCCACTTTCTTGTCCATGGCTTTACAACAAAGTTTTACACAGTATGCTCCATCCAATTCATTCCAAAAGGTCTTCAAGGTCGTATAGTATGTAGTAAGGTCCATGGATCCTTGTTGAGATAGTTGATACGATCTTGGAAGATTCGTGATGTGGAAACAAGTTAATAGATCTTTACATATCTTGGATGCATTATCAAAACGCAAAATATTCTTGTAAATCTGTTTAGAAATTAAATGTAGAATCCACGATTTCACCATACTGTTACATCGAGACCAAATTCTGAAAATAATATATGATTCATTCGGTCATGATATATAACCATCAATAAAAGCTATCTTGTTCTTCACGTCTAATGAAATTTTCATAGCAATACACCAATCATCATATTTCGTTCCATCTAAGATTTCAAAGATAATAGAATTACCTGAATTATCGCTATTTATAAGGTAGTACAGAGAATGAATGCTATTGGGAGACTCAATTGATGAAGCAAAATCTTCTTGAGCTTGAGAGACCTTCGGTGAACCTTCGGCGAACCTTCTACGGAGGAGTCATCACGATTAATCAATCTTCGAGCTGACAAAGCTACTCGGACCGTGTGATGCTTTATTTTGCGAGTGTACACCATCAGAAAATTTTGTTTGCGATAGAAGAATCGGAATGTCAAGAATCTTTGACAGAATCAAATAAAAAAATCGGCAAAATAGAGCTCAATCGATTCGATTCGATTCGATTCATCGACGATCAAAAATAAAAACATGCAAAAAATGAAAGAAAAATTAGTTGAATTTTTGAAATCCAACACTTTAATACAATATAAGAAGGATTCAAGTAGAGAGGAAAATCGAATTTTTCTTGTTATTTCACTGAATGAATTAATCCAGTTTATTATAGACTTTATATCTCCTTTAATGAATCCCGGTTTGACCGGTTTACAGTCTCTATTCAACAAATATATGGTTTATACTAAACCAGATTCTAATAAAGAGAGAACAAAAGGAGTGAGGCCGAGCCAGTGCTGCCGGATCTGTGATTAGGTCAGTTTTTCGGGAAAGGGAAGTTGAGAGAGTTTTCTACGGCGCGTCACCTTCACGCGCCCGACCGCCTGTTCTTCATCCTTTTATATCTTTTCAAGCTTTTTGATATAGTTGATAAGATATGATCGAATTAGTGACATCAAAAGATAGTGATAAGAAATTACAATAAAACAAAAAACAAATTCCATTTTTGATTGATAAGAGACTATGGTGTAATTAACAAAAAGAAAAAGAGAGAGACGGTGGTGGTATTTATTCACCGATCAAATAAACCATCTTCTTTTAATAAACATATAATCTATGTTATCCATTTTCAAACTAAAGTGTGGTCTATCAACTTACTTTTTGGTGTCAAATTGTAGTTGAATATTGTATATTTTGGTGGTGGCATCAATCTCATGGATTGGTTCGTTTAGATGTCACATGATGCAACATAATAAAAGTTAAAAAGCAGTTATCATCATTTTCTCATGCATATCTGCGTTGCAAATATTCCTATACATGTGTTTAATTACCGAGAAGAACGTACGTACGTGAAGTCGTCTGGTCATTGAGACGATAATGCTAAATGATGCAAAAAAGAGAGACAATAATGCTAAATTTTCTTAAAGATACCGACATATATAAAAGTAAAACTTTATTCTACCTCAAACTTTTAAAAAGCCAAAATGTATTTCCTCTTTTTCGGTTTTTTGTCTCTATCTTCTCGATAACGCTTTCGGCTGAGATCTTTAGATTCGAAATGTGAATTGATTGTTAAATGAAATAGATTAAATTTTGTTTGCATACACATTAAAATCTGAGGTAGGGAGTCTCTGAAGAACATGGAGATGAGCTTTATACTAATCCAAATGGGAAGTGAGACTCTGATTTCTTAAACATTATGTAACCCTTTTTCTTCTATAGACCATTTGTTAATCTGTTTTCCTTTTTGACTTTTTTGGTGGATGCCACTTTTTGGCTAATTCCAAACCCAAATCTCTACTTTTTTTTTGTCAATTTGTTCACAATTACAGTCACCGCTCCTCCATTTATTGATTCTGTAATTTGCCCAAAAAATGGGGACAAGACAAAACTCGATAGCGACGAGTTAAAAAGAAACATGATTGATGGAAGGAGTAATAAGAGTAAGCCTCCATTGTCAAATTGAGCGGGCTGTTCATAATCTGTCTTTGTTTAATATATAATGAACGGTTTATAAACAAATTTATTTACAGAACGGGTTAAGATGATTTACGCTCAACTTCGTTTACAGATAAAATGGATCGGATACTGGATAATAGATAATCCATGATCCCTTAAAATCTACGTCAAAATCAAATTTTTCCAAACTAAAAATTGTAATGTCTACCAATTTCAGACAGTTCTGACGATTTCTGACGATTGAAACTCATGGTTGACCCATAAACAACCTATTTAGAACGGACGTTAATGAGTTTAGTTGTTAATGTACATTGTTAATGAATACGGTCAATATTTTGTGTACAATCAAAATGGATAACATTGGACTAGTCAAAAGCGTTGATAACCCATTTTAACATTAACCCCCACCATTTTGTTTGACATTTCCAACCAAAATAAAAACTCAAATATAATCAAACCAAACCAAATTTTTTCAATCTAAATCCGATCCAAAATTTTATAATCCGAACTGTGAAAAATTACTATCTCGAACTCGAATTTATGCATATTGCCAAACAGAATTAACCGAAAGTTCAATAAAATTTAATATTTTATTTGGTTAAATATACTTTGAAATCTTAAATATTAATTATAATTATAATATTATGTCCAAAACCATATTATACCCAAACTGAACGGAATAAAATTCGAAAAATCCAAATGCGGACCGCGCCAAAATCATACACTAATACGAAGTAAGACTATTATATTAGAAAAAAAAAAAGATACAATCAAATGATTATTGCGAATGTTGGTGGTCTTAGGAGCGTTCACAATGATACAAGGCAAATCTGTGGATACTCAAAAGTCGAAACCGGCAAACAAAAACAGACAGATTTCATTCAATTTAAAGGACAAATGGAAATTATAAACAGAAGGAGCCACCGTTCATGATTCGTGAACAGACTTCATTGGTCATTCATCATTCATCATTCATCATTCATCATTCATCATTCATCATGCTTATCCACAATGGATATAATATGTAATTTTCTACCTCAGAAAGTTACATCAGAATACAGAAAAAAAACAAGCGATTGCAAACCCCACTTCTCTTAAACCATCAAGCGCGCATGAAAACAAATTTGAGCCACGTTCCCAAATTCTCCAATGGTGAAAGCAGAAAGGATCAAAATCCTTTTCTTGTTTTGTTTTTAAAATTGTGGAAACTACATTTTATACCTAACCATACCATAAAAACTTACCTGAAACCCGGAATCACACAAAGGGTTTTGTTTTTGAGTTTGTGTCACTCACTCTCTCATCTAGGAGGACCTTGGTTCTCGTTAACTTCTCTATTTCTACGTCTCCTACCTGATCGTCCTAGTAGAATCCGTCCTTGTCGCCTCATTCGACTTGCCAAAGAGTTACTATGCCTATCATCTTCCTCCTCTACAAAGGAATTCATCTCAACTGTTCCACGGTTGATTGCCACGTCGTTCGAATCTGAATCAGAGCGTCTTGCTTCATTCTCTGATGCACCAAAAGCATGCAACAGAAGGAAAACATTCACAAGATTCCTACCAAGTCCAGCACCAATCCCAAAATGATCATCACTCCCGTCTGAATCTGAGCCATGGAGGTTCGTTTTTATAATGTAATCCCCATACACCATTGAACCAGACATTGTTGACTTAATCGTCCTCATAACATCATCCCTGTCATGCTCTATCTCAAGCCTTCTCCAGTTCTGCTCCACATCAGGATCCACTTCGCGCGGCTTCGCACTATGGTGATCCATTTTCATGTGTTTCCTAAGCTCTTTGAATGTTCCAGCAAAAACACAGTTCTCCTGCATACAGATCCTCTTCTTAAGATTCAGATACTCCCGAGCAGGCTGCACGATTGTCCAACCTTTCACCTGGCCTCTACAAAGTGGGCATGTGAGATTTCCAACCTCAGACTTACTGTTGGGTTGATGGCTCGATGACTTTAGTTTAGCTGACGCTTTCTTGTACTGATCCAAGCAATTGGAATATCGGAAACTAGTTCCACACATGTAAGGACGACATCCCTTGTCATGAGAAGAGCAGAGGAGAAGAACAGCGTTGTGCGGACACTCCATGCAAACGGAACATATAACATTCACCCAGTCCCTTTTCTCTAGAAACTTTGGACAATCTTCTGCAAACATGTTCCTTGCCACAAGTCGTTTAGAATATGGAAATTTATATGGTCTTGCTCTGATGCGTCTTGTCTTTCTAGCTTTGGCCATAATCTCAAAATCACACCTGTACAAGTCGATTAGCAAAAAAGACAAATTATATAAAAACTTGCAACAATATAAGTAGATATCTCTTCATGAATCTGCGGATCACTTGCTGTTGAGCATTCAACATACAAAATGCATAGTAGCAGTATCAAAATATGTATGCTTCTCAAATATAGCCATCTACATATGCACATATAACAGATATTTCGCAATCTCGTATCAATAGCAAAGATAACCATAAATTTTACAGAAACACAATGGAAAAACAAGCATTAATGTTAACAGCAGTAACAATACAAACCCATTTATCGGAATTAAAAGTTCATACATGAATTGAATACATATCCACTCGAAACAAAAAGGGAAGGCTAGACGAAACTTGTTGAATCTATATATATATATATCATTGAAATTGCATGATGAACAACTCATTTATGGTAATACATATGTAATCTAATGAAACAGAGATCAAAGCAAGGAAATTTCATTAAGGAACTAATACCAAAACGAAAACAAGAGATCAAACAAAGGAAGCAATATACTTCACTATTTTGGAAGCCTAGAGAAGGTGATTCAAACTCTCAAGATAACACAATGACTAGACTCTATAAGCAACCAAATCCAAAAGTCAAGTACACAAACAGATGGAAAATAAATGTATAGATCAAGAATAACTGGAGAGACCAAGTCATATCTAATCAAATACAAGTTAATAAAAACAAAAGATGTTGCCAACGTGTTACAGGACAACCAAAAGGAACGTGCTTCACCGAACACTCACGCGACATGACAGTGAATCAATTATTAAACCTGAGAATCTAATCTACATGGAACAAAGACCTTTGACACATCTCATATCCATATAAATTTATATAAAATGTAAGCAAAAATTAAAAAGAAAGAAAGAAATGTTCTCTATAACTAGAGGAGTCAAAATAGACTGTCCACATCCATACAGTGTCCATTAACACCCGTGTCTATTCACGACCAAATTTATTAACGTCCGCTCTAAATGGGTTGTCCATAAATCGACCTAAGATTCAGTTATGTTTTGGTTTTTCCTAAGATGAAACCGTCGAAAATTGGCTAAAACCGCCGAACACCCCCAAAAATCGATGGAAATCGCGATTTTCAATTTGGCATAATTCGATTTTGAACTAGATTTTTAGAGACTATGATCCGTCCATTATTCACAAGTGTCCAACCGTTTAATCCATGAATGAAATTTGGTATATATCATCTTAATCCGTTCCGTAATGGATTTGTCCATACATCCCCATTATGTATTGGCTATAGAGAGACCATGGATAGCCCACTCATTTCAACACCTCTATCTACAATCACATTGATCTTATTCCCCATAAATCTAAAATTTAAGAATGCCCAAATGGATCCTGACAAGTTGGATTATAAAATTCAACAAATTTTCAACGACCCATGAACCAAAATCCGAAATCTTCCAGACCTAAATGAAATCGACGTCAATAGTTCCGACATTTCAAATTACCAGCTACCCTCTTGAGTTCGAATCCAAAATTCCTAAGTTTATATCAAAATCTCGATAATCTAACAGGAACCCACTAAAATTCGTCAAAAAATATACTAACCCAGATCGCTAATTACACGAAGAGAGTAGAAACGAAGAAAAAGAATACGAAGACGCAACGGAGACTTGTTTAACCTTTAGGGATTGAAGATTAGGTATCGAGAAGAGCGTAAGAAGAAGAGAGGCCTGAATCGAGCGAGAGATGGTAACGAAGGTAGAGGAGAGGGAGGAGGAAGGCGAGTGGTGATTCGCGTGGAAGCGTCACCACGGCTCCACCAAGCTCTCGAATCGGAGTTTCTCTTTTCTCACGTCACGTATCATGGACCTAAAGCCTCCACGCGTCCGTTGAGTGCGTAAGACTGACGCGCGTGTCATAGTTTAGAAGGCCTATGATTGTTCACGATTGGGCCTGGCCACGGAAAGAAATATGTAATCCCGTAGTTTCTAGGATCCAGATTATTAAAAAAGTAAGTTATCAAGATTCGAGAGTCGTGACAGTAAGCGTATAAAGTCACGAGTTTTGTTTGTGAAATTTTCTGATAATTTTGAAATCGGTGCACTACGAAAATTGCATTTCTAACTTTGAAAATGTCAAATGCTAATATTTTAATCCTCAGAAAGTACTATATTATTATTTAAAATTAAAATTTTTTTATTAACATTTTAAATTTTGAAACTAGTTTTTACGTTTTTTCTACCGTAAAATTTATCACAAAATAATTACAAAAAATTGATGGAATTTTCGACAAAAAATTATGATTGTAATCCGATGGATTTCTGACAAAATAGTTCTATTATATTTTTAAAATTTAAACAGTTATATCAACATATATATTTTTCAACGGATTTGCGACAATTACTCGAAAATCGGTCGGAACTATTTTATCAAAAATCCATCAGATTAAGATTTCGTCGAAAATTCCGTCAGTTTTCTGCTAACTTTTTTGTAGTGAATTTTACGTTGAAATTTTTAAAATTTAAATGGCTATAAAACAGTTATATCAATGTATACATTTTCAATGAATTTATGACAAAATTATTTTATCACGTCAAAATAAATTTTTGATGGATTAAGATTTCATTGAAAATTCTGTTTGATTTTTGGTAACTTTTTGTAGTAAATTTTATGTTAGAGAAAATGTGAGAGGTAGTGTCAAGATTTAAAATGTTAGTAAATTTTTTTTTAAAGTTAAACTATTAGTGTAATACCTTCAAAGTTTAAAGTGATAGTATATGATGCTTTCAAAGTCAAAAATGTGATTTTCATTAAAAAAATTCATCGTTTATTATCCTTTTTAGATGAATTTTTGGATTACTGGAAAGTTAAGCTTTTACATTATGGGAGAATAACATTTCCAAAAGAAATATATATACACACGTCTAAATAGTTATCTAAGGAATAAAAAACAGCGAATACCACACTTTTATTCGTTCATATATTTGCTGTTGGCATTTCCGCTTTCTACCACGTTCTAAAGATGAAAAAAATGGAGCTCGATTTAACTTTCTCAGAAGAAATTAGGAAGGAAACAACCACTCTAGTTCCAATATATAGTATTGTATTTGTATCTATATAGAAACTACAACACGAAACATTTTAAAATATCAAAATTGTTGAACACTAATAGAATATGCAGTAAGAAGAAAGGGGAAACAAGTATGATTAAAGGTTGACTTAGGGACACAGACAAATGTAAGATGAGAGAATAAATCAAAAGATGCATACAAAGGGACAAGGGAAATGCATTTGACCTTTTTCTTTGTTTGAAATTAAACAATTCGAACGGGAGATATGGCGGCAGCGCCGTGGCCGTTTGCACTTAGTCCCACGCTTCCTCTCTGCCAAAATTTTATTTTCTTTACTATACTATATAATTTTTTTCTATCTATATTATTATTATTGTTATGCGTCGTACAAATTCCGTGCGAAATTTAATTTCATGTAAACTTTTATTTCTGTTAAATATGTGAAAAATTTATTGCGACTTCTGTGCAAATTTTGGGTCATATGTTATTATAGACTTCCGACAAAATTTTCACATTTTTTTTTCCGATATTCCTATCAAAGTCTCATCTCCTTCGATAGAATTGGTGAATAGTTAACGATTTAAAAACATGCCACTCTTTGCCTTGTGGATGATGATTGTTATAATCTCCACTGATGGGATCAGATTTTTACCAAAATCAACTACTTTCGAATTTGGAAGCGGTTAAAAATTTGAGATTATAAATTAATGAGTACGATGTTTATCATGTATAATAGTTTAGTAGAATAGTCTGGATGAAAAATGAGTCGTATTTTCCACTATGAATTTTTTTTGTTTGTTATTTTATGTCTCTCTTCGTAGATTTTGATTCCGACGAAATTATCATTTGTGGTGATTCTGCCGGTTTTTTCTATTGGTTTGTTAAAGTCTAGACGAAAGACAAATTCATACAGAAACCACCATTGGTTGTGGAGTTTGGAGTCCTCATGCATTGATGTTTTGAGATTTGCAAAATTAATATGGTGTTTCATAGTTGGGTGACAGTCAAGAATCGCAATGGTTGATTTCGAATACGGAGAAGGAAAATAACATATTTTTTTTTATTTGTTAGCGAGTAAGAGACTTATGAAGAAGAAGCATCCTCAAATTCGCTTCTTATGTTGTATCTTTCTTTATCCTCTTTGTTTATAGTATATGTATATGAATGAAATCTTTGTAGTTTTGTAAACTTTTGATCGAAGAGATAATAATACATAGACATTATAAAAACCAATAGACAGTTATTCATAAATTGGGTTCATAATAAACTCATAAGTATGATTCGGAAGTAAGGGATTGGTTTTCTGACAAAACAAAATTAGTCAGAATTTGAAAATCAGAACATATTTTGGTTGGAAAAACGATGTTGGAAGTTGGTCGGAATATTTCCAACTAGATTCCGGCAAATTTTTGACCAAATATATTTTAAAATTTTATCGATTAAATTGTTTTCTTTAAAAAAACTAAATTAGTAGAAAATTTTCAACTAATTTCTGACCAAATTTAAAAATTAGTCGAAAGTAGTCAGAAATTTAATATATTTTATTAAAAATTATTAAATTTCAAAACAGAAATTAAAAATGTCTTAAATTTTTCGTTTGTAATTACTTTGCAATATTTTAATTAGTTAAATAAATAAAAATATAAAAATTTTTAAAAGCAAGTATGAAAATATTCAAAAAAATAGACATAATACCTTTATTGGTTGGATAATTGAAAGGTTTGGAGAGATTTTATAAATGTTATAAGATTTGGAATCTTTATAAAGTTTAGAGATATTTTCAAAGAGAAAATAGAGATTTTTTAAAAATAGAAGTGATTTGGAAAAAAAATTGTATGAGTTATATAGAGAAATGGTGGTCAGAAATTGGTAAGAAACATTTTTACACGGGATTCAATAATTTTAAATAATTTTGACCAATTTCTCACCAATTTCTGATCAACCCTAGATCGGAAATTGGTGAGAAATTGTTTAACCATTTCCGACTATTTTTCAACCAATTCATGGGGTTGGTCGGAACTGTTTTTGTTCTTCTTATATATGACCGAAGAATCAACAACACATACATCTATGTTAGGTTTCTGACCAAGACCAACTCTTGGAGTGGGTTAGAAATTAATATTATAGTTCTAACGAATTTTTGACCATATTATTCTGACCAACTTTCTAACTAATTTCCAACTTAAATATTTTCTTAAATTTTTTAAATTATTTTTCAACTTTAACGAATTTTCGATTGAATTTATCTTTCGAAAATTTCTAACTATTTTCCGACATTTTAAAAATTCATCAGAAAATAGTTGGAATATTTCCGATCACCGAAATTAGTCAGAAATAGTGGTCAGAAATGCAAATATTTTTTTGTAGTGACACAAAATTAAGAACAAAGCCTTGAACATTTTTGTAAGAAAACAAAAGGTTATAAAATGAACGTGAGATAATATAAAAGTAATAAAAACTGAAAGTCTTCTAGTTGACTATTTTAAGATCCGATCCAAGGATAACTATCTTGTTCTGGACATTTTCGTACGAATTTATTAATTGTTAATTTGAATTCACGTTAGAGATCACATAAAAATAGACTAGGTTCTTTCTTAAACGCCCTAACTAAATAAAATGACATTGTTTAAAATGTTTGGGAGAAGGAAATTGCACCCTTATGATATTAATGGGTCTGAGTTTGATTTTCATTAGGAAAAAAACATTTTATTTGGGCCATTTAGAAATGTTTAATTTATACTTTCATAGTATGGTTGCGAATTTTTTTTTTGCCAGTCTGTTCATACTCAGTCTAAACAAATAAATTATATTATATATGTTATGGTTTCCGACTGAGAAAATATATGGGTGTAAACCCAAAATTTCTTTATCTATAGAAAATAAGACATGTTCATAATCATCCCTAAGAATTAGCTAGCACTAACTCTTAAATTTAGTTTTGAAAAGTCAACTATCGAATACTCGATGCTAATCTAACAAAATGTTCAGAAGAAAAGCATGGTTTTATTATTTTTTGTATACCATATAACCCAAAGTTTATTGATAAAATAGATCACATAATCCGACGTTCGTCCCATTAAATTATGCGACACGTAAAAAGCTGAAAAGAATCCAACAAGCCACGAAATTTCGAGATATGATGGCCAAGACTTTTTGTAGCCATTTCGATGATTTTTGGTACTTGGTAGCCTGTGATATAAATACTAAATTAAACGTCGAAGTTTTCAGAAAACATCATCTCGATCGATGTCTATTTTTTATTCGCGTGAGACTTGTCTTTGCACCAACATATTACTTCATGAAATATGAGCGATAAAAGCTTTGTATGATTTGGAATGAAGGTTGCTTAACTCTCGAGAACAATCTTCAATAGCACCGTTCAAGTCGGTTCATCTATATTTTGTCGTCAATTTATTAATATATTTTTCTTTTAGAATATCATAAAATTCTGAGACAAATCACCTAATGTCCTAGATCTGATACTACATGTAATATTAGTTTCGTATTAAACATCACTTAATTATGTTATTTTTAAATTTTGTCTAATATATTTTCCAGTTAAATTAACAATATTTAGATATTAATTTTATTCTAAACGTTATTCGAATATGTGACTTTTAATTTTAGTTTTATATTTTTTATTCGAATTAACAACACTAGATAATTTTATCTAATAAAATGATATTAAATTCACTTGGATTGCAAATTCGCTCACATTACACACTGAGTTATGATAGGATAAATATTATATAGAGGGTTCAAACCATATTAACAATTTATTATTATATTTTATTTCTTTTACAACTAGTGCCTGCCATGGAAACTACGACATTTTGACCACCTCTGAACAAACTTTATTTTGACTTTTATGCTAAAACTAAAATTAGAAAGTTACATATCAAAAGCTCGTAATTAATTTCCCTACTTCTCTTGCGCGTATATGTAGCATGAGGGCTGCGCTCGCATACGTAACTAGACTTTTTGTTATTTATATACTGTATATGATGTTTTCAATAACATGGTCTTTTATAACTTTACTAGTTAATTACGATAGGAAATAAACTCTCTTCTTCCATTTTTCTTTTCTTTTTTAACGAAAGGGAGTTTAGGCCTTGGGCTTTAATCTTCCCACGCCCTGATACCAACCTTTGCTAATACACGATAACATGGCGTAACATATTTCTTCCACCAAAAATCAAACTAGAAGCACATGAGACATGGATTAGTTTCTTCTTAAAGAAAAACTGATTATTTAAAGAAAGTCAAAGATAGCTTTAGATGCGTACTAGTGTGAATAATACAAATAGTAAATTAAACGATATTCTGATGAGAAAATGGGATTTGACTTTGGATCTTCAAAATCCAAAGCTAACAAACAAATACAGAGATTAGATTCCATCTCCATTAATGGGCATCGATCTTTCTCTCAAGCTCGAGGCCGAGGAGAAAGAGAAAGATGAAGAAGGATCAAAACATACCTTTGAGAATAAGGAGGAAGAAGATGATGATGCTAGTGGTGATGAAGATGAACAGATGAAAGAAAACGAAGACAAAGATTCTTGTTTAGGTTCAAGAACCCGAGAAGAAGAAAACGAACGTGAAGAGGTACCTACGTACTTTTATATATATACATCACAACATTTTTTGTGCAAATATGTTAAAATTTATGGATCGAGATCAGTTCTTGCAGCTGCAAATAGAGATGGAAAATGTTAAAGAAGAGAATACGAGGTTGAGGAAGCTTGTAGAGAAGACCCTTCAAGATTATCGTCATCTGGAGATGAAATTCCCGATTATCGATCAAACCAAGAAGATGGTGAGAGAATCTTGTGTCTTCATACATGTTACATATATAGTGATGATAAAATGAAACTTGATTGATATATTTCTTTAATCTAGGATCTTGAAACGTTCCTTAGAGCACAAGGCAGCTCGTGTGTAGATATAACAAGTAAGGCTCGGAAAAGAGGAGCTGAAGGATCTCCATCCGTTGAAAGGGAATTAGGGCTTTCGCTTTCTCTACAGAAAAAGCAGAAACAAGATGAGAGCAAAAAAGCTGTTCAGTCTCATCAGCAAAGATACAATAGTAATACGAACGTGCCACGTGTTATATCGTCTTCTCAGGGGAATAGAAAGGCCAGGGTGTCTGTGAGAGCGAGATGTGAGACCGCAACGGTGAGTTTCCTTTATATATCTGATCTTGGACTCAATTTGGAGATAGGTGACATAAAATTTAAATTAGAATGAGATGTATATGTACGTGTGTGTAGATGAATGATGGATGCCAATGGAGAAAGTATGGTCAGAAAACCGCAAAAGGGAATCCATGTCCGCGAGCTTATTACCGATGCACCGTGGCTCCAGGATGTCCCGTTAGGAAACAGGTAAGCTATGTGAGAAGTGCAAATGCTCATATACCATCATATTCCGGTGTACTTTACAATTTATTTATTCAAAGATAAGTTCTATAATTTTATGTTGGGGACCATTCTAGATTAAGTTACATTGTTATGTTTCATGGATTCCTCATTCCTCCATCGGAAATCAATTAGTAATAAGTAAATTCGCTCGTGTATATTGATTTAGGTTTCAATAGAGTCAACTAGGTAACTAGCAAGTAGCAATTAGGGTAAGACAAATTAAGTAAATACAGTATATAAGATGAACTCAATATTTCATGATTTCAACCGTATCTAGGGAACATGATTATTCTCTGTAACATGTTATATTTTATGTAAACGTCTAATTTGTGATATGATGATTTTACAAAACTAAATCTGAAATCCTACTTTTCATTTAATAAAGAGTTGGATCTTTGCATAAAACATAACATGTTATGAGAAAATCACTCGACCCCTTAAAAATGTAAAATTCCTCCGAACTCATTCAATGTAAAAAAAATACTAATTAACGATCATTTTTTGTTTGCATTGATAGTTTCCTAATTTTCATGCATCTATAGGTGTATAATAATTATGAGTTGTTGCATTGTGAAGGTGCAAAGGTGTTTAGAAGACATGTCGATACTGATAACAACATACGAAGGAACACATAACCATCCACTTCCGGTCGGAGCAACAGCCATGGCTGCCACTACCTCCACTTCTCCATTCTTGTTACTCGATTCCAGTGACAACCTCTCTCATCCATCCTGTTTTCAAACTCCTCCAATCATTGACTCATCTTTGATTACTTACCCACAAAATAGCAGCAACAATCGATCCATAAGAAGCTTCAACTTTGATGGTCCATCTAAAGGAGATAATGTTTCATCTTCCCAAAACCGATTAAATTGGATGATGTAGAGTTCCCTGTCTCTCTTGTCAACTCTGCTTTTCCTTTGGTTCCCATTATTTTTGTATTAATTGAAGTCACCATGGATACTTTTTTTCCTTTCTAGTTCTTATTTTTAAACATTTGTGTTAGCATATACAAAATTTAAGGTTTCAGATTGTTTTATCACCTTCCATGTACACGTTTTTAACCAAAATACTTCGCATAATCATGTTCAATGGCTGATGACAAAAAAAAAAAAAAAAAAATCATGTTCAATGGCATAAAATGACATGATCAAATTGCGTGATAGCTCCTTGAACACTTTTATAAAAGTTTAATAATAAATAACATGTTATTTGAGCTAATAACATGCTTTTTTTTTTCAAAACCATGTGTTTCACCCAATCCAGTTAAATGTAAAAAAAAATTTCATCGTTGAAAAAACAAAAGTCAAGTCGGAGACTTAAATCTTAATATGTTAAAAACTAAAAAGAAATGGGTACCAAAATTAAAAAAAGAAATGGGTACCAAAAATAACACACCAAAAGATCAAAAATTACATAAGCAAACCTCAACAATCTCTTCTCTAACTTCAATAGAATCTTTTTATACACGTGGCTTAGAATTCTCCAAGACATTAATTAAACTAAGTTGCAATCTATAGACCTTGTTAAGAAAGAGTGTTTTAAGTTTGAAGCCAGAACCAAGACCTCCCCATTGCCCTGTTTCAACATCCAGGGACTGCAATAAAGATCGTTGGTGTTGCGAAAGAAGCACATTTCTACAAACTTGGCAACTTGTGATGAACTCTTTTTTCTCATCCAGCTTCTTTATGATAATTTACAGGTAATTAAAGGAAACCAGATGATTTCCTAAGTCACCCCAAAGGCTCCTGCTTCATATTGAAGCCGCCATTTTGCATCGTGTTGAATGGCATCGCCTGATACAAATCAAGGAAACCAAAGTCATTGCTATGGTCAAAGAGATCCAAGTGAAATTAACAACATGAGTATACGATCCTAACCAAAAGATGAATAAAACTTCTCTAACTATGAGCAGCCTATTAAGTTACGAGAGTTGAATTAATTACTCACCGAGAGATCATCATTGATTGTAACCGGCAATGGTGGCATCTGGCTCATCAAGCCGGGCATATTAATCATGCTGCCAAATTAAGATATCAGTTGAATAAGCTCCAACCAACTTACACGAAATGTGAAAACTTTAAAAGGGTCAACTTACTCATTTTGGATGGTGATAAGGTTGTTCCTTGCTTGATAAAAGAGATCTATGTTATCCTCTACCTGTTTGCAATTATCAGGACGGAGCGGTTTTAGCAAGAACTCGTTTGCATTCATTTAAACAAGGTAATTTAGAACTTACATTATATGAGGAGAGATTAGCTCTAATTTGACTAAAAGCTCGTACGTTCTGTTCTAAGAGATTTATTGCATGGCCATTTAAATCTGAGACAGAAACCGAAAGAATCAGTTAAAAAAAGGTAAGACTAAAGATTAATGCGTCTTGAACTAAACTACATATGAAAGAGAGCTTAAAGGGATCATCTTTACAAGGCGACAGGATAAGAAAGAGGACTTCAATAAAACTTCAATATACTCCTTTAATAGATGCATTCTAGAGAAGGACAATGAAGTTAAGAAAATTCACCAATTTCACTATCTATGAGTAAAAGTCTCGGTGGATTACAGCAACCCCCTATGATCTTATTTGTCTAACAAAAGAAGACCAGATATATACGAAAACGATATTTGAACGTGTTACCTCCATTCAAAAACAAAATATGATAAGAATGTGTGCATATATCAATGAAAATAAAGATCTGGAGTTGATAAATTTGGATGAAGATCTCTTAGATAAAGATAAATGTGTTACCTTCACATGTAATACGTTTACTGGAGCTTGCAGAGGGCATTGAGAAAGTGTACGAAGCAGAGGGTATGTTTGACTTAGAAGACAAGTCCACCTGCTTGTCCTGAAGAAATATAAATCTTTTAGAAAGGGCACCTTAGGACCAAAACTTCAAGGTATCAAGATATAAAAGATTTTCCATCGCATTCCTAGTAGCATTTTTCAATCTCAATTGATCTCAAATCGCAAAACAAACAGAAAAGTCGCTTTTAAGTGTTATTCAAAAGTTTCACTCATCAAATTGAACAAATGGCAAGAATCTACAACATACCTTGCTAGAACTTATTCTTTTGCCACAATTCAATTCTTCTGATTTTCTTCTCTTTCTCTGTACAAAACAAAGTCAGTATATTAACGGACAAAAGATAAAAGGTAAAGATAAGAAACGATTCTGCCGATAAGAGAAGCTTTTGCTCAAAACTCCAAACACAAAGATTGTACTGCTCCCTATTCTCACCCCAAGACCTCAATCGAAAAAACATCAGGCGACGATAAGACTAAATATCCACCGCAAACAAAATTTAAATCAAAACCATTTCATTTTGTGTAGTTTAGAGGAATCTTTATATGCTCTGTATGCGGAACACATAGAGACTGTGTCCTGTGTGTCACTATTTTTTTATACACATATAGTATATGTCATAAGCATAGAACTATATGACTTCAAAATCGTTACAAAGCACCAAACAAAAACTTAAATTTAGCAGATAGGTGAACAGAGATACTTACAGTCATCCATCTACACCGCAAAGCAACATCTCGAACGGTTTTATCACGTAAAGTAGCTGCAATTTTAATATACTTCATGATACTTGGCTTATCCTTATATCTACAAAACAGAATCAATTATTCAATCATATCAAATTCAACAAAAACTATCTCAGCCTCATTAATGAGAAGAAATCACATGACAGAAACAAACAAAAAAAGACTCACTTCTCAAGTCCATCCTCTAATTGGTATTGTTCTTCGTTAGACCATTCACTAGCCAAAGAAGTATCAAGCTTGAGACCAGAAACCAAATCAATAGGATTCGAAGAACTCCCAGTTTGAACTAAACCAGGAGAAGCAGCATTGATCATACTCATCCCTAAGTAAGGACTCATTGAAACCATCTCAGAAGAGGTATTAGACTGGAAATTTGTAGCGTGACGGCTCATCATAGAACTCAATGACTCTTCGTGAAAAAACCCTGAATTAGATCGAGTAGCCATCCACATATTCGAAACAAACCCTAAACCCTTCACACCATTCCCACAAATTTCAGCTAAAAAAATTGAAACTTTAACACTAAAGAATCAAAATTATTCCAGAAAAAATCAAACCCTTCAAATCCGAGCTCCTTTCAATTCACGAAACGATTTGATCAGATGTAAAGATACAGACTTTGAGAAGATGAATCATCTTACGCCATGGAAGAGAAAGGAAGCATTTTTTTTGTGAATTTTGTCACTAAGAAACCAAATTGATTTTGTTTTCACCAATCAGAAACTTTTTTTTTTTTAAGTTTGTGGAATTGCTTTTATATTTGGCTTTTTTTCTTTGGTCTCCTCTCTGTATTAGACAACAGCTCTTTGCCAATGGAGATTTTTTAGACAAATAATGGACAAAGTAATGTCTCTATTATATTGTTGTGTATATTATATACTTTATGACTCTCCACCATAATCATGGAAAAAAAAGATATTTAAAGATAAACTCAAATTGAAATCCAAGATTAATGATTTTCCAACACTAGTTGTTAAAAAAGAAAAGATGTAAAAGATAAAAAATTTCCAACACTAAAGGAATAATATTAATCTCAAATTGAAATTCATGATTAATAATTTTCCAACACTAATTGTCAGAACAAGAAAAAGATGTAAAAAATAAATTTCCAACACTAAAGGAATAATATTATTATGTGAAATGGGAAAAAGAGAGAGAATTTTGACTGTGAGCAAGAAATGAAATCAGAAAATAGATTCTCTTCCTAATTGACGGGAGGAAAGACTAATAATAAGAACATATTCATTTGGTTTTGTCTGTTTTTTTCTTAATTCTTTTTTGAAATTTATTAAGAAAAAAGAAAAAAAAGAGAGTAAATTAATAGATGGTTGGCAGATCGTGGAATTCATAACAGTGCGAATCCCAATAACAAAGCATTTGATGCCTTTCTTCAACCCTCACTTTTTTTTTTATTCCCAAAGTTGTTTTATCAACTAGATAAGATTTTTTTTTTAAATAGTAATAATGTCAATATATGTCCTCCTCGTTGTCAAAAGCTGAAAATATTTATAAATTAGATTCATGGGATTTTTTTTATTAATACGCAAATTTATCTTAGCATCCCAATAATTATGGGCTAAACTGATACACATATCCGTTCGTACAATGCTTTTGCAATTATATGCGACTACGAAAAAGCATTGGAGTGGAAGTTATGTACGATTAACAGAAAATATGCATTTATTTGTTCCAACCTGCACGGGTATATAAAAATCAATTAATAAAAGATCGATAAATTAAATATTGAATTGATTCAAATATTTACTTCATTTTTTATATAATAATAAATAGGTCATAGTTGAAATTTTGATGACGAGATAACACGTTTTAATTTTTGTTAAACTATTATGGCCATAAACAATTATGGTTTTTTTCGTTATACATAGATAAATATTTATGTTATAAATTTATTTTTAATTTATCTAAAAATATTAAAGGTTTTGCTTATACCATGAACCTAGACATAGTTTGCAAAAATACAATGACTCTATCTTCAATCTCAAAGTATCACTAGGTAATAGATGTCACTAATTAAGATAAACTTTCCAAAGTAAACATAATTGTTAACCTTTCCAAAATAAGCATTGATTGTTAAACTTTCCAATTGACATAGTTTGCAAAATTACAATCAACGTTCGTTTTTAGATATTCCAAGTACCTCTCTCTTGGATTTTGGGTTTAGAAGACGCCTCAGAAACTATGTGACAGCAAAGGCTTTCTTTTTTATTTGACCACTGGTTATATAACTTGAAGGCAAACTAATCAATTTCATAGGAACCCGTGGACCAAGAACATTGGGAAAAACAAATTAATAAAATAAAAAATTGAAAATTCTTTTAGATGCTACTGTATATGATGATGTGTCAAATTTTGCATGAAGTTCTCCAAGGGTTCTTGATACCGTAGGCTGACGCAGGACCAAATGTGTACACAAGTGTCAGGCACACGACACGACTGACTTTCTCTTCATCTACCACAAGGTTACCGACTAGCGACAGAAGACTCTATGCGGGTTTGGGGACAACCGCAACACATGTGTTAATGCGGTAAAATATCTATAGTATTGTATTATTGAATACCTTTAGCTATAACAATGTCCATTCCTGTCGTCAGCATCGACTAGATTCTACAACTGAGTGTGATATGATCCTTATGGATGCATTCATTTACTGTTTGAAAGACACTGGTAAGGTAACGTGTTAGAAATGTTTTTTCGCGATGGTCACGAACACTTAAATTATTTATCGGGGATTATTAGGCCCGGCTCATTAATATATTGAATCTACAGTTTACATTGAACCTAATTTTTTATGAATTATCATATCATTCTTCAAATGTTGGGCTGTAAAATATAAAATATGATAAGTTTACTAAAGTATTATGGGCCAAGAATCGGGCCTGCACATTCCATTAACATTGTAGAATCAAGAAATGACAAAAAGAGAAACTATAGCAAAATGAGAAACGTTAATGTTGGAGTTCATGCAATCTTAAAGAAAGTATGTAGTGGCTTTTTTAACAATTTAATCCATACATTTTAACAAAAAAAAGCTGTATGTAAAATTTATTCCACTAAAGAAAACTACAAAGTGTAATATTGTAAGAGAACAAAGGGAAAACTCATTTGTAACTTTAAAGTAACGGGTGTATACTGATGGTATAACACAAAACTGACATACGTTATAAGAATTGTGTTCGTGAATAGAAATAAAGATGAGATTCCTTAAAGCTGGATAAAAAATCAACGGCCAAGGTGAAGCATATTATCATAAGTCATTCTAGTGACATGAAACTAACTGACTCTCAACAAGTTGAAACATTTCGTATTGAAAAGAATACAAACAATTAATTTAGAATGAAAAGAAAAGAAAAGAAAGTAATTACAAGCTTTTGTACATTTTTGGCGGACGTATACGTAATGGAAAACCACAAAGCAGAAAGCATGCCTCGCACGTGTCGACAGCATCTGAACACGTTGCTGGATTCTCATTTTGTTCCTACTCATTCTGTTATATATATATATATTTAAAAAAAATTGAAATAAAAAATCACCCCTTACACGTATATTATCTGTAAGAGCAAAGTATTCTTTTCAACCCGAATTTTATCCGAAGTTCTTTTGAATAGTGTTTTTATATATCCCAACATTTTTAAAATTTAAATCTCATATCCAAACTATAAAATTTAAATCTCATATCCAAACTAAAAAAATCATAATAAATCCATAATCGATGTGGTCTAAACAATATTGTTTTATTGTATGTTAAATTTTTTTTAATTTGTTACCACTTCAACCTCGTGCCCTTAAAATGTGTTTTTAACCAATTATCATCATCGAAAAATAACACTAATATATTTATTCATAAACCTACTAATATTTTCGGGGGATTTGTTTTTAATAATATGTTTGTATCAACATTCGAACCCTCGAACCCGTTTCTTAACACAAAACTTTTATCAATTGACTACAACTATTATATATGAATTAAAATCAAAATTAAAATTTTGGTTAGGGAAAATTATAATCAACCCCTGAAAAATTGAACGCCAATTTCGGATATTTCTGGTTCCAACCTTAATATTTTACAATGTGAATCTGGGTTGAAATTTTTGGTTCCAATATTAAGATTCGAACTTTTCTCATCAAATTGGCTCGACAACCTGAGAATCCACGTTTCCATCAGCAGATACATCTTTAGAAGCTTCAATTGTAACAATATCTGAATCTCCATCTTCACCAAAATCACCACTTTCTGGAAAACCCAAATCGGAAACATTCGATTCTTCAAGGGTAAGCTCTGCGGCTGAAGAGATTGGGATCTCTTCCTTAGGGCTCGTGGAGAAGAACCTAATGCTTCAGGCATAAGCATTTCCAGACGACTCGAGATATGCTAATTTGGAAAGTGAGGTTAGTGATGGAGTATGGGTCTTCTTCTTCAGATTCGAGTAACGGCGAGATTTCGGAAAACATTTTGCGATCTCTAGAAAACGGATCTCCACATTTCAGTTGTAGCAATCTCTGAATCTCCGTCTTCACCAAAATCGCCGGACAGATTTTGTATGTTTCTGATTCACTACCCAAAGATCTGGGAGATGTACAAGAAAACCGAAGCATCATTCTGGACCACCAAAGAAGTCGATCTATCACAAGACGGACGCGATTGGGAGAATCTAAACGACAGTGAACGGTTTGGCGTAACACTGTAGCAAATTTGGCGTAACAAAATAAACGGTTTATATTGAATGCGTTTTTTCTATAAAATGGAATCATGTTTTTAAAATTATCTCACCATCATCTTTTTTTTCTCTTAAGATGAATTATAACTACGGTAGTTCATCTCATATACCATCTTTTTCTTCTTCTTCATCATCTTCAGATGATAATTATGATGATATAGAAAAGCAAATTATATGTCAAATTACTGCAAACAACAATTTTCTCATCACTCAACAACTACTTAACGAGAGATCTCATGGTGGTTCTATTCCTGGTCATATAGTTATCAACCGTGATCGGGAAAAAAGCATCTCGTAATCTCTTCAACGATAATTTTTCAGAGAATCCTTTGTTTTCTGAGATGATGTTCCGACGAAGATTTCGGATGAGCCGTCATTTGTTTATTTGTATTCATGATTCTATACAAAGACATGATAATTACTTTGTCCAACGAAGAGATGGAGCCGGTAAATTAGGGTTGTCTGGTTTACAAAAGATAACTGCTATATTCCGAATGTTGGCGTATTGTTTACCGGCGGATTCCACCGATGAGTATATCAAAATAGGAGAGTCTACAACTATAGAAAGCTTGAAGCGATTTTGTCGTGCTATTGTCGAGGTGTTTGCAGGCCGCTATCTTCGATCACCTGACGCTAATGATGTTGCACGACTACTCCACATTGGTGAACGTCGAGGATTTCCAAGTATGTTGGGTAGTCTAGATTGCATGCATTGGAAATGGAAAAACTGTCCAACAGCTTGGGGAGGACGATATGCTGGTCGTAGTGGATCTCCTACAATTATTCTTGAAGCTGTAGCCGATTATGATCTTTAGATTTGACATGCATATTTCGGTCTACCAGGCTCTAATAATGATATAAATGTGCTAGAGGCATCTAATCTCTTTGCTAATCTAGCTGAAGGTACCGCTCCACTAGCAAATTATGTTATTAATGGAAAACATTATAATATGGGTTATTATCTAGCTGATGGTATCTACCCAAAATGGTCCACTCTTGTTTAAACAATTCATGATCCACGTGGTCCAAAAAAAAATTATTTGCAATGAAACAAGAAGCATGTAGGAAAGACGTGGAACGTGCATTTGGAGTATTGCAGTCAAGATTTGCAATTGTAGTCGGACCATCACGCTTATGGAATAAGCAAGTGTTACATGATATAATGACAACTTGTATCATAATGCATAATATGATCATAGATGATGAACGTGATGTTGATCATTTGAAGAACGAGCCGAAGTCCCACACGCAGAAGTAGAGATGACGGGTGATGATGATGCTCGATTTCAAGTATTCTTATCTCGACACAGACAAATCAAAGATCGTGATGCTCATTTTGAACTTCGAAATGCATTGATAGAACACTTGTGGTCCGAATATACTAATTCTGAGAATTAGTATTATGTAATTTTGAGTTGAAAAAATGTAATATGCAATTCCGATAATTATTAATATATAATGTATTTTTATCATTTTTTAACTTACTATTTTTAATTTATCATAATTATTTTATTAATTAAAAATTAATTAGAAGAGTAGTAATTTTTATTAAAATTCTAAATTAAAAATAAATAAATTTAAGTTTAATAAAATCATAATAGAGAATATTCTTTTTAATAATATAATAATAGTGAATATTTTTTTTAGTGTAATATTTGGTGTTATGGTTGGAGATGAAAAAATTTTTAGTGCTAAAATTACACTAAAATAGTGTAGTTTTTACACTAAAATAGAGTTTTTCTCCGGAGATGGCTTGATTGGCAGAGAACAGTTCTTGAATTAAAAAAAAAAACAATTCTTGAATTGCACTAGCCAAAGATAACGATACGTATAACGAAAACGAGCACTAATAATCAATAATCATTTGGCTAACATTCTTCACACTGAAATATAATCCCCCCTGATTGTCTCATTTATATACATCTTACATCTCAAGTCCATACCCCCAAACTCTTTATTATCCAAAACCGTTGTTCTCTATTGGAGATTTCTAAGTATTTTGGACAATTACTTTTAGTGTTTGAAGCACTTTACAGTTAGACTCTATGGTGGGATATGACAAATCTAATATAATATTCCGGAACCTGACTTTTGGCATCTATTTACATCACATAACTCATTCAAGGCAATTTGGTGGACCACAGCGAGGAAGGAAAGAGAAATATGAGTGTGATAAATAAAGCTCGGGGGCTTGATTAGGAGAGTCAGGATTCCCTAACTCATTTAGGTACTTGTGCTCTCGCTCTTTCGATTGATAAATAAATAAGTGTTGGAACAGGAATGTAAAAAAAAAATGGTGGGAAGAATATGCGACATGTGGAGAGAAATGAAGGGTATAAAAGCAATGTTATTGGTTCAGATAGCTACGGCAGGGTTGAATATTTTGTTCAAGCTTGTGATGGAAGATGGTATGAACCAAGAGTTCTCGTCGCCTATCGTCTAGTCTTTGCTACACTTTTTTTTTTTAAATACTAGAAAAATTTTGGGCTGCAACCTGTAATCTCCGCATGCTCGAAAACACATCATATAATATTACTTTTATCTCAAACGTCATTCGATTTTGTGAACTCTAAGTTTTGTCTAAAATTTTTTTCAATTGATCTAACCACACTTTGCTACACTTTTGATACTTTTTTGTCCTTCATCTTTCAAAGGTTTGAATTGCTCAATAGTGTTTGTATGATTTTGATATTGATTACTTTGACTAATTAATTGTCTCGTTTTGTAACTCCTGTAATTGATTAGGAAGACGCCAGAGTTTACATGGAGGCTGATGTTACTAGCACTTCTCTCAGGGTCACTCGGGTACGTTATTGTCATACAAAGAAACTTTTTCTGTTTTTTCTTCTTCTCTTGTTTCCTAGAGTTATATATGTTCATGTCTTTGTGACTTTGTCAACCTAAAACCATTTTGTTTCAAAGTGAAACTGAAAAAAATCTATGTTCCACTCTCTATAGATTTTTTTTTTTGAAATACCTAGCCACTAGCTAGCTAGTTAGGTAATTCGTTGAGTATTTTAGCTTTAGCCATGAGTTGGGATTACTTCTTACAAAGATCTGCTCAATCACAAATCCACAATCAAAAGTACCCTGGTGATTTTACAACGTAATTGTCTAGAGTTTAGACTTACATATTTATATAAAACCATATATTATCAACCACTTGTTTTACATTTAAAATAAAAAAAATGTACCAAAACATAAAGCTAGAAGATTACGTTGAAACGTAATTAATATTATCAACTAAATAGGGTGGTGCTTAGTAGTTTCAACCATTATAATCAATATTATCTACCACTGGGTTTTACATTAAAAACTAACATGTACCAAGAACATAGAAGACTAAGTTTACGCTGAAACTACAGGCTGATAATATTGATTAAAATGTTCAAAAAGAGAGAAATAGATATACATTAATTGGGTTTATTATAATGTTGGGATAATTGAACAGTGTGGTGATACCGAGTCTCTAGCCGTGATGGGTCTGGCTCTAACGTCAGCAACATTCGCCTCTGCAGCAGCCGTTCTCACCCCCTTGATCACTTTCATTTTTGCTGCATTTCTTAGGCAAGTCTAATCAATTAATCACGGTTTAATCCATTTTATATTATATGTTTATATACCATTAAACAAAAAGATAATCCATTGTATGCTGGAAATCGTCGAGAACGTGAAAAAAGTAGAAAAAAAAAATATATTTTATCACATCCCGTCGTTAAAGAAGAGGTTCCACCAAAAATACCTATAAAAATGTGGAACGATTTGGCCATACAAATAAATAACAATTTTAGATTTTATATATGTATTTTCGATAAGTTATTTATTATGTTATGTTTTTAACATTTATTTTTTTCAGACAACTCTGTATACCAAATGTCGTATTTTTGGAATTTCCCAAAACTATCATCCATCACTATCTGGTAGTTCTTTCCGCACTTTTGGAAAAACGGTCGAATTTAGAGCGGAATTAGCAGAGAAGACCGTCGAGTTTGAGTGTTTGAAGATCGATAAACACAATATGTACCGAGAAAGCACATGATCAAGTGACGAAAGATCATAAGAAAGCATTGGATCAAGCGAAGATTCGAGATATGGAAGAATATATGAACGCTTTCTTCGCGCAGCAGTACCTTTTGCCGGTTCTATAACTTTTTTCATTTCAATTTTCGAACATTTTTATTTTCTTTTTTACTTTTAAATATTTTTAGGAATTTTGTCAATTTGAATAATTTTATTTAATTTTAAATTTACTTTCTTTAATTTAAATTTAGTTATATTTTAGAAATATAAAAATCAATAATCCATAAAAAATGGTGGCTGTGCTTCTCGCTCTTGGCTGGAATAGCAATTTAAATGAATGGAGGTTAGGATGGAATATAAGACTTTTAACGATTGCTTATGCGGTAAATATCAATCCATCCAATTACTAAGAATATATTTTTGGTATATATATAACACATTCATAGTATACTAGTCTATGAGAGAATTTTCATTTAGGTTGGGCTTTGGAATACATTCCTTTTATGTTGTTTTATGTTGTCCTTTGTAGGCAATCGTGGTATCCACGATGGTGGTAGCCGTTAACGCATGGTGCGTGCATGGAATCTAGAGGACCGTTATTTGTATCGGTATTTAGCCCTCTATCACTTGTGATCGTAGCCCTTGCTGCATCATTTGTTCTAGATGAAACACTACATTTGGGGAGGTACTACAAACTCATGTATATAATGTATTCTTTTGTGGAGAAGGATTTGATGTCTGTATGTATATAATGATTTTTATTTTTACTTGGCGACATTACATCATAATTGGTACAGTGATTATCATGGGAGAACTATACCTTGTGCTATGGGGTAAAAACAAGGAAATGAAGAGAATCTTTACGACATCGGATCATAGTGAAACAAATAAGACTAGCAAAGACATCACCCTCAACAATCTACCCACGTTATATACAAATGTCCCTTGAATCCAATTACTAATTTAACCATCATTTATGAGTTAGAATTAGACTAATTAGTTTATCTAAGAAGAATATTTCTTATACCTATGTAAGTTATGATGTGCCTTCATTACTACCACATAAAAGCTCTAAATTTTAATTGGATTATTTCTTAAGAACAATACAAAATTGTAAAATCTTAAATGTTTTTGATAAATTTCATTTATGAGGGGTATAAGCTCTATTATAATTGATATGTTAAAATTTATGGGTCTCAATTAATATACATATTTTCTGTAACTGTTTTTTTTGTATATTTTTTTAAAGATTGGAGTCTTCTTCCAGTTTTCCAATTGCATGTGCTAAGAAAAACATCCATTGTTTAACTTTCTAATAGGTAGTTCGATTTCACTGGATATTATGGATGTGATTAGTTAAAAAATAACAAGAACTAAATTTCGTGTTTAGATCAATTTTCTCTGAATTCTATCTTGGTTCTCTTCTATTAAAATGAATAAAACTGGACCTTTTTTTAATTATTTGGGTAAAACCATAAATAACATCTGGATTAATAAATTAGACTGGCCCAATAATGGGCCATTCAAGTAACTGCCCTCTCTGCTAAACCTAAACCCTTGTCGTAATTGATTCTTAAAGCATCCTTTTGAATCTTTTGATTCGTCGTACAAGACAAATCACCAAAGATTCGCGAGTTAACATAGCAGAGACCATACGACACCGTCTCCTAGACACAGAAAAGAATAACTCATTCGTATAGGCTTCGTCTTACCTCTTCTTAAAAACACCATTGTACACGTAGGTTACGTATAAATGCATATATTTACACCCTACAAAAAAAAGAAGAATCAAAAATCGACATTAAAACATGACATCTGAGTATTTTCCAAGAGTTACTGTCAATGGAACAAGAAGAACAAGAACGTTCCATTACTTCTATTGTCGTCATTGTAACCGTACCATTAGGCTCAGAAACTATGGTCTATATGGTCCCTTATGTCTTTTCTGTTCTAGAGAAATCAATCTTCACGATGAGCTTGATATTATGAGGCCAAACCGACCTTATTGGGATACCGATACCGATTGGATCACTCTCCATCTTATCAACTCACCAAGGAGTAACCGGTTCAATCATGATCATGATCTAGTTAATACCGATGATGTATTCGCTGATGTCATGCCTAACCAACAGATTGGTCCACCACCAGCCTCGCGATCCGCCATCGATGCTATAAGGACGGTGACAATTGCGGAAGAGGATTTGGCGAAAGAGAAGGTTTGTGCGATATGCAAGGAAGAGTTTGAAGTTGGAGATGAAGGAAAAGAGTTGAAATGCATGCATTTGTACCATTCAAGTTGCATTTTGTCTTGGTTGAACATTCACAACACGTGTCCCATTTGTCGTTTTGAGGTTAACTTAGGTGTTTCTGAAAGTAACGTAGACGGAGGAGGCTCTCACCATGTTCACAATGATCGATCAAATCGGTTAAGGACTCGGGTTTGTTCTTTGTGGCCTCTTCGAATGATGTTTGATTGGGTACATAATCTCCTCGGTAAGATTCCTCCTCCTGATTTAACTTTTATGGCTATCTTATTATGCTTTCATGTTTTTTAATTATAATTTTTAACTCTTAAGAATACATCGCAGATATAAATTTATGAAACTAGGAATTGCAAACAAAAATGTATGAAACTAGGAATAATATATTACATATTATGTTAATTATGAGAGAATGGAGAAGTAAAAGAAACACATCAAAAACAAAAAGGTTACGAAAAGAAAAAGAAAAATAAAGAGAGAAATTTTTTTTTTAAGAGGCAAAGAGGGTAAAAGGATAAAACCTGCGTTTATGGAATATGTCACGAAGCAAAACTTTGGCACCATCAGGAGTCAGGACTATACATTTATCTTTAATTCATTTGGAATTTCTAACACATCGATTACACATAAACTTGATTTATTTCAAGTCAGGACTATACATCGATTTGTAAAGATATCTTATTACATAAACTTCATTGATTTCACTAAAATTTAACACTGGCGAAATTCTAATTAACAAAATTGCAATACATGTCAATTGATCGATGTGAATCATAATTTAATTAAAATATATATAATCGATTTTTGGTCAGCCTTATAAATTATGTATATAAATTTCTTTTTTTTCCAATTAGGAGTATGTGTGATTTCATTTAAAATTTCATATCTGAATTTATTTTTTTCAGTTAGAAATATATGAGATTTCTATCTGATTTTTTTAAAAGATATATGTAAATATGTTTTTCTTTTTCTTTTTGTTAGTTTTTCTTTTCAATTAAAGAAAGGAAAGTTAAACTTGTAACATGTGTTGTCATTTAATTGATTAACTTACACATTTTTCAGTTCTGTAAATTAGAAATTTGATACATGTTGATAATTTAGTCCGGTTAATTTCATTGTTTTCTATATAATAAGATGGAAAAAATAAAATTAGTTGAGATCAAATAGAGTTCAACTGTTCAACTCGTAGTTAAAGAAAAGAAAACTTCGAAATCAGAATTGGACCGGTTTTTTATTTTGTTTAAAATACACTACCCAATACGGCCCATATAAAGGCCCAAAATTCAGATAAAACCCATGTTTCATTTCCCCACGCGCGTATATCGATCGCATCGGCGTTTCCATTTCCTCTCAAAATTCAAAATCACTCGAGTTACTCAAGCTCAACATCAATCTCTTCCCCATCACAATCTCTACCCAATTTATCTAGGGTTTCTGTCAAACAAGCAAAGAAGATAGAAAATTGCTACAATGGTGAGAATTTCTTAATTTCATATATCCTAATTCAAAACCCTAATTTTAAAATCATGTTTTTTTTTTCTATCTCTGTGGGATTGTGTTGTTTCTGCTTTTCTGAATTTATCATTGATTGATCAGGGTGGTGAAGGAGAAGATCTAGAACCACTTTTTGATTATCGTCGTGTTCAACCAGCGAATTTTGTTTGCATTGATGGTGAGTTTTCAGTTATTTGAATTTGGTGACAAAGCGCGAGAATAAGAAGATTGAATTGTTCTTATATCTTCTCGGTTGAATCTTGTAGATGAAGATGATGATGTCACGGAGACGCCAGTTCCGAAGAAAGCAAAAACTTCACAAATTGTAAGAATTGATCTTTATGATTGGTTTGGCTCACTGAGCTCTTTGTGTTAGCTTGAAATCCACAAGGCAGAGTGAACATATTAGGGAATTTTGGTACTGGGGATTGTGAAGAGTTTAAAGTGTGTTCTTTGATTCACTTTTGGGGTTTGTTCTTAGTTCTCTTTTATGTTTCTTCTAAATTGTAATCTATGAATCAAGGTCAATGAAGGAACAATTCGATTCTGTTCTTCACAATTCAGAGTCTGAATCTGTATCATCCTTTTTGGAGCTTGAATCTGTTTGTGGCTTGGAATTTATATAATCTAAATTACATCTTTCTTTCTGTTTTTGAAATATTTTGATTTACTTTTTATATAGGTTGAAAAGGCAGCTGAAGAGGTGAAGAAAGTGATTCAAGTGGTGGGTGATGACGATTGGTTGCCTCCTCCACCAAAGGTTATCTTCGACAAAAATAAAGCGTCCGCTGAAGATTCTACCATTAAAGCGTTGAGGTAGTTTTGTATGTCAGAGTATTTTTCATCTCTAAGATTCCCATGTTGCTATTGGAAACTACGGTTTTGTCCAATGTTATAGCGCTAGGTCGATTTTATTCTCCCATGAAGCGTTAACTATGGAACGTGCTAATTTTATCTTAGTATTGTCATTTCCTTGTACTTAGTTTTGTTAGCCCGAAAGAGTCCCATTGTTACACTTTGAATCTAAACATCTCAGAGATAGATAGAGAGGTAGGAATTTTCCTAATTGGAATATGTAATGTAGGTCGAAGAAGATGGAACTCATGTCATTCACAAAAACTGTAGCAGATGTGATGCAGGAAGTCGAGGAGTCTGCTAAAAGGGAAGCTGAAGTATCTCGCAATCCATCTTCAGACGTTGTGCCGCAGGCGCTACCAGCGCCTACGAATGACAGGGCCAAGATTGTCATTACAATACAGGACAAAGATGAACAGAAGCCATTCCGTGTGTATGCGGTCAGTTTTTTCACTTCTTGCGACTCTTTGTGTGCTCTTTACACACGTAATAGATATTGTGTTTAATGAGTGGCACATTATGCTTTCTTTTGTTTTCTCTATTTAGTTTAGCATCAAATCCCTTAGATTTACATAGATGCTACATCTTTGTTATTTTCTGTTTCACATGTCGAAATAGATATGCATTTTATCTTAAAGCTTGTAAAATATGAGATGCATTTTATCTTAAAGCTTTTATACTGATGTTGATGTATTTATCATTCCTGTAGGATGAGAAGTTTGAGCGGGTTTTCAAAATGTATGCGGATAAAGTTAAGCTTGACCCGCAAAATCTTGTATTTATTTTTGACGGTGATAAGATTGATCCATCAACCACTCCGTCTGAACTTGATATGGAGGATCATGATATGATTGAAGTACACACCAAAAAGAGATAACAAATAGGTTACTAATGAAGTCCTCGTCTTTTTGTTTTGATCTTGTTAAGATACAATGATGCTCATTACCTTCGATTGGATTTATGTCAGGATTTAATTGGACTTGGTGGTGAAGCTCTTAGCAGACTGAATGCGTCTGCAGGTTGCATCCGTCTGCCAAGTCTGGAATTTCAGTTGCGAAAACCAGAGTTTGTACACTAATATGAGCGTGAAAGGGGATCTCTGCCAACTCTGGTGTTGTATCTGTGACCTTTCTCATTTTATTGGAATATTTTGTTTCTTTCTTTCACCGGTTGGGTAGTAGATTCAGGATTTTATTTAGGAGTGTATAATATATAAGATAAACCAAACTATTTTGATTGGAACTAAACCAAATAATCGAATTTTGAAAACCCAACTGAAGTTTATAGTTTGGGTGGAGTCATTATGCTTTTTCTCTATCTCTTGAAAAACTTGAATCGAATCTTAGTTTTTTTTTTTGGTCGTCAATCTTAGTTTTTTTGAGTGGGAAAAATGTTTACAAATTTCAAACAAAATCAAAACTATTGTGTAACCAGTAATGCTATCTCTATAGTTAAAACTAAAAAGAAAAGAAAAACTGCTCCATAAGAAGATGCTCCTTATGGACTGACGAAAACTCGAAGGAATCAATGGCTGATCCGGTAATGAAGTATTTTTACCAAACTCCGTGTCGGACTAATGTTTCTATTTTATTTAAAGGAAACAGGTAATGAAGTATTTTTACCAAACTACATGTCGGACTAATGTTTCTATGCAAAAAATTTTTTTTTGCTACACAAACTATTGTCCACGACATATCTCCATATATAAATTAATTTAATATTTTTCGTAACTACACGAAGTAACCAACATTTTTTATTTTTCCTATGTAGTAGATGATTCCGATGATATTTCGATGACCAGAAAAATTCGATCCGATTTAGTTAAATATCCATTTTGAATTGGGTTAAAAATTTAATCGACCCAAATTAAAATTAAACCGACCCAAAATAAAACTAAACGATTGATCTAATCCAATTGAAACCTAAAGAAATTAAATTAAACCAAACATTAAACAAAAAAACTCAAACAACCACTTACGTTTCTATTTTTCTCTTTTGCTTGTTTTAGAATTTGTGAAAGAAAAAACTTTGATTATTCAATTTTCAGTTTCTGAAAAACTAAATTCGAGATCAAAATTATTTTTTAGTGTTGATTCTTGTTTCAGTTAGGTAATATTTTCTAATTTTTATTTCATTGAAACGAAAATCAATATTAAATTTTTTTTTTTTCTCGATTTTAGTTTTAAAAGCTGAAAATCGAATAGTGAAATTTTCCCCTTTTACAAACTCTGAACGACTAAAAAAGAAAAAGAATTGTAAATTGCCGTTTGAGTTTTTTTTTAATATTTAATATATGATCTTTAGATAATAAATAAATAAAAAATTCAATAATTAAGTTCATCTGAAAATTATAAAAATGACATCTAATTTGTAGTTTGTTTGGTCCGGGGTTGGCTCTAACATGTGGCATACACTTATTGGTTGGGAAAAGGTAAGCTTAAGGATGATGGGTTTAGAAAGAAGCTGTCACAGGGGAACATACGTCCGTGGCTTCCCCGTATCTCACGTGCATTAGGATAACGTAATCACCATTATGTAGGTCCCACCAAAATATCTACGTGTTTTAGCCACGTCATCCTAACAAAAAAAAACCAGAACCGACGGATTTTTATCAGATAGGAAGGAAGTTCTATAAACAGAGAAGCTGTGTCAAAATTTCAGTTTTCTCAGGAAAACATAACTCTACGCTTCTTCTTTTGTCGGTAAATCTTTTTATTTTTCCATTTTTTTAACTGTGTTTGATCTGTGTGATCTCTGAGAATTTTGATATTTTGATGAACGAATCTCTCATATGTTATGGACAATCCAAAAGATTTTGGATAAAAAGAAAAAATTGAGAATGGAAAGAGTATGTGAGTTTTGTAAAGCATATAGAGCTGTGGTTTATTGCATAGCTGATGCAGCAAATCTTTGTTTAACATGTGATGCAAAGGTTCATTCAGCTAATTCACTCTCAGGAAGACATTTACGCACACTTTTATGTGATTTATGTAAGAATCAGCCTTGTGTTGTTCGATGTATGGATCACAAAATGTTTCTTTGCCATGGATGTAACGACAAGGTCCATGGTAGTGTCTCCTCTGAGCACCATAGACAAGATGTGAGCTGTTATACGGGTTGTCCTCGGGCTCAAGATTTCGCGTTTATGTGGGGTTTTCGAGTTATGGATGATGATGTTTCATTAGAGAAATCTATTTCAACTAAGGAACTATCCGAAATGAACAAGGTTTGATTCTTGTTTTCTATGTTTTTCTTTCATAAACAGTAGATTCTAGGTAGAGAATCACGACGATTTTTGTAGATAGTGGAACTCGATCCATAGGGAGTCCTCAACCCACGCGAACAAACCACTAGGCTACACATTCTTGTTTGTTTTGTATATATTTTTGAGCTTTGTAGATAATAATTTTGATGGTTTTAGGTGCAAAGAGAAATCTTGGAACAGATTCTTGAATTGGAGAAGCTTCAGCTTAGGGAAGAGAATAGTGGTTCATCCTTGACAGAACAAACTGATCCATCTCCATTGGAGATTCCGCAGCAATCTGAAGAACTGCAGACCGGAAAAGAGCTGATTATCGACTTTTCACACTTGTCCTCATCTTCCACACTTGGTGAATCCTTTTGGGAATGCAAAAGTCCATATAATAAGAATAAGCAGGTTTGGTTCAAATATCATACATAGTCTTAGTGGAACCATTAGATTAAATGAGATTAGATCTGTTTCTGCAGTTGTGGTATCAAAATCTACAAGACATTGGAGTTTGTGAAGAGACAGTTTGTGATGATGATGGATTTCATATCCCTGACATTGATCTCACTTTTCGAAACTTTGAAGAACTTTTTGGAGCTGATCAAGATCCTCCAATTGCAGACAATAACAAGAACGTCTTATTTGTTTCTTCCTTAGACAAATCTCTTGAGGTTTGTTTTCAAATCTTCCAGCTAACTATAGAGTCTCATTTCTTGTTATAGCCTAAGATTTCTCTTTATCTTTGATGTGTTCAGACGAAGACATTTTCATCGTCTATATTTACACCTAAACCTGCTTCATCATCTATCTCATTCTCAAGATCCAACGGAGGAGGTAGTGTAACCAATCATAATCACTCAGAAGTAATCTCTTTTTGTTCCCCTCTCTCTAACAATGCACGTCAAAATGCTATCCCAAGGCTCAAGGAGAAGAAGAGGGCACGCACGTAAGTCTTAACAAAGATGATCTTGCCATTAAAACTATAAAAAGACTATAAATCCTAACTTTTCATTATTGTAATTTGCATTTTCTCGATTCAGGGAGGAGAAACAAGCTTAGTATTGTCCCAAGAAAACGGAAGATACAACGAATAGCTACTGGATTGTATCTCTTTCTTTGTACATAAGACACTAATCTAAGCTCTTCACCTATTTTACATGACTCAGTTTCTTGCATGTAACTGTGAATGGAGCCTTGATCTTGAAATTCATCACTTGCTGATTATTTTACTTTACCATCCATTTTGTAATCACAAGTTTGCACCAAATTCACCAAAAATTAACCTTTTTTTTTTATCAGTAACGTTAAACCCCAAGGTTACTTAACAAACACTGACATTGACATAAGTAAGATAGGAATAGTGTAAATTTGGGAGACTTTTGTGTTATCAGAACCATAATTGGTGTTTGGATATTAGTACTTGACAAGACCACTAAAAAAGGGGTATAGTTCTAGTTGTGATATATAAGCAAAACCCTCTTTAATTATTTTTTATATACTACAGAACTAAAATGCCGACAAATAACATATTTTGCGTAAGTTCTACTATCTTACAAATTTTGTAAAAAGACCAATCTTATCCCTTGAAATAATCTTAAAAATCAAGCAATTAGTTGAAACAAATGATTCTCTAACCACAACTGGCCCTTGCTATTAGTATTTTCAGCTACTTATGGGTTCTTCCTACTTATTATTGTTAAAAAAGAACACTCCTCTTATTATCTACATAAAATATTTTAATATATAGTTTTTGAACATACAGTGGCATAACCGTGATTATAGCTTCATACGGAACATTTTTACCTGTAACAACCACCAAGTTTTCCTCTAATATTTATTTATTTATTTTAATTATAAAATCCTTCTAATTTCCCTCCAAAGAGGCAATGCAAACCATGACCTGTATAAATACTCTGTAGCTTTCTCTCTTGAGTCTCGAGCTACTTTCTCTCTCTAACTTGAAATCACTCTCTAGCCAAGAAAATATTTTCTCTCCATTTTCTCGGTAGTTACTCACAATTTTCCCGGCAGTTTCTCTCTAAGTCCAGGTAAATTTCAATAGCTTTAAATGTCAATTTCGTCTTCGATTCTTGATTTTATCATATGAATTTGATTATACTGTGAAACTATAGATGTGATTATCATTCTCGAGAACTAGATCTGATTTTCTTGAGTTTTTTTCCCGTGATTTGAACGGATTTGAAACTTCCGACCACCATTTTCTCGGAAAATCTTCATATGCGGTTGTTCTTCACTTCGTGATTCCGTTACAGATACAGAAATTTTGAATCTCTTCGTGATTTCTTTTCTATTCGATAACAGAACTGCCGAAATTTTCACCGGGAATAATGGAAAACGAGATCGCGCCGTTTACTTACAGCGGAAGCTCCGCCGGAGTCGTTGGAATCAAGAAATCCCAAGGAGAACCGTCCTCTGGCGGCGGCGTCGTTTCTTCTTCTCTCTTCTCTGATCAACTCTACCAATCGAGTCGCAACATCATGCAGCAACGCCAAGATATGGTGAATCGCGAAGCGTTGTGTTACTCTCGCCTCCATGAGGCTTCGCTGGAAGCAGAAGCACTTCGTCTTGAGAACAACGAACTCCGATCTATGAATCGTCACCTCAAGACAGAGCTCAATAGCCTTATCCGATCCTCAATTCAGAGCCGCTTCGATTACGATAGGGTTCCGCTTCGGATGCTTAGCAATCTCTCCATTGGAGGAAATGACGTCGACGAAGGTGAGAATCAGAACCGTGTGGCTAATCGCGATGACGTAAGCGATGAGAGTCCGACGAGTGTCATGGAGAATGAGGATCTGAGCCGTTCTTCGCTTCCTAAGAGCATCTCTGTGAGATCTAAAGGTTACTCAAAGGTGAGCCAAGGAGGTGTTGGCGCTGCTCAATGTGGAAAAGCTCGAGGAACCATACCTAAGCCTAAGAGTTGTGGTCAACTCAACACGACGGTAATAATTTTGGTTTTAGTGTTTTAGTAATCATTGAATCCTGAATATGTGATTACAATCCTGTATTGCTCTGTGATGTTTGAATGTTCTGAATCTATGGCTGCTTGTAACATTTGTGCATTTGGTGGTGTAGGTAAATGATTTATCTGTTGAGACACAACATTCTTTATAAACACTCATTCAACTTAAGTTTAGATTTTAGGTTCTTGAGCAGGAGAAAAAAACAAAAGAAGTGTCTTGATGTTGTTTACTTTCTCTGAAGTCTGAACTATAGACTTAAAAGAGTAATGGTGGTGGATGGATGAATGAAATGAAGTCTGAGAGGAGGCTTAGGTTTAGAGTTGATTTTGGCTTAGTGTTCTGGGAAATAGGTAATCATTGAGACACTATAGACTTGGTTAACTGATGAATCTGAGCCGCAACTCATGACACCATAATGTTCTATATTCCTCTTCTGATTTGAAGTATAGATGTAGTAAAGAGCAATGATGATGGATGAATGAATGAAATGCAGGAAAAAGTATATATGAGAGGAGGCTTTAATTAGAGACGATATTGGTTTATTGTTTTGGGAAATTGGTAATTATGGAGACACTATAGACTTTGTTACCTGTTGAATCTGAGCTGCATATACGATTTTTTATGATACCACAATCCTCTATTCCTCTGTTTTGATGTAAAGAATAATGGTGGATAGATGAATGAATGAAATGCAGCAAAAGGTGTATGTGCGAGGAGGGAAGAAAGAAGATAAGGAAGAGGAAATAGAAGTAGAGGTGTACAATCAAGGGATGACAAAGACAGAGCTGTGCAACAAATGGCAAGAGACAGGTACATGCCCATATGGTGACCATTGTCAATTCGCTCATGGCATTAAGGAACTCCGGCCAGTGATCCGTCATCCGCGTTACAAGACTGAGGTTTGCAGAATGGTTCTTGCTGGTGATAACTGTCCTTATGGTCACCGTTGCCACTTCCGCCACTCACTCTCCGAGCAAGAGAAGCTCATGGCTGCTTGTTTAAAACCCAAGTCTTCCTCCTTCAAGCTGCTTACATAGGGGTCTGAAAACCATACATACTATTGGACAGCTAGTACAATACCTACAGATATATGATGATATTGATAGCTATTGAAACGATTGGCAAATAGCATTTGTTAAAAAGTGAATAATGTCCACTCCTCCTAGAAACTCTTTTGAGTCTTGTCGTTGTATGAGATTTTTTCTCGGTTATTTCTGAGACGAAAAACCAAGAAAAGTTCATCGGTTATCAAAATGTGGTGACTTCAACTAGTTATAAAAGAAGTCTTTTGGTTCTACAGAGAAGAGATTTAAGCCTTGTGGCCATTTATGTGAAATTTTGAATACCAATGTGCACAAAACAAAGGAAGGTACAAATAACCCCGAAAAGTATATTTCTTAACGTAACAATCTTGAACGATGATAGAGAAAATAAAAAACACATCAAGATTATTAATTTTGATTTGAGTAGAAGTTAAAGCATAATAGCACAATAATTTTCATGTTCAATATTTTGGTGGTGTCGTTTTGGCGATTGGGTCTCAGACAGGTGGGCCGAAGTGGATACTGGGCCGAGCTGTGTCAAATAGGCCCGAGCCGTGTCACTGGTACCAAACCCTGTTATTAAACGACAAGATTCCTGCGTTTTGAGGACACTAAAATTATGACAAACATAATGGTGTTGGTCTGTTATTAGCGGCATCAGAACGAAAAAGCAATGTATAAGAGGTTTAGAGCTGAAAGTGAAGAGCAAGCAATTTACGAAGCACGACAAAGAGAGATAGGTAAAGTGAGAGTGAGGAACATATCTGAGAGAGGGTTGAGTGACACTTATCTTCTTTGATCTTCATTTCTCTTTTATTTATGGGTATAGACTCTGTTGGTGAGTGACGTGAGCTAGGGTGTGATTTCTCTTTGTATTCGTTCTGGTATTCCTATTCTTGTGAGCTGGGTTAAAGCTCACCGAGACGTACCTTGGTCAGTTTGGCCTTGGGAACTCGTTAATCCATGTGTCTTTACATTTCTTGCAAAAACTCAAACCTGCAAATTCAACAGAACTGTTAGTAACACAACACATGTTAAAAACACATAGATACAAGTTGAACCTGTGCTTAAACTTGCTACAAATGGTATCAAAACAAGGCTAGTGAAGAAAGGTGCAAGTTTTCTCAAAAAGGTGCCACCTTTCAACACGGGAAGAGCAGATCTGTGAAGGTTTGAGCTTGAGAAGGTTCATTAGTTCAATCAAATAGTGGTTATAATCTCAACAGGTAAAAAAGATCTTATATGTTCTGAGATATACTGTTTTATTGTTTAAAAACTCTGAGATATCGTGTGAGTGTTTGTGGATTTTTTTCTGGTTGATTGTAGGAAGTTGATACTGGTGTTTTGTTGTCTGTGTTCTTCCGTGTCTGTGAGCAGGTGTGAGATAGACAAACATGGAGCCAACTCAAGGCAAGTTTGAGGTGGACAAGTTTGATGGTGAAGGGGATTTTACACTATGGAAACACAAGATTAGCCACTTTCGAGATACTTGGACTTGATTCTACACTAAAACCAGTGGCAGTACAAGAGAAAGTTACCGACCCAGATGGAAAGCTGTTGAAGGCGCAGAAAAGGAGAAAGTACCGGTTGACCCTAAATGGCTTGAGAAAGATCGAAGGGTTTAAAATCTTATGAGTATGAGTTTGACTGATATTGTGCTAAGGAAGTTTATGAAAGAACATACAACATATGACATGGAATGCACTGGAATCTGAGTATCAAGTCAAGACTCTACCAAACAAATTTCACTTAAAGCAAAGTTTCTTCAAGATAGATGAAAACAAGAATCTGGACAAGAATGTTGACACATTTATCAAGTTGATCTCTGATCTAGCAAGTTTAAATGTGGAAATGAGTGATGAAGATCAAAATGTTATCCTGATGAACAGTCTATCTAAACAATTTGAAAATCTAGGTCACACTCTGAAACACAGTAGTGGTAGAAGCACTATAACTCTCAAAGAGATTATAAGCTCACCTTACTCCATTAAGCTTGAGCTGAAAGGAAAATGCATATACAAGCAAAATGATGTTAATGAAAAACTATTTGTTTAAACAAGAAGTAGAACAAAAAATAAAAATCAAGTAAAAGGAAAAACTAACAACAAAAGCAAGTTAATATCAAAAGGAAAAAAGGCCTGCCGGATACGTGAAAGTCAAGACCACGTAAAGGCTGATTGTCTTAAACAAAATCAAGGTGGTTCAAGTCAGTCAAAGGGCGCACTGTGGACTGAACCAGTGATGTTAACAATTTTTGAGCAATCATCAAGAGATGAATGGGTGTTAGATTCTAGATGTTCATAACACATGACTTTCAGAAAATACTAGATGTTTGATGTAGAAGAGATTGATAGAGGAAAAATTATCATGGGTAACATTTACTGTGAAATCACTGTAATTGGGAAGATCAAAATTGTTAACTACACCAAGACTATTGTGGTGTTAACTCATGTCATGTACTCTTCTACAGCTAGAAGGAATTTGATTTCTTTGGGATAACTAGAGAAGCATGGCTATTGGTTTAAATCAAATAATTACATGTTGAAAGTGTTTAAGGATATTCTGGAAGTTATAGTTAGAGATTATAAAGACACACTATATCTTCTTGATGGAAAACCTGAGCTAGAACAAGTAAATGTAGCAGTTGAAGCAATTGACAGGACAACTCTGTGTCATAGAAAACTTAACCATATGAGTGAAAAAGGGTTACCGTTGCTAGTTAAACAAGAATTGCTGAAGAAGAATGAGATTTCTGCATTGAAGAAATGTGAGCCATGCATTTTGAGAAAATCTCATAAGTTGTCTTTCTAGACAGTAATACACAAAGAAAGCTTTTGAGTATGTTCACTCGGATTTGTAGGGCTCTCTAAATGTGACAGCTAGTTTATTTTAAGTGTCAATACTATATACCATTTATGGATAACTTCTCAAGAAAGGTATAGATCTATTTTTCTCAAGACCAAGGAAGAAGCTTTCTCCAAGTTTGTTGGATGGAAAACATTAATTGAAAATCAAAGTAACAAGCAGGTAAAGGCATTGAGGACTGACAATGACATGGAATACTGTAACAAGACCTTTGATGACTTATGCAAGATGAAAGGAATTATGAGACACAAAAAGTGTATATACACTCCTCAACAAACTGGAGTTGCTGAGAGGTTGAATAGAACTATTCTTGAGAAGGTGGGAAGCATATCAAGTGAGACTGGTCTAGGTGAATCATTTTAGGCTGAAGCATCATCCACTGTGGTTTATATGATTAACAGAATTCCTCAACACCATTGGATTTTCAAATTCCTGAAGAAGTTTGAGAAGATTCGACTGTTTGGTTTACTACCATGTTGATCAAGGAAAACTAAATCCTAGAGCTAAGAAGGGAATATTTATAGTTATCCTCAGGGTGTTAAAGATTACAAGATTTAGAGCAGTGAAGACAAGAAATGTATCATCAGTCGAGTTGTTACATTCTGTAAAGACATCCTATACAAAGACAGGGAAAATGTCTGGTGCTGAAAAGGATGATTCAAAGATGAAAGGTAAAAGGGTTTCATTCTTAATGCCAAGTGAAATTGGAGAAGTGAAACTTCTGAGTAAGAAGTTGAGGTTTCAGCTGAAGGTGGAGCCACCTCAGGTAAGGATCATGAAGATGACCAAGATGTTTATGAAGACTCAGAAGATGAAGCTAATGGAATTGGGCTTGAAAACTATCAACTTGCTAGAGATAGGATTTGAAGGTTTAATATAAGAGCTCATAGCAGGTATGATGATGCAAATGTGGTTGTTTATGCTCTAAATATGGCTCAACTGATAAACACCGATGAACCACGAAGCTACCAAGAAGCTACCAAGAAGCTACCAAGAAGAGACAAGTAGTGAGCATAAATTATAATGGATTGTTGCTACAAAAGAAGAGATGGATTCACTGTCAAGGAATCAAACCTGGAGTTTGATTGAAAAACCAGAAGGACATAGATTTATTAGTTGTAAATGGATCTTTAAACTCAAACCCTGTATTCCTGGACTAGAGGAACCAAGGTACAAAGAAAGATTGGTTGCAAAAGAATTTTCTCAACTTGAAGGAATTGTTTATCATGAAGTGTTCTCACCAGTTGTGAAACATGTCATAATCATGTTGTTGTTATCTATGGTAGTTGATTTAGATATCGCGTTAGAGCAATTAGCTGTTAAAACTGCTTTCCTACATGGTACCTTGGATGAGAGAATTATAATGGAACAACCAGAAGGGTTCACTAAAGGAGATACGGTTTGTTTGTTACAGAGATCTCTATATGGATTAAAGCAATCTCCAAGGCAATATAATAGACAGTTTGATCAGTTTATGAAATCTCATGATTACACAAGAAGTCAGTATGATTCTTGTGTGCATTTCAAGTGTTTTGCTGAAGATAACTATGTGTATCTTCTGTTATACGTTGATGACATGTTAGTTGCATCTAGAGATATGAAGGAGATTTCAAGGTTGAAAGATATTTTGAGCAGGGAATTTGAGATGGAGGATCTAGGGCCAGAAAAAGGATCCTAGGCATCGATATTATCAGAGATAGAAGTAAAGTTATCTTACAACTATCCCAGCAGGATTATCTTGAAAAAGTGCTAAGAAATTCGGTATGGATCATTCATAACCAGTTCTAACTCATATGGGAACATATTTTAAGTTGTCTAGCACTAAGGCAGAAGATAAGGAAATGTGGAGATAGAGATGAAAGAAATACCTTATTCTAGTGCAGTGGGAAGTCTTATGTACACCATGATTGGAATGCGACCTGACATTTCCTATACGGTTGGATTGATCAGTCGCTTCATGAGCTGTTCTAACAAGGAACATTGGGAGGCAGTCAAATGGTTGTTAAGGTACATAAGAAACACAGTCGATATTACGCTTACATTCACTAAAAGTGATAAGAGGTTACAAGCTATAGTGACAGTGACTACACAACTGATTTAGCTAGAAGAAGATCTATTACCGGTTACACTTTTCAGGTTGGTGGTAATACAGTCAGCTGGTGTTATCGTCTTCAACACATCATAGCTCTATCAACAAATGAAGCATAGTACATGACTCTGGTAGAAGCAGCCAAGGCAGCTTTGTGGTTGAAAGGCATCACAAGCGAATTATTTTTTTTTTTTGCATGAGCAAGCTGAAATCTTTTGTGACTCTCAAAGTGCAATTTGTTTTTCGAAGAACACCATTTTTCTTGAAAGGACTAAGCACATGCATGTCCGTATAAATTTCATCAGAGATGTCATGGAAGATGGATCTCCGAAAGTTTCATAGATCAATACGAAAGTATATTCGGCTGATATTTTGACAAAACAGTTCCAATAAAGAAGTGTGAGGAAGGGTTGTATGACCTGAATCTGCTGAGGCACTGATTTTAGCTCGGGTGTGAGCTAGGTTTTTGGCGGTAAATTCGTGGAGTTTGGCGGTAAAGTCAGGGAGGAGGTCAGTAACAAAGATCTTTTCAGGAGTTTCGTCTACGAAAAAATCAAGGTGGGGATTGTTGTTTTGGCGATTGGGTCTCAGAAAGGTTGGCTGAAGTGGATACTGGACCGGGCTATGTCAAACAGGCCCAATCCATGTCACTAGTACCAAACTTTGTTATTAAACGATAAGATTCCTGCGTTTTGAGGACACACCAAAGCTATGACAAACATGATGGTGTTAATCTGTTGTTAACGGTATCAGAACAGAAAAGCACTGTATAAAAGGTTTAGAGCTGAGAGTGAAAAGCAAACAATTTATGAAGCAAAATAGAAAGAGAGATATGTAAAGTGAGAATAAGGAAAAGATCTGAGAGAGGGGTGAGTGACATTTATCTTCTTTGATTTTCATTTTTCTTCTATTTCTAGGTATAGATTATGTTAGTGAATCCTGAGCTTAAACTTGCTACAGGTGGATCTTTCATCTTGGGAATCATGGATTAAGGACATATAAGTTCAACCAAATCAAACTTGGCTGTTTAGGGAATCTGGTTCTACTTGAAACTAACACACACTCTAAAGATGAAGTACAAAATCATTACAGATAGGAGTCGATGATTAGCTCATGTTCTCATGCCATGTATGACATAAGAGAATATGCTTCAAACCATTTACCTATCTGACACTTTAACTTCCAAAAGGTGCTAATGCTTAAGGGTTTTTTCTCTTATATGGATACTCACTTCGTTTTCCCCTTTATACCTTACGGTGTATTAATTAATAGCTCTTGTACACAACAATATCTAATGTAGGAAAAGACAAAAATTTTATAACTTTGAGGAGAATATATTGTTGTGTTATATATGTGTATATATTACGTAGCATTAAAGGGTGATATACTCTTGTAAGATTTCTCTCCATTACCATTTTCACTGTATTTGTCCATAACTTTAAATAGACAACATCATTGGATAAATCATTGGGTTATCAAGAATGAAAAACGAAGAAAGTTTAAAGGTGATTTCATCCCATATAAGTCCTCTACGATTTCTCCCCATAGATGTATAATCTCTCCCTATACTTCCGGATATACAATCTGTTCATGAACAAAAAGAATAATCCTTCTTAGCAACACTTACTAAGAAAGGTGTGAAGGAATTCTCACATGAATGATAGAAACTGCCACCTACTAATTCATAATCAATCTCATAAATAACACGTCAAGTCAGAAGGATAGCCATTCCAAGGAAAAAATATAGAGGTACTACTACTTGTGGCACCAAAATAAACAAAATTGATTATTACTAGACCAATCAAAATCATTCTATTTCTTTGATCAACACGAAGTCACATGATGATTCACTATTGCTTAAATGAAAACCAAGCTTGGGTGTGATGACAAAACATGTTCATATAACACAAAACACAATCAATCAGTTTAGAGGAGAGCGGATTCATGAGGTCAAAGGAGGATTTAAAAGGAAGAGTAGTTTGGGCTTGGGGAAATTAGGAAGGACACGAAGTTAGCGTGTTGAAAGTTAATCAAATATAATGGATTTGCTTGATAAATGTGGCAACATACTTGAAATTAAAGCTTGACATTTTTTTTAAGTGAAGAAACCAAACCAATGTGTGTTACAGTATTTGTTATGTATTCATTGGTTTTTCAAAAAAAAAATGCGGTGTCAATTTCTAAAAGTGATGTATGCTAACATCATTACCATATTTGGATAAATACAATTTTATTTAAAATTTGGTGAGTAATATTTGACTGGTCAAATGAAACTATTAATTAGTTTCACATATTACCAAAAATAATTAACTTCCACAATTTCTTTGGTACTCGAAAATTTTCAGAATAGGGATTATGGTTCAAACTTTGATGTAGGACAGATTAAGTACTTATATACATTATAATATCACAGATCCAAAATGATAAGTTAAAGCATATTGAGAAGGAAATTAGATATATTCTCTTCATTGGTGATTCCATCTTTTGAAGGCATTGGTGATTCCATCTTTTGAATCGACCATGACATAGCATCCGTCGCATGTCTTACTTTAATGTTTGATTTTTTTGTATAAAGGTATGCTAATGACTACTCTTTGCAAATTTTTATTTTTAATATTTATATTAGTGTTGATCATTTTCCAGTTATGCATCAGTTTATTCTATTTTTGAAATTTTTTTATATAATGTTAAAGTTTACTATGTGTTTGAAATTTGTCATGATGAGATCTGGATCCGGTAGTTTTTGTTGTGTATTGATCAAGATCTTTGAACTAATTTGAAGAAAATCCAAAATCGCATATAACTGTATAAATTATTATTCTTACTATAGAAAAAATGTTGAACGCTACTTGGTCTCAGATCTCAATGATTTATTCAAAGATGGTTTTTTAGTAAAATTATTTTATCAAAATTTCTATTTACAACGGTTTCTATTGGATAATAATGTTGCTCTTCCAAAAACCTTTTTGAGTTACAACTGTTTCTTGTAAAATGTCCTCCATACATATCCATTGTAATCCTAAAAGTTTAAGTTTTCAATATAAGCTATAATTTTTTTCAAATAATAATATTTTAGGTTCTTTGGTGATATCCAAAAAAAATCTTTCAAATTATAATATAGTTAATTTACTGTGTATAGATTGGCCGATTATCAGATTCAATTAATAATGTGCGTGTTAATTATTCTATTTCATTTTTTGAGTTTTTTTCCTAATAATAAAAATCAAAGGAAAATAAAATGTGATTATTTTTTTTTAAACATTTTATGGATTTTTAGAAACATCTAATATACAAATGATTGTACTAGTGATAAGGGTGGATGTGACGAGTAAAGTTTTATCCATGATTCAGAAACGAAAGAAGGACATTGGACTTTTCATAGCCAACATTAAAATGCCTCATATAAACTCGCATTCATTCCTTACAGCTTTGCTTCACAAAGCTATTGCTTTCATTTGTATGTCTATTTCACACATTTATCTTTTGTCTACTAATTCTTGCATTTGTCTTTTCCACAAGTTGACATGTTTTGTTGACTATGTTAAAATTATGATCAATCCAGAGATAAATACCAAGGAAACATTAGGTCTTTTGAGTAAAGCAACACACTTTTTTCTTTTAAATAAGCCGATTCAATAATGGCTCTTTTGAGAAAAATAATTTTTTGTTGCCATGTTACCTCTGCTATGACTCTACCTTCAATAATCTTATGGACTCAAACCCTTATACTACTGCGGAGGGCCATAATCACACTGTTCTTGTTTTGACTAGTATAAGTAGTGATAACCTTTTGGTCCCTTCTAGTTTACAATCAAGAATTGGTGTATCTAACACATACGCATGTAAAATGGAATGTGCCAGGATTTACATGTCCACAATTTGATCCTAATCCATTTCATCCACCTAGTTTTGTTCTTGAAACCGATATAAACCTTTGGTTGGAAAACACTGATGTCAGTGAGATGCATATGCTGTATCGGTTGGAAAATACTGGTTCTTCTGAGAAAAATAGTTCTTTGTTGCCAAGTTATCTCCGCTATGATTCTATCCTCAATAATCCAATGGTCTCGAACCCTCATATTACTATGGAGGGTCATGATCATTTTCTTGCTATGAATTTAAGATCGACAAACCAAAAACATAATATGATGGAATCTTTGAAGATCATAAGGCTGTGAATCAAAGAGAAAATATAGAGAGTGAAAATAATTTTGATTATGATCATTTTTGCATGGATTGGATCGACGAGATGATGAATAAGTATGCATGAAGGAAAGAAGAAGAAGAAAAATAAGGAAAGTCATAAACATACTGTTTTTTTTGTCATCATAATGTTTTTTTTTGTGCAATACACATGTATATCCTAATGTAAGCCTTGTGGCCATTTAAGTGAAATTTTGAATACCAATGCCCACAAAACAAAGGAAAGTACAAATAACCCCGGAAAGTATATTTTAAATGTAAAAATTTTGAAATATCATGGAGAAAATAAAAAACACATCAAAATTATTACCTTTTGGTGGATCTTTTCATGTTTAGAAGCATGTATAAAGGGCAGATAAATTCGTTTATGGCATCTGCCTCATCTTGAACTAACACACGCTCTAAAGATGAAGTACGAAATAGTTTATAGATAGGAGCCGAAGGACCTTGAAGAAAAGATATACAACTATATGTTCAGAGTTTGTTTCTGTAATCAAATTTGGTTAAAATTGAGGTAAAATTATTTAGATCAAAAGATAATTCCTCTTAGAAACACTTACTAAAAAAAAGTGAGAAGGGAACTATTACATGAATGAGAGAAAATGTCACCTACTAATTCATAATCAATCTCATACATAACACCTCAAGTAAAAAGGATATTTATTCCGAAGAAAAGAAATTAGAGAGGTATTACTACTACTTGTGGCACCTAAATAAATAGAATTAATAATTATTAGACCAATCAAAATCGTTCTATTTCTTTGATCAAAATGGTGTCACAAGATGATTCCTTATTTCTTAAATGAAAACCAAGCTTGGATATCTGGTAACAAAACCTGTTCATATAACACAAATCACAAACAATGAGTTTAGAGGAGAGAGGATTAATGAGGTCAAAAGAGGGAGGGGGGTTTAAAAGGAGCAGTAGTTTGGGTTTGGGGAATTAGGAAGAAAACCAAGTTGGAATGTCAAGTTAATAAATTATAATGGATTTACTTGAGATATGATGTAAAATACTTGAAATTAAAGCTTGAATTTTTTTTGAGTGAAAAAACCAAGCCGATATGTATTATTTGTTATATTTTCATTGGTTTGTTTGAAAATAAATAAATAAATGAGTTGTCACTTTCTAAAGTGATGTATACTAACATCATTACCATATTTGGATACATACAATTTTATTTAAATTTGGTAAGTAATATTTGACTGCTAAACTATTAATTATTTTTAAAAATTCCCAAAACAAACACAAGTTATGTATATATATGTCTATGCAGTAATTTATTTCTCCCTCAACTGAGTTGTTTTCTCAAAATCCTAATTCATATACATATATATATATATATATATATATTGTGCAGATTTCTTGAGAAAAATGGCTGAAGATTTGAGTTTGAATTTGGATGGGAGCATAGTTCCTAAACGCATTGGTGATTCCATCATTCTAATCGACCATGACATAGCATCAGTCGCATCTCTTACCTCAATGCTTGAAATTTTTTCTTATAAAGGTAAATAAATGACTAATCATTTTCCCGTTTATATATCAATTTATTCCATTTTTGCCTAATTTTTTTGTATCATGTTAAAATTTTCTGTGTGTTAAAGTTTTTCATGATGAGATATGGATCTTGTGGTTTTTATTTTGTATTGATCAATATCTTTGAAATAATTTGAAGAATGTCTAAAATCATATATAAATGTATAAAGAATTATTTTAATTATAGAAAACATTGGAAGCTACTTGGTCTTAGATCTCAATGATTTATTCAACGATGAATTTCTTGTCAAATGCTTTTATTAAAAATTCTATTTAAAGCAGTTTTTTTATATAAAATGATCGTTGCTATTCCAAAAACCTTTTTGAGTTTCAACATTTTCTTGAAAAATCGCATACATGCATATCCATTTTTATCCAAATTTTTTATGTTTTAAATATAAGCTATAATTCTTTGTCGGATAATAAGATTTCAGGATCTTCCGTGATATCCAAATTATAATATGGTTAATTTACTATGTATAGATTGACCGATTTATCAAATTCAATTAATAACATGCGTGTTAATTAATCTATTTCCGTTTTTTTTAGTTTTTTAATAAATAAAAAATCGTTGGGAAAAAATGATTATTTGTTCTCAAACATTTTTTAAATATTTATAAACATCTAATTTATAAATGATTTTACTAGTGATAAGTGTGGATGTGGCGAGTAGAGCTTTATCTATGATTGAAAAACAAAAGAAGGACATCGGACTTGTCATAGCCAACATTGAAATGCCTCACATAGACTCACACTCCTTCCTTGCTGCTTTGCTTCACAAAAATATTTCTCTCATATGTACGTCTATTTTCACACATCTGTCTTGTGTTTACTTATTCCACCATGTGTTTTTCTACATGTTAACAGTTCTTTTGTTTTCTATGTTAAAGTGATCAATCCAGAGATAAAAACCAAGGAAACATCAGATCTTTTGACAAAAGCAGCATGTTTTGTTTTAAATAAGCCGATTTCTAAGAATGACATAAAAAACATGTGGCAATATGCGTTACCTAAGAAGAGTCTAGAATTAAACAAAATCAACATAGCTGAAATACAAGAGAACCCAATTGAAGCTTTTGGGGAAAACCTTGAGAGGCGGACAATAAGTCAAGCTTCTTTGTTAGGAAGACGATCGTTCAATGAAACATTCAAAATTTCTGAAACAATCCGAAAGAGAAGAAGTATAGCAAATGTTGAATGGAAAACTAAACCGATATGTCCCATTGAGATTGAGAATAAGAAAGAGGAAGAGACCAATATGAAGAATAATGTTCGAAAACACAGCAAAGTATGGACCTATGAGCGTCACATGAAGTTTTTAGATGCTATCTCCATATTGGGTGAAGAAAGTAAGATTCATATTTCATTTTTCACCATTTCTTCTTTGTCTCCATCATTTTCTTATATTTATTTATCCTGCAGAATCTCGTCCCAAATCCATAATGAAGATTATAAATGATCCAAACTTGACTTTACGCCAAGTCGCTAGCTACCTTCAGGTTATATATATTTTTCAACATATAAATTGTTTCGGGATCTACTCTTATTATTATAATATTTTTTTCATATAAATTGTTCAGAAATACAAAACTCAAGTTGAGCGAATAAGTGATACATTAAAAATAAATGAATGGAGTAAGTATTTTTTTTTTAACTAGATATACTTACATGATTCTATCATTTTATCTCATCTTTGTATCAATATAATCTTTTTAGTTGCAGATTCATTTAAGAAACCTAGTGCTGAGAGGAAGGAAGACACGCTAAAGTTTCATCAAGTGCTGAATAATCACCCATTTTTTGGTAGCCTAACAAACAAGTCATTCATGGATGTCAAGTATGTTCCTTCAGCCATAAGTAACAACCCATCTGACAATATTCCTTCTACCGATAATGCTAACCATATTGGTCTGGTTTCAACTGCCATAAGTAGTGATAACCTTCCTGTCCTTTCTGCTTCACCATCACAAATTGGTGCATTTAATACAAATGCATTTCAGATGGAGTCTACTAGGATTTATATTCCCCAGGTTGATCCTAATCCATTTCACCCACTTAGTTCTGTTCTTGAAACCGATACAAACCAAATGAATTTAGACCTCACTTCTCTGCCAGAATCCCTTGTTCCCCTACCTGAGCTACACACAATGGAAGAAAATTTCAATTTTCTTCCACACCCTACCGTTAACCCATTTGAAACCCAAATGAATTTGGTTCCTTGTGAAACAAATTATGTTGCTTTGAACAACATATTTCATTTTGACACCAATACGGAAGATATGAACTATGTTCCTTATGAAGAAAGTTTTGATATTCCAATTGAAGACCTGATTTCTTTTGAGATTGATGTCAATGAGATGGATATGCTCTTGGTAAATAATGGCTCTTTCGAGAGAGGTAAGCCTTTGTTGCCAATTATCTCGGCCATGACTCTACCTTCAATAATCCAATGGACTCGACCAATCATATTACTGTGAAGAATCATGAAAATTTTCGTGCTATGAATGTAGGATCGACAAGCCAACAACATAGTATGATGCAGTCTTGCGAAAATCATAATATAGAAGTTGTGAATCAAAGTGAAAATATGGAAAGAGAAAATCATTTTGATTATGATCGTGATTGCATGGATTGGACTGGGGAGATGATGAATAAAGACGCATGAAGAAGAGGAGAAGAACATAAAATAAAGAAATTTCATAAAAAGAATGTTTTTTTTGTTTTTGGTCATAAAAATAAAGAAATATCCTACATATACATGTATGTTGGTTATAAACAATAATGCCAGAGATTCCATAAGTTATTCAGTTTTTTGGTCGTACCATATAGTTTGAGATTCCATTTTTATTAATAATTTTTCAGTAATTAATACACATTAAAAATAGGCAAATGCTTTTAATTTGACCAAAACTAGTCTTCTCAATAAATTCATATTCTAGTAAGAACCTATAACCAAGTTAATAAATCCTCTAATATTAATCTTAAAGTTAAAGGAAAAAAGAAAATTAAATAATTTAAAAATAAATTTTACCTTCAAATTTACAATCAAATATTGATGTTATTATTTCACACGGTTAGATATATTTTTTTCAAAAAATATTATTTTATAATAAAAATAAATATTTTAGGATAACACATCATCATATTTTTAAACAAGAATTAAAACGACATGATATTATGTCTAAAACGAGAAAAATCTTTTGCTTCAAGATGTTCATATAAATCTATTTTATTTTCAAAAAATTTCAATAAAGATCTCTTACTAATAAAAAGGAGATTTTGAGGCTCCTGGAGTTGTCCACCTCAGCTATTTAGGAAACTCTTTCATTTTGCCACGTCATCAAATTTAGTAAACCCTGACAAAAAACACCTACGAAGGTTTTTTCTCCTAGCAAATGTCTTCTCAGTTCTCGCATTCCCTCCACAAGCTGTAACACAACTTTAGTAGTGACTTTCTGAGTTCTCTGTCTCACCAACGACATAAACAGGCTTCTTCTCCATTTGCCCTCAGATTATTTCATCTCTTTCTAAGAAACCAAAATCGCATGCATGATGAGATCAAGGTAATAATTTATTCACCCTTTATAGAATGCTTTAAGTTGGTATAAGTAAAAAGACCAAAGCAGCATGTGGCAAACCAGGATTTTGAAGCTTGTGAAATCAAAGGTGCCTCTATGATCTAATAGTTGCAACTAACATCTCTTACTTGTATATTACTTCTTTGTGATTTGCTTACACATTTAGTGATCTGTAGAATCATCCGTACTGTGCTGATCCAAAGATGAATGCTTTCGATTGCAGAATGCGAAGAAGATAATGATGAAGAAAATAATCATCTCCAACAACGCCGTTGTTGTTTATTCATTCATGCTAAGGGTGGTTTGAATCATAAGAGAATTGTTGTATGTGTCTTCCTCGCTTCTATCTCATTTTCTTCTCTCCACTGTCCAATCATGGATCAATATATGCTAATGGCTGCTGGTTTAAAAATTTTCATTTTGGTAGATTGAGTTATGACCTTTTATGGCTTTTCTTTCTAGATCTGTAATGCAGTAGCTGTTGCCAAAATTATGAATGCAACTTTGAACTCAAAACTGCAATTCCCAACAATTGGTTAGTTTTCCAGTCGTAGATTTTATTTGGTTATATATATATACTTATTTAAACAGTGTACCATTTGTTTCTATTTTGTGAAAATTAAAATTAGTGCTCACTATCATTTTTAGTCCAAAAATAATTTTCTTAAACACAAGTTAAGGTTTCAAGCTCTGATGTTGTACGGGCTGCTTTTTGAACTTTGAAACCGAATGAATATTGTAGGAACACTTTGAAAAAGTGCAATGATTTTAGGATATGGTCATGTACTCGTCGACTTACATCTCCTTAAGTCCCAAATGCGAGTACTAAAAAGTCTTGGCTTCCTCTTCTTACTTTACTATATCTGATTCAGGGACATAGTTATTTATTTTAAAGTTTTGTTGGGTACTTACACTAAGGTACGTATTGTATTGGTGTTGGAACAATATTGTAGCTTTTGAGAATAGTTTGGTAAAAAGCTTGAAACTTGGAACGTCAAGTTGCAAGAGAAATCCATATATTGTGTTGCCAAGGTCCTGAATATGATAATGGTAGGTGGGTTAGTTAAATGTACGGTTTCTTGCAGCATAGATCTGGATATCATGTGCTTTGTGGTGAATACTTTCGCCAACTTATACATAGCTTTTTAGGAAAATGTTGCTTAAGCTTTTCATGGCATTTGCATTGGTGTTATTTGTTTCTGAACTGTAGGTATTGCGGTTATCTACTCTTCTGCTGCTCACTCTGTTATAACTTTATGGTAATATAGTTATGTGATACAAATAGAAATTTCTAACGCTGTTAACTTGAATTTATTTGCAAACGTTAGCTAGATTTGCAAAAGTGTATTCAATGAGAACGTTGTGGTTTGATTATAAGTACTCAAAAGCAAACTGAGGGACCATTGAGTGGATGTGTCAGGATACAGAGCAAGACGCAAGGGATTACCCTCGCTCTTAGGGACAAGATCACCATCAAACAAATGCCTGGAAGCTGAGGTTAGTCTCTTGAAGGCATGAAACATAATAGCTCTGTAAATTATCTTGGACCAAAATCTACATTTGTCAATCCTAACTACGATTAAAAGATGGTTAAGTTATCCCAATGGAATAAGACATGATGCAACAATTGCGTTTATGTTGCTTTGCCGAGAAGACACAGAGGAGAAAGAGAAGAGAGATGCAAACAACATGAACGCGTAGTTGGTTCCATCAGTTCTAATGATAAAGGTTATGTAAGGTGGTTTTGGGGAGATGATGAGTGACATACCATCCTGAAGATTATGTTTTCTTTTTGTTACTTCGAAAGATTATATGATCATTGGACATCTTAGAATTAATGGTTTGCTAGCATTGTAGTTACTACTAATTTATTAATGTTTGAAAAATTACTAAGCTTTTATCCACGAATCATATAGAAAATCTACGAGGGTCTGGAGACGTAGATAATGTAGATGTACACAATAATCAATATTATTCACCAAAATAAACTCGTATAATTATGATATAACAATCAAGAAGTTCCAAAAATCGGTTTTAAAATTAAAATGGTTTTAAATATAATTACATGGTTCTGCTAAATATATTATTATTGGAAGATAACCATGTTGGAACTTCTTGATTGAACTTATAACATGATACATAAACATTGGTAATTATATATTTATAGCGATAAAAAGTGAATGCATAGAGTTATCCTCCAACAAGAGATACAATATGTTATTAATTTATTTTTTAAATCAACTACAATCAAACCATATACAAATTACATAAAATGTTAAAAATATATGACAACTTTTTTTGGTTAAAATATAAACAACCAAAGAAATACATTTACGACCAGCTCTTTCCATACGCACTTCAAGTTTCTTTCATATTTTTCTTATATCAAAACTCACAAAACTTTCCAAAACATGAGCTCTCATAGATTTCAAAATTTAGTATCTATCGCGCGGGATAACCCCTAGTTGTACTAAAATTTTCAAACAATTGTATTGCCTAAATGGTAAATTCGTGGACAATTTTGGTCAATGGAAGGCGCAGAACCATAAATGTTTTTATTGGGTGAATAATAAAATTTATAAATTGACGTAATTTAATAAAAATAAATATATTAGTTTTTCTACAAAACATTTTTCTATTAGTTTTAACTAACACATTTTCATCAAAATTGGTAAAACCAAAAAAAATATTGCTTTTAGAAAATGTAAATTTTGAATAGAAAAATGTAGATAAGTCTAATAGAATTACTAAAATAAATATTTTTAAAAATATTTACTATGTAAATTCTTGTATGGTCAGAAAGTATATCTAATTTGATATAGAAAACATTACAACAAGTAAAGTCTCTATAAATTGATAATATCATGACTATGCTATTTTATTAAGTTATAGAGATACTAATTTATTGATAAATTATTTAATAATATTTTTAAAGAGAATTTCTCAAGTTCATAATTTTTTTGAAAATTTTATTTGTTTAAGGTGATAAATTTCTTGAAAATTCTATATTTATATTTTTAACAAAGAATTTAGACGAATCTTTGAAAAAATGTTCTTAAACTTGAAGAAGTTATGATTTTTACAATTTCAGCCACCATAGAATAGATATCAATAGTCTACGTAATTATCAAGGTAAAAATGATACATGCATGTTCAGAAGTTAGGAGGTTAAAAGCAACTGTGTATATACTATTTTTGTATTGATGAGAAGTTAAAGACAAGATTATGGTATCTTTGGAGGCAGTTATTGCTTAAAAATAAACAACACTTAAGTCACATTTTACTAAATTATCTTAGCCATGTTTTTAAAAGTTTATATAATCATTAATTTATTATATTAATGAGATCAAATTTTATACATGAAAGGTTTTAAAATTATTATAGTATTATTGTATCTAATTGTGTTAATTTTTTTATTTGGATTCAACTCGGAAGGAGCAAAAAATATTTTATTTGTAGTTTTAATTAATTTATTGACTATTAAGTTTTAGAGGTTAGCTAATGTTTCATTAACATTATAAAGTTTATATATATTATAGTCTATGCAGTTATATATAAAAATCATATAATTAATGTAAAGTCCAATAAATTATATAACTAATGTTTCTTAATTTTTTATTCTTACAAAATTTTCCAAAATATTAAGATAAGAAAGAGTTAAGAAATATGCATATTGAAACAGAGACATGAATAGGATCCCTTAATATATAACATGTAGAATTTATCTTAGTAAGAACCCAGATTTTACAAATTGAAAAAGATGTTTATCATACCAGATTCATGGAAAATTTATATTGAAACTTCAAAGAATATGCTATTGAATGTTAAATTCCAATTAATTTTTCCATATTTTAGCGATGACCATAAAATTGAAAATAGTAACAGCCAGCGACATATTTATTTAGTGACTAGATTGCATTTACTTTGAAAAATTTAATGAGAGAAATTCATTATAAATTTGTAGCTAGTTAGAAAAATTCGTGTAGTATGTGGAAATCATACATGAAGATCTTCGAAAGGATTAAAAATGTGTGAATCATTAAGTTCAAATCCTTGGAAAATACGTGCAACAAGTTGCAAAGAAAATACATGAACAATCAATCATACCTTTATGGTTTTATCAGAAAATCTTCAATTCAATTTAAAATCATTATTACTTTCTATGTCACAAAAATGATTTAATAAGAACTCTCTTCTTGTTAATGTCTAGAAAAGTTTCATCAAAAACTAAACAATTATTGCGATTCTCAATATATCAAAGCTTTCAAAGCTTGTGATATTTATAGGGAGAAAACTCAACTTCTTAATCCCTATGACATTAGGTTTTGCTAACACCAAATCTTAATAGAATCTATTCTTATCTTATCATAAGTCGATAAGGCTAAGTTTAATATTTAATTTAATTGATCCTAATCCTAACACGATTAGTATCTTGACTTCCAAGCTATTTGATTAACCAACATTCTCCCCCTTAATCTTTGAACTTGGATCATGGAGGTCTTCAACACCGATTAGCTCCCTCATCTCTTTGAACTTTGTCCGTGCTAGTCCTTTGGTGAGTATGTCCGCCCGTTGCTCTGTCCCGGGTACGTGTTCCACGTCCACTTGATCATTCTCGATGCATTCACGGATGAAATGATACTTTGAAAGTATATGCTTGCTTCGTCTGTGAAATACTGGGTTCTTGGTGAGTGCGATTGCGGACTTGTTGTCTACTCGAATGGTGACCTTCTTGCTCTTTGTTCCGACTACTTCACTAAGTAGTTCTTGAAGCTAAATCGCTTGACAAGCGGCGGTGGTAGCAGCCATAAACTCAGCCTCGCAAGATTTGTTGAATCAGCCGATGTGAACTCTCCTCCTCGATCAGTTCGGAATGTTTTAATCTTCTTTCCGGTTTGTTGCTCCACCATTATCAAGAAACGTTTGAACCTCTCAAATGCATCACCCTTTTCTCTCAACAAAATAGTCCACATGTAACGTGAGTGACATCAATTAACACGAATATGTACCTATTTCTTGAGGGTGTTGATGATGATATAGGTCCGCACAAGTCGCTTTGAATGAGCTCAAGAACTTGTGAGGCACGGAAGCTCGCTTTCGATGGGAAAGCTAGGCGGGTCTGTTTTCCGGCGAGACAAGACTCGCAAACTTCCGTTTCTACGTTAAGTGATGGTAGTTCTATTACCATCTCTTTGTCGAACATACTCTTCAATGCTCTGAAGTTTACATGTCCGAGTCTTTGATGCCATCTCCAAGTTTTTTCATCGCTTTGGGCTTGTAAGCACAACGATCCTCCTATCTTAATGTTTGCTTTGTAGAAGTGGTTTGGAGATCTTCTCACATGGACCAATATTCTTCCACTTGGATCAAACAAAGTCAAGTAGTCTTCTTTCATACAAACTTCACATCCGTTCTCCGTTGCTTGTCCAAGACTCAAGATATTGTGTCTAAGATCGGAAATATAGTAAATATCCTTTAAGTGTTTTTGTTCTCCCATCTTGCATACGAAAGCTATCGTTCCTTTTCCAGCTATTCTTACGCTTGAGCCATCTCCAAACCTCACACTTCCAATGATCTCATCATCTAGAACCGAAAAGAAAGATTTGTTACCGGTCATGTGGTTGCTAGCGCCATTATCTAGGTACCAAGTATTTTTGTCTCCATTCTCGGCATCGTACTTCCTCGGTATCACCTTTTCTTCGTTGAGAAGCACAACTTCATGTAGGTATAACGCTTGATCCGCCACTTGCATCTCGGTTAATTTTGCTTCTTAATGTGTTTGAGGTATTTCGGGACATGCTTTTGCAAAGTGACCAAGTTTATCACATCTATAGCACATGACTTTAGAGTAATCTTTCTTTTGTTTATCCTTAAACTGATTTTGGTTTTGATCCGAGGTACCTCTACCTCTTCCTCTGCCTCGAGCACGTCCTCCACCTCTTCCTCTATCACGTCCTCCGCCAAAACTTCCACGAGAGTTTTGGGACTCCAAGTTTACCCACATAAGTTTCTCTTGGCTCTCCTTGTGTGTATCTTCCCCAATATGTTCCTCATACGCCTTCAATCTTCCCACGATGTCTTTGTATCCGGTTGTGTTGATGTCTAACACTTGCTCAAGAGAAGCTACGATGTGAATGTACTTGTCTCGTGGTAGACTTTTGAGAAACTTCTTCACAAGTTTTGATTCTTCGATCATTACTCCTAGGGCGGCACTTCTTGATGAAAATTCGGATAGCTTGTCCGCAAAGCTATCAATTGTATCCGAGTTTTTCATCATCAACCGATCAAACTCCGAGTTTAGAGTTTGTAAGCGTGCCTCTCTAACACGATCAGCTCCCATGTGACGTATTTTGATTGCCTCCCACATGTCCCTTGCCGTGTCTTGCACTCCAATTTGCAAGATCAAGCTCTCGGGTATGGATTGGAAGAGAAGAGTCGTTGCTATATCGTTCTTCTCAACATCTTGACTACCTGGATCTATAATTTCCCATACTTTGTGAACCTTCAAAGCCATCTTCATTCTCATGGCCCAAAACGGTGTAGTTTGTGGTGTTTAGCATAGGAAATTGTACCGTAGAAGGTGTTGAATCCTTCACCCTCGGTGCTGCGGTGATCGCCTTGTGTTCCTCCATGTTGACCTCCTCGTCGCAATGGAGTTTCTTGACCTACACGTCAAGCTTTGATCGCGCCTCCTCCTCGAGTTGCGATTGGTCCCTTCTCGTAAGGCTCTGATACCAATTCTTGGTTGGTATGTCACAAGAATGATTTAATAAGAATTCTCTTCTTATTAATGTTTAAAAAAGCTTCACCAAAAACTAAACAACTCTTGTGATTCTCAATATATCAAAGCTCTCGAAGCTTGTGATATTTATAGGGAGAAAACTCAACTTCTTAATCCCTATAACATTAGGTTTTGCTAACACCAAATCCTAATAGAATCTATTCTTATCTTATCCTAACTCGATAAGGCTAAGTTTAATATTTAATTTAATTGATCATAATCCTAACACGATTAGTATCTTAACTTCCAAATTATTTGATTAACCAACATACTTATGATGACGACTTTATAACAGACACTGAAAGAAAGTAAAAAGGAAAATGCATAGTTCAAAATAACTTTCTTAAAAAATAAACAAGATTTTGAACCATTTTTCCCCTATAAATAAATATTTGGTTTGGAAGGATCTTATATGAACACCATATTTGGTCATTTGGGCATAAGGTAAACTCGAACATGAGGATACTATCAAACAACTGCAATCCAAAAAGATGTGAGATATGGGGTTATCTAATATCTCGGAATTTAAAGTGGAGGTTGATCCTAGTTCTACTAGACTGAGATTGATCTTATACACTTCTCACAACACGCGGATCCCCGATTGTCATTGACGATTTTACCTGTCTGCACCATATCCACGATAGACACTGTTAACTTTAACATACAAGATGACGATGAACTGTTATGCCTGTTATATTCATAATCTACATAAAAGATAGAGTCTATGGAAATTAAACCCTAAAATCCATACAAAAAATTATTAACTCTTGACCACCGGACTAGGAAATAAGTTTTTACTAATAGATTATAGAGGTATTGTGATCTTGTGGCGTTTCCAAAACCGAACTTTGATCATTGTTCATCACTGCGACAAATCATGCAAAAAATTATTAGACTTTATAAGAGTATAAAAGAATGTGATTAACTCTGACCTTATACAAATCTTCTAGCCACCATATTTTCATTTGGTACTAGTCCAGTCCAACCCAGCCTAGTATTCAGAATCCAAATAACGATATCCAAAATATCATACACAAAATGTGCATTCACTAAAATAGTCTACAGGCCCGTATGAACACGGATTAAAGTTTATTATGTGTCCTATCGGCTAATATCTAAAACTAATATTAATTTCCGGTGGCCAGGAAAATACAAGCGGTGGGGCCGACAAATTTCACCGTGATCCAGCTATTCTGCCATAGTATATTGATCTTCTTTTTTTTAAAAAAGAAGGCCTATCTAAAACAATCTGAAAGAATCTTTTTTTTCTTTTTGTTAATTTAAAAAAAAAAATCTATTAAAATTCTATACGATAAATTAAAAAACATCTCCATCAGGAATAAAAAAACTGGAAAATAATAAAAAATAAAGAAAGAGGATGAGAGATATCCATGTATCTATTTGTCATAGAGAATCCCATAAAATAGCCATGTATCTTTTTTGTCATTTATTATTGGTCTATTTTCTTTTTAGTATTAAAGTTATTATTATTTATATTTAAAATATTATTATAAATTTTGGTGAGAGACCGATAGAGTTTCTCACTGATGTGGGAGCTAAGATCAATAACCCATCAAATGGTCTTAAATTTCTCGGTAATTGCAAGCATATTTGGAAAGTGGAAACTACATTGGAAAAAGAGAAACTAGAATGATTAGATGGAGACACATTGACATTTACGTCTAAGTATTAGTGTTCAAAAATTGAAAAAGAAAAAATAAAATTAGAAAAAACAAAAATCTTCATATTAAGACACTTTAACGTCTCTTCACTTGACCAAACCTCTAAAGAAAAAGACAAAAGAGTAAAGAACAACGAGAAAAAAAAAGAGAGCAGAGAACGAAATCAATGGCGGTTTCAGTTCCAATTCTCGCCGTCGTCACTGCTCTTCACATCCTTGCCTTCGTCTTTGCCTTCGGCGCCGAACGTCGCCGTAGCACCGTACCATCACCTCACTCTCACTCTCTATCTTTCTATTTTTGTCTCTTTTTTCGATTTGTATTTATTTATCGTATTTTTTTTAACAGGCTGTAGCGGTGCCGGATCAGTACGATGAGAAGACCTTTTGCATGTACGGAACAGAGGCGTCGACGGTGTACGGTATGTCGGCGTTTGGGTTGCTTCTTGTTAGCCAAACGGTGGTTAACGGCGTTACTAAATGTCTCTGTTTTGGAAAGGGTCTTGTTACTGGTACTTCTTACACAGCTTGGGCTATTGTCTTCTTCGTCGTCTCTTGGTAAAGTTTAAACCTTTCTTATGTAATTGATATATTTGTACATCAAGATTTGAAATTGAGTGGATTCAGATGTTATTTGGTAGCCAAGATTTGAAATTTCTGATTAGGGGTTTTAAATTTTGAGCTAATTTTTACTCTTCTTTTGAATCTAAGCATATAGAATTGGTGAGTTTGATTGTAAATTAATGGGTTTTTAACTTTGAAGTGAAAAGGAGAGTTCTTTTTGGTATTGTGAACTTGAAAGTGAATCAGGTTTGTGGGTAGTGAAGTTTGGTAATGTGATGATGATTTATAAGTCACTTTGTTTCAATCAACTTCTTCACCTTTATGTCCTTAACTCTAACTTGTGAGTTGTGGATATTTCAATAGGTAGAGATTACATAGTTGTAGACTTGTCATTGTCACAATTGAATTATCCATGTGTTCTTGCTCCAATTATATGGCTGCACTGTGCCTTACAACAATAGTGACTAGTTTGTTCATTTACATGTTGGATTAGTTTTGTCTTAAATCATTTGTATTGTGTAAGTTGTGCTTATTATCAGAATTCTTGTGGATGGAAAACTTTTCTTCAGGGTGAGCTTTTTAGGAGCTGAGGCGTGTTTGTTGGCTGGATCAGCTAGGAACGCGTACCACACGAAAAGTAAAGGCATCTACAAAGAAAAAGAGCTTTCGTGTGCGGTCTTACCTGTTGGGGTCTTTGCTGCTGGAGCTGCTCTGACTCCCTTGTCTTTGATTGCTACCATTCTTTACTATTTGGCTCATTCGAAGGCTGATACTGGTGGATGGGAAAAGCATCAGAACGATGGCATTGGTATGACTACTCCTGCAGATGCTCCAAAGCAACAGAACACCGAGTTCAACAAGGTCTAAACCAATTTCTGTTTGGTCTTATGATAGCTATGGTTTTAAGAAAGGGTAAACTATATAACAAGTTGTTTGTTAATTGTGCATATAAAAACTTGCGTTCTCAGATGTAAGATGTAATGTTGGCTTATGTATTCTATGAGAAACTTGGATTGGCTAAAAGACCGCCCTGATACTCAGAATCTGATTCATTTTGTGGAACACGCCATGCGGCGGTGGTTGTGGAGGTTAAACCGGAGGCAGTTTTTGTTCACAGTAGTGAAATTTGAAGATAGATCATATTGGTTTCTTGCTTTAATAATAAATTAAAGTGTGTAGACAATGTGGAGCCAGTAAAAGTATAAATTCAGGTTCTTGAATTTAGTAATTTATTGATCTAATTTGCTCTCAATAATTCAAGTTAAAAAATAATTTATTTTCCTATATTCGGATTTTTTTTTTGTGTTTTTGAAAATATATTCGGAAACTTTCATTCCGAGTTTCGTACATTTCCTGATGCCAGAGACTAGAGCATGGTAGGTGTAGTCTATTCTCCGTACCCTGTGCTCAAACTTAGAACATGGCCCGATTCCGCCAAAACTTGGCTCCGGGTTCAACATATTTAGTCCATGTCAAATATTTTTGTTTTGTAAATTTTATTTGCGTACGGCAAACAGAACAAAGATTGAGCAAACAGAACAAAACAGAGGAACAAAGTCTTGTCACAGATTGTGACATAAGTTTAAGCCTCATATCTTAAAGAAACTTATTCTTCATTTCGAAACTACATATATATATATATATATATATATATATCATATTTTACAAAGACAGTCTCTATATAGAAAAACAAGAAACGCGTTTTGCAAAAAGCCGCAAAGCTAAAGCTTCATATTTAAGGCTTAGTTTGATCAGGCCGGGCTCTCGTGTCAGGCACCTGTGATGTAGGAAGAAATCAGAATCGGGTATGAATCAAATAAAAGTTAAATTAGATCAAACCTGATGAAATGGCGGGATCATTGGCATATTTTGAGGAGGCATCATTGGGATTCCTGGCGTATAATAGCCCCATGGAGGCATACATGGTGGTTGAGCTCCATAAAATGGTGCCGTATACATAGAAGTTGCTGAGTATGCCATAGACATAACCTGAACCAAATAACACATAACACTTTTATTAATTCATATTGTCATTGGTTACATGTGATTAATAATGACTGGATATAGAAGCTGACATCTATCTGATGTTGCAAACTCTTGATATATTCTATGATGCTTTCAAGCTTTGTTGCAAGATCCGACTGTAGATAAAACACACAAAGAAGAATTGTTAGAAACTCGATATTGTATTCGACTCTAATATATATATATATATATATATATATATATATATGTGTGTGTGTGTGTGTGTGTAAAGTAATTAAATTAACCTTTGTGCAATTAGGCGTCAGCTCCTGCAAAGTTTCTACTCTATCTCGAATAAGCTGTCGCCTTTTCTGCAAAGTTTAGAAAGCAAAAACATATCTTAGCTTGGGAAGCACGTAATAGATTAATAAAAGATCATCTTCACCTTCTCCATCGTCACTCGATATTCCATGGAACGTTGTCGTTTAGACGTACAGTCACTCGTCTTCTCTGGCTCTTTTTCGGGTTTCTGATCAATGTTCTTGGTAACATCCTTAGGCCTTGAACTCGAGGGAGCACGAAATATTTCTTGCAAAGGGTTTAATTCATTATGATCTTCTGCACAAAACGAAGCAAGGATCTCAGATAACGAACATAGTTCTTCTTCTTGAGTACCCTTCTTGCTGTTGTTTATTTCCATTGATGATCAATTAAAGTTAAGATTTTTGAGTTTGTGGAAGAGTGCAAAAGTTGAGACTGATGGAGAACTTTTATTTTTTTTTTGGTAATAAAACTGATCGAGAACTTAGTGGAGGCAAAAGCTTTATATAAGGGAGATCTAAGAGGTGCTTTTGAAACGTTCATGAATTGAGCGGGAAGAAAACATATGATTTTAGGCTCTTTCCATCCATAAAAAATTTTTATGGATTTTTTACCAATATTTTTATTATAAATTATATCGATAAATGTGTTTTAAAATTTTTTTATTAAGAATTGGTTCTTACGACTTTTAATTACTGATACAGTTTATATTTTTTTAATCTTAAAAACTCCTCCTAAAAAATTCTTAAAACCCTCCAACAGGGGTGTTCTTACTTCGTCGGATGGTTTTCTCTAATATTTTTTGTTATTTACTATTCCTTTTTATTATATTGTTATATGTTTTGGTGTTCTATATTACACACATGCATAGATAGAAGAAATCATTTATTTTTGTTTTTTTTTTCTTGCTTGCTATCTCACTCTTTCTTGAAATTCTAAGCACCAACTCGAAGACGACAGGGAAACAAATAGTGTCGTTCTTGTTCATAAACGGCAGTCCATTTTTTTTCTTAAGCTAGCTATGGATGCACTAAATTGCATGACGAAATGAAATATACAAGGAAGTAATGAACTAATAAATACTAAAAACATGATGAGATTTCGGTGTTTCCATCAAAACAATATTTATATAGTTCTTAATCATCCATATTTTTCAGATCATTCCTTGTTTTCCTATAATCCAAACATTATTGTTTCTTGATAATAATTTATTTTGTATTTTATGGTTAAGAAAAAATAGCTCGAAATGATTGTTGTAGGGCGCCGGAACTAAAGGGCTAAGATTCTTTAGTTAGTGAAATTTTGCCGAGATATTATATATTTATACAATAAATACCACATATATATAGAATAAGTAGAAGGTCGTAAGAAAAAAAGGAGGATAAATAGGAACAAAAACAGAACAATACATTTGAAAAAAACATTTAATCCAGAAATAAATGATAACCTATCAACTGTGATCGTGATCGATATTCTTAAAGATTTTAGATTTTTACTCTAAAATTTTCATAATATGATTTCATAAGAACTATATATGTATAGTGTGTGTGTGATAAACGTTCTAGAAGACAAATCATACAAGTAGATATGTTCTAAAGTGAAAAAATATTTACATCAAAATACAATAAACAAAAAAAATAGAAAAACAATGGACAACCAAAATTGTAGATATTAAAAATATGTAGTAAAAATTCTAACACGAATCAAACAAATAGATATGGTTGCAACTAAATTTTTTTAAGTTGACATATTAGAGATAAAATATAAATATACAGATATATATGGTAAAATAAAAAAATAAAAATTTTATATAAAATAAAATAAATAAATTATAATTATACATTGATAAATGGGCAACCGAATTTGTAGATCTTAAAAATATGTAATAAAAATTCTAACACGAATCAGACAAGTAGACCTGATTGCAACTGAAAATAATTATTGTTTTTTAATTGAAATATTAGAAATAAAGTATAAATATGATGATATATTTGACAAAAAAAAACAAAACAATATTTTAAGTGATTAGGTAATTTATTATATTTAGAGAGTCTTATCAGTTGATTTGATCCAAGATATGTGGAGATTTTTTTTCTTTGTCTTTATTTCAATTAAACTTTTACAGAGAAAATATAAAACTATTATTTAATAATATTAATAGAAAACTATTATGTTCCTTATTTAATTGTAAAAATCACTACCGCTAGGGAAATAATAATAACTTTTTCTATTTCTATGGAACACAAGATTTCTATACTACCAAATTCGATTAAAAAGTATATCAGAAAATAGTATTTTTAGATAATACGTTAACTCTTTTACTAACACATTTTTGTTTCTTGATTAAATCTTTATGACACTGATAATTTATAATCGTATTTCATGGGAAAATAAATATTTCGAAACTTGTTGATAAAAAGAAACCACACAATTTAACCACAAAAAATAACAGAAATCAGACAAAACATATGAAACAGAACAATAAATTTTCAAAAAGATTTAATCCAAAATATTAGCTAGGGAACTTGATGACTAATATGCCATACAAATTAATTTCATCCATTAAGATACATAATATTAATAAAGCTGAGACCAGGACATAAAAAGAAAAGAGAACTGCAAAACTTATAGTATATACAAAATTACATATTTCCATATTTAAAATTTATTTATTTTAAGGGTAGTATTCAATATTTTATATTATAGTAACTGAGTTTATCTAAAAATTTAATTAAGCTAGAGATAAATGTAAAATTTTAAAGAATTTAGTTTAAAAGAGGATATCATAAATCATAAACGAAAAGTTCTTGATTTTGATGATTTTCAGTAGAAGAAAAATAAATGTTTGTATATTGTTGATGATATCCTATATATTATCTGAGAAGTTAGAGAAAGTGTGTTTTGTTAAGTTTTTCCTACACTATTGCTACTTTTAGAAATGTTTTTTTTATATGATATTAAAAGTTCATATATACTTTATTAATGCGATATGCTAATTTTTGGGTTGTTCGGGATATTACTTTTAGTTTTTGGATTCGAAGGAAAATCTTAAAATTCTGGAATAATACCACAACTTTCATCAAATTGAGGTTAGTAATGAAACTTTGGTATTCTTCTGGTTTTAAAATTGGTTAGTTTTTGGTCAAATTATTGAGGTTAGTACAGAGATTGGTACTCGACGACAACTAGGTATCAAGCGTATGGTGATGGTTTCTGAGGCTGCGATAGCACCACGTCTACAAAAATAGCAGCTAGCATACCAATGCTCTTTAATTAACTAAGTGAAAAAGTGTCGGGTTCGTCGACAACAAAACTAAGTTGTACTGAAACAGAAACAGGGACGGAAAACGTCACATTTAAAAATATAAAAATTGATATCATATAAATACAATAATAATAATATAAAAATACATATAATTTAAAATATAAAAAGATATATACATAAATTTTAATATTTAAAAATACTTAGTTTAATATGTTGACAAAAAGACGATTTCTAATTTCCAATATCATAAATTGATAAAATACAGTAATATACACAGAAAATTAAAATAAAAAACACAATAGAAAAAAATAAAATAAAAGAGATAATCTCGAAATCAATACTAGAGCACTAAAAGGAAATGATGAGTTGTTTGTGTGTTGAAAAAAATAGATATTAGAGATAACTGTGTGATTAAAAAACTACAATACCGTTTCTTTTATTTTAGAAAAAATAAGTTAAACTTCACATATGCATGTCTTATACGTCATAAACGTTTATAAATCATTGCTCAGACGTCTCTTTCACGTCCCCGTTCTATGGTGTTCTGTCTCCGTTATCTCGAGATGTCATGGGGACGTTTTGACGGTGTCCCCGTATCCATGCCATATCCGAAACGGATTCTTGGTCCAAATTGAAGTACTCGTACATCATAACAACAAAAAATACTTTCGTGCATCATAACAACAAAAAATAACACAATGTTATTTGAAACACAATTATCACACTTATTTTAAAACATGTGTGACAAAATAATAATTTAAATAAGTTATTAAAATAAAAAATATACTTGTATTTAAGGGAACATGTATAACTATACATATATTTAAGGGAACATGTAAACTACAACCACTTAATTTTGTTTTGTTTTGTATATTTGATATAGAACAAGGTATTTGTTAGTATCTTTTATCATTGAAATGATTAATATAGCATACTACAAATATATTCCAAGTGAAACGGATCGGAAATTTATGACGACTTTGGGGATACACAGAAATTTCCGACGGATACATGGAATTTTATCCGTGAAATAAATTTTGACATTCCGCCTGATGGATACACGAAATTTTACCCGTGAAATAAAAATTTAGATTTAGGGATTTAGAATTTAGATTTGATGATTTGGGTTCTTAGATTTAGAATTGTGATTATTAGATTTAAGATTTGAATTGTTAGATTGTGGATTTTAATTTTGAAATGTTAAAATTGATAGAATTTTGATTTTGCAATGCTATTAGATTTTTTTTTATTTTGGAATATTTTTAGATTTTTTTAAATTACTAGAATTTTGTAAAAAAATTTAAAATTATATGATTTATTTTTAAAAAATTTTAGATTGTTTTTTTTTAATTTCTAATGAATTTTTAAATTTAAAATTATAAGTTTTGTTTTGGAATTTTAAATATATTATATATTCTTAATTTATAATTATGATTTCTTCTAATAATAATTTTGAGTTTGTAATTGTTATTTTTAATCAATAGATTTGTTGTTGGAATTTTTAATAATATTTTTTTAAGGGATTATGGTACGTTTCATCTGTCTACTTCCGCGGCGGATGGTTCGCATTGGAGACAAAAACGAGTCAAAACTGTTCGACTCATGTTCTGGAGACCCAATCACCAACTTCTACGCCTACAACGGCTTTAGCTCCCACGCATATGAGCATCGAGGACTTCATTTATTAAGTTGGACGCGAACACTTGAATCCACTTCATCCGGATTGTGAGATAAGAGCTACGTTGTAAGTTTAGTTTTTATGATTTTTTTATTTATTATATTTTATAAACAATTATTTTTGTAGGTATAAAATTTTATAAATAATTTTTTTGTACGTTTCAGTTATCTCATAATGGGATCACAAAGTCCATCAATCAGATGTTTAACGGATTGCTACAACGTTCGTATGCGACGTACTCGATCATGCCATGGCATACCATGATATGTGGTTTTGGTAAGTTTTTTTGTTTTATTTGTTTTACTTTAATTTAAATAATTTATTTTCATATACATTTTATTTTTTCAGTAAGATTTTCACTTGGGAGAGAGACCTCACAGCTACGGTTAGACATGAGTTCGGTGCTAAAACATCGAAAATGTACTCTAGAAAGCTGAACGAGTATAAGGACAAGTGGATGCAGAAAGAGGTGCTTAGGGAGTTGCTTGCGGACCCGGACCTATGGAACAAGTTAATTGAATATTGAAAGATAGAGAAAACTCGGTCAAGCTCTGTAACTCACTCTACCAACCGGAAAAGCGACCGCAAGGGTACAGGAATAGCTACGCATAATTTGGGAACAACGAACAAGATTTTTCGGGAACAATAATTTGTAAGCTTATTTTTTCTTAATTTTTATTTCAATTCATTAAAATTTTTATTAATTTTTCATTTTTTACAGTTTTTGAAAGATAAAGTACGTCCCACACATTTTACGTTGTTGCAAGATGGACATACCAACAGAAAAATGGGTTAAATACAAGATCTACTTGCTCGGGATATCATCAAGAGCTTGATGAGGTTTGGTGACCAGTTCCTCCAATCTCAACCGCTTGTTGAATGAACTCCTCCGTGCACTGAAGTTTCGTTCGAGAAGTTGAACGAATTAGTTTATGAAGTAAGTAACGATTGTAGTTTTTTTACTTATTAATAAATTCTATTTTTAAGTTATACAATTTTATCATTTAATTTGTTTCGTATGCAACTCCAAAGATCAAAGATCGCATTTTTGGATTTCCACAAGAGTATTCATTCTTCTGCATCTTTGGTTTCTTCAAGGTTTTACGGCAATCTTGATCTTAGGGCGGAACTTGCGGAAAAACGGCCAAACTTAAAGATTTGAAGAAAAAGATTCAAACTATAGAAGAAGAGCAAGTATCAGATATGGAACGACTCAAAGCAATCGAAGAAAAACGACTATCAGATAAGGAAGACCTCAAAACAATGCGAACGCATATGGATGCATTATTTGAAACGTTTTTCAGCCACCGCCACCGCCACCGCAAAATTAGTTATCTTTATTTATTTATTTTTAAATACTTTTTATGTTTTTTAAAAGAATTTTATTTTAATTTGTAGAATTCATTTTTTAGATTTTTAATTTAACTTAAATTTAATTTTTCATATTAATCAGAATTAAAATGTTATTTGTATTTAAATTTTTAATTTTTAAAAATTAATTAAATATGAATTTGTTGGAAATAGATTGGTCAAAAATTATTTGAAAACAATTTTGTTAGAAATTTTTCAAAAATATTTCTGTTAAAAATAAATACGTTGAAAATCTGTCAAAATATTTTCAACATATTTTTTATGGATTTAGCAGTTGTTTTCTTATAAGACGAAAACAATTCAAACTGAGCATGTACGAAAAACTTGGTAAGAATCGGAAGTGACAATTAAATGAGTTAATTACATAAAAGACCTAAATCATATGGCCCAATACTATCATTACGAAGGGTCGATTTTGACTTCGACTATCGCCAAAATACGTTTTTATACCTGAACCGAGGCCCAGTGCATCTGGATATCTAAACCAGAATAAAATTCAAATTTCGTACCTGACCTTCTAATCTCGTGCACAAACCAGATTCGTCGTTAACAGACGTTAACGAACTGCTTATTTTGCTGACTCGACCGCCACCTCACCTCATGATTTGTACAAAACGACGTTGTTTTACCTATTTGGTCAAAATTTTCAAAAAATTTGTAATCACCAACCATCGAACCTGTGACCTCAAACACATTTACACATATCTTTCCCAGTTGATCCAAATCCATTATTGAGTATTATTCAAACATTTTTATTTATAAACTTTAAAATATTTTAGAAACAAATAAAAAATACAGCTATTTTTCTTGTGATCCACTTCCTTCCTTCGTTCTTCTCTTCTTCGTGACTTCAGTCGGAAAAAAAATTCGCCTCTCCATAACCGCATATTCGCCTCGGTCGGAAAAATTCTTCCTTCCTACTTGTTTTCATTAATTTGATAAACAAGAAAAAATAATTACGAATCAAATTTTGTATTTATTTCATAAAAAAAAAAACTTTTCTCAACAGTCTCTCTCCCTCATAAATGTTCTGCCAAAGTAATCAATCTCTCTCCATTCATTCACCCTCTCCGTCTCCTTCCCTAATCCCCCAAATACACTCTCAACCCAATTCAAACAAAACAAAAAAGACTCTTTTTTCGTCTCATCGAAGCATACACACCGACACAGTAACCATGGTGAAGAAAGCAAGAATTGTGATTATCGGAGCTGGAATGGCTGGTCTCACGGCGGCGAACAAGCTTTACACAAGCTCCAAGGACATGTTTAAGCTCTCCGTCGTCGAAGGCGGTTCTAGAATCAGTGGGAGGATTAATACCTCTGAGTTCTCCGGCGAGAAGATTGAGATGGGTGCCACGTGGATCCACGGGATTGGTGGAAGCCCTGTTTATAGAATCGCCAAGGAGACTGGTTCACTTGTCTCCGACGAGCATCTGTTCTTCCTCAAGGTGTTATCCAATTGAATCGAAAGGTCACGAGAGTTAAAGAATATCTTCTTTTTTTTTTCTAAAATATTTTAAGGTTTATAAATAAAAATATTTGTGTAATACTCAATAATTTGGGTGGATCAATTGGTAAAAAATATGTGTAAATGTGTCTGGTTTGAGGATAGGTGATTACAATTTTTTGAGAAATTTTGCTGAGATTAGCTAAAATAACGTCGTTTTGAACACATGACAAGGTGAGGTGGTTGTCGAGTCAGCAAATTAAACAGTTGGTCAACGTCTGTTAACTACGAATCTGGTTTGTTCACGAAATTAGATTGTCAGATACGAAATTTGAATTTTATTGTGGTTTAAGTACCCAGATACACTAAACTTCGGTTCAAATATAAAAACGCACTTTCACGATAGTCGAGGTAAAAATCTACCTTCCCCACCCCAAATCATAAGACCGTCGTCTCATTACTTTAATTTGAAGGGATATTTTCTAAGCGACGCATCACAAGCTTTTGCTAGTTTTATATCTCTTTTCAACATAAATATTTTTATTCAGATGTAATATTTAAAGATGTAATATTAATATTTAAAGTTATGTAATTCATATCTTATATTTTTCTAAAACAAATTGCATACTCTCAGTAACTTCTTCTTATATAAACCTTAATGACTTTTTGTTAATATTTCTTATATATTATTTAAAAAAATTAGAAGAAGAAATTAAAAACAAATCATGGACAAACAAAAATATCTGATTGACGAGTTATCACAAGCGATTAAAAATATTTGTTCTTTGAATTGGTAAATTACTTACATTTACTTCACTAGAACAAATAAAATTAACTAATATTTTTGAAATGGTATCTTTATATTACTCAATTAACTATCTCAATAAATTTTGAATAAAAATAAAATTTATAACATCAACATAGGTATACTTCCTCAAAAAATTGAAAATAAATAAATATTAAAGCATTGATATTCTCTATATTATTTAACTATAATAAATTTATCGAAATTTTTAAATACTTACGACACAAATTAAGATATAAAATGTGTCAATAACTATCTATAATTTTCTCATTTATCAAATATTTTTATACAAAGAATAAATTTAGATTTTTGATTAAAATAAAGAATTAAAATTTATATTGCTTGTGACTATAATGTTTACCAAAAATTATAAATTATTTTTTTACTCTCAAGATTTAATTATAGTTTAATCATCGAATAAATATATAATAAATAAAAGTACTTGGGATAATTACTTGTATCAAATTTTTATTATTCCCAAATAGCAGAACAGATACCTAGTATTTAAATATTTTTGGGGAGTTATTTTATTTTTTTTCAAACATTTTAAGAAATTTGCAAACGTTAATGAGATAATAAAATAACACTTACGTTTTATTGCAATTGCAATTTATGTTTTCTTGAAAACCAATTGTATTTTATTTTAGACATAAATATAATATTTCAGCACATTTTCGTTTGTGTTCGGAACAGCTAATCTTTAGTTTCATAATATAGATTTCTTGGTAATTAATGTGATTATGTGAATTAAATATGATGTTGTGCACTTGAACTGAAATATATATATATATATATATATATATTTATTTATTGAACATACAACCTATCTACATCTAAGTCGACGATGAACAAAATATGAAGTTACAACAGGACTACGTACAGTGCAAGTCTACAACAAACGAACAAAAGAGCAGGTCAGAGAGTCTCAAAAACAATTTGGGAGAACAGCTCCGGAATACTAATTTAACAGCAAACTACATTCTTATAAGAACTTGAGAGAATGGGTCTAAAATACTAAAACACCACCGACTTTTTGATTAGATAGGCTTCGACGACAGTGGCTGAGATGGTATCTGATAATGTGGCTGAAATGGTGGCTGAGACGATGGTTGAAACTGTGATGGCTGTGACGGTGGCTGATTATTGAATCTCTGTATATTATTTGTTAATAATAATAATAAATAAATAAAGCAATAGCAATTACAAAATTGAAATATGAAGTATCAAAAAGAATATATATCAAAAAAAGAAAAAAAATAAACAAGTTAAACCTGATTGGTATAGGGTACAATTTGGTTGCCGGAGCCGCTAGTTTCTCCTGGTGTAAAGTGATGAAAAGGCATGAAGTAGTTGGGATAGACGTAGTTGGGAGGGACATAAGGGTAAGTCCATGGTGCTGAATAATCCATCCCCAAGCCCAGTGGCATCATGGGACCATAAGGGTAACCCTGCATTGTTACATATTAGTAGCTTTAGTCTTGGAAAATTAGTTTTATTATAGCTGTCTTTGTCTACTCTACCATGTTAACATTCAATTATACATACAGTTTTGCTTTTTGGGTATAAAATATATACACATGATAAACCGAACTAAACATAACTAACGATATAACAACAAGGTTACTTACTTCTACATAAAACTTCAACTCCCTTACATTATCGATGATAGCGTCAAGACTAGACGCTAGGTCTTTCTGCATATTCATACGTATAAAAAAATAAAAACAAAGCAGGTAGTATTAGTAACTTCAGAACCTACTTAACATAAAACCAAAGAAAATAACAGTAGACCCGATTTTCTTTTTTCTTAGAATTTGTTTTTACGTTTACATTTACATGTTAGAATGTTGTTATTTAATTAAGAAAACACACACATACACACACAATCTTTTACTTTTTGAATTAATGACATATATTAAAATTTTCAAACACAAATTGGGAGAAGAGATTTCGTCGTGAGATATATGAATAAACAAAATATTTTGATTAATAAAGGTAAAGAAAATATTAGTTTGTGTTTCCAACAATTAGATGAAGAAAATAGAGGCAAAAAGTTGGGGTGAAACCTTTGATTGACAACGTGTCAGCTCCTTCAGCTTATCAATTTTGTTCCTTATATCGATTCGTCTCCTCTGCATTTTGAAATCAAAATAACAAAAGATTGAACAATTTGTTTTCTTGCTGACACGCATCAAACAAACAAACAAACACATGTCATCACCTTCTCGTTGATACGATGAGCTTCATTACTACGTGCTCTCTTACTAAGAGACTTAGTGTCTTCTCTAGCACCTTCTTCTGTTTCCCTTCCCTAAATAAGACAAAGTTTTCATATTAAAAAAAACATAACTCAAATATCTATAAATCCAAGAAAACCAACTAGTTACCTTCTCCATTGCTCTTTGAGTAGAGCTTTCTCCAATCTCGTTCATGTTCTTATCTCCAGCTTTGGCTGCAGTTTTCTCCGCTGCAGCCATCTCTTTATCTCCATGATCTCCAAGAACTTTCCAAGGCTCAGCTGGCTCATCAATGGACATCGGTGTGCACATAGCCAGCATCGGGCTACTGATCTCAGGATAGAGATCATCTTTAGGGCTTGAATCAGCGAGGGATTGGAGAAGTGAGTTCCAAAACTGAACGCTTTCTTCAGGGTTGTCCATATTTATGATAGGGGAGTTACTAAAGAGTGATGACTGATGAAGAGAGTGGTCCAGTAATTAAGAGCTATTTATAGGAGAAGATCTTGGAGAAGGAACAAGAGCGGGAAAGATGGTTGCTTGACTCAAGCTTCTGTCTGAACTAAATGTATTTTTGTTTTTATGTTTTTTTTAATGTAAGCTTGTATTATGTTTTTTTTTGGGTTAAAATCTAGTTTTTATGTTAATTTTCTCATTTCCGTATCGATAGATTATGTAATTCCAGTGTTTTCGTTATGATACAACAGATGTTAACTATAATTATTAACACGAATTGGACACTCGATCAATGAAATCTGATTCAATAATATCTCTCAACAGACTTTCAAAACAATGATAAAATTGTATTTATAAACGATGGTTTATTTGGAAAAACAAAATGATCATAAACGATAGTATATAGTCCAAAGTACTAGAGAATTATATATATACTAGTTTCAAATGACTGTTTTCTACTAAACTGATATAACATAAACTACTTTGATTATGTAGATTGAAGAATTCTTTTCTTTTTTTTGTTGTTAATGGGTAGATTGAAGAAATTTGTGATGATCTTTTATTACTTACAAGGTCGATCTATATATATACAAATCTAAGAAGCTCAACCTAATTCAAATCCTAAAACAAACGAAACCTAGGAATTGGAAAAAAAATCATGTGACCGAATATATCTTATTTTATTATTTTATGGTTACGAAAAAAGCTAGAAACGATTGTTGAAAAAGAAGAAGCTAAAAACGCTAGAAACGATTGTTGAAGAGCACCGAGAGTAAAGGGCCAAGATTTTTAGTTAGTGAAAATTTGACCGAGATATCTATACTATTATTTGAACAAATGAAAATAATTAATTTAATGTTATATATTACGTAAATGTTATTCAATTTATAAATAAAGTTATTAAGAATAAATAATAACCTAAAATTAATTTAACTAAATTAACAATTATAAATAATATTTGAAATAATTATTAATTACTAAAAAAGTTAATTTATAGACGAAAATTAAAATTATTTTTTTGAAATTATTAACCTATCAAAATTGAAAACTACAATTTGATTAATTATACTATTTTATTTATTTGAAATTATTATATTTGAATTTTTCTTTAAAATTTAAAAATGTGATTCTTCTCTCATTTTTATTTAATCTTATTTTTAAATTATCTTTAATTATCATATAATACATATAACTAATAAAAATGTAAAAAAATTTCATAATAAAAATAAAATTTTTAGAAACAAATATATATTATTCAATTGATTAAAAAATATATTCAACGTCCCATATTGGTCGAAAAATTAAGTAATAGTTTTTAAATAAATTCATTAAAAATACAATATAATCATAAAACTAATATAATTAAATTAAAATCATAATAATATTTTAAATAGTTATTAATTTTCAAAAACTAAATTATTTTTTCTCTCTTATTAATTATGGACGAAAATTAAATTTAAAAAAACATTTATTAATCAAACAAAATTAAAAAACTAAAATTTGATATCTAATTATACCATATTATTTATTTTAATATATTATATTTGAAATTTTTTGTTAAAATATAAAATTATAATTCATTTATCATCTTTTTCCTACATATGTTGTGAATATAATTTTTAGAAAGAAAAATATAATACTCAATCGATAAAAAAAAAAGTGTTTAATATCTCACATCGGTTAAAAAAATTTGAGCAATGGTTATGAGTCATATCATAAAAAGGAAAAAATGATTTCAACTCTGAATGAGAAAACAAATTGACTTATCAGGCATCTAAATTTTAAAAATTATTCGTTTAATCTGGTTCTTTTGTTAAACCAATAATTTAACAAATAAAAAATAAAATATTATTTTAAATATTTCATTTAAAATATTATAAATCTATAAAAAATTATGATCTCATTAATGTTTAAATATATATTTTTAAATTTATCAAGGATTATATATATTTTTAACTTAAAAAATTTAAAGTGTTATCAACTTTAATGTCAAAAGTATTTATATAAGTTTTTTTTTTAATTGTTCAAAGAGTATATGAATTTAATTTTCAAGGAACCAATATTGTGTCATTCAGATTTGAATTAGAATTCAGATCTTCAAATGTTCTTATTTTTACAATAGGTCAGGACAGGTCAAAACGAGTCCGAACATATAAAGACGGTCGTAACGGTTTATGACGGATTTCAGATCAAAATTCTAATCATTGATAATAATTGATATTAGATTAAATCAAATTGTTATAATTTTTTTGAATAATGTGAAAATATATACATAACACCAATTAACTTTTACAAATAAATTATGTTATAATCCAAATTATCAAAGAAATTTGTCTACAAACATTACATTTAATAAATTTAAGTAACACAACACAAACTATATATAAAAATAATAAATAAAATGATCAAAACATAAAATAAATCTAATCTAAAACACTAATATTTATTTATAATTATATAAACTAATAAATATGAAGTAAATATTTTTTTCCGCTGAACAGCGTGAATTACTATCTAATTATATATTAATAAAACAAATACCACACACATATTTATAAGGAACAAAAACATAACAATACATTTAGAAAATATTTAATCCAAAATAATGATAATGTATCAACTGCGATCGATATTCCTCAAGGTTTTGGATTTGTATAATATACTTTTCAGAATCTAATCTCATAAGAACTATGTGTGTGAGAGAAAAAATTCTAGATGACAAATCAAGCAAGAAGATGTGTTTTCAAGTGAAAAAAAATATTTATGTTAAAATACTTTAAACAAAATATAAATATACAGTGATAAATGGTAACCAAAGTTGTATATATTAAAAAATATGTATGAAAAATATGATCAGTTGATTTGGTCTTATTATGTAGAGATTTTTTTTGTCTTTACTTTAATTAAATCTTTGGGTAATATTTTTAACAAAAAAAATCATTTGCAGACCATTTTTAACATAGTGGTTAAATTTTAAAGGCCGTAGTTGAAATAAATAATGCTAAAAAGTAAAAACTAATACATCGGTGTTTCCATGGAAAATAATATTTATATAATACTTGATTATCTATAATTTTTCAGATCATGTCTTGTTTTTGTTTAATTGAAACATTATTTTATGTTCTTTATTGATTAATTATTTTACACTTCGATAATTTAGTTCTGCATTTCATGGCCTAAAAGAAATATCTTGAAACGATATATTGTTGAGGCCCCAGGAATAAAGAGCTACTTTTTTTAGTTGGTGAAGTTGTTGTAAAATATGTTTTCTAATCACTAGTGAAAAAAATTATAAAGAGGACAAATTGCGAATAGCAGCTGAGTTTTCGCCTGATGAAACCATTTTTCAAGTTCCAAAATTATTCTATTATTATTTATTTCTTATGATCATCCAAACACCTAAAGATGACAAATAGTGACGCATTCTCATCCACATGTTATTTGTTTAAGAATCTACTGCTTTGGTTTCCAAATAAATGACAAAGATTATGTTCTATGAAGGTGTCAGTGTTCGACATCTAAGGTTCTAGGGTAAATCATGAAACAATACGTGGCTTTTTTCTTCTTAATTTGTTTATTACTTTTAAGGTTCTAATTTCTAATACATTATATATATTGGACTCTATGAAACGTACAGGATAGAAGATTATGAACTTACGAGCCTCATGAGTCACCGCAACATTAGCCACAAGAAATTTGACATAAATTTGATGTAGTATTTGGATGTTTATTTGTAGTTTTTCTTGCTATTTTATTTTGTTTTTGTTTTCTGATGTACCGCTTCCTCAGTTGCTTACGCGCAAGTTTGTTGGCCTGTACTTTTGCCTCCAATATAGGCTGTTCCTTTTGCCTCCAATATAGGCTGTTCCTTTTGCCTCCAATATAGGCTACTTTATCCAAATAAGTAAACAAGTAAAAAAAAAAAATACAATTAACCTATTGAGTTGGAAGTTTAAAGATGAAATGGTCGAAGTAAATACGTGCAACAGATGTCCCCGAGATCCTTGCTTTAACCACAAACTTGTCTCCGCTCCGCTCTGAAGTATTAAGTTTAGGAGAAGAGGGGACATTTACACGTAAAGGTGCAAGGAACCTCACTGTCAACTCAGAAATTGCTAATTCATCACAGTTGATACCCATACTCTCCAGAAACTCGTAACGACCTTTAGTAGAATAATGTCAACAAACAACAGTTGGTAAGTATTGGATGTAGCCCAAGAAGCAAAACGATATGCCAAAAATAAATGCAAAAATCAAGGCTCTAAACTTAACTAGCAAGATTTTTGATACATTTAATTCTTTTAACCACATTCAGAAAATGTATGAAAAGGTTTTTCCAATTAGACTCAAAAAGGAGTAACTTGTGATCATGCAGTTCAAGTAATGTTAAGAATACGATCTGAAATTCTTCTTTGACAATAGAAATGTACACACAACCTGAAGCATCAAAATTGCAACAGAATTTTACTAACTGAAGTACTAGCAAGATCCTGTCACATTTATCCTGACAATACTCTAAATTTTTTTTTTTTGATAAAATGTAAATTATATTACCAAAATATAACATTATGTTTAATTACAAGAGCTTAACGCTAGAAGTTTCGTTGGTTAAAAAAACATTAAAACACCAAAGAAAGCTAGGTTGGAATTGGATATTATGAGATTACATAATTAGGAGAAAGCGAACCATCTAGAAAGGAAGTTGCGGCAGCCTTTGCGACCGCGTCTAGCAAGTAACAAGTCTTTGATGGATCGATCAAGTTGCAAGAATAGGGCAGTTGGAGGATCTGATGAACTGCTGAAAAGACGGTTATTCCTTTTCTTCTAGAGGAAATAGATTGTTGCTTGGCAAACTAGTCTCTTTAGCTTGGTAGGAATACCATAGGTGGACGACAATAGCCAAGATATGAAAGAGCTCCAGTCCTAAAGAATGAAATTGGGTTGTCCGAGGCAGTGAAGACAACTATCCCAAATTTGTTCCTAGTACTCGCAATGCAAGAACAAATGGTCTTGTGTTTCCTGATGCAAGTTACAGAGACAACATAGAGGAGAGATATTCATACCCCAAGAGATTAGCCTTGCTCGTATAGACAGTCTATTAAGATTTGATGTCCAAAATGTAAAGGTGTGCCTTGGAATGAAGCTCTTAAACCGAACCACTTTGGTCCATGTAACCTTAGAAGCGAAGGGGCGGATTGGTGGAAAAAATTGCAGACCTGTTCGAGGATGAGCCCCATTTGAAACAATCCGACCCCCGAGATTTACTCTAAATTTTTACTCAACCACATTTCAAAATTTAGGCTCATAAAGGAGTAATTTTGATCATGTAGTCCAGATTCTGTCAAGAATATGATCTAATTAGTAATTCTTTTTGACTATAGAAATGTATACAATCTGAAGCAGCAACATTGAGACAGTCGATTTGCTAGCAAAACTGTAAACTTCATACACAAATTTTCATTCTTTCAATACTTTCAAGTTCTACTCAACTACATTTTATGACAAATGTATGGACAGTCATTCTTGTTCATAAACGACAGTCCATTTTTAGTGTTTTTTCTTGTTCTCTGAAGCTAGCTATGGTTGCAAAAAATTGCATTAAGATATGTAAAAAAAATTAGTATTAGGGATATCAATTTAAGTTGAAAATTCAGAATCATGTACTTTTTATTCACTATATAAATATATAATGAGCTATTAGCTAGGGAACTTTTAGAAGATAAATCAAACAAATAGATGTGTGACAAAAATTTTAGAAAATAAACTAAACAAGTAGATGTGTTTTCAAGTACAGTAAAGTTTTTACATTAAAATGTTATAAGCAGAACATAAATATACTGTTATATTTGGGCAACCAAAACAGTAGATATTGGGAAAATGTAAGAAAAATTCTCACACGAATCAAACAAGTCCTATCAAAACAGCAAGTGGAAACAGTTTTTCTTCTTTTAAAAATATTAGAAACAAAGCATAAATATACAAAGACATTTTTGGCAAGAAAAATAAAATATCCCAAATCTGTTCCGAGTACTCGCAATGCAAGAACAAATGGTCTCGTGTTTTCTGATGCAAGTTATAGAGACAACATAGAGGAGAGATATTCATACCCCAAGAGATTAGTCTTGCTCGCACAGGCAATCTATTAAGATTTGCTGTCCAAAATGTAAATGTGTGTCTTGGAATGGAGCTTTTAAACCAAACCACTTTGGTCCATGTAACCTTAGAAGCAAAGGGGCGGATATGGTCCCAAACTTTTTGGTGGAAAAAAGTGCAGAGGATAAGCCACATTTGAAATAATCCGACCCCCCCCCCCCGAGATTTACTCTAAATTTTTACTCAACCGCATTTCAAAATTTAGGCTCATAAAGGAGTAATTTTGATCACGCAGTCTAGATTCTATCAAGAATATGATCTAAGGTGGAAAAAATTGCAGACCTTTTCGAGGATGAGTTCTATTTGAAACAATCTGAACCCCCCCCCCCCCCCCCCCCCCCGAGATTTACTCTAAATTTTTACTCAACCACATTTCAAAATTTAGGCTCATAAAGGAGTAATTTTGATCACGCAGTCCAGATTCTGTCAAGAATATGATCTAATTAGTAATTATTTTTCACTATAGGAATGTACACAATCTGAAGCAGCAACATTGAGACAGTCGATTTGCTAGCAAAACTGTAAACTTCGTACACAATTTTTCATTCTTTCAATACTTTCAAGTTCTACTCAACTCAGAATCATGTACTTTTTATTCACTATATAAATATATAATGAGCTATTAGCTAGGAACTTTTAGAAGATAAATCAAACAAATAGATGTGTGACAAAAATTTTAGAAAATAAACCAAACAAGTAGATATGATTTCAAATACGGTAAAGGTTTTACATTAAAATGTTATAAGCAAAACATAAATATACTGTTAAATTTGGGCAACCAAAATAGTAGATATTGGGAAAATGTAAGAAAAATTCTCACACGAATCAAGCAAGTCCTATCAAAACTACATGTGGAAACAATTTTTCCTTTTTAAAAAATATTAGAAACAAAGCATAAATATACAAAGACATTTTTGACAAGAAGAATAAAATATCCCAAATCTGTTCCGAGTACTCGCAATGGAAGAACAAATGGTCTCGTGTTTCCTGACACAAGTTACAGAGATAACATAGAGGAGAGATATTCATACCCCAAGAGATTAGCCTTGCTCGCACAGGCAGTCTATTAAGATTTGCTATCCAAAATGTAAAAGACCTTCTTTGGAATGGAGCTCTTAAACCAAACCACTTTGGTCTATGTAACCTTAGAAGCGAAGAGGCGGATATGGTCCCAAAATTTTTTGGTGGAAAAAATTGCAGACATGTTCGAGGATAAGCCCCATTTGAAACAATCCGACCCCCCCCCCCCCCCCCCCCCCGAGATTTACTCTAAATTTTTACTCAACCACATTTCAAAATTTAGGCTCATAAAGGAGTAATTTTGATCACGCAATCCAGATTCTGTCAAGAATATGATATAAAGTGGAAAAAATTGCAGACCTCTCTGAGGATGAGCTCCGTTTGAAACAATCCATGGGAAACAATATTTATATATTACTACCTAACTCGATTAACAATTTAATTAAAATATTTCAGTAGAAAATTTTGCCGAGCCATTTGATATTTATAAATAAAACTTCTTAGATGTAGGATAAATATTAAAAAAGAAGATTTAAAATACATCTGAAAATTATTTAATTTTCCAATACAAGACATGAAAGAAATGAAAGAGTTCGAGTCCTAAAGCAGGCTATATTGGAAGCAAATAATCTATTGGAAGCCTATATCTGGGATAATCTATTAAGTGTGATATTTTTTCTTCAACGGGTTTAGACTTTTATAATAATTAAAATTTTAAGACTGTAATTTCGGAAAAAAACTCTAAAAAAACCTAAAGTACTGTACCTGATTTTTTATTTGATATACTCTTATGTTTTAAACCTAAACCTTAAATGTTTCAAGTTCCAATATTATCTCTATTACTGATTCTTTTGATCATCCAAACACCTAAAGACGACAAATAGCGACGCATTAATTCTCATCCACATGTTTTTTTTTTGAGAATCTACTGTTTTGGTTTCCAAATAAAAAACAAAGATTATGTTCTATGATGGTGTTCGACGTCTAAGGTTCTAGGTTGAAATAATACGTGGCTTTTTCTTCTTCTTAGTTTTTAAGTTTCTAATCTCTAATATATTTTGGAGTCTTATGAACTTACGTGCCTCATGACGCACCGCAAAATTAGCCACAAGTATTTTGACATAAATTTGATAGACTATTTGTAGTTTTTCTTGTTATTTTATGTTGTTTTTGGTTTCTGACGTACCGCTTCCTCAGCTGCTTACGCGAAAGTTCGTTGGCCTGTTACGGCTGGAGAAATCCAAGTTTTTTTTTCCCTTTTTTTTTGAAATCCAAGTTTGCATTATCCAAATGCATATATATATTGGGCTTATAGGAGACCCATTAAATACCTTTAATTGACCTGATCAGGCTCGACTCATCAAACGGTGTCATCTACCGTAGGAACTAATAAATTTAGAGCGTAGCAGAGATGGAGGAAGTTACTTGTTGTCAAGCCACACAGCTATTCCTTTTGCTTCCAATATAGGCTGCTTTGTTATTTATATAGCAAAAAATCCAAACCAGTAAACAAGTAACTAATCAATCAACCACACATAAAGGCTTAATGAGAATAAACCTCTTGATTTGGAAGTTTAAAGTTGAAATGATTGAAGTAAATACGCGCAGCAGATGTCCCCTAGATCCTTGCTTTAACCACAAACTTGTCTCCGTTCTGGTCAAAGAAATGAAATGAATATACAACAACACATGGTCATGGTATAATATGAGGTATTAAGTCTAGGAGAAGAATGGACATTTACACGCAATGCGAGGAACCTCATTGTTAACTCAGAAATTGCTAAGGCTTCACCAGAACAGGCTACTTCATCACTTTGATACCGATATTTTCCAAAACTCGTGTCGACCTTTAATAGAAAATGTCAACAAACAACAGTTGGTAACTTTATAGCTATTGAATTTATATAAAAACTTATTCTAACTAAAGATAAATGTACATTTTTGAGATTTTATTTAAAAAGATGATATAAGAAATGCTATTTTAAAAATTTCTTGATTTTTGAAGATTTTCAATAGAAGAGAAAATTCTAAAATGTATGAAATTTTTATAAACTGTATGATATCCTATATATTAATTGAAAATTTAGAGAGAATATGTTTTGTTATGTTTTTTCTACACTATAGCTACTTTTAGAAGAAAACAAATTATAAGATAATAAAATTCCATATAATAATATAATGCTATATGCATATTTTTATTAGGTCGCTTTCGGATACTACTATTAGTTTTTGGATTTGAGGGAAACGCTTAAAATTCCACAACTTTCATCGAATTTGAGGTACTTAATGGAAAATTGGTGCTCTTTTGGTTTTATAGTTGGTTAGTTATTAGTCAAATTATTGAGGTTACTAAAGAGATTGGTATCAAGCATACGGTGATGGTTTTTGAGGATTTGATAGCTCGCGCCTGGAAAATATATAGCAGCATGTTTCATAATTAGCGGAATTGTTGCATAAACTAAGTGAAAAAATGTTTCCCGCCTATCAACCACCACATAGAAAGGCAAAACGATCCTTCTAGTCAAGAGACAAAGTGACCGGCTTAACACTAAGCCCGCTAACTTCTGATATGATATCTAGAGCGTATTTATGCTTCTTTTTTTTCTTTTTTTACGGCTAGAGCGTATTTATGCTTATACAACTATGTATTTGTTCAGTTACATGCCACTTCAATACTCATAGAAACATGTGTTGAGACAGATCTTGAACTCTAGAATAGTTTTGTCATTTGTGTCAGTTACACGGAAAGTTGTGTATGCTATTAACATCAACATGTAATTATACAAGAAAATAGATGGAATCTTCATAATTACTCTAAAATCACGTTGTAAATATTCTCAAAATTTGATTTACAGGGTAAGTTAAATATATATATATATATATATATATATATATCGAGAAATGGAATACACCTTAGTGGATTTTTACATTTTAGCTTTTTGGCATTTTCATTTAAAAATGCTAGTAAATAAATATGCAAAATTATATATTTATTATATAGTATTAGATGGTGAATCATGTTTGGCCAATTAGTTAATGGTTTAAAGTTTTCTACACCTATGGGTTCGAATCCCAAATAACGAAGTTTATTGCTATTAAAGAATGCAAAGGTTTTCAAAAGTTTTAGAGTGCTGCAGATAGAATCGTCCGTCGTGGTTTCGTGTGTTGTATGGAAAACTTGTCTATCATAGGAATATTTTACATGCAGAACCGTCCATCGTAGATTTCAAGTGTTATAGAGAGAGCATGTCCATCATGAGATGTCGTACATGTAGAACCGCTTGTCGAAGAGAATTTACGTCGTAGAATCGTTGTTTGAAAATGTTGTTCATTAATAATACGCTTTTACACGTCTCAGTTATCCTATCGTGTGTAACACTTAAGGTTGTCGAACCACAAGGAAAAAAGAAAGCACACTAAATACAAATCTTCATTTCAATCTAAGCAATAAAGATTTTGTGTGTTTTGAAACCAAAATGAAAAGTAAATGAAAGCGATAAAAACGGTTTTGAAATTCTAATAAAGAAAATGAACCCAAGATATGTGAATAGGATGATCAAATGTTAGTTAGTGGAGTTTAATTCTACCTTTTAGTGCTAATTCAAGGAGTACTCTGTGTGTTATAATCTTTATTGGAATTCATTGATAGTTACTTTGCCAGGTTCTAGGGGGGGCTACATCGGTCTAAGGTCACTAATAACAACTAATCCATTCTCGTGACACTAATCTCTTTACTAATTATCTAATAATTAAGAAATCTCATTAGCTATCAAATGATCAAAAAGCATCAATTACAAACCTAAATAACCACTAAATATCATAATCAACAAATCTCATAGGTAAGGAATGAATAGCACTTGATATTTTGGTTCGGAAATTTCATCGAACATCTTGTGGATGCGAAAATTTCTAACTACTAAACTATCTTAATCAAAACTAATCTAGCCAAAATAACATCTATCAAGCATGGATCTAAGACCGCTACACAAAGTTCTTCTATCTACTAAACTTTTACACGTCTCAGTTATCCTATCGTGTGTAACAAAGCCGCTGGTCTTGACCGCTACACAAAGTTCTTCGTCAAAGCTTCCTTTTTGATCATCTTTACTCCATTTAACCATCTTGTGACATATTTCTACTTCAAAACCTAAAAAATAAAATAATTACAGATAATGCACCTAATACTCTAAAATATACAATAATAATATAAAATATTGATGATGAAATGCAATAAAATGAGAGTAAAAACTCAACATATTATTTATCATAATCGCCTCTATCAAAAATAGCCGAGTAATTATGATAGTAGGATTAGATCAATTATTTTTAATAATAATATAATAGATAATATATATATATATATATATATATATTATTATTAGGTGACGTCTCGCGCTTCACGCCTGATTAAATTGTGAATTAGATATGATGTGCATTTGAACTGAAAACGAAATTTTATTATTTATTGAACTACCAACATATCTAATCTAAGTTGACGATGAATAATATATGAAGTTACAACAGGACTACGTACACTGCAAGTCTACAACGATCGAACAAAAGAGCAATTCCAGAGTCTCAAAACCTGATCATTAGTATAGCCGTATAGGGTACAATTTGGTTGCCGTAGCCGCTAGTTTCTCCTGGTGTAAAGTGATGGAAAGGCATGATGGAAGAGACGTAGTTGGAAGGTAAGTCCATGGTCCTGGAAATTCCAACATATCCATATCTATATCTATATACAAGTTGATGATCAACAATATAAAGCTACAACAAGACTGCGTACAGCAACGAACGAACAAAAGAGCAAGCCAAAAAGTCTCAAAAACAAATTAGGAGAACAGCTCCAAAATAATAATCAAACAGAAACCTACATTTCTCATAAGAACTTGAGAGAACCGTTTTAAAATACTACTACACCACCGGCTTTTTTTATTACATAGGCTTTAACAATTGTGGCTGAAAATGTGGTGGCTGAAACTGTAATGGCGGAGAAAGTAGCTGAAAGTGTGATGGCTGAGAAGGTGGCTGAAAATGTGGCTGAGAAAGCGGCTGAAAATGTGATGGCTGAGACAGTGAATGAAAGTGTGTTGGCTGAGACGGTGGTTGAAACTGTGATGGATGAGATAGTGACTTATTATTATACATTATTCATTTAAAAATAAAAATAATAAAAGCAATATCAATTACAAAATATAAACATGAACTATCAAAAACGAATATATTTCAAAAAATAAAAAAATAAAACAAGTTAAACCTGACTGGTATAAGGTACATTTTGGTTGCCGGAGCCGCTAGTTTCTCCTGGAGTAAAGTGATTGAAAGGCATGAAGTAGTTGGGAGAGATGTGGTTGGGAGGGGCATAAGGGTAAGTCCATGATCCTGGAAAATCCATCCCCATGCCCAGTGGCATCATGGGACCATAAGGGTAACCCTGCGTTGTTACATATTAGTAGTTTTAGACATGGAAAATGAGTTTTGTTGTTGTTGTCTCTGTCTACTCCAGCATGTGAACATTCACTTATACATACAGTTTTGTTTTCTGGTATAAAGTATATAAATATATATGATAAACCGAACTAGACATAACCAACAATAATACAACTCCCGTACCTTATCAACGACAGCTTCAAGGGTCGAGAATAGGTCTTTCTGCATATTCATACGCATAATCAATTAAGAACAAGTACTATTAACATCAGACCCTACTTAACATAAAACCCCAAAAAAAAAAACATCAGTCCCTATTTTCATTTTCGTTAGCATTTGTTATCACGTTTGCATTCTTCCTTGAGGCTATCATCGATAACATAGGAAAGTTAAAGTTTCAGACATAAATTATAATTTTCAAACAGAAAATGGGAGAAGAAACGTCTTTGTGACATACTATTTATATATATACAAAGTATTTTAATTAATAAAGGTTCTTAAAATTATTAATTTGTGTTGACAAAAATTAGATGAAGAAAATAAAGGCTAAAAGTTGGGGTGAACCTTTGAGTGACATCGTGTCAACTCCTTCAGCTTATCAACTTTGTGTTTTATATCCGTTCGTCTCCTCTACATTTTCAAATCAAAATAACAAAAGATTGAGCAACTTGTTTTTTTAGTGACACGCATCAAACAAACAAACAAACAAACACATGTCCTCACCTTGTCGTTGATACTACAAGCTTCTTTACCACGTGGTCTCTTACTAAGAGTTTTAGTGTCTTCTTTAGCACCTTCTTCCTTTTCCTTACCCTAAACAAGACAAAGTTTCGTATTAAGACGTAGCTCATATATCCAAGAAAACCAACTAGTTACTTTCTCCATAGAGTTGTCTCCATTCTATGTTTAGATTGGACAAAAATTCTACTGAAAAAACGATGGAAAAGTTATTTACCTTCTCCACTGCAGCCTCTTTATCTTCATTTCCAAGAACTTTTGAAGGCTCAGCTGGCTCATCAATGGTCATTGGCGTAGATATACCCGCTATCGGACTGCTGATCTCAGGATAGAGATTATTTTTAGAACTTGAATCAGCGAGGGATTGGAGAAGTGAGCTCCAATACTGAACGCTTTCTTGATGGTTGTCCATATTTATGATAGGAAAGTTAATAAAGAGTGATGACTGATGAAGAGGGTATTTCAGTAAAGAAGAGCTATTTATAGGGGAAGATCTTGAAGAGGAAACAAGAGCGGGAAAGACGGTTGCTTTATTTAAGCTTATGTCCGAACTTTTATCTATCTTTTTGTTTTTATGTTTTTTCTTATTAAGTTTGTTTTTATGTTTTAACTCTTTCTTTCTGTTTAAAAAACTTTTTTTTTTATGTTGATTTTCTTATTTCAGTATCATAAATTTTGTAGTTCCAGTGTTTTCGTAATCTAGGTTTCCCACAGATGTTAACTATAATTATTAACACGAACTTGACACACGAGATAAATCTGATCCAATAATAGTTACATCCCTCCAAACTTTCAAAACGGTGAGAAAATTGTTTTTTTTTTTTGGTTAAAGGATGAGAAAATTGTATATATAAATGATAGTTTATTTGAAGAAAAATGTGATCATAAACAATAGATAGACTTCAAAATACTACAGAATCTTTTGTATATTTCAAATGAATGTTTCTACTAAATTTATAAACATAAAATTACTTTGGGCATGTAAAATTTGATCGAAATTACGTTGGCTATGTAAAATCAGATTGAAGAAATTTGTGATGATCTTTAGCTTACAAGGTCGATCTATATATACAAATCTAAGAAGCTCAACCTAAATCAATTCCTAAGACAAAAAAGGGAAAATATACAAAAAGAAATCTAGGAATTAGAAACTATCCACAAATCTGTGATCGGATTTATGGAATATATACAAGTCTAACAAAGTTATGTTTATAATACTTTTATTTGATGCAGGAGCTCGATTTTCTGCTGACGACATCTCAATCGTACAATCCAGATCATATGTTAAATATTGTTTAAAAGCTTGTTCTAACTCTAAAATGTATAATTTTAAAATTAAAAATTCTCATTATATTCCTTATTTTGACTCGTAACGATTATTAACGATAAGAGTAACTAATAAAATATTAAACAGGCTAATATTTGGTATTTCCATGGAAAACAAACATAGCTCTTTCGATCTCGATTAATGGTAAAAATAGTACTTTAGATCATGCATTTCTTTACCGAAAATTATTGTTTCTTAATTAATTTTTGTAATTAAGATAGTAAATATAGCATCTAGATATTTACTTTAATAAACTATACATAATCTATATGTAAGTAAAATAAACTAAAATATTGATATATGGTTTTGTTTTTCTTTTTCTATTTCATATTTCAATCTCTTTATGCGAGTTTCATATCATTATGAACTTTTTTCATTTAATTGATTTCGTTTCTTGATATTTAGCCTCTAATATTTGGTTTTAAAAGCAATTATATTGTTGATTGTAATTTAAAGCTTCTCATAAATACATACGAAAATTAATATTTTAAACGGGAACAAATTTTTTCTTTTCAAAGTTTATAAATCAGATATGATGATACAATTCTTTAAAAGAAAACGAAAAAAATGGGGAAAATTTTTAGCAGCTGAAATAGTAGATATCAATATACTATTAAACAAAAGTATAAAATTTTTTTTACGTAATTCAATATATGTAGAGTGTTATCAGTTGATTTGGTCCAAGAGATATGGAGATTTGTTATTTTGTCTTTACTTTAATTAAACTTTTTGGGTGAAAGTTTTAAGCAAAAAAATCATTTAAAAATCTTTACAGACAATTTTTTTTTAGCATAGTGGTTAAATTTTAAATGCAGTTGTTGAAATAACTAAAGCTAAGAAGTAAGAACTATTAGTAAACAATATTTATATAGTTCTTGATCATCCATTATTTTTTAGATCATTCTTTGTTGAGGTCTAAAAACAAAAGGCTACTATATATTTTTTAGTTGGTGAAAAATTTGTGGTAAAATATGTTTTTTTAATTATTAGTGAAAATTTTGGAACTAGATAAATCGAGAATAGCAGTTGAGTTCTTGATCATTCATTTTTTTCAGATCATTATTTGTTCAAGAACTAGATAAATGTGTGTGTGTGATATAATGTTAGAAGATAAATCAAACAAGTAGATGTATTTTCAAGTAAAAATAAACATTTACATTAAGATTTTATAAACAAAATATAAATATATTGTGATATTGGGCAACCAAACTAGTTATTATTAGAAATAAGTATTAAAAATTCTAACACAAATCAAACAAATAGATATGGTTGCAATTGAAAAAAAATTGAAATATTTAGAAACAATGTATAAATACAGAGTAAGAAAAAAAAAAGATATATTTTAAATATCTGGAGATTTGTTTTTTTATCATTATTTTAGTCAAACTTTTGCAGAAAAATATACCTTATTATGTAATAATATTAATAGAAAATTGTTACTATATTCCTTATTTAATTATAAAAATTACTAGTAATAAGAAACAATATATATTACCGGCTGGTTTTTTTCTATTTCCATGGAAAACAAGATTTCTATACGACTTCGATTAAAAATATAATAGAAAATAGCATTTTCGACATTAAAATGTTTCAGAAAAATAAAATTTTGCCGAGCCATTTGATATTTATAAAATAAGAACTATTTAGATGTAGGATAAATATTAAGAAAAAAATTAAAAATACATGTGAAACTTATTCAATCCAAAATAAGGGGATCATCTATCTAAGTGTGATATTTTTTCTTCAACGGTTTAGACTTTTACATTGATTAAAACTGTAAGACTGTAATTTCAAAAAAAAAAACTATAAAAGAAAAAAATCAAGTACCTGATTTTTTTATTTGATTATTTGATATATTCTAATGTTTTAAATATCATTTCATAACTATACTAGTATATATATAAGCATTTAGATATTTTCTTAATTAAACTACTATACATCTATAATTCGTATGCAGGTAAAATTAAACTAAACAATAATCTTAGGTTATTCTTTTCTTCCTCTTTTTTCTATTTCAAATTATATACTCTCTATGCGAGTTTCATTTTACCATGAACAAAGTTCATGTATTTTAGTTTTCGTTCCATATGATTTAGCTACTTTAATTTTCCGTTTTAATGAAATTGTATTATTAATGATAGTTCAAAGCTTCCAATAATACATACTAAATATAAATATAGAAATATTATTTCACTTTGAAAATTAACACGAAAGAATATTAATTTAGAGCAACTGAAACAAGGCAGATATATTTGCAACGGGGACAAAATTTTCCATTAAATTTTAGAAATCAAATATGAAAATTCAGTGATTAAAAAGAAAAAAATAAGAGAAAATGGAGAAAATTTTTAGCAGCTAAAGTAGTACTGTAGTAGATATTCAATATCTCAGAAACAAAAAATATTTTAAAAAATTACGTAATCTAATGTATAAGGAGAATCTTATAAGTTGATTTAGTCAAAGATATGTGGAAATTTGTTTTTTTCTTATTTTAACTAATATTTTAGGTGAAATTTTTAAACAATAAAAATCATTTAGACATTTTTTAAAAACGTAGTGGTTAAATTTAAAACGCTGTTGTTGAAATAAGTAAGAACTAACATTTTGGTGTTTCCATGGAAAACAATATTTATATATAGTACTCGTCTGCTTGATCATCTATTGTTTTTCATATCATGCCTTATTTTCTTTCAATTGAAGTATAACTATCTCTTCTTTATTGATTAAATTTTCTACACTCTAATGATTTAGTTCTGTATTTCATGGTATCTTGAAATGATTGTCGAGGCCCCAGACATAAAGGGCTATACATTTTTAGTTAGTAAAAAGTTATGGTAAAAACTGATTTTCTAATAATTAGTGACAAAATTTGTATAGAAACAAATTGCGAATAGCAGCTGAGTTTTCGCCTGATGAAACCACAAACCTGAAATGTTTCAAGTTCCAATATTATCTCTATTATTATTTATTTCTTATGATCATCCAAACACCTAAAGAAGACAAATAGTTCCAGTTTTCGACATCTAAGGTTCTAGGGTATACCATGAAACAATACGTGTTTTTTATTTTCTTAAATTTTAAGTGTCTAATCGGTAATTTATTTTGGAGTCTATGAAACGTACACATAAGATTATGGACCTACGAGCCTCATGGCTCACCGCAACATTAGCCACAAGAATTTGACATAAATTTGATATTCTATTAGGATGTTTATTCGTAGTTTTTCTTGTTATTTTATTTTGTTTTTATTTTCTGATGTACCGCTTTTTCTGTTGCTTACGCGTAAGTTCGTTGGCCTGTAATGGCGCGAGAAATCCAAACAGAGTTATTTTGCATTTCTTTATGCATAAGTTGCAAGGATTCATAATAAACACAACTTCACATTCCAGTTCTTAGAAATATAGTATTGCATGAGAAGTGATTAAAATTTTTAATTTGATTACTTATGTTACTAAATTTCACTTATCTTTTTACCATTTGTCCAGAGAAAATTATAGATTTAAACGTTGAGGTGTTATAATTTAAAGATGAATAATCTATCAGAATTTTTTTTATATTTTGCAAGATAAATAACAAACTTTTTGAGCTTTCTGAATGGTTCATCCACCGTCAGACTATCTACAATGGTTTCAACATTCAACACCCTTCTTTTTATTTTACATCATCTTCTCTCTCATCCACCTCATAATTCAACACCCATTTTTATTTTACATGCTACAATGGTTTTGTTTAAAAATATTTAACACTTTACCCCACATTTTTATTAAAACATATAATTTTATTAAAACACACTTAAATTTTATTTACCAGAATTTTGAAGATTGAAAGGGTTATTATTGGGATCCAGTTTGACGAAATAAGATATTTTTTTGTGTCCAAATCAAATGAAACGAGTTTCTATTTATAGAGTATAAAAAATTATAAATTTTGATATAAAAATAAAATTAAAATAATTATTATATTTTCAATAATTAAATTTTAAAAGTAGGAAGAAAAACAATAATACAAAAAAATTATCTCTCCTCTTCTCCTCTCAGAAAATGCTACGTGGCAAACACGGGTCCCTTTCTTGCAGATTCAGCATGTTGAATATTTTCAACAAAAATTAATCCATGTGTATTGAACTATCAATTCAACTCACCATTGCATCCATTCAACAGTTTAATTTTGTTTTTCAATAATCCATTCTACGTGGTCTCAGACGAAAATAAAATCCACGGACCAAAGAGAGCATAGGAACCCACAGATAATAGCGGTCGAGTGGTACAACTTCTTTGACTTAAACATCTTTACTGTTTCTATAGAACATGTCCAATATTGAGTACATTAATGAATTTTTTTGGATGACATAACTTAAGATTGAAATATTTTTTTTGTTGTTTCAGAAACATTATAGTTATTTACTTATTTAGTTTATATATAATTTTAATTCAACTAGAGATAAAATGTACACGTTTAGAGGTTTTATTTTGAAAAGGATATAAAAAATTAAAATTTTTGATTTTTGAAGATTTTCAAGAAAAAAAATCTAAAATATATTTTTAAAAAATTAAACCCTTGATGATATCCTATATATTATTTGAAAAAGTTAGAGATAGTGTGTTTTATTAAACTTTTTCTACACTATATAGCAACTTTAATGTTATAGTAGATAGTAACTTATGCTGTATAGCGTGGTGGAAAAATATGTATTTAATATTTTATTAATGTTTATAATTATAAATTATTACTAATGTTTTAAATTAGATTTATTTTATGTTTTTATTATTTTATTTATTATTATTATATATTTTGTGTTGTATTAATTAAAATTAATAATATATAATTATGTATATGCAGTGTTATATTTGTAAATAAAATGGTAATATTTTTACATTCTACAAAAAATCTATAACAATTTGATTTAATCCAATATCAATTCAATTATTATCAATGATTATAAATTCAATCTGAGATCTGTAATGATTCGTTTTTATATGCTGACTCGGCCTATTATTAAAATTAGAATATTTAAATATCTGAATTATGATTAAAATCTGGATGATACAATATTGGATACGTTAAACTAAATCTATATACTTTTTGAAAGTTTTTTAAAAAACTATATAAATCTTTTTGACATTAAAATTGATAACATATTAAACTTTTATAAGTTAAAAAACTATATAATCTTCGATAAAGTTAAAATATATATTTAAATATTAATAAGATTATAAACTTTTATAGGTTTTAAATATTAAAATTTAAATATTTATAATATTTTAAACTAAGTATTTAAAATAATTTTTTATTTCTTTTATTTGGTAAAATTATTGGTTTAACTAAAGAACCACACTAAACGAATAATTTTTTAAATTTATACGAATAATAAGGCAAAATTCTTTCTTATTCAGATTTGAATCATTTTTGGTCCTTTATATAATATGACTCAAAAAAATTGCTCAAAGTTTTTAACCGATGTGGGACGTTAAACACACATTTTTTCTTCATCTATTAAATAATATATTTTCGTTTCTAAAAATTCGATTTACAACATATGCAGAAAAAAAATTACAGTTTTATTAACCATATGTATTATATGATAATTCAAAATAATTTAAAAATAAAATCAAGCAAAGATGATAGATGAACCATAAATTTATATTTTTTTAAAAATCATTTAAATATAATAACTTAAAAATAAATAATATGCTATAATTAGATATAAAATCTTAGTTTTTCAAATTTTATTGATTAAAATTTTTTTTAAAAAATTAGTCCATAATTAATAAGATAGAGAAAGTGAGTTATTTTTTTGAAAACTAATAATTATTTTAAATATTATTTATGATTTTTAATTTAGTTATATTAGTTTTATGATTATTATTGTATGTTTAATTACTTTATTTAAAAATTATTGGTCAATTTTTTAACCGATATAAGATGTTGAACACTTTTTTTATCAATTGAGTAGTATATCTCTGTTTCTAAAAAATTGATTCACAACATATAGAGAAAATATAAAATTTTATTAACTGTATGTATTATATGATAATTCAAAATAATTTGAAAATAAAAACAAACAAAGATGATAGAAGAATCATAATTTTAGTTCTTAACAAAAAAAATTTCAAATATAACTTAAAATAAATAATATGATATAATTAGATATCAAATCTTAGTTTTTTAAATTTTGATTGGCTAACAATTAAAAAAAATCGTCCATATTTAGTTAGAGAGAAAGTAAATTTAATTTTTTTAGAAACTAATAATTATTTATAAATATTATTTAAAATTTTTTAATTCAATTATATTAATTTTATGATTACTATTATATTTAATGACTTTATTTAAAAAATTTAAACACCAATACCATTTTATGTAATAACAAATGAAAATTAGTTATTAATTTTTTAACCTTGCTCAAATAATAGTATAAAATACCTATTTTTGGGTTGGTCGGATATACTATTATTAGTTTTTGGTTTTGAGGGAAATTAAACTCTTAAAATTCCGGGATAATACCACAACTTTCATGGACTTTGAGGTTCTTAATTGAAAATTGGTATTCTTCTTGTTTTACAGTTGGTTAGTTATTGGTTCAAATTATTGAGGTTACTAGAGAGATTGGTATCAAGCATGTGGTGATGGTTTTTGAGGTTATCATAGCACTCGCCTGGAACATAGCTAGCGTACCAATGCTCTTAATTAGCGGACTTGTTTCGGCAAAACGATCATTCTAGTCAAGAAACAAATTGACCGGCTTAACACTAAGCGCGCTAACTTGTGATATGATATCTAGAGCGTATTTATGCTTTTACAACTATGTATTTGTTCAGTTGCATGCCACTTTAATACTTTAATATTTTAATTAAGTCACCAAAGTAGCAAAATATTCATAAAAACATGTGTTGAGATACATCTTGAACTCTAGAATAGTTTCGCCAGAGTTATGCGAAAAGTTGTGAATACTATTAACAATTTAACATCAACATGTAATTATAAAAGAAAAAGATGGCTAAATGTACGATATTAAAAATTACTCTAAAATCATGTTGTAAATATTCTCAAAATTAAATTTCAAAAAATAAAATATATACTCAAAATACGATTTAAGGGTAAGTTAAGTATCTAGAAATGGGATATACCTTAGAGAAATTTTACATTTTAGTTTAAATAAATAAGCTATAAGATGTGTAAATAAATAATTATTTATAATTCTCACACTTATCATTGTTTGTATACAAATATTAGATGTTTCGATTAAACAAAAATTAAATAATTAAGTTCTATATTTACTTGTGACTATAGTGTAAACCAAAAGTTATAAAATATTGTTTCGTTGTCAAATTTATTTATAACTTTAATCATCAAATCATATTATAATTAATATAAGTACTTAAAATAATTTCTTTTATCAGTTTTTTTTACTCCACAAATCTCAGAGCAAATACCTAGTATTTATATACTTATGCAGAGTTGTTTACTTTTATCAAACATATTAAGAAACTTACAAACGTTAACGAGGTAATAAAGTATCCCTTATGTTTCACTGTAATTACAATGTATGTTTTCAATATTTTATTTTAGATATAAATATAATATTTTAACACATTTTCGTTTGTGTTCGGAACAACTAATCTTTAGGTCAATAATATCGATTTCTCGGTAATTAATGTGATTATGTGGATTAAATCGCATAATATTTCTGCACTGAAACTGAAAACGAAAACTATTTACTTATCGAACAACCAAAATATCTATAATCAAGTTGACAATACAAAGTTACAACAGCCTAGTTTACTACAACGCAACGAACGAAAAAAAAAAAAGAGTAAAGAGTCTCAAAAACAACTTGGAAGAACAGCTCTAGTATACTAAATAAACAGCACACGGTTTTTTCAGAACTTGAGTGAACCGTTTTTAAATACTAAAACACCACCGGCCTTTTGATTACGTAGGCTTTGACGACTGTGGCTGATAATGTAGATGGGATAGTGGCTGATACTATGGCTGAGATGGTGGCTGAAACTGTAATGGCTGAGATGGTGGCTGAAACTGTGATGGCTGAGAAGGTGACTAATTATTATAAATTATTCATTTGAAATTCATAAATAATAAAGGCAATAGCAATTAAAAAATATATAAACATGAACTATCAAAAAAGAAAAAATAAAACAAGTTAAACCTGACTGGTATTTATCAAAAAAAAAAAAAACCTGACTGGTATAGGGTACAATTTGGTTGCTAGTTTCTCCTGGTATAAAGTGATGGAAAGGCATGAAGTAGTTGGGATAGACGTAGTTGGGAAGCACATAAGGTTAAGTCCATGGTCCTGGAAAATCCAGCCCCATGCCCAGTGGCATCATGGGACCTGAGCAACAACCCTGCGTTGTTACATATTATTTGTTGTTGTTGTCTCTGTCTATTCCAGCATGTGAACAATCACTTATACATACAGTTTGTTTTCTAAATATACACACATATTTATGATAAAACCGAACTAAAGATAACGAACGATATAACAACAAGGTTACTTACTTCTAAAAAAAAAGGGTTACTTACTTCTACATAAAACTTCAGCTCCCATACGTTATCAACGATAGCATGGGTCGAGAATAGGTTTTTCTGCAATTCATACGCATAACCAATTAAAACAAGTATTATAACATCAGACCCTACTTATAAAACAAAAGAAAATAACATCAGACCTGATTTTCTTTTTCATTAGCATTTGTTTTCACGTTTATATTCTTTTTTGAAGCTGTTGTCCATAACGTATGGGAGTTGAAGTTTTGTGCAGAAGATATAACTTATAATTTTCAAACAGAAAATGGAAGAGGAAACGTCTTCGTGACATACTATATATATATATACACGATTTTAATTAATAAAGGCAATCAAAATATTAATTTGTGTTGACAACAATTAGATAAAGAAAATAAAGGCTAAAAGGTTGGGTAAACCTATGAGTGACAATGTGTCAGTTCCTTCAGCTTATCAATTTTGTTCTTTATGTCGGTTCATTCTACATATTAAAATCAATATAACAAAAGATAAAGAAACTTGTTTTTTAGTGACACGCATCAAACAAATAGACAAACACATGTCCTCACCTTGTCGTTGATACTACGAGCTTCTTTACCACGTGGTCATCTTACTAAGAGTTTTAGTGTCTTCTTTAGCACCTTCTTCCTTTCCAAGAAAGTTTTGTATTACCCTAAACAAGACAAAGTTTTGTATTATGACGTAACTCATGCGTCTATGTATCCAAGAAAACCAACTAGTTATATAAATTTGTCTCCATTCTATTTTTAGATTGGAGAAAAATTCTACTGAGAAAACGATGGAAAAGTTATTTACCTTCTCCAATGCAGTCTCTTTATCTCCATTTCTAGAATTTTTGAAGGTTCGGTTGGCTCATCAATGGCCATCGACATAGACATCCCCGCGATGGGACTACTGATTTCAAGATAAAGATCATCTTTAGGGCTTGAACTGCGAGGGATTGGAGAAGCAAGTTCCAAAACTGAACGCTTTCTTGATAGTTGTCCATATGATAGAAAAGTTATTAAAAGAGTGATGACTAATGAAGAGGAAAGATCTTGGAGAGGGAACAAGAGCGGGAAAGACGGTTGCTGTACTCGAGCTTCTGTCCGAACTTTATTTATCTGTGTGTTTATGTTTTTTTTAATGTAAGCTTGTTTTATGTTTTAATTTTTTTTTGATAAATTAATTTTTTTTTTTGTTAATGTTAATTTTCTCATTTTCCGTATCAATAAATTTTGTAGTTCCAGTGTTTGCGTTATCTAGGTTTCCCACAGATGTTAACTATAATTATTAACACGAACTAGACACTCGATCAAATAAATCTGATCCAATAATACTTAATTCCCACCAAACCTTAAAACCGATGGGAAAGGTTTTTCTTTTGTTAAAGGATGAGAAAAGTGTATCTATAAATGATAGTTTTTTTTTTTTAAATGTGATCATCCAAAGTACTAGAATTTTTTTGTATATTTCAATGCATATTTTTTACTAAATTTATTATTAGCTATCATGGTCCATCTATATATAAATCTAAGAAGCTCAACCTAATTCAATTCCTACAACAAATGGGGAAATATACAAAAAGAAATCTAGGAATTGGAAAATATCCACAAATGTGTGATCGGGTTTATCGAGTATATACAAGTCTAACAAAATTGGAATTACATGAATAAACCATTGATTTTAACATTATAAAAAAATGTCTAACAAATTATGTTTATAATACTTTTATTGATGCATGAGCTCGATTTTCTGTTCACGGCAACTCGATCATACAATCCAGATCATATGTTAAATACTTTTTAAAAGTTTGTTCCTAACTCTAAAATATTTTTTAAAATATTTTGTAAATTCGTAGCGAATCTAATTCAAATGCATATCTCGTACATGTCTTGATCCCAGTTGGTTTAAATTGTCTATATCTTGTCACAGAGAAAAAAATAAGGAACTAGAAATATCTAAAATTACATCACCAAAACTTCAACGCGACACAAAAAATAATAATAATAAAATTTTCTTAGCAGCTAAAGCAGTAGATATTCAATACATTAAAACAACCAATATATAAAATACGTAATTTAATATATCGGAAAGTCTTATCAGTTGATTTGGTCCAAGATATGTATAAATGTTTACTTTTTGGGTGAAAGTTTTAACTAAAAAATCATTTAAAACTCTTTTACAGACTCTTTTTAACATTAATGGTTAAATTTTAAACGCAGTTCTTAGTCATCCATTTTTTTCCAGATCATTTCATAATTGATTTTTATATTTCATGATTAAGAAAAATTAGCTCCAAATGATTATTGAAAGGCGCCTGGAGCAAAGAGGTAAGATTTTTTAGTTAGTGAAAATTTTGCAGACATATTATATATATAATAAATACCACATATATATTGAGAGAGAGCATAAATATAAGGTCGTGAATAAATATAAGGAACAAAAACAGAACAATACATTTGAATAGATTTAATCCAAAATAAAAGGATAATCTATCAACTGTGAACAATATTTTTCAAAGTTTTAGACTGTTACACCAAAATTTTCAGAATATAATCTCACAAGAAATATATGTATTATGTGTGTGTGAGATAAAAGAATTTAGATGATAAATCAAACAAGTAGATGTGTTAATAAATATTTACATTAAAATTTTATCAACAAAATATAAATACACTGTGATATTTGGGCAACCCAAATAGTAGATATAAGAAATATGTAATAAAAATTCTAACACGGATCAAACAAGTAGATATGGTTGGAACTCTGAAAATATTTTTTTGAAAATTTAAAAACAAAGTTTAAATATGCAAAGATATTTGATAAGAGTAAAAAAAAAAATTTGGAAAATCTTGTTAGTTGATTGATCCAAAATATTTGGAGATTTGTTTTCTTTATCACTATTTTAGTTAAACTTTTGCAGGGAAAATATAAAATGTTTATGTAAAAATATTAATAGAAAATCCTTAATATATTTCTTATTTATTTGTAAAATTTTCTAATGATAAGAAACAATAAATGTTACCGTCTGATTTTTTGCTATTTCCATGGAAAACAAGATTTCTATACTACTTCCGAACTCGATTAAAAATATAATAGAAAATAGTATTTGACATTAAAATATTCAGAGATATTAAAATTTTCCGACCCATTTGATACTTGTAAAATTGAAATTTCTTAGATGTAGGATAAATATTAAGAAAAATATTAAAATACATTTGAAACTTATTTAGTCCAAAATAAGGGGATAATCTATTAAGTGTGATATTTTTTCTTCACCGGTTTAGACTTTCATACTGATGAAAATTGTAAGACTGTAATTTCAGAAACTACTATAAATGAAGAAAAATCAAAGTACCTGATCTTTTCATTTGATATATTATTAGTTTTTAAACATTATTTCATAACTAAACTAGTATATATAAGCGTTTAAATCTTTTCTTAATTTATACATAATCGTTATGCAGGTAAAGTTGAACTAAACATTAATCTATGGTTATTCTTTTCTTCTTCTTTTCTCTATTTCAAATATATATCTCTCAAAAATATATATATATATATATATATATATATAATCTCTCTATGCGAGTTTCATATTATCATAAACTTTATTCATGTATTTTAGTTTTCGTTCCATATGATTTAGCTACTTTAATTTTTCGTTTTTAAATGAAACTGTATTATTTAAAGCTTCCAAAAATACATACTAAATATAAATACATAATAACTATTTCACTACGAAAATAAAAACGAAAGAATATTAATTTAGGGCAATTGAAACAAGGCAGATATGTTTCAACGGGAACAAAATTTCCATTAAAATTTTAGAAGTCAAATATGAAGATTGCCTTCAATGATTATAAACAAAAAATAGAGAGAAAATTTAGCAGCTGAAGTAGTATATTCAATATCTCAAAAACAAAAATATTGTAAATATACTGAAACAAAAATATTAACAAAATTACGTAATCGAGTATATATAGAGAGAGTTTTATTAGTGGATTTGGTCCACGATATGTAGAGATTTGTGTTTTGTCTTTATTTTAATTAAAAAATTTTGGTGAAACTTTTAAACAATAAAAATCATTTAAGAAAATTTTGTAGACATTTTTTAACATAGTGGTTAAATTTAAATGCTGTTGTTGAAATAACTAATTCTAAGAAGTAAGAACTAATATTTTGATGTTTCCATGGAAAAAAATATTTATATATAGTACTTGTCTATTTGATCATCCGTTGTTTTCCATATCATGCGGCCTTGTTTTCCTTTAATTGAAGCATAATTGTCTCTTTTTTATTGATTAACTTTTTTATACTCAGATGATTTAGTTCTGTATTTCATGGTTAAGAAAGAAAAAAATCTCGAAACGATTCTTGAGGCCCCGGGAATAAAGGGGTACTTTTTTTTTAGTTGGTAAAAATTTTGTGGTAAAAAAATAAAATTTGATTTCCTAATCATTAGTGAATCTTTTATATAGAGACAAATTGCGAATAGAAGCTGAGTTTTTGCCTGATGAGACCACAAACCTGAAATATTTCAAGTTCCAATATTATCTGTATTATTATTTATTCCTTATGATCATCCAAACACCTAAAGAAGACAAATAGTGACGCATTCTCATCCACATGTTATTTGTTTAAGAATCTACTGTTTAGGTTTCCAAATAAAAAAACAAAGATTATGTTCTATGATAGTGTCAGTGTTCGACATCTAAGGTTCTAGGGTATACCATGAAACAATACGTGTTTTTTTATTTTCTTAATTTTTAAGTTTCTAATCGGTAATTTATTATGGAGTCTATGAAACGTACACATAAGATTATGGACTTACGAGTCTCATGACTCACCGCAACATTAGCCACATAAATTTGATATACTATTAAGATGTTTATTTGTACTTGTTCTCGTTATTTTTTTTTGTTTTCTCATGTACCGCTTCCTCAGTTGCTTACCAAGTTAGGCGCAACTTCGTTGGCATGCAACGGCGGGAGAAATCCGAGTTTGCATTGTCCACATATATATTAAATTATATATATGTGGGCTTTTATAATAGGCCCATTAAGAACATTAACTGGACTGATGAGGCTCACGCGGACCAAATCAAACGGTGTCTTGGCGTAGGAACTGAACAAATTTAGAGCGTATAAAAGATGGGATACGAACAGGACGGTACTTGTTGTCAAGCCACACAGCTGTTCCTTTTGCCTCCAATATAGGCTGCTTCCAAAAAATTCAAATCAGTAAAAAAAAATTTTAAAAAACAAGTAACCAAAACATAATAATGAGAATTAACCTCTTGATTTGGAAGTTTAAAGATGAAATGATCGAAGTAAATACGTGGAGCAGATGTCCCTGAGATCCTTGCTTTCACCACAAACTTGTCTTCGCTCTGTTCAAAGCAATGAAATGAATATGCAACGACACATTGACATGACATAATATGAGGTATTAAGTCTAGGAAAAGAGTGGCCATTTACACGTAAAGGAGCAAGGAACTTCATTGTTAACTCAGAAATTACTTAAGGCTTCAACAGAACGGGCTACATCATCACAGTTGATACCAATACTCTCCAGAAACTCATGTCGACCTTTAGTTAGAAGAATATCAACAACCAACAGTTTATAAGTAGCTCACACCTCGACTCTAACCACAAAGCCATCCACATCCCAAAAGACTCTAAACTTAGCTACCAAGATTTATTATTAACACATTTATTCTTCCAACCACATTCATAAATGTATAGAAAATGTTTCCAATTAGACTCAGAAAAGGAGTAGCTCTTAATCATGCAGTCCAGATTATGTTAAGAATACGATTCTGAAACTCCTCTTTGACTATAGAAATGTACACAATCTGAAGAAGAAAGATTGCAACCGAATTATACTAACCGAACTACTAGCAAGATCTTATCATATTTACTCTTTCCAATTCTCTCAAGTTGTACCAAACCACAATAAAAATGCTCCAATTAGACTCAGAAAAGGATCAACTATCATTCATGCAGTCCATATCCTGTCAAGCATACGATCTAAAACTTCTCTTTGACGATAAAATTGTACACAAATAAAGATTTTCCAACCGAATTATTAGCAAGACACTAAATTCAGTATTGTAGCAAGATCTTGACACATTTATTCTTCCAATACTCTCAAATTCTACTCAACCACATTCACAATTTAGGCTCATTAAAGGAGTAACTTTGATCGAGGACAAAACGATATGTACAAGTTCGAAAACATTAAATTCAAGAGCACAATTTCACAATTACGCATTAAATATTGGAGAAATGTGTGTACCCTTTGCCTCGTTTGAGATCCAGAAATGCGAGAGGCTTGAAGGTCTTTGTGCTCCGGAGAGTAGGGACAAGTGGTCGTCACATGCTATAGGTTTTTCCTCGCAATTGTAGATGATTACTATAGAGCCACATGGGTTTACCTACTTAGGAACAAATCTGATATATTAGAGGTCTTTTCCACTTTTGTTATAGTATCATTTCGTTCTTGTCCCGAAACACCCCAACAGAACTCTTTTGTTAAAAGAAAACATCAACATATCCTAAATGTTACTCGTTTTCCTTCTTTCAATCTCAAGTTCCTCTTCTTTATTGGGGTGACTCAACTTCTTCTTCCTTATTAGGGTGACTACATTCTCACTGCAGTGCATCTTATAAGTAGCTTACCAACTCCAATTCTAGAGGACAAAAGTCCATATGAATTTCTCGCAAAAAAAATCCAGATTATGATTAAAAAGTGTTAGGATGTCTTTGTTATTCATCTACCTGACCCAAGAACAAACATAAATTTTCTCCCAGAACTAAAACTTGTGTATTCTTAGGATACCTAGCTAATTATAAAAGCTATAAACTCTTAGATTTGGAAATACATTCTATTTTTATTTCCAGACATGTAGTCTTTCATGAAAAGTTCTTTTCTTTTATTGGATCTGATTTGTCTAAAGAGGATAAAAATTTATTTTCTGATCCGATCCAATCACTTCCATCTTCTGGTGATGAACCTTCTGCTTCATTACCTTCATGAAATGGGAAACACCACTGACATAGCCGGAACCGCCGTGCCTGTGCCGGTGCCAGTAACGTGAAACATTTCACTTTTTCGAGTTACGATTCTCAAATGTGAACTTTTTTGAAATTACAGTTTTTATTGGTTAACTATACAATACCAATATATTTGACCGGTTTAATGCGGGAATATGTATTTAAAATCGAAATATTTGACATTTTTTTTTATAATTCATAATAGAATGGAACATTTTTTTGCGAAATGTTTAAATGATTAACTGAAATATTTTTATTTTATGAACTGTTAAATTTATTTATCAAGAAAAATTAATTAAAAGAAAATCTCAAAAGAGACCATCAAAATTAGCTTCACATAATTGATAACTCAAAGAGGAAAGAAAAAACCGGGCAAAAGTTAATTCGAGCTTTGGTTTACATACCAACTTTGCATTAGTTGTAATCTGTAAGTGGTTAGCTGTGTGCATATATATATTCTGGTTAGTTGTGTTGTTGTTAATCATATAAAAGAGATATGATTTCAAATCTTATTGCAAGTAAGTTGCGACACAGAAAAATATGCTTTGAGTTGTCGTCTTCCATTTCTCTCCTGCCAAATGTGGTAGATACTTTTTTTTGTTTTAAAAACCGTATAATACTTCTTGAAACATGAAAGTGCGAAACAAAATCTCGTCATTTGGAATCAAAACTTTAGCTAATCTATCTGAGGAGGAATCACATTCTCTTGGAATCAAATTAAATTGAATGTTTATTAAGAATTAAGATATATATAGCTTCACTTCCAAAACTGTCTTATGATTATTTACAAAACTAAAAATTATGGTTTAACTGCTAAATAGATATACTTTTATCTAAAATTGGCAAAAACGAAATACAGTAACAAAACCGTAAACAAAATATATATTTTCCGTTGTGTGATTTCAATTAGAGTTTTAAAAAAATGTTCTTTGCCTTAAACCCTCCAACTATAAATTTGATCATCATAAAACCCATTTCATAAAACACTTGAATATTTTTGTAGAAGCATTTTGAGATATTGTAGTGATCAAGTTAGTCAATGCTATTTTGTTGCATTAATTTCAAAAGTTTATTGATTTTGTAGCTCTAGTGAAATAAAAATTTAAAAACAATCATGAGCATTTTTGCTATAGATTGAACATAATAAAAGCTTTGAGATACATAAGTTCAAAGCTTTGATATACAGCAATTAATATTATATGTGTACACTACAATCGAGATGCATCTAACTCAGTAAACAATCTCCTTTTCTCCTATATTTTTCTTCATATTTGTTTTGTAACAGCGACATGCCATTAACTCAAACACTATGTCCTCTTCTTTTTTTTTCTTCTAATTTGAAACTATCTACCGAAGGTAGGTGATCGGAAAATATAATACGACATCAGAATAAGGTACAAAATGTCCGGAATTGAAATTTACAAAGTATTAGCGGGTTGAATCAACAGATTTGCTGTGAAATCTATCATTCGGTAAAGAGATTTACAACTCCTCTGATACATCGAGAATTTATTGCCGAAAACGAAGAAGGAACCTTGTCACGGAGGCTAAACCACCAAGCAAAAAAGTCAGAGAAACTATATCCTCTTTAGATAAACCTTTACTCTTATCGAGAAATATGAGGATTCGATTTGCATAGCTTCGCAAGAATGGTTGGTATATACACAATTCTTTTCCGTTATTGGGATTTTCATCTAAATCTCTTTTTAATAGTGGCTATTCAAGATTATGTTCCAAGAAATAAAACTGGACAAAAAATTACTCTTGTAATTTTCTTTCTTACGCATTTAATATAAAACTAATTAACAATCCTATGATTATATGATTATGAAATTAATAATTTATTAATTTAAATGGTTTGTGCTTTTAATATATGTGAGTAAATATAGTAGTAAAAATAGTGAAACATTCATGTGGGTGAGATTATTTCATGGTAAGAAAACGGAGAAAAATAGACAAATAAAGCATGCCAAAAACATGGGAAGATTTAATCCCAATTAATGACATTCATGTGGCTGTGGGTGAGATCATCTCATGGTAAGAAAAAATAAGAAAAATGGACCGATGAAGCATGCCAGAAGCATGAGAATATCTAATTCCAAATTGTGATGTTAAATAACACTTATTCATTTACAATGATTTTTATTTGTTACGATAGAATTAATTTAGGCTACACCTAATGTCAAATTTTGTTATCAAAATTTTATTGTTTGTTTGAAACAAAACTGCAACTATTTATTTTGTTTGAACACATGTACATCGTAATATTTGCAACAAAGTTTTCTAGACAAAAAGTCATCAATACTTGTGACAGATAATTTCATCATAAAATTTGTTACACAATTTGGTAGAACACTTATAGCTAACTTTTTGGAATCTAAAAATACATTTTTATCTTTTGAAACAAAATACTAAAAATTAGAAATGAGAGAATATATATATATATATATAGATATGTGTCTCTCTTTTTTTTCTTCAAACATATATATACCAAAATTATTTGATGCATAGCTGAAAAAGAATGGTTAAATAATAAATATACGATAGTGATTGTTAAATAATAAGACATTATTCAAAAAGGATAAACAATTGTAAAATTATACAACGGTGGAACAATTTATAAAAAGGAAGACAATAAAGATACCATTAAAACCCTAAAATGTGGAAGCTTATGAGTTGGAAACTCTAGTTTTGCTATCATCTCTGAATTTAATTACAACAAATCATGTATTGATAGATGTTTTTTGTGACACTAACCGAGATATCTAAAATGAGTTAAAACCTAAATACTTTGCTTTGTTTAGTTGAAGGTTTTTTCAATCATGTTTAGTTACAATCCGTAGAGTAATCTTGTCATAGTTACTCATGTTTGATGGGCATTGAGCTCGCTAACAGAGTACGAAGTCGGCCTGCACAAGATGGCTATTTTGGCATCTTCTTGTGGTTATGTGGATGTCGTTGCCTGGGAAATTTACTACGGGTGGAGTAATATTAACTGGGATGGATCATGGAACTGCTATTTCGGTTCTATCAGAAACCAGAGATTGTATCTCCTTTGCTGGGATTATGTCGCTACAGACTAGGTCGGATGGGAAGATGAATATTATCCCCTGAATGTGTGTCATGTATGTTTCACTTGCCGCCTCGATTTACTTGTAACCTGCAAAAGTAAAGAAGAGCATGGTCATTCATGTTACGGTTATAAGGTGGAAAAATGCATTAAACCATATATGTCACTCTGGTGTGCCACGAGAAGATAACCATGAGTTTGATTGCAGTAAAATTTCAGCTTTTGTCACTCCTCGCTCGACTATCGGTGCAAGGATATTTTATGTGGGAAAGATTGATAATTTAGAGTCAGTTTTTTTATATCAGTTTAGGCCCAATTGGCGCAGATGTGGTTATATATTCTTAGCTATTTGACGAAATAAGCAATGTATACAAAGGTCCATTGGAAGAAAACGCAATTTTCGTTGGAACCTACCATGTTGTGATTAATTGAGTCCCATTAAATGGTACAAAACGAATTGGTCGCCGTTTGTAGAATGTCGAATGGGGTGGAAGCGAGTGATAATGGGTATATCTATGTTTCATTAACTACACTCTACATGAGCAAGGAAAGTTGTCTACGTTCTGATGGCACAAAACACTTGTTTAGGGTGACAAAAGAACCAGAACATCTATTTGTGATGCTAACTATGTTTGAGAACAAAAACAAAAAAAGCTGAAGGAGAAAAGAAGAAACAGAAAGAGAAAGAAAAAGAGAAAAAGGATTAGGAGGAGGAAAAAGAAGAATCGAAATCTGATAGCAAAACTGTGTCCTCTTTGCAACCGCAACTTCCGTAAGAACAAGAGCCTAAGTACATCAACAAGAAGCGTAATATGGTATGCACTTTGTGAATTCGGTTGGTTTATAACATTCATGTGGCTGTGAGTGAGATAATCTCATCGTAAGAAAAAATACGAAAAATAGACTAATAAAGCATGCCAAAGCATGAGAATATCTAAATCCAATTTGTGATGTTAAATATCACTTATTCATTTGCACTTTTTTAATTTGTTTCGATATAATTAATTTAGGCTATACCTAATGTCAACATTTTGTTATCACACTTTTGTTGTTTGTTTGAAACAAAACTGCAACTATTTATTTTGTTTGAACATTTGTGAAGAAATGCACAGCACATGTGCATATTTGCAGCAAATATTTTTAGACAAAAAGTCATCAATATTTGTGATGGATAATTTCAATATAAAATTTGTTACACAATTTGGTAGAACATTTATAACTAATTTTTCGGAATCAAAAAATACATTTTTATCGTTTGAAACAAAATACTAAAAATTAGAAATAAGAATATATTAATAATAATTTCTCTTTTTGCTTCAAACATAACTGAAAAAGAATGGTTAAATAATAAATATACAATAGTGATTGTTAAATAATAAGACATTATTCAAAAAGGATTAACAGTTATAAAATTATATAACGGTGGAACAATTTATAAACAAGGAAGATGATAAAGATACCATTAAAAACCTGAAATGTGGAAGCTCATGAGTTGGAAACTCTAGTTTTGCTATCATATCCAAATTTAATTACAATAAATCATGTATATGATAGATGTTCTTGGTGACACTAACCGAGATATCTAAAGTGAGTTAAAACCTAAAATACTCCTCTTTGTTTAGTAAGCAAAGACATTTTTCTAAGGTTTGACACAATTGTAGTTTTGATATCACATGATTATAGCATATCTAAGGACAATCTAAGAGATATACTATTAGAGCATTTCGAAGGGATATGTATATTTTATTGAAATGATAATGAATGAAAAATATCCGATTTTAATAATTTTTATCTTGTAATCAACAGATGGAATAAAAATAATTATTCATCAATTTAAAATACATTAATTGATCATATATAGGAGAATTATGAAAATATGGTTAGTAATTTATTTAGTATTTTGCTTGTAATTCTTTAGTTTGTTTGTTATTATTATTATTTATATACTAATTTATATTATAATATAACATTTAATTAATTAATATTGTTTAATATATGTTTTTCAGTTGTTTATAATTTTTTTTATGATATTAATTATTTATGATCATTAGAAAAACTGTAATGCAAAATACTTGAAAGTTTTACAATTGGAAAAAATACCCACAAACTTTCAATATGAAATTTTGTAAAGTTTTAAATATCTCTTGGAAATGCTCTTTAAGCTTTATAGATTCCATGTTGAGGCAATGCACATGACATGACTCTTGAATCCATCAAGATAAACACCTAGTGGTTATTCTTTGAAGCAGTTGCATAGTTAGACCTCAATATTCTTGGAGTAACTGGATGAATAAAGAATCAAATTTATTTGGTAAATATCTATGGAGACAATTAATATATCTATCTTGTATATACTAATTTGTTTCTAAGTGGGAACGTCAAATAAATAGAGATAGAGGTAAGTAAAAGAGCATTTGGACTACCTTATACACAAAGAAAGTAATATCTGTTTCCAAGTGGTTTCACACACGATTCATTTCCTAATCAGAAAAAATATACCGTATTTACCAAATCATAATTTACCCACCAACACTTTTCGCTCTACACATCTGTCAATGAATCTCTGGATTCTGTTTCCTTATACGTCTCCATTCTTCATCAGCATATATACAACACAAGAACCAAAATGAAAACTCACCTATCTCATAAAAAAAGAACAACACACATTTCAAAGAACTCTTAAAATGGCAAACCAAAGAGGGTTACATGTAATGATCATGATCGTCACTGTCTGGCTTCTTTATGCAGCACCCAAAATCCATGGCTGGGGAAAAGAAGGTCATGAAATCGTCTGCAAAATCGCTCAGGTTTCAATTTCTCATCTTCTTCGTCATTTGGTTTATGAACAAAAGTATGTAAATAACTAATAAGTAAGGAGAAGAACAGACTAGGTTGGATGAAACTGCAGCAAAGGCGGTGAAAGCTGTTATCTGCATCCGCAGAAGGAGACTTGTCTAGCTTGTGTCTTTGGGCTGATCATGTCAAGTTTAGATACCATTGGTCTTCAATCTTCTGCTCTTCATTACATCAACACTCCTGATGTTTGTTCCTACCATCCTACCAATACACTAGTGAGTTTTTTTCATAATCATCAAACATAAGTGAGAAGAGTCCGACCATATCTTCAGAAAAATAATTTCATTAAAATAAATAAAGTTCAGAAAAAGAAAAGTCAGCAACGACTAGTGTGGAAGAACGTATCCATCACGAGATTGTTCTGGAGACTTTATAGAGATTGGGCTTTATCCAATTTCGGTTTTGTCCTGCATCAGGCCTACTTGATTAAGAATATATCATTCTTTTTTTGCTTCTATTATCATATAGGATATAGAATGCAGAATATTAGATTTGGGTTTTGCTAAATGTAATATCGGTTATGCTTGCTTGAAAACTAAGGCCATGAATTCATTTGTAAGTTTTTAAGTGGTTTTTGGATTATAGTTTTAGTTTTCAGATTTTGGATTTTGGTTTTTAGATTTGTATTAAGAAATTTTTTTTTAAATTAAAAATTCAAACAATTCATAAACCTCGAGATTGCCCCATTATAAGAAGTTTTTCTGGAAATAATATGAAGTCAAAAGCCCACCACCGTTGAGTAATATGAAAGCTTTCCAAATAGTTTGAAGTGTGGTTTTAGAATGTATTTTTTTTTTTGATAAAGTTTTTTACATTAAATCTAAAAGGAGTTTTTTACATTGTTTTACAACCAGCAAACTCGAGTCAAATATGTACATGTAGAATTTAGTTGAACCCACTATAGTTTTTTAACCCACTAATTAGAAGTCCATTATTCTTAGCCCACAAGAAGCCCAAGCATTTACCCGAAAAAAGAGCGGCGTGTTGGAACTGATTGGAACAATACTGATGAATTTGCAGCAGAACCAATTGATCAACTTGAGATTTTTGATATCCTTTTATTCTTTTGCACTTACACTGTTTAATCATCATCAAGTATTATTAGCAATACTAAATAATTGTAAGTTTAAATGGGAAAATTGCGGCGTTTATGTGTTTCTTGGTATGCCATGATCATCTATTAAAATCTGAAATTAGCAGTAGCTAGTGTGTATCTATATTGATATGTTTTGGAACAACTTGACATGTTTCTTAAGCTTGCTTCTTTACGCTATTATAAGTTTGTTCTCGTATACTTAATTTCTCATAAGTATGTGTTTAGCTGATATAGAAGGATATTGGATCATCTTTCTTTGTTTTTCCCTTAATGATCAACACATCATATAAGAGATATCAAAGATTCAGAGAATCCTTATTCTCTGGAAGAACTTAACGTAGTTAGTGAAGACTCTGTTGAAGTGGATGATGAGAACAGTCATGTTAGGTAAATCTTTGGGATTGTACAAGTTTAATACATTTCTGGTTTCTTGCTCTTAAAATGCAGTGAATAAACAACTAAACGATAACGAGCGTGTGGCGGCTGCGCTAGAGAATCCAAACCTCGTGGAGATGGTTGATGAATGCTTGCTTCCATCAGATGAATGAATGCTTTTTTTCTTCTTCTGAGTAAGTGATTACAAGAATGGTTGTCTTAGGCTACACTATCATACATGTCTCTGTTTTATCTACTAGGACTTCCATTGTAATATTCACTTTTGTTTTCAAGTTTGTTCTCATTTATATCAATACAGTCTCAAAAACAACTAAAAAAAACAAAATTTGAACTGTTACGACAAAGTTGATCTCAACATCCATTATATCAAGTTGGGTACTTCACCACTCTGTCTCCATCTGAATCTTAATGCATTACTACAGAGTCCAGCAACTTGTTACGAAGCAAAAAGAATGTATCCAGGGATGAGATATTGATTTGATCCTTTTCTTCATAGGCCTTATGCGAAAAAGTAAACTACGATAGGTATGTTTTGGAAAAGATATTTAAACTTCTTACACAGTTCTTTTTGTGATCATGCTGTCCCAGCTTATCTATAGCTCTTCGATTATGATTATACAGAATATATGACTTGTATAGTGTCCGGACTCGAATTCTACTTTAACAAGAATCTGTATAGCAACTTGGTCACTAGATCAAACTAATTGCGTGATCCGAAAGATTCTTACATTGATCTATTCGCCTTTATATGTTTTATGGGTGGATCTGTTGAAAAGTGTTTTCATTGGTCCAAAACTTTAATATATAGTAGATAATTTAATCTGTATTGGTGTTCTCGCCGTGGTGAGATTGTGAATGTGTGAGTTTTAAACAATAAAAAAAAAAATTATGAACCATTTACATCTATTCTATAACCAAAAATAAGTGTCACTAATACTATACTAACCATTTATTCAAATGTCATTGTTGGTTATTTGAGAAGATGATAATGAGGACACAAATGTCAAATCGACTTTATTTTCTTTATTCCTGGTCTTTAGGCTTTATTTACAATTTTTTGTGAGTTATCATGTTCAAAAGATTGGTTTGAACAGTGAATGAGAGTCATTAGCAATACCATAACTTTTAATACATGCACATAGACAATTTTGGCTTCCTAAAGCGACACGGCCCTTCCAATATTATTATTTGTTTAACAAAATAATATATAATACACTATGAGCTAATGAAAACTGATATACAGGAAGACTCTTTGAATATTCAAAGTTTGAAGGATATATGATATTCTGTAGAAGTCCGGATAAATTAGCTGGCTTCTAGAAATTGTCGTTAAAAATAGCTGTCTTTTAGCTTTACCATTTACATCAAAGTTGCAATTTATATAATTTGTGTAAATCCAATATATGTCGAAGTTCATATTAATGGCTTTCCAACAATAACAATCTCCAATAGATGGATTAAACTCGTAAGAACCTTCAGTTGGTGAAAACATTCGAGGTGTTTCTTCCAAGTTTTAAATTGTTTCGGTACAATTTTTTTTTTCAATTTAAGTTATCTACCTTTTTAAATTTTTTTAAAATTTCTGAGTTACTTTGATTTAAGAATTATATGGTTGATATAAAATTAAACTGAATAGATATAGGTTTTTTAAAAGAGATAGGTTGTGGTTTCGATTTGCATTCGAGTTATAATATGAATATACTTTTAATTTAGCAACACTAGTTATTTTGATCTTTAATTGCTTACCATATTTGTCAGTTTGTGTTCGTTTTCAGCTCTCTTTTTCTTTTTTGTAAATAATGGTTTTTCTTACTTCAATCATTAATTTATGGGACAATGATTTATTAGGTTTTGGTATTATTTGTTTTGGCTCGAATCGGACCTGTATGATTTATCTAGACTAACATCTCTGCACGTTACAAATATTGTGTTGTGACCTAGAAACTAGGTTAAATCTCAATATTCAGGATCTGTATAATTGTAATAGAAAACCAAAGGCAACTACATAAGTAAAAGAAAGTGGCAAAAAAAAAGACAACTACAGAGGTAAGCTGAGTTTTAATTATTTGGAATATTATGAGTGATTATTGTAAGCTTTCCCAGTAAAGTCAATTTATTTAAGAATATAAATTGTACTTTCCTCTTCCAAAATTATGTTCCATATTCTTTCCATGTGAACATCTAATCCATATAGTTAAATCACCAAATTCCATTTCGTTTCATCATCACAAATAAAGTTAATGAAACTGTATCTATATATTATGTACCTGGAGCAGTGCAGGATTCGACTAATTCAAATAAATAGATTCTTCAAAAAAATATATATTGAAAAGTCATATTTAGATGTATTGTTTTACTAGAAACAAAATCAGGTAAATACAACAAAAAATGTTTTCATATATGTGTTGTTGGATAAATTTAATTTTGGTAGCTCAAAAATTATTTTCTAGAGAAATTGCATTAGATGACAAGTAAGAAAATGACTATGAGATATTGTTTTAGATAATTTATTGTTTCATTTTAACTATTAGATATGTTAATTTTTCTCTGTAACATCGTTATTTTCATCTTCTTTTTTGTTTTTGTTTTCTGTTGGTATCCTTTTGTTGTTTGACACAAACTTTTGAAATCATCATTTATTTAATTAAAGTTAACAATCTTGTCATTTAGCAAATTGTCAATATTTTAAATTGCATAATATACCCGCAGTTTTTGCACCAAAATTTATTTCCGTTTCATCATAACAAAAACGTTAATGAAAAACTAACTCCGTTATATTTGTAAGATATTTAGAGATTCATTTGTTTTATTTTACTTTTTTTGTACTTCTATGCAAAATTGATATTTTGTGACCGCTTGTATTATGCAATATTTTTTTTTGTAGTTAAATATTAATGATGCTTTAGATGGAAAAAAGTATTAAAAAAATATGTTGTTTATATCAGTTTAATGTTTTGCACTTTTACCTAAATCATCTTATAAATCAACGCGGACAAAGCATATAATTATAGCTTTTATTTGTTAAAATAGATGTCTGGTTCATTTTAAGATAACCATGCTCGACTTATAATAGTAGATATATAAATGTATTTTTATGTGTTTGTTTAACAATGTTAATATTAATCTTTGGGAGTTAAAGAAATATTTCTTATTTAGTTTGAAAACGTGTGAGGGCATTGGGAAAAAGTTAGCTGATGGCTAAAGTATGAACATTTTCCAATACCACGAGTCTATAAATTGAAATTCCCATGAACCTATGGATTCACTTTCACTTGTCAAAGCACTAAAAGCCTCGATCTCTCTCTCTAGAGTCATGCATGCATAGAGCTTAAAGATACCAAACCCACAAAACAAATAACATAAATTAATTAGGAAATTGAAATTAAGGATGGAAAACTCAACGAAGGAGAAGAAGAGCTTCATCAAAGAAAGTGATGATGAAGAGCTGAGAAGAGGGCCTTGGACTCTTGAAGAAGACACTCTTCTTACCAATTACATTATCCATAACGGTGAAGGCCGTTGGAATTACGTCGCCAAATCTGCCGGTAATTAATTCTAAAACATGATTTTGATTAATTAAATAGATTTTATTTTCTCAATTTACTTAATCACTATCTTTATTATCTTCTTCTTTTTTTTTTAATTGAAAACAGGGCTAAAGAGAACCGGAAAAAGTTGTCGATTGAGATGGTTAAACTATTTGAAACCAGACATCAGACGAGGGAATCTAACTCCTCAAGAACAGCTTTTGATCCTTGAGCTTCACTCTAAATGGGGTAATAGGTGAGTCATGAGTCTTTAACTATTTTTATTTTATTTTTTTGTTTCTTTTCTAATCGAATTTTGTATTCCAAGGTGGTCCAAGATTGCACAGTACTTACCAGGAAGAACGGACAATGAGATCAAGAACTATTGGAGAACAAGAGTTCAGAAACAAGCTCGACAACTCAACATCGAATCTAACAGCGACAAGTTCTTTGACGCTGTTCGTAGTTTCTGGGTCCCTAGACTGATGGAGAAGATGGAACAAAACTCATCCACCACTACTAATTATTGTTGTCCCCAAAACAACAACAACAATAACAACTACTATAGCAATGACTCTCTTCTTCTTCCCTCTCAATCTCACGAATCCATGATGAACATACGAACAGATACAGATGTCTCGGGTCAGAATCCAGGTTTTAGCAACATGGACGGTTCTACTTCAACTTCCACTTTCATGGCTGATCTCATGACAGTTCCACCCTTAATGGACCACAATAACAATATCATGGATAGTTCATTAATGTGTTTCCATGAAGGCGATGGTCAAGAATTTGGCGGATATGTCCCTGGCATGGAGGATTACTTGGGAAACTCGGAAATCTCAATGGAATGCCACGTGGCGGGTGGTTATTCAGCGTACGAGGATGTCACACAAGATCCCATGTGGAACATGGATGACATTTGGCAGTTTACGGAGTAATTAATTAAGTCGTCAAGAGATGAGAAGATGGAGCCCACCACCATGGTTTATTTTATATAAAGTTTTTTTAGTAACCAAAAAAGTTGAGAACTTTAGACCGTGTTATTCTTGGGTCTAAGAGTAGAGCATGTGAAATTATTTTTTCCTTTGTAGTAATTAAGTACTCGAACACTACTATACTTTTCATTTTCGTTTATGATCGAAGTCACTAGATAAATATTAATAATGATAGTTTGTTATATAATTAAGTCTTTGAATTCATTAAATCTGTGTCAGTGTATGGAATTTATGAACGAATCTTGAATTCGTTGTGACTTATGTGGATTTTTAGTGAGAGGTGAACATATCTAATCTCACCTCAACAGGTGAAAGAATCCAAAAGCTAGGTAGGACTCTATATCCAATAAATTGGGATAGGTGATAACTCAAGGACATAATAATCTGTCTTATCTTCACCAAATTTGATGTTTTCTTTGAAAGATATTGGTGCAACGTTGACGATGTTACAGGAGTTAGCTTGATTGACATAACTCGTTTTTGTGGAATCAAAGAAAAAGTTTAATGCTCTTTCATTTGATAAAGAGCTTTAATACACGCGTAGACATATTCTTGTTGCTATAGAAAAGATCTTTAATATGATGGGTTTGGACTACACTTGAAGGGTTAATCAAAATTAAAAGAAAATTGTTTTAATTTTAGATATTTTTCCAAAATGCCTAATGCTTTTGAGCACCAGCAGTACTCGATGTGGGTTCGATAAGATAATAGAGACAAAGGACCCATTAATTATTTATTATTTATCTCAAAACAGATTCAAACAAATGATAGAGAAAGGTGGCTTTGGAGAAGTCTTGTTAATGGGATCGAATTATTGGAGGTCACTTCAGAAGCCTTTCATAAGTACATGGAAACTCCACAATGATTTAAACTCAAAGATACCACTAAAAGTTGGAACAAACATTGATGCACTTTTGAGAAGTCAAGAACGAAAGATCACACTCATTAATGTTTTTTTTCTTTTATATATTTCATGTGACTTTTAAAAATAATGAACGATTTTTTTAGTATATCAGAAATTTTTTAACTTTTACTATAATCGAATCCGAAACATAAAGGCTATGCAACGAAAGTAAAATTTTACATTATGTAATGTAGGCACGAATGATTAATATCCAAAACTCGTGGACTAACCTCAATTAAAATTCAGTAGAGGTTCAACTTTAGAAAAGACATGGGTAAGGTGGACCCAATTTAAACAGAAACATTACTGTATAGGTCAAATGTTCATTAATTGAGTATGTATTTTAGTTGAAATTAAATTATAAATAAATAATTCAAGTGGCAAAAATCACTTGCATCGATCTTACAATTTAATTTTATTCCTCTATATTTATTGGAATTTTTATCGCATAAAATCATATTTATCCAACTTAACACCTACATTCGTATAGATGACATCACATACGAAACTCCAAACTAGCCTTCAGAGAGCATGTGAATTAGCCGGATAATCTTGTACCTAAAACTTACTATGATCAAAATTGCAGTGTGATTGCTCAAACTCTAATTCACAATGACGAACGAAAGAAATGCGGAGTAGAAAATTACGAACCCCAAATCGATAGTTCAAACAGTTGAACCATGTTCTACACTCAAATCCAACACTTTATAGTTAAGAAAAACAAATAATGGTGAAGTAGTGTGGTATGTTAATGTTGGTACTTGTATGGTTAGGTAGGTTAGTAAGAAAGACTAGAAAAGTCAAAAGTCAAGATGCTTATTTGAAGATGAGACACCGACTTAAAACACCAGGCGGTTTGGTTCATGAAACTAGACATTTACTACAAAATCTATGACTCTCTTAATATCAAACAGTGTTATTCTGGCACCAAATCCTACACAGCCACACGTTATATGTGTAGTTCATATATCGTCCTACTTTCATCTTGTTAATTTTCTTGCTCCGTGTTTCCGAGTTCATCTTGTTCACATTCTTGACACAATAATCCATAAATCCTCACTTCAATAGTTTTATTCAAAATCAAATTTAGTCAAACCTAAGACATGAAGAAACTGTCATGTTTCGGTGAACAGTAAAGTAACCTCGTATTTAACATGTCGAATATGTATTGGCACGTGCGTTTGGTGAAGATTTACAAGGTTCCATTTTAAGATTAACTCGTGACTGATAATATTCTTTTTCCTTATATTACACTACCATTAAAAGATATTTTAATTTTCAATCTACAGTATTAAAAATAATAAGATTATTATTTACGATGAGTAAAGTTAATTTTTTGTATAATATGAAATTATTTAAAAATATGATGAACGATTCAACTAACAACTCCACACAGACCATTTAACCCGCACTACAAGCAATTTTATACATTTAATATACAAGATCAGACGACTGATTTTTTCAGCACTACAAAATAAATCTTTTGTATGTTTATCTCAATTAATGTGTAATCATTCATATTCTTAATCCAATAAGTGTTGTAGACTAACTAAACCCTTGATCAAATACGTGACCATGGGAATTCCATCTTTTAAAAAATATATACGATATTCAACTTTTAATTATAACTTTTTCGTATGAGACCGAGTTTTGCGGATAATACATTCTTTTGGGTTTAATAGTTTTGATATATCATCATGTGACAAAGTTATAGTCCCATCTCAAAAGAAAGAAGAGGAGGAACACATATAAAAGGAGAAGTGTGTAAGATTATGAAACGCCGTAGAGAATTATATTCATGAGGCAATTTTATATTGTTACAAGAAGAGTAGTCTCAAAATAATTATATTATTGATATAAAAAAATATTCTATATTTTTATATTCTAACACCTTTCCACAGTTAGAATAGGAAGAAAACGTATGTTTAAACTGGACCGAAAGTCGCAGAAGATGAATGTAAAAAGTTCTTTGGTAAAAATATATGCATATTGAAGAGAGGAGGGGACATGTATAACCTTGATCTGACCAAAAGCAAGCCGTTCCCCAACAAAATGGATGTCAATTTCAACATGTTTAGTGTGTTGATGTTGTACAGGATTAGAGGACATTTACACAATATTTATGTTATCACATAAAATTAAAGATGCTTTAGGAAGCGGACACCATAACTTGAGAAAGAGGTTGCAAATCCAAGTCCCTTCAGTGACAATATTAGCAACACCTCTATATTTCAGCTTTTGCACTAAACTGTGATACCGTATGTTGCCATTTGGAAAACTAAGAGATAAGATTATCGCCCATGAAAACGCAGAAGCCTGAGGTTGAACGACGAGTGTTAGGGGAGCCAGTCCAGTCAGCATCAGAGCAATCACAAGTTTAGTTGAAGATGATGAATAGAGCTGGAGACCATGAGTACCCTTAATGTAGCGAAGAATTCACTTGAGGACATTGAAATGAGACACTCGCGGATCATGCATGAATAAGCAAACTTGTTGAATTGCATATGAGATATTTAGACGGGTGATTATAAGATATTCAAAGTCCCAACAAGACTGCAATATAGTGTAGGGTCGGCTATTTTTTCTACATCATTAGCTGCTAGTTTGGACTTAGTATCAGCAGGCGTTTGACATGGCTTGCAATTCGTCATCAAAGCCATGTGAAGAATATATGCAGCATAATTTTGTTATTGAAGGAGAAGGCCTGCATAATTTTTATTCACCGAGATACCAAGGAAATAATGAAGATGACCAAGGTTGGACATAGAAAATTTCGATTTAAGGGCTTTGATAATAGATTAAACTAGCGTTGTTGTAGATGCAATGAGCATGATATCATCAACATAAAGTAAAATATAGGCAAAATCTTTACCATAAGACATCACAAACATGTGCTGGATCAGAAACACTCTGGATAAACCCAATGCGACGAGCATAAGCGGCGAAGTGAGTATTCCACGCATGAGAAGTTTGTTTCAGTCCATAAAGTGATCGGCGAAGAAGACAAATATGGTCGGATTTATTAGGATCCCGAAACTCAGGGGGCTAAGGCATGTAAACTGTCTCTTTGAGATCTTCATGAAAAAATGTGTTTTGTACGTTTAGTTGATGAAGATGCCAGTTTTGTGTCGTAACTAAATGAAGTACAGCTAGTTGTTGGTTTAACGACCGGACTGAAGGTCTCATCACAATCGATGCCCTCTTTCTGAGATTTCCCATTCGCCACCAAACGAGCTTTATATCAAACGAGCTTTATATCAAATAGCTTTCCATTTGCATTAAATTTGTGCCTAGATAACCATATAAAACGCACCACATTAGCATCTTTAGGCACAAGTGACTATGTCCAAATTTTAATAAGAGCATCATATTCTACATCCATAGCCCCGTTCCAGTAAGGGTCTTTTATCACTTGTACATGAGAGGTTGGTAAGGGAGAGACTGTTGTCGTGTGAAGACATAAACGTTGGACCGGCTTAGTATTCCACTTTGTTTACGAGTCTTCATCGGATGTAAGCACACTAGAGGTACAGGCACTAGAGGAGGTGATGGTGGCGTGGAAAATACTTGTGGCGGTGATTATGTTACCAGCATTGTGGACAAAGTCGAAATGGGGCGATGAATATGGGGCACATCAGTTAGTAGTCTATGTAACATACATTCAACTTTGTCGTTTAACTATTGAACAAAGAGCGTGCGGATGAAATTATTGAGTGTATGTAACATACGTTCAACTTTGTCGTTTTCTTGCGAAGTATACATGATTGAGAATCAAAAATGTATCCCCATGGTAGACATGTGATCATGAAACTGGCGATTATCATATTCTCCACCGTTGTCATATTGTAGAAACTTGACTTTTCGTTGAAATTGTATTCGGACATACATTAAAATTTTAAGAAATTTCCCAAAAATATTGCTCTTTCGTCTAAGAAGATAAACCCATACAAAATGAGTGAAATCATAAAAAAAAATAACATAATATCGGAGTCCACTTGAACTGGAAATAGGGGACATCCATATATCAGAATGAATAATCTCAAATGATTCACTAACATTAGAAATCGAAGAAGAAAATGGAAGACAAATGTATTTTCCTAATTGACATGCATGACACAAATTTGTCAAGTCAGTCTAACAAAAATTAGTAAAACCCAACGATACAAGAGAAAAAAACATAGATATGGCCAGATGTCCAAGACGACGATGCCATAAAAATCAATTGATGGAGGAAATGGTGAGAGCTTGCAGAGGAGCTAGTGAAGATGGCATGTTCATATAAAGAAGACAAAAGCTATCACACCGAAGTAGTCTGGTCCGTGGGAAGATCCTTTACAGAAAAGCCCAATGGGTCAAACTCAACAAAACAATTATATCAATAGCAAAACACCTTATTGATAACAAGTTCTTGATTATAGAGAGACAAACAAAAACATCACGCAAGTGGAGAGAGCGAAATGATGAGGAGATTGTGGTATGGCCGGTTTTAGTAACAAAGGCACACCAACAATAACATATGGAAGTGTGCTCTTATTAAAAAGGGCGTAGCATACCTGGATGAGCCGTGATGTGGTTGGTTGCTCCAGTGTCCATGTACCAGTTGGAATCGGCTGGATCTTGGATGCTCACTATGTTGAATGTATTAGAGAGCGTCAACGGGAGATATGTGTTAGAGCCACTAGTTGACGAAGCTGGAGTGGCAGCGAGTGTGAAGTGAGCTTTTCTCGATAGGCGATGCTGCGGATATGAGCCCAAGATACTGCTTTGTGGTGACTGATGATACGGTAAGTAAGGCAGAGGAGATGGTGGTAGCTGATAAGAGTATCCCGATGATGGATAAGGCGGTGGATATGACCAGTTATATGGACTAGTACCCCAAGGTGGTTGAGACCAAGAATTTTTTGAGTTCCATCCACTATTGTTGTGCCACTGATTATTGTTTCGACCTTGTACCGTGTTATTACGACCTCCTCTACCACGTCCACGGTTTGGACGTCTATAGTTACTGTTGTGTTGTTGACAGTTGCTTGCTCCTTAATTGTGGTTGGCACGTGAGTGTTGGTGTTGTTCTGACGATGTGTAGAGCACATCATATGATGATGAATTGTCTGTGTGATGGGGAAATGGCTTCACAAGTTTGTTGAGGAGGTTTTCCTCCAAGAGAAGCATTGAGCGAGCTTTGGAGAAGGATGGAAAATCCGTCTGATGTTTAATGACATTGATGATGTTGTCAAACTTGTCGGAAAAACCATTTAGCATGTGTGTCACAAGCATTCGCTCAGTTATGGGAGAATCAACATTACTAAGGAGATCAGACAAAGTTTTAAGCTTATGAAAATATTGTGTCACACTCTTGTCACCGATTGCAAGAGTACAAAGCTTTTTTCAAATTGTAGAGCATGTGTTTCCTTATTACCACAGATGAGATCTTCGAGAGTAAGCCATAAATCACAAGCACTGGATTTGGTTGTCAGAATCATGCATGAGTAACTCTTTAGACACGGTACCATAAATCCACATTTTTACCTAGCCGTCATGTTCTTTCTAGTGTTTGTCGTTGGCTAGTGGTGGAGTCTCAGACCCGTTAAGGTGACCGATCACGCCGAAACTTATGCAATGCGTTTCAAAGATCTCACACCATTTTTCATAGTTCATGTTTTTAAGATCGAGTTTGATCAGTGTATGGGCTCGGATATGGCTAATGCCGAATGGTTTTTTGATGGTTGGTGATGTGTAAGACTATGTTGGGGCCATAATAAAAAGAGAAGAATAAGAGAAACAAAAAAAAGACTAAGAGAACAAGAAAAAGAGAACAAAAGACAAACAAAGAAGAAGACCATAAAGAGGTGTGGCGAGCCGAGAAAAAAAGAGCAAAGATGTATCAAGCTCTAACGGATAAAATTAAAATTTTCGATTTTAAACTAGATTTATCTCTGATATCATGTAAAATATTGAAACTCCATAAAAAAAACTATATTCATGAGACAATCTTTATATAACTACTAGAAGAATAACCTCCAAATATTTATATTATTAAAATAAGGAAATATTCTATATGCCTATATTCTAACAAAGTGATGCCATATGCACTAACTAATTACACATGTAGAGAACATAGAATCGGGTCTAGTGGAGTACTATAACGTCAGCAGTATTATCCTTAAATCTTAAAGGCAAATGGCACCTTATACCTTCCTAAATTCAGTAATATTTCCATGTGCCTCTATGGTTCTCTATAGAATATTCATATACGAAAATTTCCACATTCGTCGAACCAATTATTAAACTTTTGAGCAATGTAGAGGGAGATAAAAAGATTGAATGATGTTGAGGAAAAGCAGGGTAAAAAAGCTACACAACAATCTCTTTCAATTTTTGAGTCAATCAAAATCACATGCGTGAAAAGACTAAACTCTCTTTAGTCTCTACCATAGAGCTTTCGGCCACTTTGTAGGACAGTAAGTATCAACATCACACTATAGCAGATAGAGAAAGAGAAGATCCAATGGTTATGGCTCGTATGTTGATTAGCTTAAATTTTTGACCAAAGACTTTCGCAAATTCTCCAACATACTTTAATTCAAGATGATGAACAAAAATAGGTTGTTGCGTTACGTGCGTATCAAGCCAAGATACTGTATTTTAATTACGGGTAGCCAATCCAAAAAATCCAAATTTGTTTGGATATAGATTTCGATAATAACCCAATTAGGTTTATTATTATATAAATGTTTGGGTTTGAGTTATTTGGATTGGTCTTTATATAACTAAAACCCCAAAAATAAACCTAATTTTTTTTAACTAAAATTATATTATTAAGATAAATGTAATTATCTATGCAAAACAAAATGTAAAATTACCCTAAACCAAATTTTTTAAGATAATGCATAATTTCTGAAGCCAATAAAAAAAAAGTGATTTAGTTATGAGTTTAGTATATGGTCAAAAAATTAATAATTTAAATTAGATTTAAAAATTAGGCTGGTCAAACTATTTATTTCCAGCAAACAACTTAAAACCAATCTATAACATAAAAATCATTATCCAAATTCTTTTTTTTTCAACAATACATTTTATTTGGATTGGTTTTGGTACAAAATTTCATAACCTAAACCCAATCGAAAACTTAAACAACCCAGCCCAAAACTTAACTTGGCCCTCCCCCTAAACTTTAAACTGTAATCACTTCCCAGCTTTAACGTGTCCTTCAGTGTAACAGTCCGATTGAACACTAGCTTTTCCGAGGTAGAATCTTTGTCAACCGCAAAATTACCTGTCAAAAAACCAGATTTTCATCAATCTCTTAATTTCAATCAACCAAAAAAGGAAACATTTTGAGATATTTTTTTTATGTCTATACCTTTCCTTTCGAGAATCTGTCCTTAAGCACAGCTTCTTTGAAGGTTGGTAAAGCAAAAGCATTTGAAACTACCACTCTGGAGTTTGTGTTAATGTCATCTAGCCAATTCTCCAGTTCAACTGGGTTCTGTTATTATTTAAGACAGTAAACAGTTACAAGGTGACGAAGATCTCGGTCCTTCAAGTCTAGATGTTTAAAAGCGTTGATCGCAGTTGGAGTCACACCTCTCCGTCTCAAACCAGCAAGTGTCAGGAGTAGTGGATCATCCCAATCAATTAACATGATTGTTGTCACAATATGATTCAACTGCAGCAAAATAAAAATGATATGACAAGAACTTTCATAGCTGGTTAATGTATCAGGTTTCAAAATTTTGACCAACCTTACGCTTTGACATTACAGTGTTTGTTATATTTAACCGTGAATATTCCCACACATGAGGCATGTAGAGTCCCAGAGAATACAATAGCCAGTAATAAGACGCGCACCGAGTTTCAAATTCGAGTGTACAGAGCTACATAATAACATATACACATAAGAATATGTCAGAGATACATTTCAAGATTAAAACTTTTAAACAACTTGTACTGTGATGTAGGGATATGAATTCCGAAAATACCAACGTTTGTGCCAATATTCAAATGTGCAGAGGTAAAATATCTGTAGGATCTGTTTATGACTCGAGTTCAAGAAACTTTTTATGAAAAGACGTAACTGAATTGAGCTTCTGAGTAAGAGAAAAGGTTTGAGCCAAGAAAAAGGCTTTACTGAAACTCTGTGTGTAAGGGAGGGTTCAAAGGAGCAAGCTTTAGACAAACTCATGCGAGGATGTAGAGTATATATGCATTGATGATGAACAAATAGTTCAAAGAGTGTTGACTCGATAATTGAAAAGGAGAAAAGAGGAGTGCTTGCTCACCAAGTTTAACCTAAAGGTGCATCTCCTTAGAGTTGGAACTGTACAAGCGAGAATGGAAGAGATAAAAAAGATTGAGAGAGATACAAAGAAAGCTAAGAAACAGAGTTCTAAGTGTAATCTCTCAATACCATCTTTTGTAATCTCAGGATCTAGTGGATTCCGAAATTCATTCTCAAGGAAATGTAGGCTATTCCACCTTGGTTTAGCTGAACTTGTTAACTTAAGCCATTTACTTTCCTTTTGCTCTACGTCATCTTCATCTTCTTATCTCTTCTCTGTTTAAACATCTCTGAATTGTGTGCTTGAAGCTAAGAAAGATTGTCTTTGAGAGATTAGTCCTCACTATTATCTTTAATTTATATGTTGGATATCGCATTGTCTTAAGCTCTGATATCCTTTGTTCGGACAGGATCATGAACTTGATCTTTATGATACGTGCACACACTTAGGAGACACCACATTAGTTGCCTACAAATATATTATCTTGTTTCTTCATTCACTTTGTAAACCAGTATACTTTCGTTTTTAAATTTGAAATTCGAACAAATAATTATTTCAAACTTTGTTTAGGTTTCCAAATTCATTGGACTAAATCTTGTTTTGTTTGTAAACCAATATACTTTATGTCTACCAAATCTTTTTTTTTTCTTTTTGAAAAGAATTGGACTGGCCCTAATGCGGAACTGATTCGTTGAACAACCGAAAACAATAAAATGGGCCGGACATTACAAATACATTCACCAGACAACTACGTACAATTTATTTTGTATAATGGAACCAGTACACCTGAACACGAACGCTAGCAATAGCATGATTAGTGATTACCATTTATGAAATAAAATATAACAAAACTGAAGATACTTCTCTCTGGATCTTGTAAAATGTTCTCAAATCTTTCGGTTAGAGATCGGATCAAACTCCAAAACACATGCTCCCTAGTTGCATTTATATAATAAACTGCTAAAGATTAGTATGTAGTCTAGTGATGTACGTGGTCGATGTGCTCTTCACATGATTAGATTAATTCACAGAAACATCTCATGTCTCTTCATTTATTATCTATAATGGTGTCGCCAGCAGTAAGTATTAATTTATTTTTTATCAAACAAAAAAAAGTATTATTTATACATAGATGCAAAGTATTATTGATCCAACGATTGATGTATAATTCAATAGAAACTCAGATCATTGGGCGAATTTGTAGCTACAATGTTTCTTACCAGAAAACATGCACTGCTGATTAAATCCTCTTTTTAACATGTATGTACTTCAATTTTTCTTAGTGGATATTATTACTGCCCTTTACATGTCTATGTAACATGTAAAGAAAATATATAAAAATATCTGAGATATAAGATATGGCAATGATCAAGTACAATGTATCAAATGATACCCTCAGTTATCAATAATTGTGGTACTATGTAGATTCAAATCCAGACACTATTATCAGATGCCATTTCCAACAAAAAGTTGAAAGGTAAACAGAAGGAATCACTTGGTGATATAGTATTACTTTTCTTAATATTCTACTGCCAAAAAAGAAGTTAACAGTTGTTTACATAAATAAAAAGTTTGAAAGAAAGATGAATGCTCTTTTTTTTTTTTAGAGTATATATTTGCATTCTACGATAATGAAAATGCGGTATTCAAAATAAAACAACAATATTCCTTTTGACACCAATGAACAAGAGTGATCCTTGACTATTTTGGATGATTTTACTCATATCATTAGGATGCGTGATTATTTTCTGTAACATGTTATTTTTCTACTTAGAAATATAATTTTTTAATCAATATTCCTTTTTTCTTTATTTTTGCAAAAGTGAAATTCTTCTTTTTCGTTAATGGTTTATCATTACCTAAAAATATAATTTATCAATAGAGATTTTAGACAGGTTTAATCATTTCATTTAATAAGTGCGTGAATTTTTAGTATCATATTATTTTTCTATGTGAATATCTAAGAGGTGACCGGTAAGTGTATGGAGTAAACTAGCATAAAACAAAATTTTGACCCATCATATTTGGAGTAATTTTTTTGTTATCAAAGAATTTTCAATTTTGTGAGCACAAATTTTTACTCTACATAAAAGAATGGAAAGAATTATGCCAAATTTAGTAGGCTCAAGTAATTTTCAGCACAAAATTTTACGCTGACGTAACTTACTAATCACGTTCCTAATTTACTTAAAAGATGTCTATTTTCGTTATACAAGCATGTGATATATCATTTCGGAATTCTATTTAGCGCATTATATAATAATAGCAAAAAGCTTTGTAAAGGCACATTCAGTAAAAAAGCATGTTAAATTTCATCGAATTTTTTATCAGTATTTTTTTTTGCTGTTTTCCTATTGCAATGTTCGTTTTCTTAAGAAAAAACTTGTAATTAACCTAATTCAAAATTTTATTTTATTTTAATGTGTTAGTTTGCAAGTCGAGGTTCTCAAAGCGATCACCGTTCAGTGTATTCGTGCGACTTACAGCATAGTTGTAAGACACATTCTTGAGTAAATAACTTTGCATCTTTTTCAAACAGTAAAAAATAATTAAAGTTGGTTAGATTCAACCCATCATTAACATTTTGATTGTATATATTATTTGTCTTATATGGATTATGCTGAACACATCAACAATAGTTTATGTTGCATAAACTGCCCGGCTACATACGTTTAACTATTTAAGCATCTTTTACTAACGAAGACAAATATAATGAGTATCTATCTTTTTATATTGATTTTGGCAAATAGATTGAAATCTCAACATTGCTTTTCTATTTTAATTTGTTCTTTCCCTCGTCCTTCACCTCTCTTTTAGCTGGTTTTTTCCTTTTTCTTTTTGTTTTTTTTTTATGAAAACCTATAACAAAGACACAGCTGCTGATTAATCCCTCCCATCTGTTATTGTCTCCTTCGTAAGACAATCTACAAAAGAAAAAAAGAAGAAGCTGAAGCTGCCATTTTTGACTTGAGAATCTTCATTTTTCTTCCTCTACTTTGACTTTAATCTTCTTCATCCTGCATTCTTTAACTCCCTTATTCAAATCTTTAAGTCTATATATTCTTTTTCCCGGGCTTTGGTTCTTGAATTATATCAGACGAAGAGAGAGAGAGAGAAGGAGAGAGATTATGGCTATTGATGTTTGTTGTTCGGAGGCTTCTGGTTCTGGAATCAGTCCAAGAATCTCTTTCTCATACGATCTAGACTCAGCGGACGACGGTGAAGTTAGATTAGACTCAAAACTTCTTGATTCAGGTTCGGAGTTTGACTTCTGCTTTCGCTCGAGTTGTTCTATTCAAGAAGTGTCTCCGGCTGATGAAATCTTCTCCAATGGCAAGATTCTTCCCGTACAGATCAAGAAAGACGAATCTTTTCCTCAGACAACAACCTTTCGGGTTCAAAGATCCGCGTCTCTCTCATCATCATCATCTTCTTCCTCTTCCTCTTCTTCCTCATCGAGAGAACCAGAAAAGAAGATCATGAGACTCAAAGAGCTTCTGTTGAATCCTGAATCTGATTTCGAAGACAAGCCAAGAGGACTGTTCTTGCAGTTCAAGAGAAGCATAAGTCTCAACTATGACAAGAGCCGAAGTAGCAAAGGACTAATCAGATCGCTTACTTTCCTCTCACGAAGTAACTCCACAGGATCTGAACCAAACCCTAAACTTAACTTGCTTCCCAAGGAAACACATCATCCTCACAAAACTCACAATCTTCCTAAACAAACGTCTCTTTTAAGAAGATCTTCTTCGCTCTCAGCTTCTTCAGTACCTTATCATCATTCCAAGAAGTCACTCGGAAGAAACAGTTACGGAAACGGAAACGGTGGAATCCGAGTCAGTCCGGTTCTGAATTTCCCACCGCCGACGTTTATCTCCAACGTCGCCGACGGATGCTTTAGCATTTGGTCACTCTGTAATGGTAAGACCAATAGAAAGACAAGATTATGAAAACATCTTTTGTTGTTTTGTGGCCGGACTGTAAAAGAAATTCAAACATAAAATGTCTTTATTATTTTTGTTCTTACTGTTTTTTATAATGATGTAATATCGACAGCACATGTGAAGATTAGACAGCATGTGGGTTTTGTCTGTAATTTCAAAAACCACAAAACAAGAATAATTCACAAACTAGTTGTAGCAGAAGAATAGGAACGCCTCGTTGATTGGATCTTTTATGGTGAAGTTAGATTAAAATTATTAACACGTGTAAATAAATTTATCAAAAATATGATAAATGTAAATTTAAATGGTTCGTCGTGGTGATAACTGATGATTAGTAGAATATGTCCATGACCATGCATGTTCTTGGGTTGACTTTGACTGGGATTTTATGTCGCTTGAGAGGTCGTAATAGACCTGGGCCGGAGCTAGGCTTGTTAGACTCGGGTTCAGTAATTAGCCACGAGTCAACATTGATATATTTTTGTTCTGTTTTTTATTTCTTTGCTTTTTAATTAGTTAACGTATCGGTATCATCCAACCAATTTGGAGTAAAAGGACTAATAAACACAGAGTTCGCATTTTGAGTTAAAAATAATCAGTTTTAAAATACGTCGTAAAACAAACTCATTGAAATAATGAACCAAGATCGAACTATTAAAAGCTCTTCTAAAACTATTTTTAAAAAAGTGGCTAATCCTCTTGATATTCCGTCATTATGAAAATATTTGAACAATTTATCCTAAGAAACCATTCATTTTTTTAAACCCGGCTAATTCATACACAAATGATTTATTACGGTTGCATTGCAATCCTGACATTTCATATGGATCTGTGTAAATTTATACACGAATTAACCTGTTTTGACTAAAACACATATTTGTTCCAACATTGTTAGACAAACCGATAACGAATGCTTTGCATGCCACATTAATGAGTTGACTTTGACTTGGTTTAACTAAATCGAGATGATTTTTCAATTTTCTTCAAATCCTTAAATCAAAATCAGAAAATATGAATGATGATCAAGAATTGATTTTAGAAAGAAAAAAAGGAATAGAAATAATTTTATTTATCAGCATTTAAAAGCAAACTCACTAGAAAACGTCATTTGTCTTAAAAGGACGTCAGAATTTAAAAACAAACTCACCTGATCACCAACTAGAATTTGATCCTCAACACCTTAAAAATAAAGAAAAAACATTTTCTTATTCTAGATATCGTTTGAAAGAGAGGAAAAGAGGCAAAAAAAAATATCATAGTCTACATCAAATTGATCGATTCAATCTTCAGGACGAGTTTTATGATGATCATAGTGGTTTCTTTGGTTGTTAAACAAAATTCAAAGGCTTGTGATAACAATGAATATAAGAGGGAACAAAGATAAGAAGCATTAAGGCTTGAAAACGTTTTAGAAAAGAGAGGTAACTAATCGGACAAAGAGATAGTGGTGGCAGTGTTTGGTGTTGGACAGCGATGGAGATATTAGTCAGAGAGAGTGAGTGAGCCAACTAAACTTTCCATGCAAATTTGAGTTTTGGCTAATCTCAAGCTATACAATCGGTTGTTCCAATCACTGTTGGCCAAATATTCACCCAGTTATTCTTATTTCTTTAATTATGTCTAATTTGGTCTCAAACCGAATATGCAGGAACCATCGTTACACAAATCAAAATCGCACTCAAAACAATTTAATAAAATCAAGCGAACACGCAAAAGCCTTGTCTATGCTTTTTTTTATATATAACATCTGAATACTTTCACTGATGCATACAAATAAGTTATTAGCCAAGAAGGCGGTATCGAAAAAACATTAAACAAAAAATAAAATTATAAGCATGTCGTGGGCTTGGTTCCGTTCCCGATTGATATGATCCAGGTAGTCTCCTTGTCAAAGCTCTGAGATCTAAAATTTCGGTTGTCTAGTTCAATATGTTCTCCTCCTTTGTAAATTAACTTAGTGAGTTCTAAGTTATCTCCTTCAAACCAAATATATCTCCACCCTTGTATCCGTAGCCTTGTCTATGCTTATAACAGACATTATCAGTTATCAATTCTACATTGTTTATATAAAAAAATTGTCCTAATCAAAATTCAAAAACCATAATTTCCTAAACATTTCTGAAATTCCAGAAAAATCATCATATGACTTAAATCCAGTCACAAGATCGGCTAGACAGATCATACGATTTTTTGGACAAAAAAACTGAAGTAGTTATTTTTTTTTAAAGATACTAACTTTACCAAAATTTCCTAACAAGTTGTTTTCTCTTAACTATTAATGATTTACATATCTTTACTAAATTTGATTAATAAATAATCAAATTAAATACATAAAAATATTTTGTTTTATAATAGTTTTTCATTCTTATATTATTTACAATAAATCATAATGCATAGTTTTTACCTCATATAACATATTACCAATAAATAAATATATATTTTTTTAACACGACCAAATAACAAAATTTAATATACTTTTAAAGACTTAAATTTTTTTGTTGAGATTGTCCCAACGTGGTTAAGCAGGCTTTTAAAAGCATAAACGTAAAGTACCACACCTGAAAAAGTAAACCGGTAGAGAACGAGTCAGACGGACGTGAATAGACTGATTCTTAAAAGGTTAGTAATTGAATAGATCATGGACAGTAGCGAAAGCAATTGCAGTAATTCAATGAGCAGACGATAGAGGAATGGTCTTAAAAGCTACAAAGAATGAAATTACACACAAGGCAAGATTTAGTGAAAATGTTAATCCTATTTATTTGATTACCATTGGCTAAAGAGTTATGTTCTAATGAAACAGAACCTACTTGTAGAACAGAACAAAACAAAAAAAAAACTAACAAAGAATAATAATTAAAAGAAACAAAAAAAAATTGAGCAATTCCCAACTCCAACATTCAGATTTTTGAAGTTCAAGAGATTCCACAAGTCAACAAATAAAGGCTGTGAAACTTCAACTCGAACTTATCATCCATCATCTCTGCAGAATTAGTAAACACAAATTAGCAAAATTGGTCACAAAAACAAGAGTTTATGGATTATAAAGATTATACCTTTCCATTCGCAGTGGCGTCTGAAACTTGATAAAGATCTTCATTAATTTCAGTAATATACGAAGCTGGATTCAACAACTGTAACAAACAAACAAAATTAAAACCAAATTCGGAAAATAAAAAAACTCGAATCAAGAAAGAAGCAAAAACTTACATCGATCTGTTTCTGAACAGTTCTGGATCGTTTCTTGAGACGACGAGGTGGTCGATGACCAAACATCTTCATATAATCATCTTCAATCTCTTTCTTCAACAACGTATAAACAAGCTTACTCGATTTCACCGATTCTTTAATCACTCGTTTCTTCTCCTCAATCCCTAATCCCTTATTCTGATTCTTCACATCACTTCCTTCAATTGGATCTTTACAAGCAGCTCTTCTCTTTCTCAAATTCCACGGCCGTACCTCCTCCACCATATCTCCCGGCTGAGAAACCTCCTTCTCCGGTGGTTTCTCCTCCTCTTCTTCTTCTTCCTCGTTGTATTGTTTCCTAATTATCGATTCCGTCATCTTATCAGCAACAGTTCTAAGATCCAACATAATCTTCTCCCTAAACTCTTCAATTCCTTCTTCTTTCAACGATTCAACCTTCAATCGTCGATTCTGATTGTTCAATTCCGAAGATCGGAAGCGTCGTTGTTCACCGGTGATAGAATCGTTCTTCACACACCTTAGATGTCGTTGAGTTCCCCATAAGTTTGGTAACGAGAAATTGATAAGAGTCTTCGATCTCTCATGTCCCGTTGTTGTTATTTCAATAGGTAACGCCATTGATTTCAAAACCTAAAACAAATTCTTCCGATGAACGGAGTATTCGATTTTTTTAGTTTCTCTCTTTCGATTTTTTGGGTTTGGAGAGAAACGGAGGAAAGAGTTTATATACGCAAGTGTTTGGGGGAGAAGCTTGGCCGTTTCAAAAGGGTATTTTCGGGAATTGTAATCTATGGGAGTTGCTAAAATGCGCCGTCAGTTCCTGGCGCATAATTTCAGATGTTGTTTTTGTTTGACTTGTTATTGTATCAAGTAGATCTTAACCCACCGCCATAAGATCTAGAACTCCTTCAAGAAGTCTGAGGGTTTTGTTTTGGGCCTTACTGTTTCCATTTTAGAGTAGGAATGAGAAATGTGTGGGGTCTTTTGGGCCTTATCGTTTTCAATGTGTTGGCTGGTTACTGTTACAGTGTTACTTATGGAATTTTAATATATCACATTTGTTTTTGGAGGTTAAGTAGTTAAATATCATTTTTGATATCGAATCATTTATAAAAATGATATTTTATGGTTAAATATTTTTAATGTTGTTCATTCCGAATTTTCGACGGATTTGAATTCAGATTTTACTAGAGTTTTATTAGGTTTTATAGAGATTTCAAGGTATTTTTCTTAAATAGAGACACTATTCCATTCTTATCCAAAAATACATATAAATTGAAGACTAATACAGTACACACACAGCATGACTAGTGTTACAACTAAAGTTTCAAATCTAAAACAATAAAGCTAAATTTAAAGATTCTGATAAAGCTTGGGTTAAATTTTTATAAAATACGAAACGGGAATTTAGTTTCCAAGTATATATGTCTTTACCAAAGTGTAATTCTCTAATTTTTGAATATGGTTATACATAACTTAATCTCTAGCTTTTTATGACTTTTATTTTATTTTATTTTGATAATTAGGACTTCTATTCTTGCATGTATAAAAATACCAATCTCTATGAATGTCAATAACTATTTATACACAAGATTTCCATCAACTATTTCATTAATTTTTACTTACTTCTATGAAAGATAGTTTCGGTACATCACTGTGCTGCTCTCTGAAGTTATGAAAAATGTTTAGTTTACTGGCATTATAGAAAAAAACTTCATCAGAAATTATATTTGATGAAATTTCTCGTTTTATTATTTTTTTCCAAACTAAAAAAAAACTTTTCTCATATAATTAAATATTCTTTTAGAAAACTCATTTTTAGCTATTGCAACATAGATTATTGCTAGATTGTTGGGATTGGCTCGTAGATTACATTTTTTTAGGATATAAAAAGTTTCAAAATTACTTGAAATTCAACTGGTGACCACTAGATGAATAATAGAAACGAAAACGTGAAATGAAAAAGAAGAAAAACAAATATGACCCGAATAGAAAAACGAAGAATAATGAATGTATATGAGGAATTGAACAAAATGTCATAGTACATGATAACAAAGAAAAAAAAAAGTATAAATAAATAAATAAATATATATATATATATATATATATATGTGGAAGGGAGAATGTATACAGAAAAAGAAAAAGGTATTTAACTTAATGTATGAAAAGGTAACTATATTTAAATATAGTATAAAAATTATATTGCAAAGGAACCTCCAACGGCTACTTAATACATTGGACACATGATTGAAAAAGTAGACAACCGACCACGACTTTTCACAGGTTGGCTTGGCGCTCCTGATTTAGATCTAATCACTCTAAAACTTTTCATCGTATATAAATCTCCAACATTAATGTCCCTTCTAAGAATTAAACCCCAAAATCTTTATAATCAAAATGTCTCAAAGAAGACGACCCATTTTCCAAAGGGTCTCGAAACTACTAAAAGTCTCAATCCTGAGAAGACGCATCATCCCAAGACTCGAGTTATTTCCCATAAAACCAAGAAGATCAGCCAAGAGGGTCAAGCTCCTTCACCAATACAACTATAGGTTTCTCCAAGAGTATCAATTCTCACCTTCACGCACATCCCTTATTCAATGCCGTAGGAAGAGAATTGGGATACCGAAATCGGTTCTTAAACGCATTTACCGACTATTTTTTCTTTCTTGGTGTATCGGACGGTCCAATGATGATACAATAACGGAAAGTACGATGGAGATGGAGCCTTTGCATTATGTCCTTGGACTTGCTTCCCCTGCAAAGGAGCTTCCACAGCCTTTTGATTACTTCAGCGAAGATGATTCGATTGACCTAAAGGCTGAGAGATTCATCGAAAAGTTCTACGATGAGATGAGGATGCAGGCGCGGGAATTTGCTTGATTGACCAAACGTCAAGTGTTAATTACTTTTTGAATTTTGGAATTCTTAATTTTTTATGTGTTAGATTTCGTTTTACTCGTATTTTTTTATTCTCCGCATCATATTTGAGATCTTGGAGACACTGTTATTTCACTCTATTTGTGTATTTGATTTTTTCAATTTACTTTATGAATTGGTCTAGTTAGGTAGTTGGCCAAATTTTGTTTTCTCACTTCTTGATTCTATATAATTTGTTTTTTATTATCGCCAATTTTTTTATTACAATTATTATTTAAGAGAGAAAGCCCATAATAAAAAGATACAAGACATCCTACAAATGGGGGAATACAAATCCACTAATGTCACACACAAGATTTAACGAACAAATTAAAAAACCCTCGAAATCTTGTAATAACCGGATTCTATAGAATTAACATTGGGCTTTGTCAGATAAAAGTTTGCACTACTGATTCTTTTTTGTTTGTTTATTTTTGGAAGTTTTTCATCTAATTGGGCCCTGTTTGAAATTGATGTTCTCTACTCTGAAAATTAAGCCCTTGTTCTCGTCATTCCAATCACAAAATTGTTATGGGCATAGGCCATGTTTCTCATTACCTACACTATTGGGCTGCCCAATTGTTACATGTTCGCATGTAATCCATATATATTACTCTGGTTAGAAACTTAGATACGGGGTGATGAAGCAACGAATGAGAGATCGACAAGAGTCGGACATATCTGTTAACCACTTTTGCTTCGTAATGTGGTCTGAAACTGGTAGGACAATCTCGTACGCTAGTCCACTTCAAGTGTCTTTATAATCAACCCTTTTTCATCATGTATGTATCCAACACGTTAGACGTACGTACATGAACTTTTATTTTTACTTTTCTTGGGTCCTCAGGTCACTCCGATTCCAAAAATACATCTTTTTGTGGACCGACGAGCAAACATTACTGCTCGCCCCATGTGAGTTAAAGTTATGGATTCTTCTTGGATTGTGCCCAAATACAAGCAATCAATGTTTTAAAACTCAAACAGGAACAAAAAAAACCCAATGTTTTTTGGATTACTAAGTCACCAAGATCAGTCGGATCCAATTGCGGGTAAATAAATCTTTTGTTTTATTTCTTTTAGGCTATATCTACTTCAATCACGTTAATAAAACGTACCATTTGAGTTGATTTCATATAAATAGTACATGTAACTTCCACATTTGTTAATCAAATCTTCTAACTAACGAAAATCTTAAATAAAAAAAGGTGGGAAAAAGGTTTATCCCGACAAGATCTAGTACTTTATTCTTATCCTATATGGAATTCCTCTATCAACATCATAATTGCAAAACGTTTAGAGAGAAAGGAACTTTCTTCGAATATACTTAAGCCATAGACTTACAAGGAGCCAACGAGAATTCGACACACACCAACAGCATCTTTCTTCTTTTTCCATATTTCATGTCAACAAAAGCCAAACCCTAGGGATTGTCCTTCATTCATATCCTAATTCACTTTCCACGTAAGCCCTATCATGTTTCTGTTAGATGTAATCTGAATTGCCATCTTAGTGCTTGTCCCTAACCTATCACAATGTACTTTGACCACTACCTTATCTCCCCAATAGGGTTAATTACTCCAAAACTCACAATTATTTTCTTCGTGTCTAAGAGGATGGGAAAGGAAACAAAAACATATGTTGAAGAATTTGTATCAACACAACGGCATCGGCCCTCTCGCATGCTTCCGCTAATCTACCGTCAACAAAACAATGATTATTCAACTACTATGAGTCTTATTGTTTGTGTGTGTGTCTGTTTAAGTTACTATGTTAGTATGGTAGTATATTATGTTAATCTTTGACAGAGGATATAAGATTTTTAGTATATTATGTTAATCTTTGACAGAGGATATCAAACATCATTCATACAACACTACAAGAAAACCAATCGAAAACGGATGGATTTTCTGACATGTTTGGTTGCCGTTGGAAATTTTCAACGGCTAACGGACAGAATTCCGACTATATAGCATCCGTCAAAAATTTCTAACAGATATATTTTCGACGGATTGTAAAATAATTTCTGACGGATATAAGCTTTCTTTTAATGTTGATTTTACACAATTCAGAGATGATACATTAGTGCATTCTAATTCAGAAGAATCACATTAAGAGTTTAATGATGATATATACTCAATTGGTTCGGATGGATCATCGTCACAATCTGAGTAGTTAACTTTGTTATCTTATAAATATTAGATTTTATAAGCATTTCTGTAAGGATTGTTAATAAAATATATCAATAAGGAATTTTGTGTATACAATGTTCTATATATATACATATATATATATATATATTTCTAACCTCGTAATCCACAAAAAAACATGACACATATAATTTTTACTTTTCGACAGATTTGAGGTTTCGTGGTTAAATTCCATAATTATCGATAGTGACAATTGCTATACACGATGTTATACTTTATTCAAAAGTCATAGTTCATTAATTCTATGAATTTTAATTGAAATTTATAAAAAGATTATATTTTTTTTATTATGATTTTTAAAGAACTTTTGCAAATATTATAAAGGATTTTATATGATTTTTTTATTTTTTGGTTATTTTATTTCTCAAGAATTTTTATTTAATTTTTATTCAATTTTTTTAGAATTTTTATTTTATTCTTAGTTAAGTTTTTTGAATTTCTCGGTTATTTTATTTGTTTAGAAATTTATTTACATTTTTATTTTCTTTGAATTAATGTATAAGATTTTAAATATATTATAACTTTTTTTTTAAAGGATTACGGTCATTATCATTCCACCGCGTTGCATCTTTTACGAAGTGGATCGAGTGGAGCTACGGTAAGGAGGAGTGCAGGAAGGCCAGGTAGTTCCCACAACCCGCCATATTCTGGAGACATAACTGCCAACATCAACACAAATGAGCATTAAAGATTTCATATCTCAACCCGGCATAGAGGGACTGCAAAGAATTCATCTACGTCGGACTGGAGGAGATATTTGGTAAGTTTTGTTATATATATTTATTTAATTTTGTTACTAACATTTAAATTTCTATATTTTTGTAGGTTTGGTTATTCTAACAATGGAATATCCAAAGCAATCAACCGAGATGATGAACAAAATGATTAAGCATATATACCCGACATTCTCGATCATGCCTCCACAAAATTGCAAATTATGGTTCAGGCAATTCGCGGTAACTATTTCATTTTTAAAACTTCACTTTATATTTCTATATTTTATTATTTATTTTAAATTTATATTTTTTTTTGCAGCAAGAGTTTAACTGGTATACGTAACATCATACTCAGATTAGAACGGAGTTCGATTCCAAAGCGGGAAGAATGTAAGTGGAGGCACAATGAGGTCCCCAATGAGCTAATCCACAAACCCAAGCTAAGGAATGGGTTTGTCAACTATTGTAAGCAAGACAAGACCAAAAAAACCTCTAAGATGAACTCCGACAACCGGCTGAGCAGGCGTAGAGGCAAAAAATTGCGACGCACAATGCTGGAACGACGAGTTGTTGTCCCAGGAAGAGCAATTGGTAAGTTTTTTTTTAAGATTTGATTATTTATCTTAAATTATTTCTAAAATAACTTTATTATTATTATTATTTACAGTTTCAGATTGACAGTGTTCGTTCATCACATCTTCGGTTGGTGGAGGATGTTCACACCAACAAGAAGACGAAGCAAATTCAAGATCAAATCATTAGAGAGTTCGTCAAGACCGTAAAATCGCTCGGATATGAGTATCTTCAATCTCAGCTGATCAAAGAAGAAAGAGAAATGAGGCTCTTCCAATAAAATTCCTATCGAGAAATTGAATAAATTCGTTATCGAGGTAAGTAATCTTATTTTTATCAAATTTTGATTTTTTATAACTTTAACACTTATATTTCGTTTGATTCTAGATAACTCCGAGCAAAGGTCATATTTTCGGGGTTCCAAAGGCGCACCATGATTATTCTCATGCCACTTCGCGGTTTTCAGAAGAAGTTGAGTTTCAAGTTTTACTTGCAGAGAGGACTACTGAGATCACGGATTTGAAGGATGATATCCACACCATCAAAGAAGCATCTCTACAAAATGATCAATGATATGAAGAATTAGTTGCCACAAACGCAGCAACGATGGCCGAGATGGAAGCGACAAAGGCCGAGATAGAAGCAACAAAATCTTTGATGGAACTTTTCATGGTTGAGATGTAAGATCGTCGTACTTGATTGTTTTAGATTTTCTGTTTTTATTTTATTTTATGAATATTGTTTTAAAATATTTTGTTTTGGATTTTAAAATATTTAATTTTAAATTGAATTTCAATTTTATTTCATTTTTATATTTATTTAAACAATTAATATTAATTAATACAATTATATTTTTATTTCGTCGGAATTCCATCACAAAATTCTGTCGAAAATCCGTCGGAATCAACATGTCAGAAAGCCATCGGAATAGTACCCATCAGAAATCCGTTGAAATTATAGACTGTCGGAAATCCGGTGGAAAGCCGCCGAAGCATATTTCCGACAGATTTCTGATGGATATTATTCTGAGAGCTTTTCGATGGAATTTACCAAAAATATAATCTGTTGAAAATCCGTTGGAATACTAATCGTCAAAAATCTGTCAGAATTCGGAAAATACTCTTTTCGACGGTATGTATTGCTTTCTTGTAGTGCAAGTGGAAGAAATTTGTATTTTTACGTATTTGCGTTTATACTTAAAAATGTTTGATAAAAATATATCATATACAATGCTATGTTTTTTTAGTGAACAAACTTTTTAACGAGTAAACGCAGTACTTATGTTTGATACTTTCGTACTCCAAATGCGATGATGAAGACCATACCAAACACATACTTTCTTTCATGTGTGCGTGTATATATATATTACATTATTTTTATTAGAGAATCTGCTCTCGATAGCTTAAAAGTCTAGACTACTGCAGCTTCATAAAGTAGAAATCATTGTGTTCTACTATATTAGTTTTTGTGTTCGGCGGGGATGCAGATGTGCATGCATGATACATTATTGAAGAAACAATCTTTTTGATATTGAACAAAAAAATGGAGGGTGTGCAATGTATAATGTGTAATTGTCAGACTGGTAAAGCAAAAGCAAAAAAAAGAAGACGCCCTTAAGAGTTATAATTTAGTGTGTCTTTTAGATTAGGGTATATATATTGCATGATTGGTTGTGTGATAGGGACTTTGATGATTCCTTAAAAATGACACATGATGCAGCAAAATAGCACGTTTTGGACTCTGAAGAAAGCTTTCCCTCCAAAAGGGTACCTTTTACATGTACGCACATACACTTTTTAAAAAAATTTTAATTTTCTTGATCAACAAAACAAATGTTACTTACAAAAGGAAAAATCTTTCCAAAAAAACCAGAATATTTAAAGATTATTCTTCCTAATAGTAGAAAATAATAGAAGAATGTTTAGGAAAATCCTCTTGTGAAGAACCAGTGACACTAAAGATCTCTGTATTTGCTCGACTCTTGGTAGCAGGACCGGCTTAAGAGGGGGAAATTGGGTGCAACGGTCCGGAGCAAATCACGTATCTCAATAATTAGATACTTAAAAATGGATTTAAAAAGTTGAAAAAGGCTCATAAAAGTTATACATGCACTTTCTTTTGTTTCCATTACAAAATTTATATTAAAATATTCACACAGAAAACTTTAGAAAATTTTATTTAGCAAAAAAAAAACTAAACAATTAAACTTCAAGGACCCAAAGAAAAAATTTAGTCCTAGAACCCATTAGAACCGGTCCTTCTTGGTAGTCGAGTGAGAATACACGGTTAAAGACAACTTTATCAAATGCTTATGAGGTGGAGAGTAACAATTTTCTAATTTAATTAGATTTTAAAAATTACTATTTTAAAATGAAAAATTCGACAGTAACCAATGTATCAAATCCAATACCATCAAAAAATTCCTAGCGACTTGTTTTGTGATAGTCAGAGGCTCCTTAGCTACTATGGAAACGCCATTTTCCCCAACCGGTAGAAAAATGACTCAAGTGGAATGTCGTAATACCAAACTGAAACTGCATCCCATCACAACTTTTAAGTGTCTAACCAATCAATGTTCAAAAGTACGTTCTAAACTTTTGTTTAAGTTTGAGCCCCAAGTCTCATCACACCCAAAGTAATTAACATTATTATATAATTGCCAATTGCATTATTAAATATATAAAACAAAGACACTTTATGTCATGCATACATACATTTTAGTGCGTCATGGTGACTAGGATCCCATTTCATGAGTTAAACACGAAATGCGCTGGCCTACCCCCTAAATATTAATATATTACAGTGTAGTTTAGAATATATTTTATATCATCTCAAATTTCGGTACCCGGGGATTCTCCCTAGCTTGTGACATATAATATTTTCTAAATGTTACGCAATAGCTATTTTGTAATTAAACAAGTACTCTTCTTTTAGTAATACACATCCACATTCAAAAGAAAGTATATGATTTGTTTTTAAAATATCAGCACAGTGTAAGATTCCTCCATTTATACGTGCTTGTATCATAGCATTAAATATATATATATATATATATATATATCTTATGGGAGCTTGATATTATTTAAATTTCTGTCTAGTGATCACACAATCAATTAACTAGTTGGTTTCCTCCGGCCCGTGTATGTTTTAATATTTGCACACAATTCAACACATATAACTTATTGTATATTGGTATGTACAAGTTTAATACTTAAACCAATAAAAAGAAGTTTTGATCTTTGATTCGCATTACATTCATAAGGGTTTTCGTGATTTTCAGATTCTGTAACTCCCGAAAAGGAAAATCTACGTATATAATAAACTCTTCATCTCTTTTAGAGCGGTTGCAAGTGTGTGTACATGATTGTTCTCAAAGAGAAATTAGAGAATAAACTTACGAATTCAGAGGAACTGACTTTGATAACTTGGAGTTGAATCATATCTAGTGCCCACCTTTGAACAAAAGATTCAATGGTCCTACAATCCCTAGATATAATTTTTTTAAAATTCTAACCAAATTGTGTAAGATTAGTAAATTTATTCTAACCAAATTGGGTAGTCGACTATATTTAATTCTAACCAAATTGGTTACCGACTAACAAGACCATGGACCAAATCTGACTAAAGCCATACTTAGTTACGACGATACCAATTAGATTAGTTATATTTTTTACATAGTGGCAAATCTACTCCAAATCTAATAAGAATCTAGGTGATCGACAGGAATTGGCCTAACGTTGTATTTATGGACGGTTGAAAGATAGTCAAGTAATTAAGCATATAGTGTTATATTTACGAAGCATTGACTCAAGGTGGTAAATCAGGATTCCAATAGACTTTCTTTCTCTCTAAGTAGAACTACTTATAATATATTTTACACTCTACCCATCGAGCATCTTCATATATTTCATATGGTCTCAGAGGGTTTCTATTACAAGAAAAATATGATAATTTTATATGTTAGCATATTTGCAATATTCTAGAAAATATAAGTTCTTATTTTAATTGTTGTAAAACAGAGGCCTAGGAAATTGCAATATTTTGAAACATAACATAATAGTTTCCCACACCTTGGTTCCAAAAAAGATCCAATAAGTCAAGATATGGGAACTTCAAAAGTAAAAGACACCAATAATAATTTGATTGAGATGCTTATATGGGATCTATAGAGAATGTAAAATATTGTGCATAGACTTCCGAATCAGCTTTGGGGGCGTATGAATTTCAAACACAATCTGAAAAGGTTGTAATGTGGCCCTTTTGACTAATTTTAAGCTCAATTTTGCAGCAAACTTGTAAGAAAAGTTTTATAGAGTTTTCATACTCACCTTTGAATTCTATTGGCTACTATAATATGGTGAGTAAAAGGTTTTAAAAAGATTATGATCGAATGGATCTGAATAGTGGAATGGTTATGTTTCTATAATTTTTTAAGTTTCTACTGATTACACATTCTATGAAATCATTTGTTTTTTTAAACCATCTACCATATCGCAAAATAGTAGCAAAAATAGAATATAATTTAATATTACCCAAAATTTTAATTATGTTGAAAAAACATTCGTTTAATAATTTGGATATTATCTTTCAAGATCTTGTTTTCTATGCTCCCTGTTCTTCCACTTTAATATTTCTTTTTTCTATAATAATGTTTTGATCTAACAACAATTTTAACCTATGTGTATTACAGTATATCTGACAAGTTATGTCCCACTGTTTTTCTTATACATAGTTGATTCTGCGGTCGTATAGTTTAATTTATATTATTTTCTTGCAATCTCAACAAAATACTCCAGAACAAGGACTAAGCATTCTGACTTCTGAGACGTACTTTTTGGGTAGGAAACATAACTTGAGTCTAAATAATTATCAGAAACAATTACAGGAGTCTATAGTCACTAAGGAATGTTGGAAGAAAAAGAACAAAATCACTAAACTTAAATAAATAAATTAAAATGTAGAAAAATATACAAGAGGTAGGGGCATAAACAAAACGTCAGTGACCAGCTGGTGCAAGACTGAGATGCAAATCCAACCCCAGGCCATCATCAAAAGTCGGTCCCACTTCTCTTGAAAAACCATTCACAGATGGTCTCGGCCCATGGGCCTGAACTTGTCTCATCTGAGACCCAACAATCCCAACTCCAGAATCACGAGCCCCGCACTCGTACGAGTACCCACCCGCACCATCCTGAATCACGCATCCATGTGACACCTGGAGCTGAGACGGAGAAACACGTGGAAGATACATCCAAGGACCTCCTCCCACAGGCGGAGACACGGCGGATGATAAAAGATGTTGCGGAGGAGCAAAGGCAGAGACTATAGGATTCCGTAAAAACGGAGATGCCGTTCCAGCGTTTGAGAAATTCGTGCGTGTAGCTTGAAGCTGAGCGCGTTTGAGTTGTTGACGCTCTTTCTTGTGAGCGTTTTGGTGACCGCCTAAAGCTTGAGAGTTACCAAACTCTCTACAACAATACTGACACTCGTACTTACGTTCTCCTCCTCCTCCTCCTCCACCCACACGGCTTCGTACACCACTACCACCACTTCTTCCGGTGGATCCCGCCGGAAACTCACCAGGATCCTGCGATACAGAGGATTGATTAGTTTTGACAGATTGATCTGAGAAATCTTCATCTCCATCAACGCTGAATCCAAAGAGCTTTAACCGAGAAGTCGATGTCTTTGAACGACAATATATTTCCTCCATTATATATATGAATGTTCTAGAGAGAAAAAAAAAGAGAAATGTTAGGTTTTTAATAAGAAGAGGTGAATGAGTTAAGGCATATATATATAAAAGAAGAGTGGAAGAAACTGAGATGTGGACTTTGTACAGTAACATGGGAGCACTGTGCAAATGTGGGTGAAAGATATGAGATTTCTGTTTAACTTTTTTTTTTTTTTTTTTATCGGACATCTTAATAAATAGGGCTGTTACAAGTAGGATTTTGAAGATATTGGATTTAAATCCGAATATGGTAAATTTTCAATTTTATTATTTGGATATGATGCGAATATATTTTTATATGTAAAAAGATGGATATTATAGAGATAAAAAAATAGATATTTGGTAAAAAATTTCTTTTTTGAATTAAATATAAATTTTCGCGGATATTTGTTTTAAATTTTTTTAATATTTAGATGTGGATTCGTAATTTTTAATTTTGAATATCCGTTTTTTTAATCTAAATTCGGATTAGGATAATGCCTTAAGAGATCTATCAAGATGAAAGAAAATGAAGTAAAAAAGAAGAACAGTGAAAGTGGGAGTTTGAAGAACACACGAACCAAGACGACATGGATAATGGGACCCACTTGGATTTCATTTGTCTATTTATTTTATTTTATTTGATTTCCTTTTTTTCTTTCAGTTTTAGGAAGTCTCCAGTTCGGCTCCACTTTTATGTGTTTATTCTTACTTGTTCTCTTCGGGTAAAAATCTTATGTTTCCACTTACTTTTTTTTAATGCGATTTAAATCAGAGAGAATAATTATAGTGACATTAAAAAACTGTTAATTGCTCAAACATAGTATACATATTTCAAAATTACTATAATATTTTTGTATTTATATTATAAAATGATTTAAAAAAAATACCATGATGTAAAAGTTGAAGTTAAATACGACAAAATCTACCGTTATTTAGTAGAATTAGTTGATGCATTCTACTAGTCTCTAGACTATTACGTTAATTTAATTATTATTGGCCTACAAATACAATGGGACAAATTGTAACAGTAATCAAGAGAGCACCGTGATACCTATAGGCTATAGGCTATAGCAAACAAAAATATCTATTTACTGCAACTTTCAATTTTCTAGACCATATTGAGAGATGGCAATAAATTCAATCTACAAGTAGATGAAGAAAACTATTATTTGTAAAACAAGAAACCATTTAGATCATACTTGCTTAGATGGTAACAACGAATTAAGTGTCAAAGAGTTCAGCATTTAAGGAAGCATAATTTTAACAGACATGAAATATGTATAATTACGTAATCACGTTGCAGTACGTATTGCATGCCTTTGCTTGTTTAAAGGACTTAATAATACATGTATTGTTTAAAAAATACTGACATAATCAACCAAGCTGTGGTGGACGAGGGGTTTCCATTTGAGAAAGGATTTGTTCTCTTGATCCAAATCAGAGATCGGAACCATTTCAATTGGTTTTAAATTATATTATATTTTAGATTTATTAAAAAAAATCAATGAGTGAGTTATTCGATGGGTACATTCATCCTACAGAATTAGTCTGATACATATATTCGGAACCTTCTAATTATATTAAAAAAAATCCTGAGATAATCAGAATTCACTGAACAAGTTCTCAATATTCTTTGCCACTTCAAAGCGTCATATCTTTTTTGAGCCTTAGTCTTAGAAAAAGAATAATTATGTTCGTAATAGTTTTCAATGTTATGTAAAACAAATGTTTCACTACAACTTTCTTAATTCCGACAGGATTTTCCGACGGACGTCAATCCGTCGTTAATAACCGACGGAAAACCGACATTTTACCGGCGAACACAAACCGTCGGTTATCCGTAGGTAATAACCGACGGTATACTATCCGACGGTAACACCGTCGGGTAAATACCGACGGCAAACCGACGGACTACCCAAATTTATTATTTCCGTCGGTTTGCCGTCGGTATTTACCCTATCGGTGTTACCGTCGGTTATAACCGACGGGATTCCGACAAAAGTTCAATTTTCATAGTTTGGTACACACTTAACACCACGTGGTAAATTGTTCGGAGTGTCGGCAAGAATATTACGAAGGCTAACCGACGGCATACCGATGGAAAGTTTCATATAAAACCGAAATGTCACTGTGTCACGCATTCTTCATCCTGAAATCAATATCTAAATTCTCTTTACTTTGCTTAATGGCTTCTTCAAGTAATTTTCGTTCTTGGATGGATGAATCGATGAAAGATTCGGAGACTGGCTTGTTGAAAGATGATTACGCCCGAGGTATAATGGAGTTCATGGCTTTTGCAGGGAATCAATCAACAGCACAAAGCCGTGGTAAGATGAAATGTCCTTGTTCAAAGTGTTTGAATATGCGTAATGTCAAGATCGAGTTGATATGGAATCACTTGTATAAGAAAGGGTTTATGCGGGGTTACAAGATTTGGTATCTCCATGGAGAAACCGAAACAGAGTTAGGTAGTAGTAGCGAAGCTAATGTTGGGGGAAACAATATGGATGAGATACGGGAGGTTGACTTCGGAATAGGGACTGTTAGAATGGTCAATGATGCATTTACGGATACTACATCATTAGAAGAGTTACAAAGAGATATGGTGGACGAACCAAATGCAGAGGCACGACGATTTTTTGACATGTTAGATGGAGCTAAGCAACCTCTCTATAAGGGTTGTCGGGATGGGCATTCCCCATTATCATCTGCCAGTAGAATGATGAGCATTAAGACAGATTTCAATTTATCGGAAGAGTGTGTTGATGCGTTTGCAGAATTTGTGAAAGATCTATTGCCTGAAGATAATATGTCACCTGCTTCATACTACGAAATTCAAAAGCTTGTTGCGGGCATTGGTTTACCATATCGTATGATAGATGTATGCATCAACAATTGTATGATATTATGGAGAGAAGATGAAGATCTACGTAGCTGTAAATGGTGTCGAAAACCACGGTTTCAGGAGGGCAGTGGACGTGTTCCAGTTCCTTATAAAAAGATGTGGTATTTGCCGCTTACCGAGAGGTTGAAGAGGTTATATCAGTCAGAACGCACGGCAGCGGCAATGCGATGGCATGCGGAGCATAGGCAAGATGGAGAGATTACACATCCATCAGATGCAGAAGCATGGAAACATTTTCAGTCGATATATCCTGATTTTGCCTTCGAGCGTAGGAATGTGTACCTTGGCTTATGTACTGATGGTTTTAACCCTTTCAGAAGGCATGGTAGACAGTATTCACTGTGGCCTGTTATAGTAACACCGTACAATTTGCCTCCATCAATGTGCATGCGACGAGAGTTTTTGTTTCTCTCTATACTTGTGCCGGGACCAGAGCATCCTAAGAGATCACTAGATGTCTTCCTGCAGCCGTTAATCCATGAGTTACAAATGTTATGGGATCATGGAACAGAAGCGTACGATGTATCATTGCAGCAAAATTTCAACATGTGTGTTGTGCTTATGTGGACCATAAGCGATTTTCCAGCATATGGAATGTTATCAGGGTGGACTACACATGGTAGATTATCGTGTCCTTATTGCCAAGATAACACAGATGCATTCCAGTTGCGTCACGGCCGCAAGTGTTGTTGGTTTGATTGTCATAGACGTTTTCTACCTGAACGACATCCATATCGTCACTCGAGGACTTTGTTTACTGCCAATAAAAGAGTTGTAGCTGGATCTCCCCCAGAATTAGATGGACGTTCTATTTTAGATCAACTACGAGATTTTGGAGCTCAAAGGACGACTGAGTGTGGGGGTAACGGACATGTTCCAGTTGATGGTGTTGGGGTTAACCATAATTGGCACAAGAAGAGTATTTTTTGGGAGTTACCTTACTGGAAAGACCATTTACTGAGGCATAATCTAGATGTTATGCACATTGAGAAGAACGTTTTCGACAATATCATGAACACAGTTTTAAATGTTCAAGGTAAGACGAAAGACAACATGAAGTCTAGATTAGACTTGGCAATGATTTGTTCTCGTGATGATCTTTGAGTATTGTCGAATGGGAAATGTCCAATGCCAGCATATCGGTTAAGTGCAAACAAGATAACAGTGTTTTTTGATTGGATTCGTGATGAAGTGAAATTCCCAGATGGATATGCAGCAAATCTACGAAATTGTGTTAATTATGTGGAGAGAAAGTTTACGGGAATGAAGAGCCATGATTGTCATGTCGTTATGCAACAACTACTACCATTTGCGTTTTCCCAACTTTTTGACAATAATGTCCATGAAGCAATTGCTGGTAAATATAACATATTATATGTATAAATTCTTCTACTAGATAAACAACTTGATATATATTTTGTTAATTACAGGAACAGGGGCATTTTTCCGTGATTTGTGTTCTCGAACCCTTACAAGTGAAGGTATTCGCAATTTAGAAAACAACATACCTAAGGTAATTTGCAATTTGGAGAAGATATTTCCACCATCATTTTTTCATGTTATGGAACACCTACCAATCCACCTACCTCATGAAGCATTGCTTGGAGGGCCAGTTCAATACAGATGGATGTATCCGTTTGAGAGGTACATGTTTCATTTGAAGAAAAAAGTTAAAAATTTAAGTAAAGTGGAAGGATCCATTGTTGCACAGAGCCTGAATGAAGAAGCGTCACACTTTGCTGAGTATTATTTTCCATCCCAAGTTCGTACTAAGAGTCGTCGCCCTCCACGTCATGACGATAGAGGGGAGAGAGCATTATATCAAATGTATGTTCTTGAATTATTTTCTCAAGTTGGGCGTGTAAGTGGGAAAGGAATGAGTAGACAACTAACTGAACAAGAGCTCAACCACTTGCATATGTACATCCTCGAAAATTGTGATGATATTCAACAGTATGAAAGGTATGAATTTAGTGAATTTAGTGTCAAATTATAGTATATTTATGTTACATATAGTATTTCTAATACATTTTTGAGACAGTATGTACATGTCATATGCACGGACATACTATCATGATTGTGCTGAGGAAGAACTTGAGAGTATAAAGCATAACGAATTTGCCGATTGGTTGAAATTTTATGTAAGTAATTTTTTTTATTTTATGGCTATACAAATACATGTAAAATATGTTCATGGTGTTCACTTCATAATCAATTCACATTTTATATAGGTAAATGAAGGAATCGGAATGGGCCAAACGTTTGACGCATGGTTGGTTGATTTGATTAACGGTCCAAACTATATCACAACTTCATACCCAAGATATTGTACGAGAGGATATGCGTTTCGTATTCGGAATCATGGCCGTCGTACGGTAACTTCTGATTTTGGTGTATCAGCTAAGTCTGCAGATCTTGTTTACTATGGAGTACTAAACGAAATTTTGGAAGTCCGATATCCTGGATTTTTAAATCTGAGGTGTATTATCTTCAAGTGTGACTGGTATAATCCGACTCTCGGTTACGGTTATAAAGTTGACCAATTTGGTGTGACTTCGGTTCATGCGGGAAGAAAGCTAATAACGTTGAAATATGATCCATTTATTCTTGCTTCCCAAGCAGACCAAGTAAGCACATTTTGGTTTCTAAATATATGAACTTTATTTTATCTACGATTTTTTCTAACTAGTTACGATTGTAGGTGTGTTACATTCCATACCCGCGTGTATCAAATCGAAATGACCATTGGCTAACTGTGACATCGATAACACCAAGAGGAAAAATCTATGGGGTTGGGGAACACAATCCTTTACAACCAGCCGAAAATGTAGTTATGGTTGACGTGGAAACATCGGAAGCTGTTGAGCTAATTGGTGATTTTACATCAACTGAAGATGCTGCTGTACATTCTGATTATGAAGATACGCCTGGAGAGTTTGATGATGATAATGATTCACTCGATTCAAATGGAACATCTTCCGAGTCAGATTAGTTTTCGTTATAATGTTTGAACCTTATATATCGTTCATTTATGAGATAATGTAATGTGCTTTTATATACTTAAAAACGTTTTGAACACGTTTTCAATGTATGATTTAGGTGTTACCTACTATGGGTAGTTGGAGTTGATATTTGAAATCGTCTATATATATGATATTTCAGATAAATGAAGAATCATCCATACAAAATTATAAACATGTCAAACGATTCTGATTCAGAACGAGAACTTGAATCTTTATTAGGGATTACACACTCAGAACTTATAGCGAAGGTGGCGGAATGGGACAGAGAGCGGAAAGATTTAGAGGCAAAATGGGGGTGGGAATCACAGGACTCAAAACCTGAACCAAGTTTAGGAACAAACATACATCTCGATTCTCAAAGGTATGATCAACATGTATCTAATACCCATACACTTGATGATGCAGATGAAACATTTGTCGATTCTGAACCCAATGGTCAATACCATCTAAGTGGGTATTCGCAACCAGTTGAATCACCACCAGCATATATTGATATTGATGCAATCGAGAAATTAACCAACAACATTCTTGACAATCGGCATTCTAATGTGTCGTATAGTGGTGAAAGGGAAGAACAAGATCCCGACTACGCTTGTCCTACAGAAGAGTATCCAAATTGTTGTCAGTTCCACATGGAAGAATTTGAGAAGGACAATTAAGAGGATTAAAGTTTTACTTACTTATATAACTACGTTGTCTGGACTTGTTTAGTATATGTAATGGTTGAAAAGTTATGTTAACAATAAATAAATTTTAAATGCATTTATATTTAGGAATTTGAGTTGATAAAAATGTTTGTTTACATCATATTAAAAGTTTGGTCAATTATGATGGTTCTAATTGGCTACAAGTATAAAGATGATTTGCATATAAAACCAAAATTTTCGTAAAGTTTATAAATATTATAAGAGACTTACCATATATATAAATCTTGTTCGTATAACCAATGACGATGGTAGTAGTCTACTGGCAATATAACACATTTCACATATCTAATAACCCGAGTTCGAACCTGGAAGAAACCAAAGTTTTTTAAAAATTTCTGTTTTCCGTCGGTCACCCGTCGGTTAGTACCAACGGATGACCGACGGCAAACAGAAATTTTTTAAGTTTGGTCACTTATGATGGTTCTAATTGGTTACAAGTATAGACAATAAATATTGAATTGCATATGATACAACTCTTGATGATGGAGACATGTTTTCGTTGTTAAAGAAACGTAATTTTCCCAATGTACAGAACTCGTCGACTTCCCGTCGTACAGGAAACACATTTTTTTGACCAAGTTAGGTACACCTAACTCTACCCATGCTTTTCCCACTTACGTACAACTAACTCTCCACATGTTTTTTCAAGTTAGGTACACCTACCATTTCACATGCAAATCTTAGTTAGGTATACCTAACAATTATTCCGTGTTAGATACATTATTTCATACGACGTCTCTATATATATTCGGTTCATGTTTTTCTTAAAGAATCTTAAGTAAAACCATATTCAACCTTACTTACTAAAAAATGTCGAACTCCCATTTCAATGTTGATGTTCCAGAAGACCAAAATGAAGACACTTCTTTCGTGTGGCCAATGCCACCCCACCTCCACCACCAGTCCCTTATATTAATGTTATTGATGCACCACAAGAACTTATACTACCTACTCAATTGCCAAGGGAAGAACCTTTAATTCCCGGTACTGAAAGTTTCCAGAATCTTCAACGTGCTCGCAGACGCAAGTTATACCACGAAGCAAGTTCAAGTTCTGCACCAGAGCAGCCAGTTATGACAACGCAATTGTATTACAATGCATTGGTAAGCGAAGGAGACTCTGATTTCAACGAGGTACGTTGGACTTCAGCGATTGAGTACATAACAGATTCTGGGACGGATTGGACTCCGTTGAATGAAATCCGTGTTAGCCGCACGTATTGGAGAAAGATTAAAAACGTAAGGACTAAAGTATAATTATTATATTTGTTTAAAAGTTCTACAAATGTTAATACACTTTTAACATTGTAGGTGTTGGTAATGGTTAAAGCATTCGAAAAAAATGTTTTTGGGGATGGACTGGCTACTGTCAAAGACCCGACGGGCACAATGGGTGCGTCTTTCCACAATAAAGTTTTTCTTATTGAAGGTGTTAACGAAGTTCTAAAAGTTGGTGCGGTTGTGTTAGTTCGAAATGTCGCGGTTTTTGTTTCACCCCGTGGTGAACACTTTTTGAACATTAGCAAAAACAATATTTTAAAAGTTATTGGAACTCATCAAATGATTGCACCTCTGGTTATTCAGGACTCGGACGATGAGATGGAGTAAAATAGAGTTATCTACGCTTTGTTTTTATATTCTGCTCTAAATAAATATTGTAATATTAGTTCTGCTAATCAATAAATTTTGTTTGTTTGCATTTTCATTGATAAATTAAAGTTGATACATATGTTTCAATTATAAACTGTTAAAGTAATTAACATGAAGTTTACAAACTTCAATATGTTTTCAAAATATAACGTGTTCACGTTAAGGTTAATAAATATATCTAGTGTAAACATAATTTTTAAATAATTATATTTATACATATATAGTGTTCACTTTAAATAACTTTAAGTTTTGACATATTTCACAACCAAAGTTCAAGTCGGGAAGATATAAAAACAAAGCGTAGATAACTTTAATGTTATAATATCTTAAATATACATGCAATTTTAAAAGATATAAAAAACTTTACAAAAAATTACACAATATTATACTTTTCTTTAATCATATAGTATAACAGGTTAATAAATTTGTTATTTAAATTTATTTATATATTTTAAAGAACACCATATACTGGTTATATATTAAACTTGTTAACTAAATCTTTGATGATGGTAGTAGTCTACTGGTAACATAGCACATTTACAATTTGCAGAACCCGGGTTCGAATCTAGGAAAAGCCATAACTTTTAAAATTTTAACACATCCGTCGGTTTCCCGTCGGTAATTATCGACGGGAAACCGACGGATTACCGAAAGTTTAAGCGGTAATTCAAGTTTTTTGGTAACCGCGTATTGTAACCCTAGTGGAACCGACGGTAGACCGACGGACGTCCCGTCGGTAATGGTTTTTAATTTAACTATGTTCATCTTCTTCCCGATCGAGAAACCGAATCAAATTACCCAAATCCCTTAACTCCCCCAAATCGAAGAAACATCGGTCCAACTGCATAAAATCTTTCAAATCGGCCAATATATAACCGAAATCAACTTCTACAATGTCTAACAATCCTTCAAATTCAAATCCACAGTAAGTTTTCAAAATTTCTTATTTTTTCTCAATTTTGTTTTAGGGAATTGATTGGTTTTTGTGTTTTTGATGTTAGATGTTAGATTATCTAATGGAAATCTAGGTTAGGGAACTTAGATTAAAGGTTATAGGTTATAGAAACAAGATTTTGGTTGAAGGTTGAAGGATTCATGGAATTTTATTTTTTTTCTTTTTTTTACGATGGATTTTTTTTCCAATATATTTGATTTTTCAAAATTAATTATTTACTATCTTATTTTGTTAACATGGATTATACAATTAATTTTGGTTTCATACAAATTATATTTCTTTCTTTTTTTAAATTTATTTTTAATATTTATTTTCCTTCCAATTTATTAAAAATTGATAATTATAACAAAAAAAAATTCTATTAAGTTTTTTCCTTACCAATATATAAAAACTTATATAAAATAATCAAATTTTTATTTATAAAGTATTTATAAATTTTTTTCATTCCAATATATACAAACTTTTATATATTAAACATAAGTTTATATATATACTCATTTCTTTCCAATATATAAATACATTTATAAATTAAACAAAATATTTTTGTCTTTAGTATTTTGTATTGGTAGAATTAGATTTTTAAAACTTTTATAAACTACCGTATATTTTAATTAAATTTTGCAACCTAAGATATTTAACTTATCAATTATATATTTAATAAATAAATTATTGTATAGTATTGTATTTCATATGTATTTGTCTTTACTTAAACAATTATATTAGTTTTTAAAAAGTTTAAGAATTATTCTCGTTCTTTTTATGCCGATTTTGAAAGTAATATTTCAGTTTTAATTTATATTTCCTAAAGTGTAATTGCTTTTTATGTTGGTTTTAATATTAACTTTTTGTTTAAAGTGACTTTGCTAGGTTTTCTGCTGGACGTGTTCGTTCTGGATCGGTAGGACGTGGTACTGTTCCATCTCCGGGATCATCTCCCCGACCTGCTACCGCACCTACTCCCCGACATGCTACCGCACCTACTCCTCGTTTAGGCCGCAAGTCTCGTATCCCTGTTGGTGGTGCTACTTTACAACGCGGTGTAGGGCAAAGGATTCCAGAAACTTGTCCATCTGAGTCTAGCCAAGTTCTGGATCCGCAAACTGACCAATTCACAAGAATGACGGTCGAGGAGTTCATCCAGCAGCCCCGTTCGCATGAGATCACAAAGCTGCATCCACAGAGGCTACCTAACACAACATGGTAAGATAAGTTCAAATTAAAATTTCAGATTGAGATTATTTTGTTTACGTTACTAACCGGTTTATTTCTATTGTTTATAGGTTTGATATTTCCCACAATGGCATTTCTAAGTGTATTAACAATATGCTTAATGGAATGATTAAGGAGCCTTACCCAACATTTTCGAAGATGCCGATGGAAGACCGAGACCAATGGTTTCGACACTTTGCGGTAAGTATCGTTATAATACATTTTTATTTAATTTATAATATATAATTTTATAATATTTTATATATGTTTTTTTAGCAAGCGTTCACATGGGATGTTGCGGATACTGGCCTTGTAAGGCGAGAGTTCGAGAAGAAATGTCGGGACCAGTATCGCCGTAAAGTTTACGAGTGGAAGCAGTTTTGGTTGGCGGAGAAGGTTTGCAAGGAGTTGGAGTTTAAACCCTATTTGTGGGACGGGTTTGTACGACATTGGGAGTCCGAGGAGACGAAGTCGACTTCAATAGGGAAAGCCAAAAACAGGATGAGCGATCGAGACGGTGTCGGACACTCGACACATAACGCTGGCCCTCAGAGCATCGCCACTGTGGAGGAGAAATTGGTATGTATATCTAAATTGTAACTTCTTAATTATTTGTTATAACCATTTTCGTACTATTGTTTTTATTGCAGACGAAGAGAATGGGTAAACGTCCATCGCATGTGGAGATAGTCACTGAACTTCACACCAGCAAGAAGACGGGTGAAATTCAAGATCCCGTAGCTCGCAACCTCGTGGATTCTGTCAACAAGCTTGCGGATGAGTATCGGCTGTCTCAGGATTTCATAGATTCTCAGATTGAAGGGGCGGAGTCGAACGAAGTTTCAGTCGACAAGCTGAATGAGTTTTTTGATGAGGTAAAATAACAACTTTTCTTTTTATATAAACTAGTTTTAATGTCATATACCTTAACGCATTAAAGTTTTTGTTTTGTTTTACAGGTCACTCCAAGGAGCAAAGGACGTGTTTTTGGCCGTCCGAACGAGCACCGTACTGCGACATCTCGCTTTTCACCTGATGCTGCTTTTGCTCAAATGCAGGAAGACATGAAAGCCGCTTGCAAGTCAGAAATGGAGGAGTTCAAGCTTCAATTGAAGCAACAAATGAAAGAAGAATTGGACGCAATGAGGGAACAAATGCGAGCCGAGTTTCGGGGTACTGGTCTTCCACCGGACGAGTGACTTTAGGTTTCTTTTTATTTTGTGTTTGAACTTATTTTAGTTTTAATTTTAGACATTTTAGTTTTTATTTCTATGCAATTTATAACTTTTTATTTAATTTAATGCATTTTTAAAATTTTAAATCTGGTTTTTTTTAATATTTAAATACCTAATTAATGAAATTTTTTAAAAATATTAAAACTTTAGACCCGTCGGTTAGACGTCGGTACTCCATATGTCGGTTAGCCGTCGGTTATGAATATGTCGGTTAGACATCGGTTTAGAATCTGTCGGTTAGCCGTCGGTTACGAATATGTCGGTTAGACATCGGTTTATAATCCGTCGGTTAGCCGTCGGTTACCATAACCGACGGCTAACCGACGGATTCTAAACCGACGGATATACTGTCGGTTTACTGTCTTTTCTTCTTTGTCGGAATTCCGTCGGTTTTTTTCCGACAGCTGACCGACGGGTTTAGAATTTCCGACACTGTAGATACGACACCCCTTCCCGTCGTAAATCCCGTCGGAAGTTGCCCGTACTGACGGTTTACCGACGGGTGGGACCGTCACAACCTCCTTGTTTTCTTGTAGTGTTTAGGTTCTGTACTTTAAGTGTCATAATTTTTATTTTATTGTTTACAAATATTTTAAAATCGTTTACAGATTCAAAACTTGGTAAGTTTCGTGGCATAATGAAAAGTTTATTGTTTATATTTAAAGTTTATTGTTAGCATCGAGCATCTGGATTCTTTGGATTGTAACCGTAGTTTAAGATGAAAATAAGTACGTTTGACAAAAAACTTGATGGTAATAACTCTCATTCGGCAAACTAACTGATCTTGTAAAACATACACGACATTTACAATTACTGGAGTGAAAATTTGCAAGAGGAATCGGGATTGGCAGATTCTTTATATAGAGTGTCTTCACAACTTGTACATTTTACAACTTATATAGTGTTTATGACGTTATGAAAGTTGTTGTGAGCATTACATAGTGATTATGTTGTTTTTGAAAGCTAATTGATCATTAAAGTGATTATGTCCTTTATCGATGAATAATATTTTTCAAAATATGTTTATCTGTTCCGCACATAATCAACAACCTATTGTTTTCTTAAACGGATAAAATATTAAAATTCTGGAAAACGAAGAAAATATTAAGGATTTTTTCCAAATAAATCATCGAATTTTTTTTGTAAGATTAATTTTCATCCTAAAGTTATACAAATCAATTTTCTAACCTGCAAAATCACCTGGAATATATTTTATGTTCATATCATCAACGTGTCTCTGTTTGTATACGTTAGAAAACTAATGAACTGATCAAAACAACGTCGTTTTGGTTACAGAGACATTTGTTTTTCAAATATAAACGAATCCCAGTTACCAAACCAATCTTCATTAAACCAAAATCAAAGTCAATAATTATAACCCATGGAACCTCGTAAACAAAATCAAAACTAAAATCTTCATTAAACCAAAACCAAAATCAAAACTAAATCTCCTTGTAAACCAAAATCAAAACTAAAATCTTCATTAAACCAAAACCAAAATCAAAACTTGTAAGAGTCTCAAATCTCTCGATCTCTCTCTTAATCTCCTCCACTGGCGATTCTCTGATCAGCCCTCCTCCTGATTATCGGTGTCTTCTCCTCCTCGGGTTTGCCTAAGTCTCCCCGAAGATCAGTTTCTTAACTTCCGGTGAATGACCTTTATCACTGGCGAGTTATCTAGAGGCTTTTTCAACTTTATGCTTGGGTGTCATGGTTACGAGGTTGGTTCGGTGACTGTGATTCGGGTTTCAGCCTCATGTTTGTCACGACCACCAGATCTGCCCATGTCGCCTTGTCGCCTCCATGTTATGCTCTCTCAGACCCTCCCAAGCCACCGGATCCACCAGATCTGCTCCCGCCTCTGCCTCAAAGCCCAAATTCCCACTTCACATATGTTCACATTGTTGGCTGCTGCTTGAAAGGATAGGTTTCAAGAGTGTGTGGAATCTCACCAGTAAGGAGATTAAGAAAGAGATCGAGAGATTTGAGACTCTTACAAGCTTCAATATCAAGCCGAAGGATCTCTCTGGCTCGATTGTGATGTGAAGAGTTTCTGGGTGTCAAACCGAAGATCCTTAGTCCCCAGTTTCGCCACTCATCAACCCTCTCAGCCACACCTCACTCGTCTGTCTTCTCCGACGTTCATCTCTGTCTCGTCAAGGATCATCTTGTTTCCCTTCATCTCGCATAAGTTGTGCCCAGCCAATTCGAAGGATCTCTCCGGCGCTTCTCTTACCCCTTCCTTCGACCAACCATCACAGCTCCTATTCCTCGTAAGTTAAGCAATTCAACCGACTTTAACCAATTTTGGATATGGGTTTGTGATGAGAGATTGTTGATGATAATCCAAAGATATGTGTTTATGAAAGAGTTCATTGGAAGAGATTAATGATTCTAGTTGATTTAGTTGATTTGATTAATTTTGTTGATAATTTTGTTAATTTGTCTATTTGATTAGCGTCTGTATGTGGCTGCATTAAAGTTTTAATGAAGATTTTGCATTTGAATTAAAGTTTATGTGGCTGCATTAAGGTTTTAATGAAGTTTTAATGATTGTGATTTGTTGTTACTTGAAAATGTTTTTGTCTGTCCAAATCGACGTCGTTTTGATCAGTTCATTAGTTTTCTAACATACACAAACGGAGACACATCGATAATATGAACATGAACTGTATTGCGGATGACAGGTCATAAAATTGACTTGAAAAATTTTTAGGTGAAAATTGATTTTACAAAAAAAAAAATTATGATTTATTTGCAAAAAACCCAAAAACTAACTAATTTCATTTCCATTAAACTATAAGCAACCAATTCGAAAGAGTCTTATAATCTTAAGCTATGTGCTTAGTAGTTAGTCTAAAACAAATATACATAAACTTTTGTATATTAATTTATAACATGAAGAAACCTGTAAAAAGGATTTTGTGAAAATATAATTTACTATGTAGGAATATAGAAAACCATGAAAAATGTTTTCCTATCAATTTTAATTTCCGTATTTTTGTTAAAATTAATTTTTTCAAAGTATATGGAAACTAATTAAAACATTAATTTTTACAGTAATTTTAAACGTTTGTCAAAAACCTTTTTTCTTTTCTTTTTTTTCTAAAGAACATTTTGGTTAAAAGATGCCGAAAGACGGAAAGTGATCAGTAACGTCAACAAGATGTAGATGCAAACAAATACATCATAAACATAACATAGTTTTGTTTATTGAAAAAGAAAACAAAGCATCACATAATGTAAGATGTGATCTGAAGAGACCCTGAAGCCAAAAGTTTGAAATGTGTGAGAAAGAAACATGCGAGTCTAAGTGAAGATGTGAGAAAAATAAATGAACAGAAGTCCCACATCTCACTTCTGTGTGGCCCATGTGTCCCCGTCGCATTATTGTGCGTATCTATGTTCAGATACGATCTCACAATTCTTTCAAAGTCAAATAACTTAAAATTATGGAATACCATTACAATTACTTTCTTACATGTAGTAGTAACTTTTCTCTAATTATGACTATAAGCTAAAAAGATTTACATGTACCAACACTTTAAATTATTAAGGAAAAAATGTCAAAGCAAAATTTTTAATAATCATCATTTAGCTTGCATTCAAATATTAAAATTTTGAAAACAGTAATTCATTAACCGAAGTTCATATTGATCATAAAACATATAGATTACCAGATTTGTTTTGCCGTTTAAAAAGTTCTCAACCAAAAATTATCAATCTTGCGTGTATTTAGTTTTAACATCATCGATTTTTTTAATAACTAATTTTAATAATTTTAATTGAAAATATGTTATCGATATTAAATTCTAAAATCATATTATGTTTGTTTTTACCGCATACCACTTTTAATTTAGTTATAATAAATCATATTTACAAATTAAAAGGAAAATCAACTCTAATACCAATAATTTTGAGTCAAACATGTGTCATAATTTTGAAAACTAGATTTGAAAGGATGTTCAGTTTAGTCGATGAATAAGTAAGATAGCTTGGGGGACAATTTGCATTCGAAGACAAAGCTAAGTAATGTGAATACTAACTAGGTCAATTAAAAGTTGGGGTTGTTAAGGGGGAAAAAAGAGAGGAACGACCAAAAAAAAGTCTCAGATGTTAACATGTTCCCCACAAATTACGTGCCAAATGAGAAATCCTTGTTTCACGAGTATGTTTGAGTGATTGACGTCAAGATTCATACACACACACACGCGAGTATATCACTTTTTCAGATTAATTATCATACTTACACATATAATTTAGATATAGAGGGCTCACAGATCTGCGAATCTTACTAACTCAATCAAAAGCAAATTGGGTTGTTTCAGATTTGATTAATTCTTTTCTTTGTTCAAAAACTAAAGAAAAGTAATAATTGTGTAAACCTTGATCATTTAAAGTCTTTGTTTGGGGCTGGAGAAATGTTCCATCGTGTCTCCCTTTTAATTATATCTCCCTTTTAATTATATCTTCCACGAGATTAAAAGAAGATACCTGGAAGCAACCAGATGAAACGTAATCTTCATTTAATCTCTTCTTACACCACCAATCTACGATAAACGGTAATATTGTAAACAAGTTACATCCTTTATTGCGCATGTTACTACTAAAATAGTATAGATTTTATGTGTGTGTTTTACTAAATATCATGTTATTTTAGTCTATGGTATTCTAATTTATAATTTATATTATCATATTTATTCCGTTTTAAATTAAATATCATTTTTAAATTTAAAATTTGTTTCATAATATATATCGTTATAAATTTTTAATAAATATGTTCGATAAAAATTTTAGTTTTATCTATATATTTTTTTAATATATTAACTAATAAAAAGATCATAGAGTATACTAATAAAATATAATATGTATGAAAAATCTTAAACGACATTAATAACGAAAGTTGAAACGATGAAATATTACTTGTACAATATGGGCGACAACTAGACAGCTTATTTACAGTTTTACCACCCCATGTGTTTTTGTAAATAAAATTCTTTCATGAGTCATATAGAAAATTCACTCTACAATAAATTAAATTGATTTAAGGATATATATAGTGGCATGATAGAACTATAAAGTTCATTCAAAAGTGTGTGTTGAAGACGATATTATTTTTTAAACTGAAATCACTTGAGATCTCTCTGTAATGGAGAACATGATCATATAATTCGGCTCGTTTATTAAATTTTGCAAAGAGTTCAGCTGTGCTAAAACATGTATTCTAGTGTTGTCAAACTTCGATTTTGCTTCAATACATCGGAATTCCTAATACTTATATTCAAAAAGATGATTATCTTTCGAACCAAATCTCATTCTAGAACCGCAATAAGTTCTATTTGAACTTATCTCATTTGGATAAAAAAACTAGATTATAATATCATATTAACTTCTATAGAAATTCAATTCAAAACCAATTCAAAGTAGATTAACTAATATCATTTATGTACTACTTTAGATCCCTTTTGATGTGGATTTTTTTTTGTAAATTACCAGGGGCTTCAAAATTTTTAATTTTAGTTTAGCATAACATCTATGATAATTAATCATCTCAAAATATATCAATTAGTATTTACGTAATCTAAATTTTGTAGAGTAGACTTAATTTTATCTCTTATAAAACTAAAAAGGATAAAAACGTAGATAATTTATTGTATTGAATGAATATAATAGTTGATTCCTAACCATACGCTGCTCCTATGCAATATACATATCATGTGGACTTCGCACAGAGAAGACCTAAACTTATTTATGCGTACAATTAATTTATGTAGGTAGATTATTTTGTCACTTGTTTGGGGGAATATTATGGTAATCATGTTATATAAAATTTTCTTATTGGAAAAAACTTAAAGCAAAAAGATGTCCAACATGCAAATTTGCTTTTGTTTCTTTATGGGATCCAATGAAACTGTGTTTTTGACTTTTGTTAATAATGTTTTGTGCTCGAGTAATATGTTCCTTTCTAGTCTCCTGGTGGAACTCAAGGACACTAATAATAGGGATTGTATGTATGGGTATTACTTAAAAACACATGCAAGCATATAGATTGGCCTATCCTGGACTTAAATAACAAAGATTGGCCTATCCTATGACTAGGAAAACAAGGATTGGCCTATCCTAAAATTAATTTTAAATTGTAATCTAAGAATTCAATTACAAGTCATAGGTTTTTTGTTGCGGGGGGACCATATCTGCTTGTGACCACTTGATATAAATAAGTCATTTTTTACCCAAACTTGGCATAGTCATTTAGTTCTTATTCTTGATTTCATTATACCTTTTTTATTTCTCAGTATCTCTCGTTTTTTGGGACAAAACTAGTAGATTGCTTAGGTTCTCGGGTATTCATTGAATCATTGTCCCTATGTGTTGTAATACAAAATGTGTCAGATTGTTTTCAAGTGTTAATGAATAAGTTAAAGTTTTAGGATCTAATTCAAAATTAATTAAAAATTAGTCGATTGACTCGTATATTTTATATTGTTTAAGACTCTTTCTAACTTAAGTTGTACAATTTTACTATCGTTCTTCTAGATAATAGCTTTTATTGTCCAATCTCGAAATAACTCATACTTAAGAACTAGTATACTTTTATATATTGATTTACCCGACAAAATGGTTCTTGGAAAATTAACCACCTACTACTAATCTGGAACCTCGATTCTACGGGTCTAGGAGTTTACGACCTACCGCTTGAAGGTCGTCCCAAAGCCGGATATTTCATCGATTTTTTGTAGACGATTTCAAAGAATAATGAATTAAGGTGGATCCAACTATCCGAGAACTTTTTTAAAAAATGTTTTGCTGTTTTGACAGTTTAAAAGGAGCAAGTTTGGAAACTAATAAAGTGAAGAAGGAAGAGAGAGGCTATGAGAAAGGTGGTAAATGTGAGAAAGTGGGTAGACATAGGCACTTAGGTTTCCTCCACTAATGAAGGATTACACATGTAAATCATGAATCCATCTTGTCTATCTCTAACTACTTTTTTCATAAAACCAAAATTTATTTTTTATTGTTCTTTTATTTTATTTTCTTAGGAATTAGGGACCACTCATGTTGGTCCCACTTTTTAGAACACCACTGCAAAATTTCCAGATTTTCTAAAAAAAACTTACATCATCTTTGGATGGGAGACATAATCACTAATCGTTAGTCTTAGACAGTTCAGAACTGGTTTCATCAGGAATTGTCCATATAATAATTTGACCAAAGAATTATGGCTAACGTTAATTTCTTTAGATCTTTACACAACAGCTTTAGCATATGAGTCATATGACATAAAAATAAAACTACTTTAGGCTAAGACTTAAGCACTTATGGAAAACAGTTTTGGAAAGAAAAAAAAGAAAAAAAAAGAGAAGTATTGGCCAATTTGCGTAGAATATAAAAGTTATACACTGATGGGGGTTTGTCCTCTTCTTGGAGGTTAGAGGATGTTTTCATATTTCAAATTCAAATGTAAAGTCGAGTGAAGTAAAAACATTAGTCTTTTAACAAAAAGAAAAGAAGAAGTAAAAACATTAGTCCATGTGAACAAATATGATTAGAAATAATGAGTTAATTAAAAAATAGTTACTATTATAGCAATGACGTTCCGTTTTTGCCATTTTACTATGCAAGTTCGGATTTTGCCACTCAATGTATAGTGGAATAACGCCTTTGGTTTTATTGACATTCATTTTTTTTCTATGTCTTTTCGTAAACAAATTCATGCAATTTGTTTACGGAACGATCATAAGATAGTTAAGACATTCTATTTGGAATATATATTTAGAATTTAGGATTTAGTTTTATGTTAGGGTAGGTAAAACATAATGTTTGGATTTTCTATTTATAATTTAGGGTTTAGTTTTGAGTTTGGATTTTTTTATTTATAATTTAGAATTTAGTTTTATGTTTAGATAGATAAAACATTATGTTTGGTTCTCTATTTAATGTAGGATTTAGTTTTGAATTTAGTTATAATCTACTAGGTTATATTTTGAGTTTAATTAAAATCTAAACTATGTATACCATCCATGTATTTCTGTGTACCATAATTTTTTTTTAGCCATAAGGATAAAATCGTTAAGAATAGTACTAATTTTATCAAAAATTTGGCAAATATTAATACTCTCAATAATTATTTGTTATCAAATGGAATGTGGATTAATTATATAAAATTTTCCGTGGCTATGTTTTTCAATTATTTGATAAAAAAATTTTTGCCAACAATTATTTGATAAAATTAAACCACATAGCACCAGAATGGTAAAATGATTAAATAATTTCACTAGTTTTCACTAACCACTAAATATTTTTAAAATTTTAATTTATGTTGTCGTTATGTTCTTCCATCATTTCGTAAAAAATATAGAAAAATAAAAAGGGAAAATTTTCTTTTATGCAAATCATGTAACTGCAATAATAAAATTTGCTCAACGTTTCTATCATTTCATTCCATTTTTTCACGATTATACAATTCGAAAATATTCCATTCACAATAATTTTTTCTTACTATATATTATAAAGAGCATAAATCCAAGTTAAATAATTGGTTAAACAAGTTTTCCAGTAAAAAGAAGTGGCAGCACCAACTCCTAGAATAATCTTAATCTACTTACCAATAACCAAAAAGTTTGACAATCTGAAAATAGTGGTGTTTTAATCTTATAAAACTCATAATTAATCTCGACTTTCGTAATAATACAGTTAATCTCTTCTTCAAATTTATATACAAAATTTTCCGGCATAAGTATTATTATTTGACAAATAGAAGTACCAGATGTCTATCTCTCAATGCTCTTGTCTAGCACCATTTAGGTATCCATGTCAAAGTCTATTAATTTTGATAGAATGATGTTTACATTATCATTATAAGATCTCCAAGATCAAATTTGTGCCCCACCAAATTTTGATTAGCAGAGAAATTCGACCAATGGGGATTATAATAAACTAATGCATTGAAATAATGTCGCTCCCACAAAAGGGGTAATTATAAAACTATAATGTAGCTTTTGGTTCACAAATGCGATTAGTTTAGTCTAAACCCATACATCAGGAAGACTAGACTATTATTAAATTTCAAAATACGGAAGAAGAAAACCAAAATTAGACATTTGATTTTTCAACTCCAAATCTCCTTTAATGGGTATCTCCTAAGCATTTTTCTCAAGCCAGCCAAAGATGGTGGAGTGTGATGATTCATCACAAAGTCCCATTATGAGTTCCAAGTGACACCTAATCGAGCTAATTAAATCTTTAATTACACTAAATTTTTATATTTTCTTAAAGCAGACGGGCTTTAGGTTACAAATTAATCCAAGTGGGACACGCCAAGTGGTTACGTTAACACTCACACACACACAAACACACACATTCATCTAAACTCTTGATGCCAACTAAAATATTCGGTAGGAAAGTTGAGAAATTATAATATTAGCTAGGAAGCATCTGCTACGGGACATGAAAAGCTGAACTGTTTTAAACTATATTAAAGTTTCTGTAAATTGTAAAGAAAATATAAAATAAATTAATCTTACAAAAAAATGAAAAATATTTTGTTCGTACACATATTTAAGAATTTAGAATATAAAATTTTTTTATTTGGAAGTTCTATGCAAATTTTCAAGTTTTTTAATATGTATTATGCATGTTTAAATATGGGTGGTATCACAGCAACAACACTAGTATAAATCATTATCTATATGTTTTGGTTATGCAAATACTTAGGTTATACATCTAAAAACGATGTTGATAAAACTTAATGTTTTCTTTTCTTTTTGGTTTAAAAATTAGTGTTTTATTAATTATATATATATATATATATATCCAAGTTTTACGTTAGTACTCATTTCTACAATGTTCTCTGATAAAGCACTGATACATGTGCCTTACCATTTACTGAAGTATAGATAAACAATTAATATGATCAAATTATTGCATTGTATAAACGGTACATGTGATCCGTGATTTCCAGATATGAGCCGCCACATATTTTATTTTCGTTAATATAAGCATCGATATTGTATGCCTCACATCGAGGAAGCAACCATGGAAAGCTGAAATTCTTTTTTCTTTTCTTTTTTTTTAATGAATTTCTTAGGTTTTGGTTAAGATGAAGAGGTAAACAAATCACAAGTGCGAGTCACATGATTTTGTCACTAATCAGAAAATGGCTATAGTTTTGTATTCTTTTTTTTTTTTGTTGTCAACAACGGAATTGAATTCGGACGATGACACATCATCATATGTATAGTTACTTTGATCATAAAATATTTTAATTATTTCTACAAAGATATGAAAAGGAACTATTGCAATAATTTTAATTAAGGATCCTGTCCATTCATATTCCGCCACGATTAATTATTTTATTTATTTGTATATATAATTTTAGTCACTCCATAATTTTAAAAATAAACAAACAATTTGTTCTTTCTCTCTTTCTTTTTTTTTAATGAAAAAATTAAAGTTATACCTTTTTTGCCGTGGGTTCTCTTAATTTGTTCTTTCACAAACAAATTTTATTTGTTAATTATAATCCCAAACACCAGAAGCAAACATTTATACTAGTTATCTGTTTAATTATTATGGGCTTCTAATACCATGAATCCTACCAGTTGCCATCGTTGGCTGCCGTCACAACTAAACAAATTATTCTGATATTATGATCGCATGTGATTTGGGTCGGACTTTGAATCGTGTCAGTGCAGTGCTAAGATGTTTGGTCGCTCTCTTCTGCTATTAATTCTGATTTTAAAATTCTCCTTGAGTTTATCATGTCTTGAACTAATATCGATTATGATTTAGTTCTGATTTCTGAAATTATTTATGTTTAAGAAATATAGACATTTGGATGTATGTATGTATCAAAAGTTAGAACATTTGTTACATGGATGATGGATCTTTCAACTATAGTCTATATGAACATGTATGTACATGTACTTTGGATTTTAATTTTTTTTTTTGTCTACACAATATATGATTTCGTGAAGGTGATTTTCATCAGAATCATATAGTCGAGGATAGATCGTGTTCGATCGGTTTTCTAAAATTTTGACGTGAAACTTGGTAAATTTCAAGTCCTATCAAATGGTTAAAAACATATTAAAAAAAAGCACACTGCAAAATACTTGATCACATTGTTTTTAACAATCCAAATGCTTCAAAAGTCAAAACAGGTTTACGGTTTTTAATGGTCGGCCTTTTGATATTTAATAATATTGACATAACTAGAGCGAGACTGTCGTTAAAAACCGGCGGATCTGCAGATTTTTACATGTTACGAGACAATTTCAGATATGATAAATGAAGATCATATTTTTACAGGTTTGGTAAGGCGGAGTTTACATTATTACGGATTAGCGGGTTTTGAACCACGGGGTTTGCGGGACTCATATAATTTTCTGGGCCAATCTGTAAAACTGGACCTAACCTCTAACCTCGAGCCAATATAAACTAGCCGTGGACTAATCAAAAAGGTGTTTATAGTTTTGCGGGTTTGTAGATATTCGTTTTTGTTTAGCATATTTGCAGGTTAATAGATTTTTAATATTCTATTTTTATTTGCGGTTTATTCGCAGGTTTTGCAAGCCTTGATGGAACAGTCACAGACCTGTATATCTACCATTTTACATAATGAATTTAAGCAATTGATTTTTCTTTCAAAGCCCGTAAATTGTGGGTTGCAGAACACAGGCTTATTCGCTTCCAGTGATAGATATAACCCAATAATCACTTTACTTTCTGCGTTGATTTTAATATAATTTGACATCCTTACTACATATTGACGATATTAGTTGAAATCTAGTCATTTGACATTACACTAAATTTTAAAATATTTTCAATAAGAAAAAGGTAAGTAACTTCATGCATACGCATAACGACTAATAAAGTTTGAGACTCATATAAAACATATATGAATTGAACGTTTCACGATCAATCCATTTGTTCATCACTAATACAAAATTAAAATATGCTGCAATTTAAAAAGATTGAATAATAAACTCATTTAAAAATTGCTCGAATGTCTTTTAATTGTTTTTTTTCTTTCCAAGCAAACTAAACTTAACTTGTCCACTATTCTAGTTCAAAGGCCAGATTCAGTAAGTAACAAAATCTCATACACTTTTGAAAAAAACTTACAATGAATCAATGTTGCATATATCATAAGAGTGAAACTGAGCTGAAACACTCAAATTGAAATTAAAACTTTCCTACGACCACAACAATATCATTATGCTATAAAAGAGCTCATAGATTTTTCTTTCTTTCTCAGATCATTCCAATGAACATATTTGTCTATAGAACCGCACTTACAAATTTCAAGTGACCACAGATCAGTTCTGTGGAATGAATGAACAATACCAATGGCTTGGATCTGATTTGAGTACCACCGTATCAGCATAGGAACAAATCCACCTTTTGGTCAACCAAGTTTCTTACTATCAGATCCTTTGAGGTTCAAGTTGAACCATTTCCTTTTGGATTTGTCTTTACTCTCTGTTCCCCCTTTCTTCTCCTGGACTATCCGTATCGCCCTTTGATTTCTCCCCCTGAGCTTTGCTGCTACTTCCATTGGTCAAGTTGTAGCTGCTTGGTGTTTTCACTACAGAGAAAGACGAATGGATTGAATCCCATTGCTTTAGCAGTTCATCCACCTGCACCATCATCCATAAAAGATAAATCAATTACTTTTAGAATGATGAAAAAAGCGTGTCCCAAAATATCTGCAAGAGCTCTTGGATTTGTTCTCTGGTGTATGTGCTTAGCATTGGTAGCACAAAGTTCACGAAAACAACCGGCAAGGTTTTCTGTAGTTTCTCAACTCTAATTCGTCAATACTCCATACGCAACCTATGGCCAAAGAGCAAACCGAAACAGAAAACCAAGAATAACAAACAAACTCTCCCCAAAGCGAAGAGGCTTCCCAACAAGATTGATCTGAAGGCCTTAAATCTGTGCTCCCTACCACCTATTTATACTATTCCTGATTGTTCATCCATGTATCAGACATCTCATATGCTATAGCCTATCAAATGCATATTGTCTTTAGAAATATTGTGTATTAATCACAGCAGAAAGTGCAATTAAGAATAAACTTTTATAAGAAGATAAGAGATTCATTAACGTACAGTTTGCTTCTCCTGGGTGTATCTGTCGGTAAATTCTTGAAAGCGTGCCAAAGCCTGTAAATGAATATAGCAAATAATTTAGGTTACATGTCTCCCTAAATGCTGACTGGGCTCAATAGAAGAAAATTACATTTCGGTACTCTGTCTCGAACTCCCGCAACTCATTTCTCTTTCTTAAGATGTGAGCTTCAATCTCCTTCAACTTCTCTGTTGTATCCTCATAGGTTTTGGCACAGAGTGCTTCAATTGTGTAGGATGCAGTCTTAAAGAAGTTAGCACCTGAAAAGTAACTTGAGACCAGTTAAACTAAGGTCTCAAAAATGCTCGAGCTATCGTAAATAAAGATAATTCATACCATTAACAGCAAATATATGTGTGCCAGCTTTCAGTTCCGAAACCTCACAAGGTTGAAGACCTTCCAATCGCTTAAAGAAACACAGATTCAGGGTCCTTGGCTGCAGCTAACTGCACAAAAACCAAACTATGGATTGATTTAATACCTCTGCATATTCCAAGATGTCAGCTAAATATAAAAGGAAAAACATTCAGCACTTGCTTACTGCATTGACTGTCGAATCCATTCGGTATACTTGAAAATGCAAGAAATACATGCCAGCCAACGTTATCTTGCCTGTTTACTCACTCTCTTCCTACAAGAAAAAAATAGAAGGTTCATGCTGTTATGGAATTACCATGAGTAATATGGAAACCTTTTTTAGAACTAGCTGAAAGTTTTTCCATGTATTAAAAAGAGAAAACGAAATTATTGTGCCCCTTTTCTAATCTAAAGACAGTTCAGTAACAGGGTAATACTACGAACAATACTCTTATTATACTAAGAGCAATTTTATTTTGTACCTGTAAGACCAATCCATAGCCGCCACTTGAATCTTGCTCAAAATAAAGCAACTGGAGATAAACAGATTTAGAAGTTAGCCATGGTGTTCATTAGGTGAAAACAACTTTCAAGTTAGTAATAAAGGAGAGCATACCTTAAATTTACTTTGTGCTGTTGATATTACTCTAACAACAACCCCTGATTCAGCTTGTTGCTCGCGTATCGTACCTCCAAAAAGATGAGCACATTGCTTGTCTACCTGATATGAGATATTAGATAACATCAGTTCCAGTACACAGGGAGATGAGGTACGAAGAAAGTTGCGTAATCTGATTTCACACTTTTCCACTAACTGATGTACCAATCGGAAGGGGCCTAACTGTAACAGTTCCATTATTAGCCTCTTCAAGAACATTGGCAGATACAGTAGTTTTGATAGGCACACCTAGTTTGCTGAATGTTGACATTTTTTAGGTGAGCAAAAGTTTTAATATAGTGGTTCAAAACAAATTGATTTCTGAGGAGAAGCAAGAAAAAAGGTAAATAAGTGCACCTGAATAACGCTGCAAACATGGTATTTAGTATTTACAGTTCCTAGGTTTGACAAGTCAATTCCATGTACATTCCATCAGCATCAATGGCCTAATATCATGAAAAAAATCTTATTATAGCTACAAGAATGCGTGTTGAGAAATAGATAAGTGACAGCATAAAGGGAAAAGACACTACAAGAAATGGTCAATGTTCACCTATTGGATAATTTTAACAAACTTATGAGCACATCGAGACAGGAGAACAGCAGGCTTTATTCTAGAAAGCGCGAAAGAATGGAACAGGCACACTTTTGGGGACATTAAAGTATGAAATGGGGGAGTGAGTGTGGGCGTAACAATTCTCTTACTATCAATTCTATGAACATCGACAAGAAACAAGTATCACCTCAAATCCTGCATTGTCATATTACCTTCTCTTTTCCGGGTCAGATAAAAAGCTATAGGAAAATGCAACTTCCTTGAAAAGTTCAGAAGCTTCAGGATTGTTTGCATTCTTGCCGGGATGATACCTATCCATTGTTTTAATCCAATAAAGAAAATTCAATTTAAAACACCATCCAAAAAGAAAGGCACTACGAGAAAACAGATGAGAAGAAAAAAGAAGAAGAATAAAATCAAGAACAAAACACCGTGGGTTTGTTTTCAAAAAAGTCAAACGCATGAGATAAATTCTCATCATATCAAAGACAATGACAGGGTTGATACATTATACTGATATGATTCGAACCACTAAACTCTTTCTTTACTCAACTCACCATAGAAGAAACTTGATTAACGAGAAAAGTCTCAAACTTTCAACCAATTCCCAAACAAAGATCATATAGACCAATCCAGAATCTCCAACTCCTTCCTAAAACCTCCTAGTTAAACTGTTAGCTCTCTAGCTAACTCACTCAACTATAGAGTGCTAATTACAATGCTTCTGCTCTAGACTAACACAAGGCTTACCATATACACAACACAATTCATTACTGTATCCAAAAACATGAAATTCATAAAATTCAAATTGAAATTGCCAATAATAACAAACCAGAAACCCTAATAAATTGCATTTCAAGAAAAGCTTGGATCTTTCTGAGAGAAGAGATCCCATAAAAACAAAATCACACATTTGCTATCATTATGATGTGAAATTTGGGCGAAGAAACTTACTTGAGAGCTAATTTTCTGTAAGTGGATTTGATTTCTTGATCATTAGCGTCTCTTGATACAGAGAGTACCTCGTACGGGTCCCGTCGAATCGCCGGTGACGACGATCCCTTCTTCCTTTTTTGAACTCATCCTTCCAATTTTCTTTTCAGCTCCTCCGACCAGATTTTCCCTTACTTTTATTTCAATCACATTTGCCCAAATTTTTTTTTTATATCAATCACATTTATTTATAAATATGTTAGACGGTCTAACCCGTGTCCGCTGGAACTGCCGTTTCTTCCGGCCGCACAGATCAGTCCACCGAGGACTGCGGTCTCCCATTCGGTGGTCCAGACCCGCTCCGCAAGCAGTAACGGGTTTGCGGGTGAGGGTTGCAGGCTTTTGATGCTTTTCGTGGTCAGCTCCGGCGATGCTTGATGCTTCTCGAGTTCTCGCCAGGTCTGGCGATGTGTCAGTGGAACTATACCACCAGCTCTGGCGATGTGTCAGTGGAACTATACTGCCAGGTCCACCACCGTATCTGTAGCATGTGTCAGGTATCTCACTCTCTTAATCCACTTCTCGATTCGATTTTTTGTTTTGATATAACTATATCATCTTAGAAATGTTCAATTTGGGAGAGTATTTGTTAATTGATGTATCTAATATCTGCGCATATATAGGGTGATTGCTGACGAGAAGACAAACTCAGGTTTTTTCTCAGTTTGGATTATCAAAACTTTGCTTAATGGCTTCTCATAGCTATCCAAAACTTGGGTTTGGTCTTCCTCAAGAGCTAGGTAGCAACGAAATCATCAACGTCAGTTTTTTTTTGGTTCTAAAACACTTTCTCTGTTTCTTGTTCTCTTGTCTGATTCTTATCTATGAATGATTCAGAAAAGTCGAGTTTATGTGGTGAGTCCTGGAGGAAGAAAACATGAGATACTACGAGAAATCTCCTTTAACCTGAAACCTCAACACTTGGAGCCATGGAAACCTTTTTGTTATTTGAGCAAGTCTCATCACTTTCTGGAGTTCAATTCAACAACGATGAAGCCTACGCTCATGGATGTTCATGGTATGTGTCATCATCAACGTTTTTTTTACTTGACTTTGATCAATATGCAACTGATTTCACCAAATTTATTAGTTTTTTCTGATTGACCTGAACTGATATTATGGTTTAAAGAGATAAGACCGGAACCACTGTGTTTAAGTTTATAAAACAGATATTGTGGTTTACAGAGACAGTGTAAACTAAAGGCTTTATTTGATAAATTTAGAAAGTTGTTTAAGAAATTTGATTCAATGTTTGTATCTTTCACTTGACTTTGAAACCAATGTTATGAAACAGTCCTTGTAGGCTCCAGTAGAGAAGTAATTTTTCACTTTTATTTTCAAAAACAGCTGAATCTCGTTTGACTTAATATTAATTGTGCAACGTATTTTCAGGAATCGCATACAAGGGTATTCATCTAATCGGATTTTCTGCAAAAGCAGTGAACTTAGGTGAGGAACCAACCTATTAGATGTTTAAACTGCAACTAGCTTAGTTATAATTTGATATTGTGTCTCCTAATTTTGTTCTCCGTACAGTCAAATGTAATAATTTGATATTGTGTCTTTAGCCTCCTTTAGATTTATGCAGACAACATATATGTTGGTGTTGATATTCTTAAGAAAATGTTTCATGTTTTGTGGTTTTCGGAGAAAATCATGAAATCTATTCCCTTTATGCGTATTTCATCTTCTTATGTAACTTGTCTTTTATGCTTAGTATCTCTTGGTAAAGAGCTCATTGTCTGTCTGATTCACATTATTATTGAAAATTAGACAATATTGTTTCTGTTTGGTTTTAAGTTACAAAAAGTAATTCTCATGTTTATATTTGTGTTTGTATCATTAGGGAATTTCTGTGGATTTCATGGAACATCTTGTTGATCCATTGTCCAACACAGCTAAGATAGGGAGAAGCTTCATTGTAGTTCATGTCCAATGTCCAAACCCGCCCCCCCAAAGTACTTAATCGGCGTTGCCCACAGACGCTCGCCCTGCTTGACAACCCTATTTATTTACATAAACATCTGTTTTTTTATTTGAGTACTAGGTGATAAGTTAATTCCTATGAGCATGTTCACAAGTACTTTTTTAATTATCTTTTTATTGCCGAGAAACCCATTGAAAATTTTCAATGAAGATGCTTTAAGTTTGTTTATAAAACTAAAAATTTATGTTATTGTATAGTAAAAGAAAACTATGAAAACTTTTCGTATTTATAAGCCTAACGTTATTTGTAAGTTAATGTTTATTTGACCTAATTTACATAGAAGGGTGACTATATATAACAAAACTTGTAAAATATTTCATTCTATTTAGGGATGCTATTTGTTTGTGTATTTAGATAGATCTTTAAGGATTTAAATGTTATGAAGATTTTATTTGGAAAATTTCTAGAAAATCATAGACATTATCTTATAAAGAGAACTATGAGAAAGAAAAAAAGAGTTAATGCAAATCCATGATAGTTAATGAAAATCCATAAAAAATATTTGATAAGAATCAATAACAAACTTGTTAAATCCACTAAAATCTTTCAAGTTTAATTGAGTGACAGTAGAAACTTCATAACATTTAAATCTTTAAAACTCTATCTAAATACAAAAATCAATAACACCGTAATCGATGTGGGACAAAAAAAAATTTACAACAAAAATCTCAATTTTATTTGCATATCACGATTTTCAATTTGTTGAAATTAAAGACATGCTCAATCAACTATAAATTATAAGATTATCAATAAAATTTAATAACACAATGTTTGTCAAACCTAATCAACAATTAAAACATAAGAGATTTTTTTTAATTTTCTGATCTAAATTGGCTAGCCCCAGTACATGTCGAGTATGTTCAAATCTACACTCACTTCTTTTCTTAATGGGTTTATATGTCTCTTCCCTTGACAATGTTCTTCTTGAATTTCACCTTCTTCAACCTCATCATTGTGCTTTGATTAATTCTTTTATCTCGTCGTCTCTCTTTTTACTCTTTTCTTCAATACGAGCGATTGGTTTCCAATTTCATTCTTTTTCAGTTCTCGAATTTCTTCTTCCAATTTCATTATGGTATGTATGGCTTTTTAAATATGCTTGCAATTACCAAAATATTATTTTTATTGTTAACTATTTTTGAAAACATGATTTCTATCTATGCTATATTCGTTCATATGTTATAGGTGATGGTTTTGTTAATAAATACATTTATATATTAATAATAATAACATTTATTTCTCAAGAAAGAGTTGTTTGCAATCATATGTTGTTTAGAATTCTTAATTTATAATTTGATTAGGATTCTTAATCTTCTATGATTTTTCATTGGAAAATAAAAATCAAAACAGGATAAAAAAATATATTATGAATCATCTATAACTTGGAATAAAGAATTCCTAAAATACTTCGTTTATGTTTGGCGTAGCACATCTTGGGATTTTCTTTTTCGTAAGAACCATGTGAGATTTGATATGTGATTTTAATTTCAAACGTTAATATCCATCCGCTTAGACAACAATTTGGTATATACCACAAATTTTAGATTGTTTTCATATTTATATTAATTTTTAAAATAAATGAAAATATCAAACAACCTTAAAAGCAAGATAAAATCGAAAAAAATAACATTTGAGACATATTAATAAATAAATAAAAATGATTTCTCTTTTGATATGCTGGTGTTAAAATGTTAATCGTAGCCGTCAGATTAGAAGAGCCTCAAGATTTCATGCTTGGTTTAAATTTAATTGCAGCCGTCAGATTTTCCCATTAAAATTTTCAAAATTCGGAAAAATATCTTCTCCCGCTCCTATACCAATTTCAAATTTTGAATTTGATTCGGTCAGACACCCAACCCAACCGTTGTAATCTCTTGTTTAACATTCCATTTATTCACTCAATTTCATTTCTTCAAAAAGCCAAACGATACTCTACTTCTCTCTGAACTTTCAAGAAACCCTAATTTCCAGAACTATTTCTCTGTAATCGCGTTTCCCTCCTTCTAGATCTTCAAATTCCAGATCTAGACTAGTTTCTCCCTCAGAAACTCGCTTCGTTCCTCTACAATGGCTACTAAACTCCCGTTGCAAACCAGCAACAACGCCAATGTCGCTAAAGCTCCAGCATCGCGAGCAGGGAAGACGATTGAAGAGATGTACCAGAAGAAATCGCAGCTAGAACACATCTTACTTCGTCCTGATACATACATCGGATCAATCGAGAAGCATACTCAAACGCTTTGGGTTTATGAGAACGAAGAGATGGTTAATCGTCCTGTAACCTATGTTCCTGGACTTTACAAGATCTTCGATGAGATTCTTGTGAATGCTGCTGATAATAAGCAAAGAGATCCGTCGATGGATTCTGTGAAAGTTGTGATCGATGTTGAGCAGAATCTGATTAGTGTTTGTAACAGTGGTGATGGAGTTCCTGTAGAGATTCATCAAGAGGAAGGTGTTTATGTGCCTGAGATGATTTTTGGTCATTTGTTGACAAGTAGTAATTACGATGATAATGTGAAGAAGACTACTGGTGGAAGAAATGGTTATGGTGCTAAGCTTACTAACATCTTCTCTACTGAATTCATCATTGAGACTGCTGATGGGAAGAGGATGAAGAAGTACAAGCAGGTATGAGTTAATGATTTGATTTTGGATTGGATTTAATTTTAGGAACTGAGATTTTCTGGTGATGTTTAGGTGTTTGAGAACAATATGGGGAAGAAGTCTGAACCGGTTATAACCAAGTGCAATAAGAGTGAGAATTGGACAAAGGTTACGTTTAGACCTGATCTGAAGAAGTTTAACATGACTGAGTTAGAGAATGATGTGGTTGCTTTGATGAGTAAGCGTGTGTTTGATATTGCTGGATGTTTGGGAAAGAGTGTGAAGGTTGAGCTGAATGGTAAACGAATTCCAGTAAAGTCATTTACTGATTATGTTGATCTTTACCTAAGTGCTGCAGATAAATCAAGGACGGATCCTCTCCCAAGGTTTGTGATATGATTGTTATTACTCATCTATTACAATTTTGTATTTGGAGAATGGATTCTGATCTTTTTCTGTTTTATGTGATTTAGGATGGTTGAGAAAGTTAATGACAGATGGGAGGTTTGTGTGAGTTTAAGTGATGGACAGTTTCAGCAGGTATGTGTTTGACTTGATATTAACTTTCCTTTCATGACGATTGAGTATAGTTTTAACGATGTTTATTTTTCTGCTACCAGGTCAGTTTTGTCAACTCTATAGCAACAATCAAGGGTGGTACACATGTTGATTATGTGACCAGTCAGATCACAAACTACATTGTGGGTATTGTGAACAAAAAGAATAAAACCGCTAATGTGAAGGCTCACAATGTGAAGAACCATCTGTGGGTATTTGTCAACGCACTGATTGATAATCCTGCTTTTGATTCTCAAACAAAAGAAACACTGACTCTTCGACAGAGCAGTTTTGGGTCGAAATGTGAACTTTCAGAAGATATTCTAAAGAAAGGTATGGTGTGCATGACTTGTCTTTTGGGATAAGTAATGTAACTAATTTCTAGAAGAGTGCTTAATTCTGGTTTCTATGTAATATTTTTTTGTAGTGGCCAAATCTGGCGTAGTGGAGAATTTGCTTTCATGGGCGACTTTCAAGCAGAGCAAAGAACTAAAGAAAAGTGATGGAGCTAAAACAGGGAGGGTTCAAGTTGAGAAGTTAGAAGATGCAAACGAAGCTGGAGGGAAGAACTCTAACAGATGTACGTTGATTTTAACTGAAGGAGATTCAGCTAAAGCTCTAGCTGTAAGTGGTTTTTCTCTATAGTCAGTCTGTTTTTACCATGCACAGATTCGGCTACCCCTCTTTGTTTACCTTAACATTCTTAATACTCAATGATGGTCAGATGGCGGGTCTGTCTGTCGTGGGTCGTGACCATTACGGTGTGTTTCCCCTTCGAGGAAAGTTGTTGAATGTAAGGGAAGCCAGCACCACTCAGATTACAAACAATAAGGAAATTGAGAACATCAAGAAGATTCTTGGACTGAAGCAGCATATGAAGTACGAGAATGTTAATTCACTGAGATATGGGCATATGATGATCATGACTGACCAAGTAAGTTTACTACTTCCTATCTTTACCCTCAGTCCATTATTGTAAATATGTGGGTGTGCAAGAGAATTTATATGTCTTTGACGATATCTTTCTTTCTACCTTGTTCAGGATCATGATGGTTCTCATATAAAGGGACTCTTGATTAATTTTATCCACTCTTTCTGGCCGACATTACTCAAGGTTCCATCATTCCTAGTTGAGTTTATAACACCCATTGTGAAGGTAATTAGAACTACTTCACCCTTGCATATTATTACTCCATCCTATAATAGATAAAAAATGTTAACAAATGCCCTGAACAGGCTAAGCACAAGACTAAAGGAGATCTGTGGTTTTACTCAATGCCTGAGTACGAAAGCTGGAAAGAAAGTCTGAGGGGTAATGCAACCGGATGGACTATCAAATACTACAAGGTTTGCCTTCTGCTGTAACTATTAAAAGAGCGCTTTTGGAAAGTGCTCATGTTTACTGCATGCTAATTGTCCTTGTGTCTTTCCAGGGGTTGGGTACCAGTACGTCTAAGGAGGGCGAAGAATACTTTGAAAGACTTGATCTTCACAGAAAGGATTTTGTTTGGGAGGATGAACAAGATGGAGAAGCCATTGAACTTGCATTTAGTAAAAAGAAGATTGATGCCCGAAAAAACTGGCTTTCAAACTTTGAGGTATGGAGAATAATTGAGTCAGTTCTTTGCTTATTATATCTGCTTGTTCTGATATCATCTCTTTTTGCATTCAGCCTGGCACACATCTTGACCAGAAGGAACCGAAAATTACGTACAGTGATTTCGTGAACAAAGAACTTATCTTATTCTCCATGGCTGATCTTCAAAGATCAATTCCCTCAATGGTTGATGGGCTCAAACCGGGTCAGAGAAAGATACTGTTCTGTGCATTTAAGAAAAACCTTGTTAAGGAAGCCAAGGTTGCCCAATTCTCTGGTTATGTATCAGAACAATCAGCTTACCATCACGGTGAGCAGAGTCTTGCTAGTACCATCGTCGGCATGGCACAGGATTATGTTGGCAGCAACAATATCAACCTTCTTGTGCCAGAAGGTCAATTTGGTACACGATGTTCGGTAAGTATAGGTTATTATTGAGAAACTGTTCTTGTTTATCTATGCTCGTACTCATCATGGTATACATGAATTTGGTCATAGGGTGGAAAAGATGCAGCCAGTGCAAGATACATTTTCACTAGGCTCTCACCAATAACAAGGGTCTTATTTTCCAAGGATGATGATGTCCTCCTTAATTACTTGAATGAAGACGGGCAAATAATAGAGCCAACTTGGTAATTCTCTTTCTATCTCATGCATGGTATAACATTTGCTTTTAATTTCTCTACTAAGACAAGCTAACTTAATAATATGTTAATGCTTTTCAGGTACATGCCCATAATTCCAACTGTTCTTGTCAATGGCAGTGAAGGAATAGGAACTGGGTGGAGTACGTTCATACCAAACTATAACCCGAGAGATATTGTTGCCAATGTAAGACGTCTACTCAATGGTGAAAGTATGGTGCCTATGGATCCTTGGTATAGAGGTTTCAAAGGAACAATTGAGAAAACTGCGTCCAAGGAAGGTGGGTGTACCTATACAGTCACTGGTCTATATGAGGAGGTTGATGACACTCGTATTCGTATCACGGAGCTGCCAATCAGAAAGTGGACTGATGATTATAAGGAATTTGTGACTTCATTACCTTTACTCCAGGTAAAATGCCTGTTTAGTCAGAAATTACTGTGATATTTTTGTATGTTTCTTTCTGTTTCATTCTTATTCTTTCTGCAGGACTACAAGAATCACAGTGACAATACATGTGTGGAATTTGAGCTTATAATGAGTGAAGAGAACATGGCGGTGGCTCGGAAAGAGGGCTTTCAGAAAACATTTAAACTCACCACGATAATCTCTACAAGCAATATGCATCTCTTTGATAAGAAAGGTTTGATCAAGAAATATGCGACTCCAGAACAAAGTAAGAAAATATCCGAAAGGTTCAGTTCTTCTCTGCTCTTTTAAAATACTAATTTTTTACATCTCATGTTGCAGTTCTTGAAGAGTTCTTCGACCTCAGGCTTGAATACTATGAGCTGAGGAAGGTTAGAAAATCATTAAACTATGATTCTACCTTTCAGTTTTAGTTATTTTTTGTTATTTATAGGCGATGGTCTAACTGTTCTGATGTATACAGAAAATTATGCTGCAAAACCTGGAACTTGAGCTGCTGAAACTAGAGAACAAAGTGAGATTTATTCTTGGAGTTCTCAGTAGAGAAATCATAGTGAACAATAGGAAGAAAGCTGAACTTGTTCAGGAGTTGAGTGACAAAGGGTTCACACCATTCCCAAAGAAGGCCAAGCCTGTCGAAGCTGCAGTTGCTGGAGCAATCGACGATGCAGCTGAAGAAACCTCAATGGCTCCTGAACCTAGCTCCACGGCGTTAATACCTGGCTCAGAATATGACTACTTGTTGGCAATGTCCATAGGGACGTTGACTTACGAGAAAGTCCAGGAGTTACTGGCAGAGAGAGATAAAGTGAATGTGGCTGTTGTAGACTTGAAAAAAACCACACCGAGATCACTCTGGCACAGAGACCTTGAATCTCTTGAAAAGGAACTTGATGTAAAGATGGATTCTCACAAGTGGCTATAATTCTTAACATAACAAAATTTGGTAATTTGTCAACATTGATATATCTGTTTTTTTTTTCCTGCAGAAACTTGATTTGCTCGATGCTGAAGCTAAAGAACAGAGAAAGGCAAAAAAAGCTGCTGGAGGAGCAACGAAAGGTCGAAAACAGCCGGTAAAGAAAGCGGCACCAAAGAAGACAACAAAGAAAGCCATTGAACCAGAGTCTTCTAATTCAGCAATGGACACAGGTTAGTCTCACACTCAAGCGTTTGTTCATTGCGTCTCTGTTTTCTTTTATGCGATCTAATAAAACCTTTTTCTTGATTCTTTAAAGATAACATCGTAGCGGAAGTGGTGAAACCTAAAGGTAGACAAGCAGCAAAAAAGAAGGCTCCAGCTGCAAAGGTGATTTGATCTTTCTTTCAGATTAAAAACTAATCAAAGCTTTTAGTGATTAAAACTGAAACTTGTGTGTGGTTTATATTTTGCAGAAGGTTGAGGAAGAAGATGATATGCTTGATCTAGCTCAACGGCTTGCTCAATACAATTTCGGCTCTGATTCAAGCAGTAAGTCGTTAACTAAAATCACATCACAGAATTTTAAAAGTCCTTTGTATGTTTAAAATCTTGTCTTTGCTGCGGTTTTTATCAACAGAGACAACTGAAGCATCAAAAGCAATAGCTCTGGATGATGATGATGACGACGATGTGGTAGTCGAGGTTGCACCAGCAAAGGGAGGAAGAAAACCGGCGGCTAGTAAAGCTGCAAAACCACCGGCAGCAGCTCCGAGAAAACGAGGCCCAGCGGCGAGTAAGAAGCAGCCGGAGGTAGTGGCTATTGGTGTGTCACCGGAGAAGAAAGTGAGGAAGATGAGATCATCTCCGTTTAACAAGAAGAGTGGTTCAACGATGGGTAGGTTGGCTACTACTAATAATAAGGAAGAGGAGAGCACTGAGAGTGTAGCGGGAAACTCATCGTCGGAGAAATCAGGAGAAATTGCGGCCAAGTCGAGGCCACAGAGAGCTAATAGGAGGGCAATGACGTATGTGTTGAGTGATTCTGAGAGCGAGGCCGGGAATGATTCTGAGTTTGACGACATTGAAGACGATGAAGATGATGAGTAGAGAGTTGAGAACCAACTCGGTTCTTCATATAATTCAAAATTCATACTTTGGTTTAAATTTGGTGTTATTATTCTGATGAAAGACTTTTTTGTCACTAACGTTTCGGGGGGATTTATGTTTGTCACAAAACTCTCGACTTTGACTATTATTATGTCATCAAGTCCACGTTCAAAGGTTTCAAAGTTACAACTTTCAGAGGCTCTCATACATATAACAAATTTGTGTAGATTTCAAGACTAGTTTGGGGTGAGCATCACCAACTTTGAAACAATGATAATTCTTTTAATATAAAAATATAACAAACAATGAATCAATAATGCATATGCATACATATCAAAATCTCCTATTGCATTAAAGAGCTTTTGCATCTCTCTCTCAAACATTCCCATGTATATTGCCTACATAAAGCACCCCAATGCTAGCGAATGACCCACAACCACATCTGCATTTTGGTCAACCAAGCTTCTTATCAGATCCTTTTAGGTTCAAGTTGAACCATTTCCTCTTGGATTTGTCTTTACTCTCTGTTCCGCCTTCTTCTCCCCCACTATCTGTATCGCCCTCTCCCTGAGCTTTACTGCGACTTCCATTGCTCAAGTTGTTGCCGCTTGGTGTCTTCACAACAGAGAAGGACGAATGGATTGTATCCCGTTGCTTTAGCAGGTCATCCACCTACACCATCATCCAAAATAGACATATTCAACACTTTAAAAGATCTGCAAGAGCTTTGTGGTCCATGTGCACAAAGTTCACAAAAACATCTCTTCTCTAAAACATTGTGTACAGTAAAAGGAACACATTGTAATATAGAGAAAAGAACGCACAGTTTGCTTCTCCTGGGTATATCTGTTGGTAACCTCTTGAAAGCGCGCCAAAGCCTTGCAAAAGAATTATATAGTAAGTCATCAGCTTACATGTCTATCTTAATACTAACTAAGCTCTCAACATTATAAAGTTACTTTTCAGTACTCTGTTTCAAACTGCCTCAACTCGTTCCTCTTTCTTAAGATGTGAGCTTCAATCTCCTTCAACTTCTCTGTTGTATCCTCATACGTCTTGGCACAGAGTGCCTCAATTGTGTAGGATGCAATCTTAAAGAAGTTATCACCTGAAAAGTAACTAGAGACCAGTTAGACCTAGGTCTCAAAAATGCTCCAGCTATCGTAAATAAAGTAATAATTCATACCATAAACTGCAAATATATGAGTGCCAGCTTTCAGTTCCGAAACCTCACAAGGTTGAAGACCTTCCAATCGCTTAAAGAATGCAGATTCAGGGTCCTTGGCTGCAGCTAACTGCACAATAACCACAGTATGGATTGTTTTAATACCTCTGCGTATTCTAAGATGTCAGCTAATTATTGAAGAAATAGAGCTCAGAGAACTTGCATACCGCGTTGACAGTTGAATCCATTCTGTACACTTGAAAATGTAAGAAATACATGCCCGCTGATGTCACCTTGCCTGTTTTCTCACTCTCTTCCTGCACGAACAAATAGTAGCTTGATGCTGTTATGGAATCACCATGAGAAAAATGATAACCTTAACTAGCAGGAAGTTTTCCCAGGTCTCAAACATACAAAGATCAAGAACATTGTGCTCCTTTTCTCATCTTAAGACAATTTAGTAATAGTGGAATACTAAGAACGATATTCTTTTGATGCTAAGAGAAACATAATCTTTACCTGTAAGGCCAATCCATAGCCGCCACTTGAATCTTGCTCAAAATAAAGTAACTACAGAAGGACAGCTTTAGAAGTAAGTCATAGCGTTAATTAGTTGAAAACAACTTACAAGCTAGTGGCAAAGGACAAGGACCATGCACTGAATACACTGAACACTATCAGGATGGTCAGTAATGGCACTCCAAGCATACCTTAAATTTACTTTGTGCAGTTGAAGTTACTCTAACAACAACCCCTGATTCAGCTTGTTGTTCACTTATCGTAACTCCAAAAAAATGAGCGCATTGCTTCTCAACCTGATATGAGATATTAGATAAGATAACTCCAATTCCAAATACACAAGGAAATGAGGTAAGAAGAAAGTCGTAAGAACTGAGTTCACACCTTCCCACAAACTGATGTTCCAATAGGAAGGGGCCTAACTGTAACAGTTCCATTCATAGCCTCCTCAAGAACATTGGCAGATACAGTAGTTTTGATAGGCACACCTAGTTTGCTGAGCATTGACACTTTTAAGGTGAACACAAGTTTAATATAGTGGGATTCAAAACAAACTGGTTTCTGAAGAGAAGCAAGAAAAAAAAAAGGTAAATAAGTGCACCTGAATAACGCTGCAAACATGGTATTTACAGTTCCGAGGTTTGACAAGTCAATTTCCATGTCCATTCCATCGGCATCAATGGCCTAATATCATGAAACAAATCCTTGATTAAGCATAGAGAACCGTGTTATTCTCTTCCTGGATGATTTTAATATGAGTGTGCAACAAGAAACGAGTATCATCAACCTCAAATCCTGCATTGTCATGCCTTCTCTTTTCTGGATCAGACAAAATGCTATAGGAATATGCAACTTCTTTGAAATGCTCAGAAGCATCCGCATTATTCGCATTCTTGTCCGGATGATACCTATCCATTTTAATGTATAGCACCTAAGAATATGGATTCTTAACAGTACCAATCCCAGATTTTTAATATAACCCCCCTAAGAAATTGAAGCTAATCTTACGCAAAGGAGCTTACTTCAGAGCTAATTTTCTGTAAGCAGATTTGATTTCTTGATCCTTAGCATCTCTTGATACAGAGAGTACCTCATACGGGTCTCGTCGAATCGCCGGAGCTGACGAACCTTCCACCTTCTTCGCACTCATCCTTTACACTTCTTCGCCTTACATATTTCAATCACAATTTACCTAAAACAAACACGATTTAAGGTATCTTCAACAGAGGAATTGAACCAATTTTATGGAACTGAAACCTTGGAAAGAAGCGATGAACAACAACAACAACAAAAAACCAGAAACGAAGATCTAAAGCTCACCAAATAAGAAGAATTGGGGAAGAAGATCGAGAAACAAGGGTTTCCTCCTAGCCAAGTCAAAAAAAAAAGAGAGTTAATTTCTTTGTTTTTGTTATCTTTCTTTTTTAATTATGACGTAATATCTCGTTGATTTATTTTTCTCCTTTTTCAACATCTATATGAATTATTGAAATCCGTAAATTTGCCATTTTTCAAGAGGAACATACATTTTTCCTAAAGAAACCATACTCTGGTTTGTGTTAACTTGGGGAGTAATTATGTTTATTGAGAGAAATCATAAGCTTAACTATGTTGAAGAAATCTAGTTCATATTGGTTTTAAAAGAGTTCATGCTTTGGTTTGGAAAAACATTATAAGTTTTCCCCATATGGCCTAGAACAACTTGGAGAACATATGCATCTAGTATAACACTAGTGTTTAGACATTCGACGACAAGTTGATTGCAGATTCTTCCATAAGATCCCAAGGAGATCAATCTTTTAATCTGAAGGATTGTTTACGTTTTAATAGGTATTACAAAATGTTGATTCCGGAAACCAAAAAAAAGAGAGAGTTGAAACACATTAACACTTCAAAAGATAAGTTTTTAATAAGAGTTGCGATGTTGTATACTGTTGATATATAACTAACTTTAGTTTGTCCATGAACAACAATGGTGGCCAACATCAACAAAATTTTGAATATAAACTCGTCGAATATGCGAGTTTGGCGAAAATTTATAATATTATTTGAAAAAGTAATTGTCATTGATTATTTTCGGAGATTCTCGAGTTTGGAGTTACTATGTTTGGAAGATCATAGAGATTACAAGACCGCGTATAACGTCCGTATGTCAAAAATAGAGAACCGTATATTTGGATTTAGTTGATGGTGCGCTTAACAACATCGACATTAAACCCTTTGATCACATTAACAATTTTACTCGGTCGAGTATGATTTCTTATCTTTCTTGGATCGAAAAGATGCGTTCAAATCATTAGCTATCATGATTTTCCTTGATCGACCACGCCCATAAATCTAACGTTTATTTTTGAATCTTCTTTGGTTATTTATTTTCTTCAAAAAAATAGTACAATTTATTCTGATTTTACATATTCGAGTATAAAACTTTCCACACCTATACGGCTATACCAAAAAAGAAGTGTGTGTAATTAGAAATGCATGACGCTTGATGCCAACCGAAGCAACTTATCCAAAGCACTTGGCATAAACTTGCGAGCAAAGAGAAAGCAAAATCTCGTCTTATTTTCTCCATTTTGTTCACAATCACCATCACTCTTACTCCTTAGCCCTTCCAAGAACTCCACATTCACCTCCGACTCACCAAAAGATCTAGGGTGGGCCTGACGTGTGCTCCAGTCAGCATACGTCAGCGTCCTGTTCGAGTTACGCGACCCGAGGCTCGGTCTCATGATGAGTAGCGTCTGGATGTAATGCTCGTCGGGGCAGCGACAGTAAGCGTTGAAGATAGGCCAGTAGAACGTGTCGGAGACGACCTCAAGGGCCATGGCTCGGTCTAGCTCGAACCACTGAGAGCCTTTGCGAAACTGGTCTAGGTGGATGTGAGGATACATGCGGCTGTCGTAGCGCTGGCGGCCGACGGGGAGGTCGTAGGAGTTGACGTGAGTTAGAGTGGAATTAATGAGATAAGAGTAGATAATGGTGAAGTTGAAGAGAGGGATGCATGATTCGGAGAGAAGAATGAAACGTTCGTTGTTGATGTCTAAAAGAGCGTTTGCTAGTAACCTTAGTTCTGCTTCTACCATGTTTGCGTTTCCCCAATACACTGTCTGCGTTCATTTTTATAAATTATGAAGTTGGATTTTATCTTTACAAACCAATTTAACTAAGATGGGTAAAATACCACGATATCCAATTCGACAAATCCAAATAATTTGCAAGTCTACGAAGCAAAACAACTACATCAATTCATGATTAGTCATAAGCAAAGTTATATATACCGCAAATAAAGTTTTAAAACTATCGAGCTACTATATATGCTCCAAATATATAAATACATGCATCTTTGTGTGTATATGTATAATAAAGTATAGACATATCGAATGTATGTTTATTAGGTATACATAAATTTTAAGAAATTATTTATCAAATTAATTCTTTAAAAAAATAATAATAAGAAACAAATTTTTTTAATGACTATTGCAATTTAGTCAGAATTCTAAGAAACATATTTGATGTTCGAATATGTAAAATTTAAAGGATATACATACATGGATTTCTCAAAGCAAAAAGAAAAAACTTGACCCAAAATTGTTTTTAAATCATAAAAATTTGATGTGGGAATTTCAACTTAAAATCTAGTCAACCAACATAAACCGCTGCACTATAAGGAATTTAAAAAATCTTTTGATATATTTTGATGCCAAAACCGGGTCTGGATGCATAATATCCGGCTAGTCCTATAAAACGGTTACGGATCATAAATGTGTTGATCTATAAACAATAAGGGATCACAAAAGCACAAGCCAGCCCGTCCTTACACTAACAGCGATTGAACAATAGCTTACGGTCATCGGTCATTCATATTACTTGTCATTTTAAAAACCAAACAGTTAAAGACATGTAGAAGGAAAGAAAGAGCTATTTCAAATAAGGAAATATAAGACTATATGCAAGATGAGCATATATGAAACAAGTTTTTATTTGATTAAGAAAAGTATCATAATCATTATGTTATATATATGATATTTTTTTGTTTGGTTAACGGTCATAATGTTATTTGTCTTTTCTCCAAAACTAGCTGTAATTTTAACACAAAGAAATGTACCGAAGGGACAAATGATAATATGGTGTGGGAAGCTGACCTTGCCTGGAATGCGACGGCCATGAAACACAGAGCCTTGGGGCGTGGACTCTTTGTACGACGGATCGATGTGAACGTAGATATTGAAAAGACCTTCATGCCCTCGGAAGAACCTTTCCCAAAGAGGAGCCAAAGGTAAAGGACCCCTTGACAAGAACATGAAAGCAACCTTTGGGGTTCTAGGAAAAGGGTAATTACTGATCTTGGGAACCATTGAAGCTCTCCACATGAGCTCTTTCTCCTCCATATTGTGTGTGATGTTCTTTGGTGGCCTCAGAAACATTTCGAGTTCATTGTCCTGAGATGACTGAGAAGGAGGATGAGGAGGGAGAGGAGTAGGAATAGCAAGAGGAGGAGGAGGAGGGAGAAGAGAAGGAGGAGGAGGTGGTGGTGGTGGAGGAGGAGGAGGAGGAGGAGGAGGAGGAGGAAGAAGAGGAGGAGGAAGAAGAGGAGGAGGGGAGGTTACGAGAAAGACTTGGGAGACACTTTGAATGGTTAGCGAAGGACGAGATCTTGCTTGTAAAGATGAATGAACAATGACCCCGACAATCAAGCCGAAGCAGAAGATGAGGAAATACAATAGGAGACTGATAAAATGGTTCAGTAGTGCATTGAGAAGCTTTATTACTAGATATGATGACAAAGATGATGAGTTTTTGTTCTCTTGGGTCGGCACCTCCGAGTAGAGATACATGTGTTCGAGAACTCTTGTTCTCTTGTTTTCAATGTTTTAAGGGATTAAGAGAACTCTTGGACCTTAATTATATTATTAGTTGGTATGAGGTGAACAAATCGAAAAGAACAAGTAAAATTAAAGATCTTTGTGGCATGAATGATTAAGACGTAAAAACAAAACTACATACGCAATGGAGTACTAACATTTTGAGACAGTTTTAAACGATCCAAGCAAAATCCATTGGTTATGTAGGCAACATCTTTTTACTTGCACTAATTCTTTAAACTAAACTCAAACATAGTTTAGTTCATAAATATTAATCTACTTTAGAAAACTGATGGATAAAAGTAGACTAATCAATCTTTGTAAACCCCCTCTTCTATATCTTATTTGGTCTCTTCGAGTAAAACTATTTTACGTAATTCCATGCAATTAAAAAAATTTTCAGTACAGTTTCTGAAAACAAACTTTCTTTGGTATAAGTGGAAACTAATACTTAATGGTGATTTGAATGTTTCATTTGTAGTTTCGATATATAGTCTTTTTTTTTATTGTCGCAAGTTTAAGTTTATTGCTTTTACGTATTGTAATACATGGTTTCTTTCTTTTTTTGCCCATTAGATATTGTCGCTGATGTATTTCAATAATTTATCCCAAAGTTATTGTTTTCTGTAATCGTCCACGACACATTCTTAAAAAGTCCCATGTTTAAATTGCTTAACGTTTGCAACAATTCATTGTATTAAATTTAAATGAGATCTACTTAACCTATTTAACAATTTTTTTAAAAAATGAGATCGTTATAAAAACAATATATATGAAACTTAGCAGTACAAGTTAAACCTGAACTGAGATTTCTTATAAATGTTGAAGTGAGTTTATTAGGAGAATGAAAATGACGCGGCTTTAAAAGCCAGGTTGTGCAGATAACTATTAAAAACCACTAAAGTTTAATGTTTATAGATAAAGATGTGAAATTCATTTACCCGACGTTTATAGGATGCAATATTTAGACATCATACCAACTCTCATAAATAACTTTTCACCAATTAGATAAAATCAAGAGGTAAACTGAAGAAATAAAATCGATAGTGGGCCCAATATAACCACTAGAACCCTAAAAAAGTATTTGCCAACATATATCTTTTTAATTCGGATTTTTAGTCTCTTATGTCTTTATCTTTTGACCCAGAAGTCTCTTTTGTTTTGTTTATTCATATGAAGGTAAGAAACACTGTTTGCTTAAAACTTTTCTGAGAAAGTCAATTTCGTGTAACTGAATCATAAGATTTTTTCATGGTTTATATATTAAGTCTAACAAAACATCCATGGATAACAAACAAAAGAACTTAGATCCATGTGACTGAAAAAAAAAAGAAAAAAGAAAAAAGAGAATTTATCTCATAGAAAAGTAGCGATTACTGTATCAAATACAATAACTAAAATTTTGAAATTTAAATTAAATTGAAATTCTATTATGTATTTTTAGTTAAGAAAAGGATATCCGATGGACAATTTTATCAGATTATAACTAATACAAGCCATCGTAATATTTAAACTTTTAACTATAAACACAATACAATTTATAATTGAGAAAAGAAGTTCGTTTGGTTTTGTGGAAGTCAACTTTGCGAATTCTAAACTGAAATCAAATACTTGTTGCACTATGTAGTATATACTAACAATGAAATTCATTGGTCAATTTACGTGTAAAGTTGGTTGCTCATTGTTTAAAAGATGTAGAATGAAGAGACAATAATTGTGTAACACGTGGCATCAATCCCGGAAAAGCCATGACGTATAGTTGGAAATTTCATCCCAATTGATACATAAGATTTTGCACTTTTCCTAAGAAATGAAACGAAATATGAATAGTCTAATGTGGCATAATATAATCAGTTGAGAACCGTCAGATTAGACGAAGACTGGTGATGTCTGAAAGTTTGTGGCACAGCTTCTCATTGTATATTTTTTTCAGTTTATACATAAATTTGGATATAATTTTAGATTTATCATTGTGGTGAACCTAAAGGATTACAAAAAAATTAGGAAAATTGCTACTGACAAGAACTAGTTTTAGATTTATAGCTCTAATGTACAATATACTACTTTAATACGTCTAAAAACATCAGACTATGATTTATTATTATGATGTGTGATAAACATGTATTTTAAAAAACATTTCTAATTTTTTAATAATAAATTTTAAAATTTATTAATTATAAAAAATTAAGAGATTTGTAAGAGAAAAAAAAATCTCAAAGCTGAGAAATTTATGGAAAAGAGAAAAAATAGAGAGGTTTATAGAACAGAAATAATTATATCCAATCAAATCATGTTACATCGTTATTAAGAACCGTTTCTAAAAATTTTTTATTAAGAATCGTTCTAAGTAATTATATATTTAAAATTTAATTTTAGATTTATTTTTGCTAAAAAAACTATTTGAGAGTTTCCGATGGAACTGCTATAAGTTTTGAATAAGAAGTTGATTTATACCATCTTTATGTAAACATAAAAAATATTCAGTTTTGACTTGAAAAACAAAAGTTGTCAGTTTTATTCCTTTTCTATAACGGTAACACACACTTTGATTTAAAAGGTCTGAAGAATTACTACAAATGATGGGGGAAAACGTCACCTTGTTTAAGTTTTCCGGCGTTATTCCCTATAAACTTATCAAAATTGCCGGATTAATTAGCATTTATTTTCATAATTAAATATTGTACGAAAAACTTCATGCAACATATTGGCGTTTTTCCATTTTTTTTTACTTCTATATGTTTTTTCTAAAGAAAAGTCACATGATAATTAATAATGTCTTTTAATACATTTATTTTGACAGCTTTTTTTTTGCTTTATTTAGAATAGTAAATTTCTGTCATTTTGATAAATATCTAATTTTTAATGTTCAAAATTATAAATATATTTCACTACGAAATCATAATCCATTCAATGAATTTTAGTGATTTACCAAATCATATCAGTAATTTTGCTAATAAAAAATCCAAAATTCAAAAGAAACCACTAATTATCCATGAAAATCCGCCAAAATCAAGTTTCTACCAGATTTCACTGTTACTATTTACATCCAATAAAGTTTTTTCTCTTTTTGTCTGACAAAAAAATTCCATGGTTCCAGTCCAAAAAACTAATCATACTTTGAACAAAAAAAGAAAAAAGAAAAAAGAAAAGAAGACTTAACAAAAATATAAATGGAAGTTTCCACCTGTAAAGAACTTGGCATCTCCAACTCCATTCTAAACCTTGTAAGTATGCATGTCAAAGTAATTCACTCATGGATCCAATCCACGGGTTAGCTTAAAAATTTTATCCGCAAATTTTCAGTTCTTTTGATTCGTGGATCAAATTGATCAATCCAATCCGCACTCGTCCTGTTCAAAATCTGTAAAACCTGTGGATAATCTGTTATATGCTTTTTTTTTAGTTAAAAAATTTCAAAAAAATTTCGTCCAAACGAAATATTCAACTCGCACCCACAGTTGACCCGCAAATTTTTTTTTTTTATTGATCCACACTCGTCCCGCGGCGAATCAAAACCCGAGGAATCCACAGATTAAATCATTTTTTGACTGACCTACTTGTAAGATCCCATTTAGTCTTCTTTTGAACAACAAAAATAACACAAAACTCTCTATCTCTCTCTCACGATGAAGAACCACAAGAAGCAAAACTCATCACCATCTCTAGTAGCAAAGCTTCTCAATGCTCAATGTCATCATTTTCTCAATTTCCTTTCATGTTCCCTTATTTTGTGCTGCGGAATCATCATTGGCATTCTTCTCCATTCCTCTCTACAAGACTTCTCTTCAACTTCTTCACTCAGCATCCAACGCATCTCACAACTCTTCCTCGTCTCCTCTCTTCCTCCTCCTCCTCCTCCTCCTTCTCCTCTTCCTCCTCCTCCTCCTTCTAAGCCCGAGCTCGAAGGGCTAAAACGGTTTCTAAGGCCACCGGAGAACCTCATGCATGATATGGAAGACGAAGAGCTTCTCTGGAGAGCTTCAATGGCGCCTAAGATTGAGAATTATCCTTTTCCTCGAACACCAAAGGTTGCTTTCATGTTCATGACAAAGGGTCATTTACCTCTGGCTCGTTTATGGGAGAGATTCTTTCGAGGGCATGAAGGTCTTTTCAGTATCTACGTTCACTCCTATCCTCCTTACAGTCAGTCCGATCCCGAAGATTCCGTCTTCCATGTCCGGCACATTCCTAGTAAGGTCAGCTTCCTATAAACACATAGATATTTGTTTTTCCTTTTTTTTTTTTTTTTTTTCATTTTTGGGTGAAACTACATTGGAGAAGAAAAGCTATAAAACTGACAATTTTGGGATATTAGTAGTCCTAATTAACAAATATCAAAATATCAAATTTGACATTTTGTGATTTTAGTAGTAGATCCTAACAAATATCAAAATGTCAAATTTGACAATTTGTCCTAACATATATCGAAAACCTTAAAGAAATGCCAAAAATCTTAAACTCTATATATCTCTAGAAAATGGTGTGCTCTTGTTGTAAACATGCTCTGACTCTGATTGAGTACTTATCAAACAAAAATCTCATTCTAAAAAGAATTAAATTCATTAGAAAATGTGAAGGGAATGTAGATTATCTTGCATCATACAGTTGCTTTTTGTTAAATAAATTATTATTATTCCTTTAGTCAAGCAATTGTTTGTGGTCCGTCGGTGCCATTGCTATCATACCATAATACATTATAGTGCATGGTTTGGTTTTCTTTTTGGGGTTAATTATTGCATGGTTCTTCATTAGTTAACATATCGTTTAGTCAAAAAGTCTTCAAGGCACAAACGCATGTACCCGTAAAAAGAAAACAGGTGTAGTAGTACTTAATTAACTTAGTTGGCACAAACGCATGCATCTTAAATAAAAAAATCAAATCCCAGTTAATTATTTCCCAAATTTTCTGATATAGAGATTCATCAATCTTCTCTTACGATGTGACTTCTGGCAAGCCTGATAAGCATTATTCGAATACGTTGGATATCTGGATTTAGATTTGAAGCAGATATTTAGAATTACAGATAACGAATCCAGATAATAAAAATTTTCAAATAGATATTCATAAATATTTATATCAGTTTAAATAAAAAAAAATATCATATATCCGTAACTTTATATCATATTTTTATAATTTTTTGGTTTGGCACAAATTCAGATATTTACGGATATTCGTGAATCTGCCGAAATTCGCATACAAATAATGATATCATAGATATCACGAATACATATATGGATTCAGAAATCTTCAAAAAATTTGGATATCCAAATCTCTGAAACAGAGCTAGTTGATAGCGGCTAATATGTCAACAAGGTAAATCTGGGAAAAGTTAGTTAACAATTTAGAATTGTTTTTCTTAGTCAATCGATGGCGATTCTTTTTTCTTGGTCCATTGTTACACGCGGTCATTTGAATATCCTCTTATTTTAGGGATGTATATATATATATTCAAATAGTATTTGATCGATAAGTCAACTGGAAAATCATTTCACTAGTCGATTTGATTCAGAAGGTTGCCAGTAGTATCTATATCCGATCCGAATATTTTAAATAAATTATTGCTTGGTTAATAAAATATATTATTAATTTACTTCTATTCAAAATATGAAAAGTAAAATTTTATTTATTTTCAAAAATGAAAAAGTGTTAAGATTTTTAAAAGTAATATGGAAAAATAGATTATATAGAAAATTCAGTCTTTAGTAAAAATTACAATAAAATTATATATTTTAATCGATGCAATATTTGAACACCAAATCTTTATTATCCACATATACATATATGATATATTTATGGATATCAAAACATCCAAGGGCCAAATAGGAATGAGTAAAAAATCAAATCATGTTTTAGGATACTGTCCAGTTTTGTCCACCCCTATATAATTTAAATTCTTAACATAAAATACGGCGTCACCATATCCTTCAAAATAAATTTGTACTTCTATTAAGAGCCATTGCAATGTTGGACATTCTTTTCTTATATATATCTCATAAATGGTTCAAACTTCAAAGGGTCTACTCCGTTTTGAACAATTTTTTTCTTAAAAATTTATTTGCAAAGGTTTACATAACCAACAAAAGAATAATAAACTAATTTTCGATGCGGTTTCTTCTTCGACTTTTCTAATTATTTATTGATAATGCAGAGAGTGGAGTGGGGATATGTGAATATGGTGGAAGCAGAACAAAGATTACTAGCAAATGCTTTATTAGACATATCCAATGAACGGTTCGTACTTCTCTCTGATACATGCATCCCTCTCTTCAACTTCACCACCGTTTACTCTTACCTCATCAACTCAACTCAAACTCACGTCGAGTCTTACGACCAACTCGGTGGCGATGGACGCGGCCGATACAGCCCTCTAATGCAGCCATATGTCCAACTACGCCACTGGCGCAAAGGCTCCCAGTGGTTCGAGCTGGACCGTGCCATGGCCCTCGAGATCATCTCCGACAGAATCTATTGGCCTCTCTTTTATAGTTATTGCCACCACGGCTGCTACGCCGACGAGCACTACATCCCTACGCTTCTCAACATCAAACCAAGCCTAGGTCGCCGCAACTCGAACCGGACTCTCACGTGGGTCGACTGGTCACTAGGTGGAGCCCATCCGAATCGGTTTATCAGATACGAAGTGACTGCGGAGTTCTTGGAGACTCTGAGGAGTAGTGGTGAGTGCTTTCACAATGGAAAGAAGACGAAAATTTGTCATTTATTTGCTCGCAAGTTTTTGTCCACTGCTCTTGACAGGTTGCTCAGACTAGCACCTACTGTTTTACATTTCTGATTTTATGTTCTTCTTTCATTATATTTTTATTTTTCAATTTTCACCATAATGTTATATAATCTTTCGATTATTCGTAAATGAGGCGTATTTTATTTTGGGTGATTCATCTACAGATTCCATTTAACTTTTTCTTTAAAAATCTGTAATATCAGCCGACGAAACAAGCTTCAACGACTAACATATATTAGATATTTTATGTTTATATAGTTGACTATCGTGTAACTCTATGTATGCTATAAAGAAGGCGACAATGTTACATACTCTACTATAACATGCTTTCCATATAACTCTCTATAAAGTCTCTTCTAGTGTCTATCGTCGGAGAAGTCGGAATAATGGACCGGACTTTATGGCATCTCTAGTTTGCGGCGTTCTATTCATTTAGGCCTCGACTTTCTAGAGTAAGCACCTCCTTAGTTGTTACCTAGACTAGACTGATGATTGGTATGTCATATAATAGTGAGAAGATTTTTAAAAAAAAATTTAAGTTCGATGATAATTATATCATTGAATGATGGAATAAAGGATGAATAAAATAGTAGGAACATATGAGTTGAAATTTGATTTGTTGGTTAAATGCAAAATGTTAAACACTAATTTTAATAGATAAATAAAAATTTTAGTTCTATTTTTAACATGTTCAGCGCAACATATGTAACAGAATCATTTCTTTTGTTTAACATAAAAATATAAAAATGGATGATTGTTGTAAATGGTGAAAATAGCATAATTACATTTTCAAAAGGTGAAAACACGAACAAATTAAATGGTAAAATATACGGGTGAGCATTATTATTTGTCATCCGGCTTTATACATGCTATTCGGTCTGTACACAGCGTAAAAACTCAAATATCCATAATAGTAAAATCGGGTAACAAATAAGCTATTTCTCTTACTTGATCAGAATCATTTTAATACTTGTCATGTTACTTGTATAGTTACTTGTTTGCTATTTGGTAATAAATACATGTTACCTTTAGTAAATCTTATGTTCATTTTGGTCCCATTAAATATTTAAAATTGGGATGGGAATAGAGAAAAAAAATAAGAACAACAGGGTGGGAATTCTTGTTTATCCTATTTTCAATAAAAACTATATAGTAAAACTAGTGTTGGAAGTAAAAAAAATTTACAAGGTAGCAGTGACTCAGGTCGTGATGTCAAACTTGTATGGGACCTTCCAAAAACAGAAACCCTTGTGTCAATTTCATTCATAAGACCTCATATCTGACATGCATACGCATGAGTTGCTATACAGTTTCTAACGTGAAACATGTGCACGATTTTGATAAAAAGCCCTTAAACAGTATGCCATCATCTCTCTGACTTATCAGGCATACTCTAATACTGTCCTCTAGAGTCATGGTACTATACTAACCGCCGAACCTACCTACGACTCTAAAGGTGTTATGACTCAAAGATTTCAGGAGAATGACAAAAGTTAAAGATTCAGTCACACGTCATTTACATTTACTAAAAAACAAATCTTACTACTGACTTATAGTCCCACCGCACGTATCCTCAGACAAGCACGGCGAGTCCACAGCAGAATTGATCCCATCATTGCATGGCGAAGACTCAGAACCACCACCACCACTACGTATCTCCTCTATCATCTTCACCACATGACCCATCTTCGGACGGTGATCCGCCACCGCCGCAGTACACGCCATAGCAATCTGCAACAACCCTACCATCTCCTCCTCTATATTCTTATACCTCATCAGCTCAAGATCAAACACCTCAGCCGTCCACTCCTCTCTAACCACTGATTGGACCCATCTTGGTAAATCGACCGCATTGCCCGAGTGGCCTGTCTCCACCAAATTAGGACATTTTCCGGTGAGTATCTCCAGAAGAAGCACTCCAAATGAGTAAACGTCAGACTTCTGAGTATGTTTTCGGCCATCGATCAGCTCCGGCGCACAGTAGCCGTTCGATTTTGCGACGGTTTGAGCCGGTGCCAAGATAGAGAGACCGAAATCGGAGACACGAGCATTGCCTGATCTGTCGAGGAGGACGTTGGTGGATTTTATGTCGCCGTGTGTGAGTTTTAAGGTTTTACATGAGTTGTGTATATAAGCTACGCCGCGCGCCGCTCCTGCTGAGATCTTGAGGCGCGTGGTCCAGTCCAATGGAGTCCGACCCGGTCCACGGTTTCCTGCCCGAAACCCAATCAAACATTAATATTACAAATTTGCCATTTACCTCGAAAAATGTAATTAGTCGCTGTATTAGTTACTAAAAACAATGAATGAATGAATAAATGGTAAAGACAAAACACTAGAGAAACTAAACAAAAAGGAAAAAAAATCCAAAAGAGCGATTTAAATGAGACAGATCAGAACTTTATTTGTCCAATGGGAACGAGTTAAATTTTCGTTATCTATTCAGTAATAATAAATGGCGCATTGAAATTTGAAAGTGATTTCCCAACAAAAATAAAATTAAAATAAAAAATGAAAAATATAACTAACTCCAAAAATATAACCCTACTACTCGTATGCATTTTGGCGTTACATTAAACGTCATTTCGTTCTATGTACCATGAGTTAGGAATCACCTGCTTCGACCCTACCAATTTCCATAATTTTCTCCTCCTATGGAATCATAAACCTAAGCTAACTATTAGTAAAATCCTAAATCTAAGACGTACCATGAAGAAGCCAGAAGAGACTTCCATTAGGCATGTATTCATAAACAAGAAGCTTCTCTTCTCTAGCAAAGTAATAAGCTTTCAAGCTCACAACATTACTATTACGAAGCCTTCCCAAAACTTCCATCTGTTGCTCAAACTCTTTTTTTCCGGCCACTGTCACCGCGTCTTTCAAACGTTTCACAGCAACCTCATTACCATCTTCAAGCACAGCTTTATACGCCGTCCCGAATCCTCCTTTTCCTAGCATCTCAGCCGAAGCTCGAAGAAGATCTTCTAACTCAAACCGTCTAGTTCCTTCAAAAAAGACCATTTTACCCTTCTCTCCACCTTGTTGATTCTGGTTGTTGTTGTTTGTTGGGTAAGGACTTGATGAGTAGACTATCTTTTCTCCTTCAAGAACCTTTGAGCTCTTCTTTGCTTTCTCAGTGTATTGTCTCCAGAAACAACAGTAGAGAAGAAGAGAGACGAAGGTTAAGATAATAACATCTCCGAGGATAATAGCTATGAGTGCTACAGTGCTGATTCTTGTCTTGGTGGTGGTGGTGGTGGTGCTTTTGTTGCCGTGAGTTGAGGTTGGAGATGACGGTACAGTTTCTGGATTGTTTAAAGGAGAAGCTTTTGCTCCAGCGGTTTGACCCGGTTTAGTTGGGTTACTAGAGAGTTTTGTGCATTTTAGCAATGGAGCTCCACAGAGAGATGGATTTTGAGTGAAGACGGATTTAGGAAATTCCGATAAGGAATTTGGTATTTGACCGTTGAGATTGTTACCGGAGACGTTGAAATCTTGGAGATCGGAGAGATTGATGTTTGGTAATAAACCGGAAAACCGGTTTGACTCTAACCGGAGAGTGAGGAGATGAGTTAAATGAGTTAATAACGGTGGAATCTCACCGGAGAAGTTGTTGAAGGAGAGATCAAGACGGTAGAGACGAGAGAGTGAAGTAACTGATACCGGAAAGTCGCCGGAGAATTGGTTGTGTGATACGAAGAGAAGCTTTAAAGCTGTGAGGTTTGAAAGGTTTGGGATTGAACCAGAGAGATGGTTATGTTTAAGGCTGAGAACTCGAAGCTCAGTGAGTGAAGCGAGTTGTTCGATTGACCCAGTGAGTTCGATGTTCTCGAGGACGAGTCTTGTTACTCGGTTTTTGATGCAGGACACTCCGGTCCATTTACAAGGGTCGGTTGTTGAGTTCCATGAGTTGAGTTTTCCGGTGGAATCAGCGGTGGATTTGAAGTTCAAGAGAGTTTCTAAATCTGAAGAAGAAGAAGAAAAGAGACAACAGTGTAGAAGAGAAAGAAGAAGAAGTGAGAGGTTGAAGAAAGAACTTTTCGGCATTGTTCTTGCTCTGCGAAATTTGCAGACAAAGAGAGAAAGTGAGAGAGAATAGAAACAAGCGTTGAGGACTTCAAGACACAGCAAAGGAAAGTGGTATGGTCGTAATTAAGACAAATCAGTAACGTAAAACTTAACAGTAGAAAATGACTAATTTACCCTTATTTGTTTATTGACCGTACGATTGTTTCAGATTTGACCGGCTTAAAAAGGAGTTCATAATAGTCAAAAGTGTATTCGGGTTGTATTTTGGTTTTCCCCGTAACAGTAAGTAATAGTAATGATAAAATTGGGATTGTGTGTTCTGTCCACACGCGTGCCAGTGATTCTCACGTGCCACTAAATCCCAATTTTATTATCTCCATGTGAAGAAGATTAATGCTCATAATTACTCTGTCAATCAAATCTAACAAATTCCAAAACCTGTTTCTTTATCTCTACTCTTTTGCCTTGTTTTCAAAGAAGGGACAATTTTGTAAATAAAGCGAAAACTGTGGGGCTTTCCCTTTTTTGCTTGTTTGATTTATGGCTGCAGAAGCTGAGCTATTTTCGTAATAAAGCTGACGAAGCTAAAGCTTTTGTTTCAACAATGTGTTTGCTTGTTTCATGTAAAATAGTTCCCCATCAAAATATAAGTCGCAACCTTATAAATTCCATTACTGTTTTCTTTTGATTTAACTAATATTACAAAAGTTATCACAAATCTAATTTCGTAAATATATAATGAATATGTAAAGTGACTAAAGTCCCGTAATTTCATGAAAAAGCTTTATAATTATTTTTATTTTTTCTTTTAAATAAAATTTGAAAAAGCTTATAATTATTTCAAAATATGTTTTGAAAAAAGGCCTAATATAGAATAATCTTTTGACCTTTTTCGAAAACATAAGTTGATTGAGTAATAAGGAAATATGCCAAAGGAGACAACATGGAGCGTAAGGTTTGAGAGTAGGTCCTACAAGTAAGTATTGAAATCCAATATCATACCAATCTCGTGTCCTCGGCTCCACATTACAACCATCCTTACGCAATGTTAGAGACATGAATCGGTCTGGTTCGGACAAACCGGGAACATCTTAGCCGGTTTGGAATTTTGACCGAACATCATTTATTTGAAAGAATGAGAAAGAGAAGACATAGAACTTTGTTTATCCAAACTTTTCGTATAATCTGTTTTGCTTCAGTATGAACACAAGCTTTTACACATTGTATACCCAATCAATCCAATTTACTATGTCCCAAAATGAACCTGATTCTCAGATCCATAAAGAATCAAGTCAACTCAAAATTTATTCGAATGGATGTAATAACAAAAGAACCAAAGAAGAAAGAATATAATAAACGAATAGGAGAGTGTGTGTGTGAGTGTGAGAAGAAGCAGAGATACCATCTTCATTCTATATGACTTTAACTCCGCTTGGTCGTTTACCTTCCATCGCGTCCTTTTTGTCACGACAATCTGTGCATAAGAACGGTCCTTGCCACGGTTTTAGACTCGTCGAGAAGATTGAACCCGCGTGGACTGATATGCCTTCGCTTGGAGCCAAGTCTAGTTGACATATCGCACATGTGAATATCCCTTTTCCTGTTGTTGAGTCCTTAGAACAGTCACCTGATCCTAATCTGTGAGAAAATAACAGAAAAGTTGTTAGAGAGGATGCAAAGCCGCAAAAGTTTTATTTAGTCTTGAAGTCAAAGGAGGACCTTTCAGCGAGCATTGCTGAGCCTTCTTCGAAAAGCTCTTCAACAATACCAACAGTGGAGAGTTTCTTTGAGAGTTTGTTAGATGAGTTTGATTTCTTTCTGAAAAGCAATGATCTAAAGAAGTTGTTGTGTTTCTTAGGAGGTGAAGGCGGTGGTTCTTGGGAGTTATCGGGTGGGATTATGTCAACCACAATGCAGGTTGTGTCATCCTTTAGTCCCCTTCTTCTCAATGCTTCCTGCAACACAAACGTCAAGACTCTTTAAATCACTTCTTTACAAGCAAGATTTACACAAATTTGAAATTGGGTTTAAGAAAATTTAATTCACCTTAACTACTTGTCTAGCAGCAAGTTCAGCGGATAATCCACGGCAAGTTTTAGCTGCAACTTCTGAGGGAAGAGCATCCCATATACCATCCGACGCGATAATAAGCCTTCCTCCAAGATTTGATAGCTTTATATGTATATACACCAATTTGAAGAACCGTGTTAGAGTTTGTTTGTAAATGACAAAACAAATTCATAACGAAACACCGAATATATATACATACCTTCACTTGCTTTACAAAAGGAACTGGAACAATGAACTCCCCGACATCCATATCCCCAATAGACCTTGAAAGGCAGAGACCTCCAGGCCAACATCGTAGAGGACCAATCTGCAAAATTTCATAGTTTCTTCAAGTCTTAAGAAATTACCTGTTTTATGAGAATTACAGTTTATAAAACAGAACACAAAACACCTCAACGCCTCCAACAATGCTTAGCCTGCCTACTTCTCCACCACTAGCAGTAACTCGTTCCCTCCTGAATCACGATGAAACGGTTTAGATTTAGATTGTGCTTTAAGATCCCAAAAACAAAAAGCTTAGAAAGATTCCTCATTTTAGGTACATACTCTTCTGTATTATCTTCAAGCCTGTGATCCACAGTGAGGTTTGAAACTGAACCACCTGAAGTATCCAAGATGCAACGCGAGTCTCCAACACACGCAACAGTCACAGTCCATCCATCTACTATCACAAATGTGGCTGTTGTTCCAGAAGTTTCTCCTGGTACCAAGAGAAGAATAAACCACAACATCATTCATTGATTCAATTAGCCACAAGTAGAGATAGAAATCACATGATGATTTCTAGAGCACATACCTCTGCTCTGAAACTCCTTATCAGTCTTCACGAATCCAGAAACTAATGCACGAGGTAAAGCTTGAAGCCATTCATCACGGCTAAGCCCACTGGGAAGAGCACTAATAACATAGGTCAACAGATTTTCTCTAGTAAAAACCGCTGCAGCTTTTCCGTTATGCCCATCAAATATCTACAGAAACACAAAACTATAGACAGTCCTAACACAGAAACAAATCAAGGTAGATACATCAATGGCGTTTCTCCACACAAACCATCTCACTGGACAATCAGACAGTGATGATCAAAGACTTAATACTATTGATTTCCATTGTCCTGAGACTCAAATTTACTCAATTCAGGAGCCTAAATGCTAAAAGTTTCAGGTTTAGCAAATACGTTACCGCAAAAACAGAGAAAGCAGTTGAAGAATTGGAAGGAACTCGCAAACTATCAGTCTTGATCAAGAAATAATCTTCTCCTTTTCTAGATTGAGCAGCTTGACCAAATCTCACAATCGGTTTCTCCATCTTAGCAGCCATCGTTTCTCTACTTAACAGAGCAGCAAGAGGCACAAGCTTCTCATGATTACGTCTCTTTCCATCTCTAGACGCCATTACAGCAGCTTCTTAGACTCTTCGTGCTCTCAAAACCTTATAACCTTAACTAAATACAATCATTCTAAGCCAATTCATGAAATTTGTAACCAAGAAACCTCAAAGCAATCGAATTTACTCGAAATCGAACTTCAAGTTACAAACTTGACCTGCAAATAACGTTAAGGACGAGCAAATCTGAATGATTTGAGTAAAAGATTCGATAAAGGAAGTAGCTTTTTAACTCTATGAGAAATGGGTAGTAAGCAAAACTAACTTAGGGATTGGATTATTTTTCTTCTTTGTTCAGCAAGCAAGCCTTGTTTCGACAACAACAAAGTGCAGATCTGATTGAAGCAAAAATACAGAAAGGAGAAATATTAAAGAATTTTCCAAGGAAGAAGGGAAAAAACGCGTAAAGGTGAGTAGAAATGAACTGTAAACCAAACACCAATAATCCAAATCCACAAGGAAAAAAAAAAAGAAAAAAACCCAGAATTATAGGTAAGTTGCAAACAAGAATCCAGGAAAAAGATCGCAACTTTTTTTTTTTTAATTTTCTTGTTTAGTGAGTAGAAGAAGAGAAGAACTCAAGTCGGTTTCTCAACATCTTCCTCTTTACTAAACACGGAAGAAGAAGTTTGGGTTTTGCAAGGACAAAATTGGATTTAGATTAAGAGAAAAAAGAAACATGATATGTTTGTTTAAGTACGTATGCCGGTGAGAAAATGGCTATGCTTGACCAATTGTGAGAAAGCAAGCTGTCCTAAAACCCCACACGATGATTTGTGACATAGATTCTTAATTTTTTTGTCATTTAAAACTAAGAAAATTTTGGTTAAGATAACCCACTATTTTTTTAAATAGTTATAATATTTACATTTACATATATTTTTCATAATATCAAAATTGTTATTTCTAATTAATAAATATTTTTAAATTTTGTTATTTCTAATCGTTATTTACATAAATATTTACAGTATGATTCTTCTAGGTTCATGTCTCCTTTGATCCGGGACTACCACTCGACTACTCGCTCCATCACCACACCATAATTTGGATTTTTCCTTTATATGATTAAAACAACATGATTCAAAGACATCCGAAGAAGAGATGAAAGCGATGACATCAAACATGAACCTGTCAATCGATGAAATAACATTAATTGTGAATTGGAAATTGACAAATCTGATTGCTCATTTCATGTCGTGCGACATTTTCTTGCAATGGATAGCTTACTTTTGTAACTTACATTGTAAGCTTGATTGACATGTAAAAATTCTAATTAAGTTAGGATTATAAATCTACTATATAAATCAATATTTTGAGTTAATTTGATGGATTTTATATTGTCTTATGGAAAACAATGCTTAATGAATAACACGAAAAAGTATTTTGAAAATTTTTCTCCGTATAAACAATTGTTTAAAATTTTCAAACTATTTTATGTTACAATGCAATTCTTCTCCATATTCATTAGAAATATACTTCTCTAATTAAAATTATGGTTTTGCTTTACATTAATACAAAACTTCAAAATTATTTTGTTAAACTTCTCTGAATACTAAAATTTAAAGGTTTTCTTACACAAAAATAGAAAAACTGACATATATATATCCCTATAAAGTAAGAAATGCCATAAAATCCAACGTCTCCACAAATCATTTATCTTATAAAGCACAAGTCACATGACCAACCAAATTATGCCATATAAATTTTACTTTCCAATTTAAATCAAATTAAAAATTAAAAATGAATAATAGCTGAAAAATCGTTTTAAAATACCGCTAACTAAAATTGTAAAAATTTATTCCCTTTTTCTATAGTTTTTTTATTTTTTTATTTTTCCACAATCCTAAAATATCTTCCACTAGATCACGTTCATGTATATCCCACGATTTACAACTTCTTCTTTCTTATTTTCTATTTATTAAGATTTATAACTTATGTTTCTCTCTATTTCTTCTTCTATATTACTCTCCATTGTAAATCTTTTCACTTCTTATTTCTCCATCTCTATTTATTAATGTATATGAAAAATCTATATATATATATATATATATTCATTAATTTTTTCTTTACTTCATACTAATCATTTGTGATACATCATGTTTAACATGCTTTTGGATTTTAGCTCAATTTCCAACTAAATTCATCAAAAAAATAATGAAATATTAGAGCTTTAATATCTCGTATTTAGAATTTCTATCCTAGAGATAAACCTGAATGAATTCTGACATGAAAATTATTATGTGGATGAAAATGTATTAAAGTAAAAGCAAAATTTTTTTTAATTTGTTCTTATTAAGTCCATTTCAAACATGTAATGGTAAATTAGATGAACATTGAAGTATATTTTTCATAAAATTTTTTTACTGTTGTTCTTATTAAATCAAACTGATAAAATTGATATTCATTACACAGAAGAAGTTGATAAAAACAAAAACTTATGTCAAATTATTACTACTGTGTAAATTTTTTTTAATTTTCTTTTTATTAAATCAATTTTGTTTGCATCTGTTTCAAATAGAAATTAAACATAAATCTTCTTATGTATTCATGACCACTAACTCCATTTTTTTCATTTGTGATAGGGAGATAGAATTCAAGCATCTGTGAAACAGAAATTGATTCGAAAATTTCAAAAAGATTTACCTAAAAGAAATCTTATTTTCATTTTAAAAATTAATTACTTTTTCACTTAAGATATAAGTTGTTTCCTACAAACTCTATCTCACGAGTTACATATCCAAAACTGCTTATTTTTCCTTCTATCTAAATTTTATTGGAAGGCTACAATGATACACCATGTTGAAAAATCTTTGCAGATCACATCCAACAAAAGAGCAATCAAGTATTTATTCAAGTACACGAACAAAGGCAACGACAGGGTCACTGCTGCATCCGTTGCTCAAGTGACTGAAACAAATGAGGTGAAGGTACCGTAAAGGTTATAGACGAAATGAAGCAGTACTATGATTGCAGGTAGTTGATATTAAATAACACTAAATTTTTATTCAACATTATCTATTTTTGTGATGATGGTGATGTTTATAATGTTTTGTCAAAGGAGGGAAATCAAACTTCACAACTTTTGGAGTAGATGAAAATGAACAGGCACAACACGGAAGCACGAGAGTTGACTTACGTTGAGTTTCCTAAATACTTTGTTTGGAACAGGAGTTCAAAAGAGTGGACTAAGCGTACAAAGAAATCTAGCTTTAGGTCGGATGCATTTTGTGCTCACACCCAATAGAGAAGACTTCTTATCAAAGACTACCGCACATAATCGGCTTCTATTTAGCAGCCATTTTTGTAGTTAACAACAAATTTTTTTTTACAAAGATATCAAAGGATTCCTCTTCAAAACAGTGTGAGACCAAGCGACGTATCAAGTCGAGAGCTAGAAGTGTTAAGAGGAAAAAGAGAAGATTGTAGAGAACGAGAGATGTGTGTGTATTTTTTTTTTTTTTTTTCCGTTTGTCTCTATTGCAGATATTTATTATTGGTTTTTAAAAAATATATATTTAATTAATAAAATTATATGACATAAAAAAAAAGTGAAGATTGTAGAGATGAATTTGATAAATGATAGGATTATGTCTTTTACATAATTTTTATATCTTTACAGTTTTATAAAAGATTTAAACAATTGTTTGAAATTTTTGATTGAATTAAAATGACATTTGATTATACGGTTCCCTATAAATTAAGAGATGCCACATCATCCTTCTTTCCTTGTGTGCGTCTGGGCCCTACTAATTTAATAAAATCCAAAGTCTCCACTTCTCTCTTTTTTCTCTTTTTTTTTTTCACTTCGCTCCTTTTTCATCATCTCCCAAATAACCGCCGTTTTAAAAAAATACAAAAAAAACGCTCAACATTACTATATACACATCGTCTAAAATTAACTGCACACAAAATCACTCTCGCTATCAAAACAAAACTGTCGGAAGTTTTGACGGTCATCATCCTCTCGAAGTGTCTTTGTCTTTTTTTCAAGAAATGGGCGTACGAAGCAAATTGCAAGAAGATCTAAATGGTGGCCGCCCCCACCCCAAAAGAAAGTAAACAACGTATAAAGAGGTCTTACCGTTTTTGTCCGGAATCGTTGCTCTTCGGTTAGATATTTGTTACTATTTTCTTTGCTTTTTTATGGCAAAACTCTTTTTTCAACATTAGATGTTAATTGATAATGGTTGTCGCTTTCTTTGGAGGATAGTCAAATCCGTAAATACCAGAAGAATATTGAACTTTTGATCCATAAATTGCCTTTCCAACATCTTGTCCGTGAAATCACTCTAGATTATCAAAAGGTATATAATATTTAATTTCTCAATCATTTTTGTTTTCAGACTATTTTGTGATTAATAAACTGAATCCAATTTATCACAGGCAGATTTGAGGTTCCAGTCCCATACAGTACTTCACGCTAAGAGGTTACTGGATCTATTCGAAGACACGAATTTTTGTGCCATTCACGCTAAGAGGTTACAATCATGCCCAAAGACATTCAATTGGCCAGACGCAATCATGGGGAACGTGCTTATCATCGATCTTGTTGGTTCTGGAACTTGTCAACTACATGTAGTTGATGTATTTCATTAGTTCTTAGATGGGGGAGATGAATTTATGTATATATAGTATGTGAATCGTAGTCCATAAAAAAAAAATCTTGTGCGTTTTTTTCGTTGTTTGATTCAATATTTCTCTTTGACGTTTCGTTTGTAAAACAATCTGTTTTGTGTGTCTGTTTCATGTTTGTATGATAAATCTGTTTCATCTTTGTGTTATAAGTCTGTTTCATGTTTGTGTTATAAATCTGTTTCATGTTTGTTTATAGCCCAATACGAGATAGAATGTAGCATATAACAATGTATTTACTATATTAAAAGTGCAAAAGCGGACATATGTTCTTAAGAGAAAATTTTAAGATCTGAAAATGTAATTGATTATTATATATGTAATTGTATAAAGTCAAGTTTTGATATTATATTTTGGACATGATAATTATGGATATGATTTTATTTAATTAGTTAACCAAAATTATTCAACTTTTTTACATCTGTAGAAAGTAGTTAACTTCTAAGCATACCGATTTATAACTTCTAAGATTAGTGTAATCAATTTTATGGTAAAAACAAATTACATTTGTTTCTTTTTCAGGAAGCGTGTCACTGTCACCAACAAACAAGTTTTATGCATGCCCAAAATACTATTCACCAAAATAATAAGAAAGAACCTGCCAATGTAATAAGAAAACAAAATTATTATGTAAAATGATAAATAATAATTGCATTAAACTATTGATTTTAATGGATTTTGAAAGGATTTTGTAATGATCTTTTGAAGTTCACATGAGTTCATAAGAAATGCTATTAACTTACTACTTATTTTAAATACTCATTCAAATCTTTTAAACCCTTACAAATTTGATTTTCAATCAGTTAATAAACTACGAGCAGTAACCCAACAACACCTTTTTAAAATCATCTGGGAGTTTATCCAAGTTGACATTAAATGGTCAATTTAGCTAACCTCTTGATTTAATCATATTGTGCCAAGTCGTTTTCTTATCTAACGTAGTACTTTATTGTTGCATATAATAAATTAAGAACACGCTTTCATTTAATTACTTGAAATATAATTTAATTAAACATTTTTTTGTTTTGTTTAATGTATTCTCTCCTAAGTACTTCTTCAATTCTCTTCATGCAATAGTCATGGAAATCTCTCACTATTAAAAAATAGTTTTTTGAAAAAGTGGGTTAGAATCAATTCCCATTTAAGAGATTTAAGAGACTTTGAGAACCTCTTAAGAACATCTTATGTGGAACACATGTTTTTCATAAATTGTTCATATTTTATTATGATAAAATCAAATCTAGATATTTTAATTTTATTTTTTATAAATCATAAAATAAATTATTTATCTAACAAGTTTCATTATGTATGACTTTAAATTATATATTAATATTAATTTTTATTAATATTAGTTAAAATTACAACAATACTAAATTAATATTATTTTAGTTAATACACTAATTTGAGTATTAAAAAAAATTATGAGATTTGAAAATTTTAAAAAATATATTTTGATATTATTAAAATCATGTATTATAATTATTTTCTTCTATATATATAAACTTCATTTTCTCATCTTTTCACACACCTTACATTTCTTTAGTTCTCTCTTTCTCTTTTTATCTCACACCTTGACATTTCTTTATTTCTATTTTTCTTTATTTCTTTCTTCACTTAATTAGGCTATAGATTCAAACGATCCATTTCATTTCTCAATAATTTTCATGGATCTTTTTAGTATTCAACAAGAAAGAAACAATATTTCTTTTTAATTCAACCTTAAACCAAAGATTTCATGGCCGAGATGCGATGTTTTTTTTTATATTTTATGTTTTATATTTTATGAATATATTTATTTATTTGAATATTTTGTTTTGAATTTGAAATATTTAATTTTGAATTTGAATTTTATTTGAAATTTCATATTTAATTCTATATTTATTAGTAAATCTAATAAATCAATACAAAACAACTAATATTAATTAAAACAAATCAATATTAAATAAGTCAGAAATTCGCAAATAAAAATCGCCGAAAATTCGTCGGTAATATTTCTATCGGAAAACGCTATGGTGGAAAATCCGTCAGGATAGTGATAGTCATTCCGACAAATTTAACATTTCTGACGTCTTAAAACTGATAGTCATTTTAGTTAGAAATCCGTCGATCATAATTTTTTCCGGCGGAAATGACCATCAATTTTATCTTCTTTCTTGTAGTATACGGTTTATAGAAAAGAAAAAGTGATGTATTGCATCAGTTAGGAGCTTTTATTTGATCATTCCAACCGTTGTTCAAGCATAACGTTTCTTCAACAAACTATATGAGAAGAAAGTGTTGTTATTTCTCTTCCATTTTTTTCTATATTGATACGCAATTAGATGTTTATTTGCTCTATTTAGTTTCCGTCCTATGTGGTATATGTTATCAGAAAAACAAACACATGATTTGAAGGTCATTCCTAGTTGCAATTACATGAACACCAATATGTATATGTTTTCTATAATTCTTAAACTTCAATTGGCGTGTCTTTGATATTGTAGTTTACGGCTAGTTTAGGTTAACAAAAAATCTTTGTCACTACAAAAAAAATGTCTTATATCACTTATTTTATATATTTACATTACTTATAATTGATGCAAAATAGTTTTAATCACTTGTGTATTTCATATATACCTTTACTAAAGTTATTCTAAGATGATAAGTTTATTTATAAGAGTGATTTTCTTCTTCCAACTTGTTTTGTTGACTTGGGACAAACCTAAGAAAATAAATTGCATATTTAAAATGATATAAATTTTGTATCATTTAAACAATTGATGTTACTTTTTATACTGTATGTTTTTTAAATGATACAAATTAAAATAAATTAATATTATTTTTATTTAATTGATATCAAATAATTAGTAATAACATCATTTATTATAATTAGTGTTAATTTATAAAATTTGTATCGATCATGAATATAAATAAGCAACTCAAACTAATATCATTCATTTACGTGATGTAACTTAACTGATGCAAGACATCTTTTTTGCATTGTATTTTCTTTCACACTTTAGAGTATTGAGTTGTGGTTCTACAAGATACACATATGAACTATTATTATACACCTAAAATCATCTTAAACTAAGAAAATTATGAGAGCAAACGATTGGAAACTGAAACTTTCTAGATGTCCTCTTCTCAACAGAAATCATCCTCAATTGTTTTAGGAAACCTTTCTTGAAAAGATAATACGCTAATAGTCTCTAGATGTAGTAATGAATCATTTAGGAATGTTTCTAGGGGGTCTTCTAAACATTTAGGAAGTCATTTTTTCTTATTCTCCTTTCCAATTCATACCTCCATCTTAGGTCGCCTAGCTCGCTGGAGAAGCAGCTTACTAAATCCAAACCAAACCGGTGCTGCGTCAGACTCACATTGATAACTACTAGCAGAATTCAGTCTAGCTGCCATGGCTGCAAGAACTTCTTCTTTTGAATTCCCTTTCCTTCTCTCCTTCTCTAACTCTACTTCATCTTCTTCTTCCTCTACAGAAGAAGAAGAGACGAATAGGTCCCTTAGTTTACGTCCAGCTACTTCTCTTGTGTTGATGAATCAACGGCTGCTGCTCTCGGAGGCTCGGTGATCTAAGACATAGAAGCATCTTTAACGTTGTCTTCTTTCGCAGAAGTTGTACTAACGGACTTGTTCTCGAGCTTGGACTTCGTGTCGGGCTCTGTAGTACTCCGCACTGTGTTGTCAAGAACTTAAATCTCTGCAGTGTCGCCATGGATATTTGGAAATTTAGAACTTGCTTTCAAGTGAGAGCATATATAAAAGGATCAAAACTTGGCAACACAAAAAACTTTGTTCTTTTTATTCTTTTGAAGCAAGACTCTTGTATTAAAAGTGCATGCTTTGAATATGAATTTTGTGGACCGTAAAAACATTTTCATTGGCGGTTTTAAAAATAAAAATATATAAATTATATCGGTAAACGTGTTTTAAAAAACTTTTTTAAAAAATCATCGATACAGTTTAAAATAAAAATATTAGTAAGAAATCGAGATGGAAATGGTCTAAGAACGCAGTTTCAAATGTAAATTCCAAATGTGTCATTATTGGTGAGATTTTGAAAAAGATAGAGTGTTTATTTATTCGATTCCTTTTACTTTTTCTTTTGCTGTTTGGCTCTTTTGCTTTCGGAAATGTGCATACAAGGAAGAATCCTTTGCTCTAGTTTTTACTTTTTTGAAAGAAAGGACAATAGAAATAATGTGAGAACTGCGATGAGACACGTGTTTTTGGTCATAGATTCTCATAACCATAGCAATAGACCATCCACATCGGTGACACCAACCTGGATCTCTAAATATATATTATTTTAATAGTTTGTATTTAATTTAATTATTTATTTAAATATTAAATTATAAAATAATTGCTGCACTAATCACTGAACAAAAACAATTGATGAATCGTCTCTTAGAGACTATTGATACCAATTTTAAAAAATTTTTATACTTTTAATATTTTTTTATTTTTTTATTATTTAAGAATCTATAAAAATATCAGCTTTGAGAATGTTCTTACAATTCTTATCTTATTATTGTGTATAGAATGAAACGATACTGTCATCAGTCTGTTAGTGTTAACTTTATTGGACATTTGAAGAGGAAGTTAGAGGAAATTGGGAATTCTGGAGATTTGGTAGCAGAAGTTTTACTGAAATAGAATTTTTGGAATATTTAACAAAAAGAATAAGTGTTTCCACACTTGAGCCGATAGCTCTACTGGTAGCATTCAGTGACCTAAAGAACAGAGGTGTCAGATTCGATCATTCGAGTCTCAGTGACATGAAGGAGATTTAATCCCATCTTATCTCTGGTCCATAGAAACTATGAGTTTCTTCCCATAATCAGAACCGGCCCGTAGCATAAGCTACATAAGCAAAGACTTAGAACCTAATAATCTTTTGGGATATAGAGATTTAACATTTTCATTTATTTTTTAGTTCTGATTTTTGGGTTATGCAAAAAAAGATCATATTTACTCTAGGAAGAGAAATTGATCATAACCCAAAAAATATAATATTTACTCTAGGAAGAGAAATTGATCTTTGTACTTCAAATAATGATCATATTTGTTTTGGCTTATGCAATAAGGATCATATTTGTTTTACCTTCAATTTTTTGGACTATGCAGTAATGCAAGAAAAGATCTTATTTACTAAGTAGTATTTACTTTTAAATTTTGTTTAACTCGTGATTGAAACTTATATATATTTTCCTCTATAGCTTTATATCTTAGTTTATTTTTTTGTTTGGTTTTGATGTTTTATGTTTCTTTATGTCGTTATTATAAAGTAGACATCTGTTTCTTTCCTTTGAAGTTGCAAAAAGTTAATGTTATGTTGGAAAAATAAATTATTGTCGAGCCGGTCTTGCCCATAACTTCTTGGATATCAGAAAACAAAAACAAAACAAAAAAGAGAATAAACGTTCGCAGAAAAAATAAGTTGAAATAATTGAGTTTCAAACTTTTAACTTTCAACGATGCTAGGGGGAGACTTTGAAATGCTAGTTCAGGTAGAAAAACATATACCGAGGTATGGGCCTGTGACCTCAATAATCAACACATACACAAAGTTGCATTTTGCATTTGGATGTAGGATATAAACTCAAGATTACACAAGGAATGGGCCTTAGTGTTGATTTTGGCAAGCTTGTTTAGTTCAAATGTCTTTGAGGAATAGGCCATTTTCCAGCTTATTGATGTGTCTATTTATCAGGAGTCAATTTGTGGGTTCAATAATAAAACAAATTAGATCGTTGAATATGAAGCGTCTTATTAAACTCGCTTGGCCCAAGTCTAAAACCTCTTCCGGCTGTCAAATTGGTGACCTCTTTTTTTCTCCTAAATATTCATTCATATAATATTTTCCTATCTCAATCATAAAAAGCATTAATTCCACTGTCCAACATGTGTTTCCAACTTGATTCCACTTTATTTCCAGGCAAAATAATCAGAAATCACCATCATCACATCATTATTACAACATCATCATAATTTTTGCACATGTGTTAAAATTTGATATCTTAAGATTCGCTTTAATTGAAATTTACCTAAGCAAAGCAAGTTAGAGTTTGCTTTGAAGTCTTTGTAGAACATACTAGTTCTAAGAGTCAAAACCAGAAACGTAACTAGAAGATTTAATCGGATTGTGCCTTCTCATAGAAGAAATCGTGGCGTGCATCTAACCATAAATTTTTATTTGTTTCTTTGGACCAAATCTACTTCCAGGTCATTCTGGTGGGAAGCTAAGGCTAAAATTGCTATTTTGTTTTCCCGCTCATTCAGGAGAGACACGTGGCAGGAAGTCTGTGGTTAACAGTCGCTGTTCTTATAATGCGAAAATTCTAGCACCTTTCTCTGTTCTGTGCTTGTTTAAAAATAATTCTATAAAATTCATTAATAGATACAACTATTTTCCCCCGGGAATATTCATATATTTCCGAAAACTCAAATATAAATTTGTAAATTTAAAAATAATTACTATAGTTTCCAAATAATAAATTAATTTTCAACAAAATTTAAAGAAATTTATGTTATAGATATTGTAAGTGATTTTTGTTAATTAACACATATATTTATGTGGAAATCATAGTCAAACTTATTTATTTGTAAACTTTTTAAAGAGTATTTGTAAAATTTATATATTTATATTAAATTTTTGCTTTTATATACAGTTATAAGAAAATAAATGTAAACCTACCAAAAAGTAATATAATATGAGCTGTCATATAAATATATATATATATATATATTTGTTGATCAAATATATATATATATATATTATATGAGTTGTCATAGCTTAGTATTATATTATATATAGAGTATTTTTCTTAAGAAAACAAAAAAATCTTTTATGATCAATGATCCGCTTCAGAAAAGTAAAGTAACCCACCAACACAATTATTTTGGACGCCTCAAATCCAAACCTTATTCAATAATTGTGAGAAAAAGGCAAAATTATAATAAATCTATATTGTGGTAGGTGGTTCGAACCACTCAAATACTTATGCTATTAACAGCCAGAAAGAAAAAACTATTTATTTATTAAATACTTAAATGGTAGACACAGAGAAGACATCTAGCAGAAGCTGACTCACTGTGTCTTATCTCTCCCATTTCCTCAACCTTTTTTCCTACGTGTTCCCATAAAACTCTCCTCTTCATCCACTAACTATCCGCCACGTGTAGTCTTAAGCCCTTCACTTTGGTCTTTTTAAAGACGGGTCAAGTCTTTGCATCCAAATCTCTCTTCTCTTTCTCTTCCAAAAATTTGTTTTTTCTCTCATAACAAAAACAAACCCTAAATAGTTTTTTTTGCTTCCTGCAATCTAAAATGGAGGTACCGGTGATTAATAGAATAAGGGATTTCGAAGTTGGTATAAACTCAATAAACGATCCAACGTTTCTTTCTCGATCTGTTGCTGTTTCTGGAATCGGAAAGCTACATCAAGCTTACGGTTTTTGGAAATGGGGAGCTTTAATTATTGCATTTCTTGCTTATTTCACAAACTTTATTAGTAGATTAAAGATTTTAGTTATTAGGTTAAGAAAAATAGATGTGTCTATATCAACTCCACCTCTTTTTGATGATTACGATAGCGATTCCGATGTTTCTTGTTCTTCGACGGTCTCTTCCGACGATGAAGACGAACAAGAGGATGAAGATGTTGATGATGAAGACTCGGTCTTTAGTCAGAAATGGGTCAACGCTTGTTTCCGCGTGAGAGGATCTGATTATAATGATAATGTTGACGGTGACGAAGGGCAAAATGGGAATTTCCCATGTCGTAGAGGAAGCTTCGGAGACTTGTTCACGTGGCCTGATCTTGGTGGGATTGGTTCGAGTGGTGTTGTGAAGCTTTGGGATCATTTAGATATTGATGGTGGAAATGATGATGATGTTAATGATCACGTGAATGTCATGACGTCGTTTCTCCGGAAAAGCTGCTTTACGTCATCGTCGCCGGTTGTTTTAGCGGCGGAGAAGAAAGGTCTTGACGGTGTTAAAGTGAAGGCGTGTGATCCACGCGCTGGTTTTAGAATGCCGGCGTTGCTAGCTGAGTGGAGACAACCGGGGAAGTTGCTTGGAAATATAACAGGAGTTGACGCCGGCGGCGTGGAGAAGATTTATGTTAGGGATGATGTTAACGGAAAAGTCGCCGTGGGAGATTTGAGGAGGTTTAACGGTGCGTTGACGGACTTGACGGAATCTGACGCTGAGATTTGGTGGGACGCTGACGTCGTTATCACGGCTGACGAAAAGATGCATTGAATAATATAATTATTGGGTCGGTTCCGTCTTGATAACGTTAATGGACGAATGATTCAAACGCAAAATGTTAAACGAGAACGACGAACATTTTGTAAATAATTTCTGTTTGCTTCTCTTAATTTTATTTTGAAATTTAATTTTCCGTTAAATAAAAATCAGCCTCAGGTCAAGGCCATGAATGGATGATGGTTTTTTAATTCAGTATTTGGATTTAGATTTTAGATTTTAGATTTTGGATTATAGATTTTAGTTTTGGATTTTTCTATTGGATTTTTGTTTTCAAAAACTCAAAATGTTGGATTTGGTTTTTGAGAAATATAACGTAGGTGAAAGAAAATCTAGATTCCCTAATCTGTAGGTGAACTAAAAATCTAAAATTTTGAATGGCAGATTATAACAAAAAAGTTTTCCAAAATTGTAGGAAAATAATTTTTTTTAAAAACTTAATTGGTAATTTAATGAGTTTTTGAAAAACAAAAACCAAAAACTTTTCAAAATCTACGAAACATTCAAGGCCTAAATAAAGTGTTCGTGTGTTTGGATGGTTACTTCACTTGTTCTCTGGCTCTATGCGAACCTCGGTTACGAGTTTTCTTATAGGTTTTCAAATAAATAAATATGGCGAGATTATAATATGGCAGAAAGTCAGAAACCACAAAATGTAAAAAACAATTTTGAAGACAATAATATATATTAGTACTAATACATAGAAACTTGAAAAGGTAAACAATCAAGACTTTGCCAAATAATTAGTAAAACAATTATTTTATTTTATCATAGGGTTGATATACTTTTATACCCGGTTAACAACCTCACGTTTCATTCTACTCAAATGATAAAATTTTGCAAATAATTTGTCTGTTCGCTTCTCTTTAATTTCATTTTTAATTTAATTTTGCATTGAAAATATTCAGCCTCAGATTAGTGAAGTGTTCGTGTGTTTGGACGGTTACTTGACTTGTTCTGTGGCTCTTTGCGAACCCAATGTGGCCGGTTACGAGTTTTATAATAGGTGTTCATATAAATAAATATGACGAGATTACAATAGGCCAGAAACCACTAAATGTAAAGACAATTTTGAAGATAATATTGTGAAATATAAATGGAGTATAAATTCGTACAAATAAAATAGAAACTTGAAAAAGATCGACCAATCAGACTTTGCCTAATAATAAGCAAAAAGTTTTATTTTATTTTATCACAGGTGAATACTTTAGATACTGGTTGACAACCTCACGTTTTACTCTACTCCGTTCCGATGATAATATTGCTTCAAATCTATGTCTATAAATGATTATTATCGTTCACATTTCAATATGACCAGATTCGTTTAAATCATCGATATACAGGATAATATTTATATGTGAACGAAATTTTTTGATCGAAGTTTAGAGATTACAAGAGTTGAAATGGGGAAACTGTAGGTATTATCGTGGGTTAATTTATTGACGAATTGGGAACTCAATTAATATTATATATTTTAATTTTGATTTCGGATCTACAAGATTACAGGTTTTGGTCTATAACTTTTTGGTAATAGAAAAAACGATTCTTTTATTTTTGAAGTCAAGTTTCTTAATTCGTGTGGTTCACATTTTTACGCTAACAACTCTCTTCAAGCATTTAACAAAACAGGCTTTAGTTTTACATTTTTGTTACACCTGATTGCTATTTAAATAATGTGATAAAGTCGTATGTTTCGTATGCCATGAACTTAATGTAGCGATTTTAAAACAATAGAGTATTCTTTTCGGTTCTTATATAATCTTAAATTATACTCTCTTTGTTTTTTGATAAAGATTAAACTCTACTTTTTTTATGGATTATGTTATTATATGTAACACATAAATCACTAATTAGTTTTCTCACATTATTTTCTCTCTTATATTACTGTAGCTCCTCTGTTATAATTTTTAACGGGATAAATTTTTTGGTAATGATCAAAATATTTAGAGAAATCTGCCAAAATTTTAACGGTAATTATTTTGTTAACACGATAAAAACTTATCATGTAACATATATGAATTTACATCTAAGTTATTATTTAATGTTGTATAAAATATATTGTGGACTAATAATATATTCATTCGGGGGCTAAGGATAAAAATTTTAGGGGTAATTTTTCATTAACATGATATATATTATAATGTACTGATAAACATAATTACAATATTAAAAAATAAATTATCGTTATAAACTTTATCCATCATCCATCGGAAAAACACATTACTATATTCATAACATATTTTATATCATGTTAAATAATAATTTAGATGTGAATTTGTATATTTCACATGATATAACATTTTTATCGTGTTAACAAAATAATTATCCATTAATATAAATAATCTCTCTCAATATTTTGATCGTTAACAAAATATTTATCCCGTTACAATTGCAATAGAGACATTTTTGTCTAAATTTTTATGTGGAAAAGAAAAAACTAATTTAAAAAAACCAATACCACAAAACTAATATTCAGATTATTTGTTACCATAAAACTCATTGTCCCTTTTTTATTTCATACTAAGTATCATTTGACTATAGATCAATGTAAATTTTGGTTACAAAATATCATATTAACCCTTATTTAAAGTTAATCATAATTTTAAACTAAAATAGAAGTCCAAGAGTCGATTTACACACAAAAATATAATAAAAATTTAATTCATTTCTAATTTCAGTAAAAATTGTCAAAACAACTTATTTTTGTTTAAATGTGAAATTTATTTAGTGGAAATGTCAAAACAACTTTATACTAAAATGGATAGATAGAATTCCATGCTGTTTATTATATTCAACAGAAAATCTTTACAGATTACAAATAACAAATTATTTTCTACAACAAACATATTAACTACAACACATACATTCAGAAGTTCAGAACTGAGCCGAATTTATCAATTGTATAGAGTCTTTATCGATGCACTTATCTAGATAATCTAGATATACAAAATCCTTATAAAACAAAATAAACACAACTTAAATTTGTATTGTAGAGTGTTGTCCACGAGAAATCCTATGAAATATAGATTCAACATGCAATGCTAGTATTTCTGGAAAAAAAACATCAGAATATTTTTTCTGGAAACTAGACACATAACGTAAAAAAACAATCGTTAGATCAACTACTAAGCCAAATCCAAATACGCTTCCAAATTTTCGTTGATATAATTAAATATAACATTTTCGTAATCCATGGGATTACCAAAATATAGGTGGCCAACTAATTGACCAAGTTAAAAGGCTTATCGTTTTTGTCTTACAGTCCATCTCATAATTTACTGTCTATTTTTTTCGTACTAAATTTCTTTATAGAATGTTTCATATATGTAGATTATTTCCTTAGAGTCAAAAATTATTAAAGATTTGAAGAGGGTATATGATATTGGACTGTAAATCTGGAATCTTCAACAAAAATTGTAAATACATAAAAAGTTTCCAGATTGTAAATACATAAAAAGTTACCATTTATATATCCACTTACATTGATACTTTCTAATGTAATTTACTAATTTTACAAGTTTTTTTTACCAATTTTTAAAGAGTTGCATAATGATAAACAAAACACAAACACATGAAATTTGTATTTTGGTATTAAAATACAAATAAAAATTCAGTCGGCGAGTAAGTGGATATTTAATAATAACTTATCATTTTTCAGTATAGTTTTATTTTGCGATTATGTAATGTTGCCAATTGAAACAGTCTAGAGGAACAGTGGAGACTTGTAAATAAAAAATATATATACAATAAAAAAAATTGTAAGTAGGTGGTCAAAGATGAATATGAAATAGATATAACTAGATGTCCTTTTATAGATATGTTATTATGGATGATCAATGACATGTGTATAGAATTTAAAAGACCCAAGATAGAAATCCGAATTGAGGACTGAGAATTGAAAATTATCAACTGATTTAACTTTAACATAGAACGCTAACCAAATAGCTCTGCGAGGCGCCTTTAGTGCAGCGGTTTACCCACCGAGCATTTTTGGCATCTGAGGTTTGATCCCACATTCTTCCATGGGCTGGTCCGTTGTGGCCCATCGAAAAAAGAAAGAAACAACCAAACAGTGGAAAGAGATTCAATAACATAATTATTACTGGCAAATAGGGGTGTTAAAATAGATCAAAATTTATGGGTTGATCCGGTTGAAATCTATGGATTGTTTCGATCTACGTTTTATTTTAGTGGATTTGGATTAGAATTTTTATACTTATATAAATAAATAAGTTTTGGTCGGTCAATCCTAATAAATTTGTGGGTTTAGTGGATCAACCCATTTAGATTCTGGGTTATTCATAGGTCTACCATTAAAACAGAAAAATTAATAAATTGATAATAAATATGTAAAATATCTAAACTCTAAAACACTTTTTAGTATTGGTTCTCGTGTTCTTGACAATATCAGAGTCGATTTCTACTTTGTTCTAAATCTTGGTTATTTGATTATGTCGATAATAAAAATATAAATTATCATCTATATTCATTATTTTGTTGATATTAACTATAATTATTATTATCATACTTAAATTGCTAAAAAATAATTTCAAATCATGTTTAATTGTAGACAATGAAGAGGAAGATGAAATCAAAATGTCCTATATTATATATTTCTCTATACAGTGATCGTATTAACTCATATGGCTATGTTCTATCTGGCAACAAAATAGAAATTATCTTTTAGAGATATGGTTGAATAGTTGATGGCTCCGGTCTTGAAAACCGGTATAGTTCATAAAAATAACTATCGAGGGTTTGAATCTCTCTCTCTCATTTTGTTAGATGTATTTTTTTCTTTAAGATTCAACTGTTATTTAAATTAAGAAATTTTTTTGGTTTTATCATTTTATGGTTTTATGAATTTGTGGTTCTAGGATTTTATGATTCTTTTATTTATTTTAATAACTATATATTTTAATTTAATTTTTTATTTATAAATTTTTTTTAGTTTTATAATTATATGGCATGTTTTTGAATTTTTTTAAATTATCTTTAATTTTTATATAGATATCTCATATAACCTATTTAACCAATATATTTAATGATTATGAATTTATATATAAAAATTTTAATCCATAAAATAAATAAGTGGATTAAATCCGTTCATATAAATCTCAAACCCATATAAATCTCAAACCTATATAAACCTATTTAGGTCGGGTTGAGATTAGTCTTTGGGGTTTAACAAAAAGGCCCTAATTGGTGTGATGACTATCAATTTGTTGAGCCACTTATCGATCATTCTCAAAACATTTGTTTTTAAAAGAAAACGAAATGTATGCAAATTAAGTGTACAAGGGTACAAAAATGAAAACAATAATGAATTGTCAACTCAAACCTACTTAACGTTAAGTAAATTGGCTTTAAATGTTTTTATATTTTAGAAATGTCTCAGTTTTCAATAATATTCCAACTTTTTTTTTTTAGCCAGCCATAATATTCTAACTTTATAGTTCGCCTATTCGAGATGATGTTACGAACATCTCAATCATCTCGAAAATACCACTACAGAACGGACTACTTAACAATAAGGATAACCATCCATCGGACAACTTGGACATTAAACTCATTTTAAGATCCATGAACTTTAACTTAAAATCAATTGTCCAAATATCATTTCAAGATTCATGAACTTAACTTAAACTCAATTGATAATAAATAGATTGGCACATGAACTTTCTATACTCCTATTTCATATTACTTGTCCTTCTAAGTTTTTAATGTAGAATAAGTAAATAATTAATTTTTCTGTTTTATCTTTAATTAATATTTATTTTATTGGTCAAAACATTAAAACAATATAGACAAAATTGAAAATTTTACCAAACATCTATATTAGAAACATAAAACTACCAATAATATAAAACAAATTTTAACTTTTTAAAATGATAACTAATATAAAAGAATACTAGATAGTGGTCCGCGCTCTGGAGCGCGGGGAAATATTTATTTAATAATTTAAATTTGTTATACATTAACAACGATAGAGATGATCTGCCTAACCATGTGTCTGTATTAAAAAATGATCGTGACTCAATAACTCATTTTTACCATTATGATAGTGGCAGAATAGATTGCAACGACAAAGATGGATCAATTATTGAATATGGAAGCATGTGATGGTGTTGTTTCCACTGTATTAAACATCAAAAGTAAACAGTCGTTAGAATAAATAGATCATGAATAATCAAAATCTCAAAAAACAAAAATAAGTAATAAGAAATTAAAATTAAAATGCTCGAAAATAAAAGAATGTGAGAGGTTGCAGATGAAACTCTATTATATTTATAGGGGAATATAGATTTAGGGATCAAGACAAAAAGATTTTTTTTTATCGTTTAGCCATGATTTCAATTTTTTTTAAAAAAGATTATGTTTATTAGAATGATAATATATGTTAAGATTTTAATTGTAACAAATCATTGGTTTCCAAAATTTGAAATTAACCAATATTTGCCTAAATCTCTGTTAATTTTTAATATAATAACGAAAATAAATAGTATGTTATAGATCTCAAACCTTAATTTTGCAATTGGTTAACAATTATTTTTTTAAATAATTTTGTTTTTGTCCATAATTTAATTTAAATTTATTCCACTGATCTAAGTTTATTTATTTTGAATAGATTTGATTTTTTAATTTTAATTTAAAATCAAATCGTATCAAATATTTTAATTTGTTAATATGAGTATAGAGATATTAAGTAGTTTAAAAAATCAAATAAAAATCTAATTTATTAATTACAAAATTAACAATAATTATTATTCATAATTATTATATAAATTTATAGTAGACATATTATCTTAGTAAATTATATTTTAGCACAATTAAAGAAACTAACGATTAAAATTTGAATTGTTAGATAATATATGTTAAGAATTTAATTGTAACAAATAATTAGTTTCTAAAATTTGAAATTAACCAATATTTGCCTAAATCTTTGTTAATTTTTAATATAATAACGAAAATAAATAGTATGTTATAGATCTCAAACTTTAATTTTGCAATTGGTTAACAATTTTTTTTAAATAATTTTAATTTTCGTCCATAATTTAATTTAAATTTCACTGATCTAAATTTATTTATTTTGAATAGATTTGATTTTTTAATTTTAATTTAAAATCAAATCGTATCAAATATTTTAATTTGTTAATATGAGTATAGAGATATTAAGTAGTTTAAAAAATCAAATAAAAATATTTATTAATTAAGAAATTAACAATAATTATTATTCATAATTATTATATAAATTTATAGTAGATATATTATCTTAGTAAAATATATTTTAGCACAATTAAAGGAACTAACGGCTAAAATTTGAAATTAAATTTTGTGGTTGACACAAAATCCAAAATCTAAAATTAAATTTAATGAATTAAGTTTCGTCCATATTTTAATTTGAATTTATTTCATTGATATAAATTTTTTTTTTTTGAATAGATTCAGTTACTATAAATGTAAATAGTGAATTTAAATTATGATCAAAATAGTTAACTAAAGTTTGACATATAAATATTTTCTACTTTAACAAAATATATAATTGTACATGAATAGAATGATAAATATTAATTTTTGATAAATAAATCTAATTTAGTAACTATTATTAAAATGTACCATATTACTTATAAAGTAAGAATATAATCAAAATATAAAATTTAATTTTATATTTTTCGTTTATATTTGTTAGGAGAGAGAGAAAATAAGTTTTATTTTTTTTGAAACTAATAATTATTTAAAAGATTCTGTTCGGATTTTTAATGAATTTTTTAAAATTAATTTAAAATTTTTGTTTATTTTTATTAGGAGAGAGAAAATAAGTTTTATTTTTAGAAACTAATAATTATTTAAAAGATTCTGTTTGGATTTTTAATGGATTTTGGTTTCATAAATTTTTGACTATTTTAACTTTCTATACCTTGTTTAATTTAATCTTAATTTTATAAAAATACAGTGACATTTTATTTAATATAACACATAAAATCTGGTTAAATTGTTTTTAAAGTTGATTAAATAATATAGTAGTAGATTATTTTAGATATACCTCAACTTCTAATGTCGGATATTTTAACTATCTAATAAACCACGTGCTGGCTCTCTCGAACTAAGTTATGATAATTAATAATAATTAAACGTATATATAATTATGCTGATTTATTTTGTTCTTGATCGTCCTAAATTTATATTTTCAATCAGGACAATTCCAAAAAATGAGATAAAAGAAGACAAATTATTTTCTACTATTATTTTCTGTTCGTGCTTAGCATTGTTCAAATGATTCTTCTACAATTGGAAGCATCTTGTTAAGAAAAAAAATGATTATAAGATACAGTGATGGAATATCCTTATCAATTTTATGATAAATTGATAATATACACATAATGCAGTAGTGGACCCATCGCAAATTTTATTTTTTGTCTAAAATCAAACACTAAATTTTGCAATTGATTTAAGATGATATATCTTGATGTATGGTTCAGCTACAACTGAACTTGGTCGTAGATATGCTAATGAAATCAATGTGACGTAGTCACAGTGAGCCGTTTGCTATATCTCCAAACGTCATTACTAATTTATCTCAAATAACGAAGAAGATTTGAATTTTCTATATAGATGAGCGATGGACGTTGGATCATCATGTAGTAAAATTAATTTTGTGACATCACATTGTCCTTTTGTAACATATAATATTCTTTCACAATTGATCAGTTTTTTATAGTGAAATTTATTATGGTACAAAATTCTGGAGATTAAGGATGCACCGATTGGATGGAATGGAATCAAACGACCCGAAAAAAATAAGATGAAGAAAACAAAGATTTGAAATACCAGTATTTCTTAACTCCAAAAGTTTATATAATCGTGTTTTATATATTACCAAGCAGACTCAATTTTTGTTAACGTAAACTCTTAACCTGTCACGTTGAAAATTTACCAAATATTTTTATCAAAAGAAATAAAAACTTACCAAATACAGAAATTAAATGACATTTTTTGTTTGTTAATGAATTAAGTTACATTTATACACCAACTAATCACGACTAAGTGAAACAACTTATAAACGACCGAAATGAACAAATTAAACCAAAGTATACATATTAAACAAAATCATAGAATTATTTTATGGGAGTTCTTTTATGAACTTGAAAACCGAAGGTGAAACCGGATCGGTCCGGTTCGGTGACATATATAGAAGTTGAGTTGGAGAACCAAACATGGTCATCGAGCTCGGCGTGAATAACGGAATATCAGCTAATTTTTGTCGTTGTTGTCTCGCCGCCGTGTCATCATCACCGACGTTGACCTCCTCCGTCACCACAGAAGAGGATTCGCTGACGTCGTTAGGGTTCCGTCTAATAATCTCGTCGAGACCCGTGAGCCTCTGAACCAAGGCCATAAAGTCTTCAGCACGCGTGTGGATCACTTTCGGAGAGTGCGCGTAGATGATTACTGGACCTGCATGTCCATGTCGCCGTGGCTGCGGCTGACGATAGTTCATGACTCTACTCGACGTCGTTTTCTTGATGGAGTGGGAATCTCCGGCGAGTTTTAGCGACGGAGGACGTGACCCGTTGATCTCATGGCTTCTTGTAGGATTCATGGTAAGTAATATATATATCAAGAGAATGGGTAAATAGAGATGGAAGCAAAGATGAGCTTTAAAAATAAACGAAGTTCTTCTTGATATAATACGTATATATATATATGTAGAAATTATATATGCGTGTTAGTATGAATAAAAGAAATCATATTATATTATAGCCAACGATTCTGACCGTTGACTTTACATAAGATTGTAGTTTTGTAAGTAAAGACGATCGTTATCTTTTTTTAATAGTAACATGGCTCAGGTATATCCTGCTTATTAGTTTTTCTGTTTGTGTTTTTACGGCATTAGTTTGTTTGTTTTCTTTAGAATTTTGTGCATAATTAACACTTTTGTAGAAGCAATAATAACTAATGGTATTTTTTAAAAAAATTTGTCCAAATAACATTTTGTACATTATTTATGAAAATTTTATCTTTAAAAGGTAGTACATGTTTACATCCATATCATATATAAACATTATCACCTAACTCGTACACAAAAACCTTTGTAATCTTTCCAAGATCTCATTTTGATTTCTTAATGAATTGTAATGATTAAAAGAATTTTTAATATTAATTTGGTAGAGAGTTCTTCATGTTTGTTCATCTTTGAATATTACTGGCTGTTACCATGCAATGGTTGGCTGCCGATGGTTGAAACGGCTTCACTTCTCTCCTTTAACGTCATAAGAAAATTTTAAAATGTTCAAAACTATCGGCTCTTTTTAATTAAACCCACTTACAGGCAGCGGAAACCATTAATTTGTTTGTTCTTCCCAAATTGCTGGGTATTATAATGATTATCGTTGACATCGTTTTGTTTTATCTATCAAATCATACTGTTTAACAAAAATTAAATACATACACCAGTGAAAAAATAAAAAATAACAGATGGTTTTCTTTTCTTATTAGGGAATCAAATATCCTAAGGACCGATAGTTTGACTTTTGCTCTATCGGCCAATTGAGCTATTTGTACATCTATTTAAAAGAATATACTCACATACAGTCATAAGCCATACTTGTCTCATGTTGCATTGAAGACAAGACATGGAAGAGAAATATGAAGTAAAAATAGCTAGCGACCTTCTCTTTACATAAAAAACAAAAAAATAATTAAGGAATGTATGCTCAATGACAATTTTGACAAGTAAAATTGTTCCACACAATTTCCTAACTACAAGGATAATAAATATTCGTTTCTATCCACGTATTAATTAATGTATATGATATAGATAATGTGTACATGTGCCATGAGAATTCGGAGACGACTTGTAGAACATACTAATTGTTTGTCAAAAGTCAAAATTAAAGCCTCTTAATTGCCTTCTTTCCTTGAGCTTTTTTTTGTTTACTTGTTCTCTGCAAACCGTGAGTTCCTGTTATGTACGGTTTCCTAGCTGAAATCCCAGCTTTGATATTGTCTTATTGTTGCCTTGTGCTTAATTTAAGATTAGTTTTTTTTGCCTCACAACCATGCCTACCAACTTTGAACTATATTCAACAATTTTCACATCGGTTATAATTTATAAATATCTTTTGAAAACACTTTCGTAATCGTAACATCATACTTAACAGTCTGAACTTCCCAGCAGGTTCAACTTTTTTTTACTCTTCCCATGCCATCCAATTTGAATGTGATCTTAGACAATTTCTCATCAGTTTCAGTTTCTTATATATATATATATATAATACCTCAAAAATCTATATATTGAAACATTTTTAAAACGTAATAGAGTTTTATCGTTTTCTATTATGTCCCATAAAATATTTATTTGAAAATCATAAAAATAATACCATATGATAGCTTACACTGATATACACATAACTATAAAGTATAAACCTATTCAAGTGCTTATTACAGAAACTACCACTTATAACAAATGACTTTCACAAAAAACCAATTACTATAGTAAAATGGGAAAAATGCAGATAGAGTGACAAATTGTTGACAAATTTATTTTTATTGGGTGAAAAAATGTTTATACACATAAATATTATTTGGTATACATAACCATTTTTGTGTGGACAAAACATAACATAAAAGTGAAGTCTAAAGCATACTATAAACGAAAAAATAAAACAAAATTCCATATAATTTTTGTAAGAATAACAATGAACAAATTAGAAAATACGATGACATTAGATTTGAATCAACTACTAAATTTAGGTTTGAGAATCCAAACCACCCCTCCCCGAGAAAAGGAAAAAAAACACACAAAGTGACAAACCGAATCGAATAAACATATGTTGTGTATGTGAAAATCGAAGTTATGGAGTAAAAGCGAAAAAAATTGTTGTCATTATGGTAGAATAAATGACTAAAAAATACTCTAATTTTGAACATATGATTTTACAGTAAAAAAGTTACAACAAAAAATATTATATCTTATATCTACATAGAATAAAAACCCAAACATATGATTTTACAGTATTTATTCCGTAACAAAAGTATAACATAATACAATTCAATATTTCTATACCCTAAACACATATTAAGGAACCCAAACATATGATTTTACAATATTTATTTTGTAACAATATTACAAAAGAAAGATACTATACCCTACACTCAAATAAAATAGGGAAGCCAAACATATGATTTTATGATATTTATTTCGTAACAATGTTACAAAATAAAGATATTATATCATGCACCCACAAGGAATAGGAACCAAACATATAATTTTATAATATTTATTTCGTAACATAGTTATAAAAAGAATCAATTTGTACCATATACCCAAATTAGCAAACCTAAACATTAGATTTAACGGTTATTTTTTCGTAATAAGATTACAAAAGAACGATACTATACCATACACCCAAATCGAATAAGAAACCGAAAACATATGATTTTACAATCTTTATTCCGTAACTAAGTTATAAAAGAAAAAATCTATACCCCAAACACATATTAGGAACTCAAACAAATGATTTTACAGTATTTATTATGTAACAATATTATAAAAGAAGGATATTATACCCTACACCCAAATAGAATTAAAAAATTCAAATATATGATTTTATAGTATTTATTGCACAACAAGGTTATAAAAGAATGATATTATACCCTACATATATATGGAATATAGAACCTCAAACACACAATCATACGGTATTTATTTCATAAGAAAATTATAAATGAATGAATTTATACCCAAAACATATATTAGTAGATAAAATACATTGCATATATTTGTCTATGAAAAAACATTGACAAAATAGAAAAAGTTAAACAGAAATTTTTTGTAAACAATACACATAACATATATTTATCTACAGAAACATATAGATAAAAACAAAATTTGTATGAGTTTCATAGAATAACAATGAACAATTAGAAAAGATGATGATATTATGTTTGAAGCAATTAAACTAAAAAAAGTATAAACAAAATTATTTTGTGGATAAAATACATAGCAAATATTTGTAAAAATACATGAATTTAAAAAAGTTTAAAATGGTCAAAAAAACAAATCAGTCATTTAATCATTTAATGGTGGAGGAAGTGGCAATTTGCGAGGGATGTTGGAATTATGGCCATTTCCGAATGCGATATGGGTTTTTGTGGTTAATTTATAATTAACTTCCTATTCAATACTACTAGCTAAATCCGCGGATACTAAGTAAGTTTATGGTTTTTATTTCCATTTTAATGGGTTCTAACTAGCTAAATGTTCAACTTTTTTTTTACTCTTCCATGCCATCCACTTTGACAGTGATCTTAGACAATTTCTCATCAGTTTCAATTTCTTATATATATATATATATATAATACCTCAAAAATCTATATGTTGAAACATTTTTAAAACGTAATAGGTTTTTATATCGTTTTCTATTATATTCCATAAAATATTTATTTGAAAATCATACCATATGATAGCTTACACATAACTATAAAGTATAAACCTATTCAACTTATAACAAATGACTTTCAGAAAAAAACCACTTACTATAGTAAAATGGGAACAATGCAGCTAGAGTGACAAATTGTTGAAAATTTTATTTTTCTTGGATTAAAAAAATGTTTATACACAGAAACATGATTTGGTACACGAAAATATTATTTGGTACATACAACCATATTTTTTATAGACAAAACATAAGATAGAGAGTGAAATGTATAGCGTACTATAAACAAAAAAATAAAACAAAATTTCCTACAATTTTTATAAGAATAACAATGGACAATTAAAAAAGATGATGACATTAGATTTGAAGCACCTACTAAAATTTAGGCTTGAGAACCCAAACCACTCCTCCAAAAAAAAGGAAAAGAAAACACAAAGTAGCAAACCGAACCGAAGAAGCAGAAGAACTATCTCAAAACTTGATGCAACCTCATGAAGCAATATAAAAAGTTAGTAATAGACCGGAGAAAACCCTATAATATGAGCAATATAAAAAGTTAGTAATAGACCGGAGAAAAGCCTATTTAATATGTTATTTTACAGGAAACACAAACTAGTAGAAGATTGCTTGATAACTCAAGTCAACACAAACCTGTTCCTGCTTCTCGTGAATTTCTTCAATAAATGCATGTTTCTTCAATGCAAAATGCAAATAAAACACTTGAGAAGCTTTCTTCACAAGTTGCCACTTGAACTGTTACATAAAAGCGCTAAAGTTAGAACTAAATAAATTTCAAGTATTCAGATGTCGAAAGCTCCTCAAAAATTAAACTACCCTTTCCACTAAAGCCAAGGAGAAACATATAAATATTGATAAATGTGTCTGTTTCAGGCCTTCCATGGAGCCAATAACATCGGGCAATGATTCAAGAGAGCATGTCTATGAATGTAATATTAGGATTATATGAACCTAAAAAACTAAGTAATCCAAAGAATATTGTTGCTACTTCTATCAATAGTCGTACTGAGAATGAGCTATCTCTCCACCTCCAGGTTCTGAAAATGACTTGTAGAACCATCGCGTCCTTAAGGCGAACTGAACTTGAGTTTTCCGATTGAGAGCCATCTGAAACAGAGGTCGACTCCCTTGCTCCCTCTATTGAAACAGAGCTCACTCCCAGAACAGATTCTTCGTCCTGATCTCTCAAGATAGCAAACCTCGATGGTGACTCAATAATGACTTGTCCATATACTAGACCAGCAAATTGCTTAGCCGACTTTTTATCACCCCCCCTAAGTGAGATATTTTGGACCATTCATTAGCAATTGAATTGGAACTAGGTGAATTCAATCTAATTTCACCTTCCTCAACCTCCAAACCTGCACTTCCATGAACTCCCAGATTGTCACCTTCTATGACCCCCTTCTCATGCGCCTTCTCCGTGACAATAACATTAGAGACCGCACTCTTACCTACCAACGCGATACCAACTTTGTTTGAAATGGTATTAGATTGCAGCACCAATTCCACTGTACTTTCGTACTATTTTGAATGATTCAAGTTTGTTGAAACCTTATGAAAGTTTGCCAAACATCCCTCATCTACATGCCCCCACTTCCAACACGTGTTGCATTTTGGTGGTAACCATGAAAACTCAAAAGAGACCCTAACTTCCTCCCCTTTAACATCAAAGAACTAGTTGTCTGGCAGTTTCTTCGTAAGGTCCACATCAACAAAGATTTTCGCTTCTTTAAAATTTGTGACAAGTTCTGTTTCATGATGTAGTCTAATGAGAGTACCCATAGGACTTGCAAGAAAATTTAAGCCCTTCCACGAAAACATAGAGTACGAGACATTCTTCATCCCAACCCACATCGGCATCGGCGTTATCTTCGGCTAAGCATCCTCCTGGATAGGAGTTCACTTGGAGATAATCATTGGAATTTCGCATATATTCCACATATCTCTATGGAAAACACGACCCCTCGCATCATGATTATGGATTTGAAACTTGATTGTAGTATCGTTAACCTCAAACGCATCAATTTTGATTTATTTGTCTCCCAAATTCCATATCTTATTAACGATAACACGAACTTTTGCAACATGAGGAACCTTCGACACAAATCGACCAACCATGAAATCTTCCCAGAGTGGCAGTGCATCAACCAGAACTTCCTCTGGAACCGAAACTACATCTCTTCCATCAATAGATAACACTTCATAATTGAACTTGAAAGACTTGGCCGACTATCCACTTAAGCCCAAAAAAATTTCACCGATAGAACATTCTTTGGCTGAGAATCACTAGCAGAATCTTGCTCCAGAAGAGGAGAACCTCTCCTTTGAGAAACCATGGCTACAAAGATGATGGAGATCCACCAAGAAGACCTCATGTGCGGTGGATGAAAGAAAAACCTTAATCACCCTTAAAATTGCCTCTCAGTGGAAAACGCTGCGTTTCATACAAGTCAATGTTAAGTTATTTTATCCAGAGACCTTTAAAAAGTTTACAATGAAAACACAACATTATGATGATGTCCATCAAACTCTGAAATTATAATTATTTAAATGTAGTATATAAAAACAAAGAATTAATCTTCTCTACACTTTGTGCATCCACATGCTCTCATTAGGTTTGAGAATTGGGCCCGCAGCCTGTAGATTCTGCGGGTTTTAGTCCGTGCAGAGCGAATATGGATTTTTATTTTTAAATCCATATTATAGCAGGTTTCGTAGGGCGGGTTGGGATTTCTAATGGGTTTAGCGGATAAACCCCACAGATACCCGCTTAAAAACAAATAGTTGCAAGTTTAGGTTTTTATGCATATTTAGATTTTATGCATGTTTTACGTAGGACGGATTACGCAGAGATTTTTTTGCGGGTAAACCGCAGGACCCGCGGATAACTGCGGGTTGATTACTGTATTGGTTTTTAAATTCGTTTTTTCGCGAGACGAATTTGAATTTCGTAAATTTTGGATATATCCCATAACTTTTTTACAGGACGGGACGGATCGGCCTGCCAACCCAATGCTAGCTGTCATGCTCTGCCTCTCCCAACACGCGTGTCCCTAAGCAAACCGTATTGAGACCCAAACAAAAGTATAGCGTAGTCTAATTAATAATTTCCCTAACTAATTATATGTTCAACTCAAACTGGCTGAAAAATATCGGAAAGTTACATGGATTTAGATTACTTGACTGGTTTATTATGATCATAATCAAATCTTAATTGTTAGCAAGTTTTGATGATTAGTGGGCATAATTTATCAAACTCAACATCACAATTCTTAACACTAGTTTTCATTTTATAGTATTAAAACAAGCAAATGACAATAATAATAATATGTTCTTGCAAAATGTTGATTAATTATAGATTAATACAACTCTCTGATATTTTCCAACCAGTTTTACATATTTAATAGATTGATTGTATAAGTTCGGGTAATTTCGAACTTATAAGTGCGTGTAGTTGTAGCATTTATGTTCCGAGTTCACATACATAATTGTATCATCGTCAATATAAGATTAATTCAACCTCAAACTGCTATAAATTGTGCTTCAACTATATTGGGCTTGAGCCCAATAAAACAAATATGGACTGTTTCTGTTTGGTACTTGGCTACTGACAAATGCACAAATTTATGATATTTCGTATTCCCCAATCTCAAATTCTTGGATTTGAATCTCCGGCATCCATTGCCGAATGGAGTGAATCTGACTGTCTTGCAGGACTTAGATCAAGCTCCCGCACGAAGGCGTGTTCATTCCTCCTTTGTTAGCATTCACTGCATTAATCATCTGACCCATATTAGGATAAGAACAGAGTATGTAAGCAGTTATTTGTAAAATTAGTTGCATCATTAGTTGAAGGCTTTTCATCTATTATAATGGTAATAGTCTTAGTTCTTTTAGGTATATAGCAATGCAATTTGCAGTTTCTAGTTATAGAAATTTGTTAATTGACATAATTGAGTTCTGGAGTTTTGGTTCTTGCAAGTATGTATGTTTATTTTCAATCTTCCAAAAAAAAATAGAGTATGTTTATCTTCAGTCTTATGCAATTCTTTGGTCTTTGCAAATAATTATATTAGAAAAAAACACAAATATATAGGGCTTGGTTACAACTTACAATGAATACACAATTTTACTCTTTGCTTGCTTAGCTAGTGCCTCTAATGCTACATCAACCGCATCTAACAAACCATATTTAGTAGCATTTGGGTGCGCATAAGTCAATCTTGGGATCAAATCAATGACTGTTTCCCTCATTAGAACCACCTCGCTCTCCGAAATCTTCGAGAGCTCATGCTCTATTTGAGTGCTGTTCTTTTCGTCCATGAACACTGAGTAACTTCTTCTATCGTCCGGAAGATACCACATGTACTGTGTATACATAGTGTGTGGTGAAAAAAAGACCGGTATGCACCCGGCTAATATTGCATCGAACGTTGACCGACGTGTAAACGAGTCTCCCGGTGCTTGTAGGCAAAACCGTGACCGAGCCATCACTCCAAGTACTGTCATTGGGTCGTGGCACCTACATTGACCAAATTAGTAATTAAGTTTGGTACTTATGCTAGCTATAATCAACAAAAACGGTTCCCATCTTATATGTTTATTGTAAGATGTGTGACTCGAATCAATAACACGACTAAAACGGATACACAAGACATTTGGACTATAGTTGCACATGTAAATAAGTTTCCTAGTTGAGTTATTGTTTTAATAGCTTAAAATATAGTTGAACTATTAGTGCTACTGGTCAAATAAGCTAAAAGAGTTAACCAATGACAATGTAATGTAATAAACTAAGCCAAAAATGTGGTAATGTTAAGGGTGGGCATAATTATCCAGATCCGGATCTGTACTCGAAAAAAGAATTTGAATCCGGATACTAAAATTTTTTGGAATGAATACCCGTAAATATCTGTATTTATTTTCTAAAAAGAAAGTTCAAATATTTGGGATGCGAATCCGGATATCCACCAAAAAAAATTTCCAAAATTCGGATATTTTCTAAAATTTTTTTTCCAAATCTGAATATATGCGAATCCGAATCTATGTAACAGCCCTACTAATAGTTGTCAATAAAATTGTATAATGTTTATGATTATGGACCCCTCCAATATAAAATATTGTTGCGAGTGTAATAAATAATATTTAATTTGCGAAAACGAAATTGTTAAATTCATAAAGTGAAAAGAAAAAAAAAAAACCTGGACCCTCCATTTTCACATTTGAGAAGCTCACAACGGCTTGACTCAGCGCACTGCTTGATCAGCTCATCTCTAATGGCAGCTTTCTCCAACCCTTTCCTTTGCCCACCGACAAAGCTAAACAAGTTGGGTCTATGGACTCTTCTCATCTTGTTTTGCCACGTCACCATCTCTGCTGACGTGTTCGGATGAAAATAAGAAGGATACGGTATACCAAAGTGGTTGTCACCTTTCCACGGTTGCCTCTCTACCGTCAGCACCGACATGTTCTTGACACGTGGCATTTTCATGAGCTTGTTCGCTCCAAAGTCAGTGTTGTCGGACTTGGCTCGCATGAAATCCCAAGCTGTTCTCCCCAAAGCCAAGAAATGGTCACGACCGTTGTTTCTTCTCCACCATCGTTGACTACTAATAAAGTCAACTAATCTCACGGCTAGCTCATCGCGTTTGGTTAGGTTTTGCTCTCGGAAGACGCTTGAAGCGTAGAGGCCACCGTAGAAAGGGACGTAGAAGATGTCGGCATTGTGTGGCTCCAAAGTCCGACACGGATGGTTTTCCACACGTGCGTGGAAAATCATCTCGGCTATGAACTGGTGTGTAGCGAACCACGACGTTCTTCCGCTGCGGTGGAGAGGCTGGCCGAGACCATTGTTGGCCACGTGAGGGCACATGTTGATGTAGATGTTCAAGTGTCGGCAGTTGTGGAGGAGGTTGAACTCTTTGGGAAGATCGTAGACGTAGACGGTGAAATTTTGGTGGCACGTGCGGGGGAATAAGGTTGTAAACGACCTCGTTTGAGGTGGAGATGTGTGGGGGAAATTGAGAATTAAGAAGAGGAGACAAATTGAGCAGAAGAGAAGAAGCGTGAAAATTGTTACTTTGAGGGTTTCTTTGTTTTTACTGTATTTCTCCTTCTCTGGCCATAGATCGGTCTTGACTTGCTTCTTAGTGTAAGACATTGCAAATGGAGAGAGGCAGAGAAAGATGAGTTGGTACAGAAGAAGTAGTGAAATAATGAAAGAGAGAGGGTTTACTTTTGACGGTGGAACATGAAATGTGGAATGTGGAGTATTAAAAGATGTAATGGAAATTTCTTGTTGCATGCACCTTTTTTGGATTTTACCTTTAAAGTGTTGTTAAATGAAGACAGATAGAGAAAGAAACCGCATATTCATGGAAATAGTCAAATTTTGAAATATCTTTTAAGTGTTTGCTATCGTGACAAATACAGATTATTGATGTACAAAAATAGGGATAAGAAAATTTGTTGGGTATAAAAATTTAAAAATGCAAATTGGAAATTTCTCAGTTTTATATAACTGATGTAGTTGTTCTTACATAAGTTTCATGACAATTCATTAATTGTAAATAAATTTTTTGTTGAGTAATGAATTTGAAAGTTGAACAAACGTCAATTAGCTACCTACCAAACTAACTGAAAATAATTAAAATTAGATAGGTTATGACTTCTGACTTTTTGCAAGACAAGGGAGAGACCAAATTTAAAATAGAAAAACTGCTCATATAATTTGAGGGGGAGAAATGTAACTCAGATTGCTTTTAGAAGAAAAATTCTGCGTGAGATGGATCCGGCGTCTAAGTTTTGCAAGAAACAATGTAGAAGTAATAATGCATATGTTACATGTCTATCTGAATATATATTATTTAGCAATTATTTTTATTACCATGCTTAGATCTTCAATGATGAAATTTAAAGTAAAGAGTGTGATAAACAAATTAGTTTAGAAAGATGAGAGTATGCCAAACTTCTCTATTGACTTGGTCTTCCATTTTCATTGATATAGAGTACAAAAATACAAATACTCCAACAAAAGTAAAATTAGGATCTCGTGGGCTTTTTTTAATAAGTTAGCTTTCCCTCTTATTTGTTTGTCTATGTCGGGTAGAGAAGATCAAAGGAAGAATGAAACTTTTTTACTAAAAATAAAAGCCCATTCTGCTGGGCTTCCGAAATATGATAGCATTAACAATGAAAGGTTTTCAATTGGGGCCTTAATAAGTTGATAAGGCCGACAACGATAAATATATTTCCCCACATCATTTGAGGCTTTTGAGCCATTGCATCTTCAATTCCCAAAAAGTACTTTTGGCATTATATTAAGACTTCGACCCTTAATTTCAAAGTTAGAAAAAAGGAAAGCAAATTGAGTATTCGGATTTGTATATTTAATTGATTCAAAGTAAATCATATTGAATTACATATATGAACCACATCTATATAATTTGATATAGATATTCTGGTTATCTTGCTTGTTCATTTCGATTATGAATCATTGTTATAATGATATTTGTTTATCAGTACGTATGAATATTTTCCTATCAGTAAGCATGTGCACAGTTTTTCTGTGGGTTTGGCTCTTCCATGTCACTATGAAAGCAAAGGTTGCATGGAATGACATTCGTACACCAAAATAAGAAGGTGATTTGGGAATTCGGAGGATGAGAGATATATTTTGGGTTTTCTCTCTCAATCTCATTTGGCGGCTCTTCTCTATTTCGGGTTCTCTATGGGTGGCATGGTCTCGTTATCACCTCCTCAAAAAGAAAACGTTTTGGGATGTGAAGTGTGGTGCTCGTGGCTCGTGGATATGGCAAAAATTATTGAAGTTACGACCACTTGTCCGTCAGTTCTTTTGGGTTGACATTCGTGATGGTACCACTACATCTTTTTGGTTTGATAATTAGTTAGAAAAATCTCGGCCAATAAAGAACCCTAGAACTTTTGACTATAGTGACTTGAGTGTTCGACGGGATGCTATTGTCGCTGACATTGTGAGCAATGGAGCATGGAATTTATGTAAATTATGTATTTATACTCACCAGACCTTGAAGCAGGTAATATATCGGCTCCCCCCCCTCGCATCCAGGGACGGATATAGATATCTTTCTATGGAAACTTGGAGCATCAATTCTCGTCGAAAGTAACATGGGAGCAGATACGGGAAGCAACGTCTCGGGTGAATTGGTTTAGATTGATATGGTTTCGCCAAGCGATACCAAAATATGCTTTCATAGCTTGGCTTGTTATTCACGACAAGCTCTCAACAGGAAGTAGAACTCGTCAATGGGGTACATCGCAAGCTTGTTTGTTTTGTGGTGAACTGTTAGAGTCGAGGGATCACTTGTTTTTTGTCTTTCCTTACACGTATACGATCTGGACGTCTCTTAGCTCTTAACTCATCGGACGCACAATCACACCAGACTGGAACTTCACTCTCCAATCATTCATCCATAACCGCAAATCAGTTCAGGATCAGGCCCTGTTTTGTCTAGCTTTCCAAGCTTCTATCTACTGTACTTGGAAAAAAGAAATGGTAGGCGTCACAAATAGTCTGCTCACAAGCCTTTCTTCCTTCCCCACTCTATAGTCAGGACTATTCGCCACCGTCTTCTCTCGCTCTACACTCGAACAGATGGTCAAGACCTAGAGCCTCTGAAGCGTTGGGCTGTTATGTGCGTTTTATCAGCATTGTGAAATTTGACTTTTCAATCTCTTATTTTTAGTTCTAATGCTCTGTTTTAAAAGTTCAACACTCGGCAGATAAGACCTTTTTCACTTATATTATTAATATCACATTTCATAAAAAAAAAAAGAATATACATCTCATTTGATCGAACTGAACTACTAAGACAATCAAATATTTAATTTGATGTCTGATGCAAGTAAAACTCGAGTACTTTTTTTTTGTTAAAGAAAACTTGAATACTTAATTTCATCTATTTATGGTATGGCTATATATAAACGGAGTATATTGTTTTATGTAAAGCTGTCAAAATTTGATTTGATATATGGGATCCGCATATTTTGATTTTCTGCAGAGCGTATACGGGTTGAAGATTTGGATTACATGGCGGATACGGATAGTCGGATCAAAATCTACGGGTTGGTGGGTAACTCGCGAATATAGTTTTTTTGTCTGTTTTAATACACATTTAATAGGTTTGGCGGGTTGAAAAACGGGTTGATAGGTTTACAATCCAAAAAATCTTAAATTAATTTAAAAACTTAAAAAAAAAAATGAATTAACAGATTATTCGCAGATTTGTAGATTTTGAATTGAACAAATGCATATTGATCATTTTTTATCTGTAAATCAAACAGATTAAAAATTTACAGATAATGTTTTATCTGAATTTGCAGGTTAATCCGCTAACCTGCGAGTTGACCACAGGCCTAGTTTTATAAGAGTTCTTCCGTGTGGTTCAGAAGTAAACAAATGAGAGAGAATAAGACTAACTTATCACTGGAAGCTTCGCTACAACACATGCATATATAGTACGGTTTGACGAAGACGTATATATACACACATACACATAACCTAGCTCCTACTAGACTTCTAGTTCTAGCTTTAGTAGAGGCAGAAAGATACAAAATTTTGTGTTAAGAAAAAAAAATTCACTTTAACAAAAAAACAAATTTCACTCACAATGATAACGACAACTCGGTCGTTTAAAAACTTTAAACTTTAACTCAAAGATATTTATGAATAAAATATAGAATGGGGTAAAATATTTTATATTGTCAACTAAAACTGCAGTTAAGATCAAGTCCCATGTGACCACACAAGTTTCAACTAGAGATTTTCATAATTAATTAAGTAAATAGGACATAAATGAACTAAACATAAGAAACAAAAAACGATAAATGAATAAAGGTTTTTTTTTGTTTTCACAAAAATTGAATAAGTAAACAAACGAATAAAAAATAAATGAATAAAGGTTAAGGAGACTATTTTAAGAAGTTTAAGTGTAGACATCATAGCTTTTAAGAAATTTAAAACATTTTAAGGTAAATTGTCGCTAAGAAAGAATTCAAATTTGGCTAATTTGAGTATGGTTTATCGAGATAAAGAGTAAACGGTGAAAAAGAAACAAAAGGATATTAAGACTATATTGTTTAAGAACTATTTAGTGGAGTCCTAGATCTCCTTCGATCATTTGAAATGAGAACATTAGTTTAGAATTGTTAAGGGACAGGTGCTAAAACTACATCCCGTCGACTAAAAGATTTGTGTCGCTTTTATTCTACATGATTTATGTTTTTATGTAAAACAAAAAAAATAAGTTATATCTTCAAAGTTTGCAAGTTGATTTAGGATTTGATAACCTTTAAATTATTGAGTCAGTGGGCACTAATGGAAGTTTAGTTCTAATTTATTCTAAGGTATTATCTGGTTAACTTTCTTCTGTTAGATGATCGTTTCATTGACATTGAAACCATTATTGATGGCAATAGAGTTTTTATGACTTTTATTACACAGAATCTGTTGTTAAAAACTGAGATTATATTTCAAAAAGACTTATCCATATAGGTATTAATCGATCTGAATCATGGTTCATCATTGGAGTTTCAATAAAACTAGTGGGAATCATGAAAAACGAGGTGGTGAAAAAAGATTGGAAACCACCTTTCTACCCTTCCGTGGTATGATTAACGCGTGTGGATTTATTGTTTCCCATCCACATGAAATCAATTCTCATAGACTGGCCAAAGATCAAATGGAATATAAGATGTCGTCTTGATAAGGCCATGGGAAATGAGGAATGACACAATATTTTTTTCCACACTAATGTGGAGTACTTGAAGATGTAGAGATCGGATCATAGACCCATGATTGCTTCCATATTATCTAAACCGCATAAAGTACGTAGTTGCTTTATGTTTAACAAACGATGGACTGATAAACTTGGATGTAAAGAAGCAGTGGAAGAAGGCTGGGGTTCCTCCATTTTACAGGAAAATTGGATTTTTACAAAGAAAATCCAAAATTGTCGAAGAGCTATTTCAACATGGAAAAAATTCTGCAAAAAAATTCTGAAAAGCTAATCAAGGAACTCCAAGAAAAGATTAATGAAGTACATGAGAACGATCACACCCTGCCAGCGGATATGTTGAACTTCAATTGGAGATTGTGTGATGCCTACAGAGAAGAAGAAATATATTGGAGCTTAAAAAGTATAGAGTAATGGCTTGAGGAGGATGATAAGAATACTAAATTCTTTCACGCATCCACAGAACAAAGGAGAAGAAAGAATATGAACCTAGGTTTACTCGATTATACAGGCGAATAAATTGATAATGAAGATGTTTGTGGAGCAAGTAGCGGTGAATTATTTTTAAAACTTATTTAATTCCTCGACACTGAGAGATCCAACTCCGGCAATTCATGATGTTCCCAAGATAGTGACTCAAGAAATGAATGAAGCATTAACCCGAGAAATCACAGGAGCATGGGTTAAACGAGCCATCTTCTCTTTGCATCCTAGAAAAGCTCCAGGGCTTGATGGATTGACGGCCCTTTTCTTCCAACGTTTCTAGACAACCATTAGCCCAAACCTCATAAATATGTTGAAATCTTTTTTTAGGACATAACTATTTGATGGAAAAAATTAATTAGACCAGCATTTATCTCATCCTGAAAGGAGATAGACCACAGAAAATGTCAGGCTTCAGACCTATTAGCCTATGTAACATAAGCTATAAGGTGATCTCAAAGATTCTAAATCTACGACTTAAGAAGTTCCTTCCAGAACTAATATCCGAGACAATATGCATTTTTGGCAGGTAGATTGATTACAAACAATATTCTAATAGCTCATGAAAATTTTCATGCCCTCAGATCTAATCCGGCAAATTGGAAGAAGTTTATGGCACTGAAAACAAATATGAGTAAAGCATATGATAGAGTGGAATGGTCATTCCTTAGAGTTGTGATTGGTTTCGAGGCCCGATGGATAGAGTAGATAATTCACTGCATAACCTCTGTTTCATACCTAGTTCTTATCAATGGTTTTCACAAATACCGCATTATACTTTCTCGTGGGATCCGCCAGGGAGATCTTATGTCCAAAGAGCTCTTATTTTGCAACTATGCAAAGTAGAAACTGAGGGAAAGATTCAGGAAATGCGCATCTCATGCGCAAGTCCACGTGTTTCCCATCTCTTTTTTGCGGATGACATCTTATTCTTCTATAAACCGGATGTCCATCAAAGCAAGGAAGTAATCAAAACTATCTGCTCTTATGATGTTGCATCAGGGCAAGAAATAAACTTCTTCAAATCATCTATTATGTTTGGGGCAGAGGTTAAGACCTAAATGAGAGAAAAGATAAAAATCATAGTTGGGATAAATCAAGAAGGAAGGATGGCGACTTATCTGAGTCTACCAGAGAATATTCATGGTTCCCAAGCCTAAATTTTTGCATTTGTGCGAGATCGTCTTCAAAGCCAAGTGAATTCATAAACATCTAAATTTTTATCAAAAGGAGGAAAAAATGTGTTGATTAAATCTCAGGCACAAGCTCTTCCGACATATGTTATGTCATGTTTTTTGTTACCAAAAGTTATCTGCTCGAAACTTAGTAGTACGATTACAAATCTTTGGTGGAGCCAAAAAGCATATAGTAGAGGTCTCCACTGGATGGCTTGGGAACATTTATTACGTCCCTAGCAGACAAAAGATTTGGTTTTAAAACATTAGAAGATTTTAACATTGCTCTACTAGCCAAACAGTTATGGAGATTACTCAAATTCCCCAATTCTCTACTCTCTAGAATATTGACAGGGCGATACTTTAGATACTTAAGCCCTTTGGACATAAAAATGTCAAACCGACCATCTTTTGGATGGTGAAGTATGATGGCAGCAAAGCCTCTTATGAGTTCAAAACTTATAAAGATGATTGGCTTACGGTTTGGAACGAGCACATGGACATAGATTTATATCTCGGATGAGCCAGCGTACCCTCCAAAAAGCCTTATTAAAGATAGAGATCACTTGTTTTTGTTAATACCTTAATTGAATTCGAGACAAAAAAGTGGAAGATGGATCGTCTTCGGGAACTCTTCCCCTAGAAGATATTACCCTGATATTAGGGATCAAACCAAGCCAACAAGCATCAAGTAACAAATATGGTTGGACCTTGACAAAATCTGGCAACTATACCGTTAAGTCTAGGTATTGGGCCGCGAGAACTCTCTCTTGTCCTGCATGTGATCACCTTCTTTAGGAACCAAGTGTTACGAGACTTCAGGCACAAGCATAGAATTTTAAAACTACACAGAAGCTTAAGCATTTTGTGTGGTAATGCATCTTAGGTTGTTTGGCTTCATGTCAATGCCTTTTATATCGACATATTGGGAGAGATAAGAATGTCTACGGTGTGGAGCGGAGGAAGAAACGATTAATCATATGCTTTTTGAATGCCTCTAGCAATACAAGTTTGAAACTATCGAATAAATCTTTGGCTCCAAATATTTTCCTTGCGCAAGCATTTTTTACAATGTGGATTACTTATATTGGCAAGGGAAAGATTACATAGCAAATGAGGAGAGTTTGAGGATTTTTCCTTGGGTTATGTGGTATATCTAGAAGGTGAGAAACTGGAAGATCTTTAAGAACATTAATGAGCACCCTCATGATACACTCGACATCGCCATAAAAGAAAAGGAAGCATGGAGAATAGCAAATACGAAAGAGGATCCGCCTGAAGAAACGAATGGTGATGTAACGGAGGATAATCTACCCTTAGACACATTTCTCTGTTACACAAATGGTTCGTGGCACGACACGGATAGGAGGAGTGGACAAGGATGGGTAGGTACCATTGGCGGCAAGATTCTGCATGTTGGCCTGAAAAGATCTCTATGATGTTTTTCTCCTCTTCATACAAAGGTAGAAGCTCTTATCTAGGCGATGTAGAGTTTGGTAGGTATCCTTTGATGGATGTTTTTTTGTCACGGATTGTTTATACTTCATTGACATTGTGGTAAATCCGGATGATTGACCATCGTTTGCATTAGAGTTGAGAGATTTCTTGTTGTTTAGAAATTTATTTGTGTCATTTATGATTAAGTTTATCCCGCATAGTGAGAACATCCGTGTAGATCAATTTGCGAAATATGCAATAGCACGTGGATTCTGTTTTTCTCATGTAATTATATTGGTTTCCGATTGGCTTTCCTTAGAGGAGAGTTAATAAATCAACGACTTAGTATATGAGATTTGAAGACAAAAAAAACAAACAAATAAAGAATAGATAAAAGAGAAAAGAGCATGCATGCAATGCAAATGAGAAAAAAAATATTTAGGCAGCAAGTTTTAACATATTTCTGTATCTTGGACTGCACGACAGTCCAGAGTGTTTGAATCGATGGCAGTGTAGACTGATTGCTATTTAATAGTTAGCTGCAACATTTTTAGTGTAGTTCTGAGCCTATCTATTTTAGCCACACTAGGCACATATGATACCTACTTCTTTACATATATTGCATATCTATGTATTTATCTATGCACGCATATTGCATACGTGCGTATGTATTAATCTATACATGTAGATGTGATGGATTACGGACGTAGAATCCCGAGATAAATTGGAAGAAAGGTACGGGACGAAAGCGTTTTTGCTCTGCGTGTGTGATGTTGGCTTTTAGCGATGCGAAAGATTTGTAATTAGTTAAAGTTGTCTTCACATTGCTTTCTCTCTCTCTTTTTCTTTGTCTTAACCGTGCCTTGTTCACATCTTTTGTTCGTGCTACTAGGTTTTTAGCTTTCTATTTTTATATTATTTTCATAGATATATTAATATTCTGTCACACAACCATTTCTTTCTTTTGTGTAATCACTGTTTTGTTTTTAATTAAGTCTTGATGATACTTAAAAAATATATACTATTTTTGTTATAATCATTTCTCATAAAATCTATTTTTATCAGAAATGACTATAATCCAACTACTCGATACAACAATGTGTTAGATTGTGTTTCAGGGATTGCAATATTCAAATATATCTCATATTAAGAATAAAATTACCTGTGAACTCAAATAACACAAAAATTTTTTGTCGAAATATAAAACATTATGTGTTAACTTTTATGGGAAATCTATGAAGAAGTTCTCAATCGATGGTTTTATGAAGCCTAAAATTTACTTTTCTTATTCTAAAACCTATAATTTCTAATTCCGTACAAGAGGAACACCCTACTCTTTTAAATTCGTAAAGTTTAAGCTCTGCTCTTACGATTTTCAAAACGACTAACGTAAAAATTCAGATTTTGACTCCTATTTCTACAAGGATCAAATATGATTTTCTAGATTATCCTAACATGATTAGGCCGTAACTAAAATTCATGATATCCTAAAATATCTTCTTTCTCTAAACTACTCGATCCTCAACATCTCGCACCTTTTATTAGTGATTAACTGATTCACATCATTAATCCTTGCTCACCAATTCCACGCCAGTTTCAGTCAACGTCATCCTCTAGTTGACTTGATGCAGTGCTTCAGAGATAGAAAAATTGTTTTTGTTCCCACAAGTTGTATCCTGATGAAGCTCACATTTTCAATCTCCCACTTTTTTATTGCATTTCTCTTCAAGCACTCCATGTTATCACATGCACAACAAACTCCAAACATGCATAGTTGAGTACATATAGTCTGAAACAAGCAAAAGATTCCACAAATCATTTGGAAAGACATCTATTAGAACAACAAAGTCTATAACCAAACAACCCTAAGAAATGGAATTCAAGTACATCCAAAACCAGAAAACGGCTAAGTTCATTAACTTGAAAAAATAAACTCCCCCAGAAACCTAACTCCCCCTAAACCTAACATCTCTCCTCACATTCATTCAGAGTTAACATCCTCTTCATAACCCTTTGAACCATACTCTGGTTCAAAGTCAGATGACGATGAATCTTCAGAGGCTGAGTCTGGTCCGTTCTTTGCAGTAGTTTCAGTATATGATCATGCTTCAGCTTCAGGTACATATTCATCGGCGTCGGCATCAACATTCACATTTTGCTGAGTCTGAACATTTGAAGGACCACCATGTGCAACTATTTTTTGAAACAGTTTTAAAAGAACAATAGTTCTATTTTTGACGATCGATAAGTGGTTGCCTCGATAAAACCCAAAACTGAAAAATCCATTTGGGACAAACCAATTTTTGGAAAAAAAGTACAAATCACTTTTGAAATAGCTGAAAAAAATCAAATGAAAAGTTGAAGAAGATGGCTGAAGTAGCTGATGAATGGACAACCATCAATCAATGTGTTGTCTCCTTGATTACGAATAGAGCTGAAACAATTTCTGACATTCTTATCAATAACTTTGACTAGATGCACTGGTGTAGAAGATGCTTCGCCATGATGTCTTCTATTGCGCTCTCTCCAAATATGATAAATCGTTGTTTGGAAATCGTACCTATAAGTGAAGCTATGAGTACTATTTTGGATGGAAGTAGTTAGCATGGTTACTGGCCGAGTTGACTACGCATGAAAGAAGTCCAAACTGCTGCTGAATATTGGCATAAGAAGAATAGATGATTACGTAACTCATTCAAATCACCAAAAAAATACAGTAAGTCGTTTGGACCAAGTTCCATTCATACATTCGATCTCTTGTTGATAGGCGGTTGTTGATAGTTAACCATGTTGTAAAAAAGTATTTGGGTGTAGTGTTTGTAAACCAAACTCCCTTATACCAGTCATTACATGGCTGAGAAATGCGTACCAGCCTCTTCGTTACTTTAGTGCTGAACTTGTGCTGGTATTTATCCATTTTACCTATCAATAAAGGGATGTTATCATCGTCCCTCATGGAAATCTAATCAATAGCTGCTTCAAGGACTGGAATATAAGCTGACTTTTGTTCTGCGGAACCACTACCCAAATCTTCTCCCCATTTTAGTATTCTTGGAACCAAAATTTCAGAGTTAGATTTAGCCCTACAAGCTTCCCGTGAATGTCTCCACTTGTAACAGGCATTACACTTTGGAGGCAGCCATGGATACGAGTATGTAACTTCAGACACCACTCCCAGCTTCGTCTTAAATTCGAAAAAGTTTGGTAAAGGCTTTGTCAAATCAATATCTATAATACCTTTGCCCCGTCAAACTTAGTACAAATCTTTGTCTCTGGGTGACGCTTTGGCTCACCCACTGCACTTAAAAGAAAACTCAAGCCCTTTCAAGAAAAGAAAGACGATGGAATTCGTTTGATAGTAACCCATAAAGGCATTGTATGCAAAGCTAATTGATTTTCTTCCATAACTGGTCCATATTTTGTAACCATCATTGGTTTATTCACTATGTTCCACATATCTCTTCGTAACACTCTATCTCGAATCCGAAATGTTATAGTAGTAGCGTTGACAATATAAGCATCAATCTTGATGTTTTATTCCCATATCACCATATTTTATTCATAATGCATGAATTTTTGCCATATGAGGGGCAGCCTCTGGGAACTTCCCAACGATCAGATCATCCCAAAGAGGAGTTTGATTATTTATTATATCGTCATGTACCATGATAACTTGATTACCATCTTCCAACGAAATCGTCAGATTATGCTTCAACAATAGGCTTTTTCTGTATTATTGACAGATATGATTTACGTGTTTCAATCACTTGTGCAACAGTAGCAATAACCGCTTCAACTCTGCTCTCGCTATTAGGGTCACGGACCGAAACTACCCAAAAAAGTGTCATTACTTTTGTTGAAACCAAAATACGATTCGCAGCCACAACATGCCTAACTCCATCATGAGCTGACTCAACATCTGAAACCGCTTCCAAAATCAAATCCATTATGCGAGCCTCCCTATATAAAACCATCGCAGAAATAGAGTTATTCTCTCCGATCGCCGAACCATCACAATCCAAACCTACTACTCTCTCAACATCCACCACCGCACTACTAAGACCACTGCAACTCTGACCAGAAACCACAATTCGATCAGATCCCAAAACCTGCAAAGTCTCTGCACAACAACCCACATCCCTTTTAGACTCTGAACTCTCATTTTTCTCTGAAATCACCAAATAACCAAAACTAAACCCCGCAGACGTCTCGTTTGCACTCCTGATCAGAATCCTGGCAACTCCTGAGGCTCACCCTGGTGGCGGAGAATCCATCTTGTGCTGTACGAAACAATCTTAAACATGTTGTCTTCAAAATCGCCAATTGCCTATCTTTTTTTCATTTACATTTTACATAAATATGTTTTTGTAAAATGGTGTAAAAAATAGTGAGTTAGATAACAACCGTTTATATGAACATGATTTTGCAAATCATATGTACGAATGAATTTTTTGCTGTTGTACAAAAACTAAAATGTAAAACGTTGTGAAATGGGTGTGCATTTAGTTACCGTTTTAACCACCGATAAACCATTTGCTAAAAGCTACGAACTGGCAATGGATGAGCACTATATATGTTTGACACGATTTGGCCACTAGTAAGTACTTCCACTAGTTGAAAAAAGTACTTATTACTTAAGTAGTGGTCAATAGCAGCAACTAGTCACGACTTTTCCATGGCCATTTATATAGTGTGGCTACGAATTTGTCGAGGATATTCGGTTGTCATAGTCCATTTTCTATTTTATTTATTATTTTCAAAATAAATTTATATTTAAATTAGATTTAAAATATTTGAAAATATATTGATAAGTAAAACAATTTAATAATTAAAAGTGTAAAAGTTTTGAAACAAAAATTATTCAGATAAACGAAAAGTATATAAAATAGATATAAAATACTTTTTGTCATCATATAAATTAACTTTTTTTTTTGCTAAAATGTTAAGTTTTATATAATTTTTAATTTTTGACAGAAATATATAGACAATACAAAAAAGAAAGTGGAAAGACCCGAAACAATATTTGATTAAATGCTTAAAGGTTTTGAAATAACAATATTGATATCAAACGTCCGAAGCATCAAAGTAATATGCAACATTGAACTGATCATCTTGCGGATTCATAGGAGGCTGTAGGTACAAGATAGACAATAGAATTCAGTTCACCATTGACCTCCTTTAGATGCTAGCTGCGAACTTTGGATCAAAAGACTGCACGAAATCACTTTAACCACGGTATATTTGTAGATAGAGTCGGCATGATTAACCAATATAATATGCTATATAAAGATAGGCCACAAAAAATTGTGACCGCTTGGTGGTCATTTGCAATTGCTAGTAATGGCCTAATTCGTAGCTAGTGTAGTTACTGGCAAATTTGTGACTGAATAGTTAAGATATACATTATAGTGAAAAAATCAACCATATATGGGTTCAAATCTTATATTTCAATATGCACTCAAAAGTCTCAAGCATTTCAACAAGACAACCTAAAAGTGTAATAGTTGCCTTGTTATACGACTCTGCCATGGAATTATTTACGGCTCTTTCGTCCAATATTAATATCAATTTATGTTTTTGGTCAACATACTTTTGAGTTGACATTACCCGAGAGAATAAAATCATAAGACAAACGATATAATAATAAAATAAATTCAGTAGGATTGGCCGAAGCTACATAAGAAAAATGTCCAATCAGGTCGGGCTACTGATATACCGGTTTGACTTAACTATATATAGTGAGACAAAGATTTAAAATTGGGGGCTTATTAATGTGATCCCTTCCATCTCAAATCACAACCAATTTTATTACTTTATTTATGTAAATATGTTTTGATATAGAATAATAGAATCAATGAGAAATAAAAAATCAATTTGGTCTCACATATTGGTCACACTCGAATCATGAAAAATGGAGTGGTGTAATGAAATAAAAAAACTTTCAAAATTGCACTTTTTGCACCTGATAATAATTCATAATTCATAGAAGAAACGATAGATGTATTGCTCGAGGCCGTAAGCATATATATAGCACCATATAAAATGTCTCAGCTGAACATGCATTTTCTTATTGATATTAGTTAATTTAATTTCAAGAAATCATCAATTGCTATACTACTTCCATTTTATGAAAAGTGTCGTTTAACTCATTTCACATAAATTAAGAAAACTTAAAAAATATAAGTATGTCCATATTTAATATACTCTTATAAGACTTTATAGTTTTTAGTAACAAAAAGTATGTGAGATCTGTTTTCTTTCGAATAAACTTCTTAGAATAGCTCCTCGAATCTCGTGCCTTGGAGAGTTTAATACCCCAATCGACCAGTTTTCTTTTGGTCCCTCTCATCTTCTAACTAGTTTAACTTTTCTCTTTAAATGAATTGATTTAACAGCATTTTGCATCTGCAATTGCTAGTACGATAAATTTTATATTTTGTATCTATTCCGCACTAAAATCGAGCACAACACAAATCATCATAATATATATATATATATATATTTATTTATTTATTTATTTATTTTATTCCGGTTGACATTAACTATATCCTAATTCGTCATTTCAATTTAAATACGACTAAAAAAATAAAAAAGACAAACAGGTCATAATAACACATGTAGGATCCATGGCAATTCAAGATTCCACTTTCACGAAGACTTAACAAAATTACAAAATAAGATAACAAGAAAATACCAAAAATAAAATAAAAGAAAAATAAAAGAAAAGCAGAGAAATTCTGTTAGAATTCAGAGCGAGTGATGATCTTGAAACCGGTTGATGGGAAACAGAAGAGAGTGATCCAAACGCTGCCGTAAAGCATCACCATCACGACCTTGTGGTGGTTTGAGCGGCGCACGGACGGTGGCGGAGCCACGGCTAGGGAAACCGGTCTGACCAATGGGTGCACCAACGCAAGAGTAGCTCGCTTCCACGGGACCATCGGGCATATAGTTAACGGTGGTGGTGGGGAGGTTAGGGTTTGGAGAGATGCTTCTACTGCCTCGATAAGATTGGCTTAAGTAGTAGTCGTTCATGTGATTATGAGGAGAGTATTGGTTTGAAGAGTATGGATATGGGGGCGGGGGCGGCGGCGGTGGCATAGGTGGTGGCAGAACTATGTTTGTTGAGGAGCTTCCGGGGTATAGCATTGGTGATGAGTAAACCGACCGGTATATTGTTGGATCTCCGGTATGATAGCTGCCAATAACTCAAATCATCATTAACCTCAGTCATATGATAATAAGCATATTTAGTAACTTAGGTTTATAATTTAAAGTTTTAAGAGGAATAGAAAGTACCCAAAAGGCGAAATTCCAGGTGGGGTTAAGGTATCGTTACGGTAGACCAATTGACGAGCTTGATTTAATGTCTCGGTCTCCCTCTCTGTCAAGTTTATAGAACCAAAAGGACATCAAATTAATTTTAGTCTTAAATGGAATTAGCTACATCTACTCGTGTTTAGTTTGTAGTCAAAACATGGATGTGACATTAATCTTTTTATAAAAGACAAAGATTTTTTTTTTGAAAATTTGGGTTTATTTGCACGAACTAAAAAGTGTGAATATATATATGAAATGTGGATTATGTGAGGGTTAAAAAGAGATTGAAGGAGAGGGTATATATGTATATAAATGGACATACCTTGTCGGTGGCGATTCATGTGGCCACCAAGAGCTTGGGATTTGCAGAACTTGAGTGAACAAAATCGACATTCGTACACCTTCCCACTCTCATCTTTCCCTTCTTTACTTCCTTTCTTCTTTCTTTGACCTAATTACCAACAAAAAACCTTTACCTTTATACGTACGCACTAATACTAGTATATAATTAAACAAGGTTAAAGATTCAAAATTCCAACTACATGTGTATCTCCTTACGTTTCATATGCATATATAACGTTAAAAGAATTAGGGTTTTTTCATGGTATACATACCGGAGGAAGAATCATCTTCGAAGGCTTGCTTATTTCCATCTTTAGAAAACTCATCAGGAAGATTGTTGAGGTCTAAGTAATTCTCCTCATGCCTCCTGCCCAAAAAAAAAATTCAGAAAAGAAAGTGTGAATTTAAAGATTAGGAAATTAGAAGATATAATTAAGAAAGTGGTTTTGTGGGGCATATACATAGTAGGAAAATAAGATATTGAAGTGAGATAAGACTTCTCCCAAAGAGCTATAAGAATTGAGAATATATATTAGAAGACTTTCAGTTGGAGACTGCACCACAAAAGGAAGATAATTAAAAATGTAGAGAGTAGTAAAAGTTAAAGAGAGGAGGTTCGAAAGTTTTCTATCAGTTTATCTGCTACAAACCCTCCTATCTCTCTCTCTCTCTCTGCGTGTGGAAACTAAATCAACAAAGTGGGTCTCGTGACCTTAAAAGGATTGAGGTGGTCATGTGGGTTTAGGGGGGGGGGGGGGTTAATTAATTAAACGAGAAAGAGAGAGTGTTTGTGTGTGTGCATGTATGTGTGAGTGTGAGGGAAGAGAGAGATGAGAGGGACATTTCCTGAGTGAAAGGAGATGCTAGGGCTACTACCCTAGAACCCTGTTACTGTGCAATTAATTCATGTTAAAAGGGACAAAAACTCTTAATATTTTATGAACTACGTTTTAGAAAAGGATCAATGAGTTTTGTTTTGGACATTTTGTGTATATCTTCATACCGAAAATCAAAATAGATTGTATAAAATTTTCAACTAGTTAAGTTAATATATCGTACTTTTTCTATTTTTCGGATGATAAAAAATTCTGAAATTTAAGTTCATAATCTCTTCCGGTTCCGGTCGGGAATAATTTTCTATTTTATTATAAATCTTTAGGGAATTCGAAAAATTCATGTCTAACTTATTCTCATTAGTAAGATTATCAACCTCAAAATTGCTTCCATAGTGAAATTAAGGTGCACTAGCAAGAATAAACTAAAAAAAGAAGATAAAACGTTGTATATAATTAGGTTTAATTTAACATTTTTACAATAAATTAACCGCAAAACTGATTTTTGACGGTTATGCGACAGATTTACGACTGTTTGTGGCAGTCGGAAGTCCGTCAGAATTTTCGATGGAATCACATAAATTCGTCAAAAATTATGAACGTTAAATTCTGACGGATTTTCGACGTGCATCAGAAATACGTCGGTAATAAAGATGTTAATAGCCGTTTAAAATTCGTACATATCGATGAATTTCTGACGGATTATTGACGGAAGCGACTTCTATATATTATGTTTCCACACTTCTTCATTCATCCACATCACTTATTCATACAATCACATTATAAAAACGCAAAAGTTGAAAAGATATGTCTTTCGGTAAATATTTTTGTTCGTAGATGGACAAACTTATGATGCATCCGAAGTCGAACTTATTGAAAGATGAGTATGCACGAAGAATATGCGAGTTCATGACATTGGTTGAAAATCAATGGGGAGCTAAAAAAATGTAAGATGAAATATCCATGTTGTATTTGCCGGAATTGTCATAATGTTAAGGTTCAGTTAGTTTGACATCACTTGTACAACAATGAGTTTATGCCGGTTTATAAGATTTGGTATTTACATAGAGAAAAAATTAGAATTATGGTAGTATTATTGAACCATATGTTGCGGATAGCTTAGGAGATAGAACGGAAGTAGATGTAGGTATAGTTGAGATGATGAATGATGCGTTTAGAGAGAATATGTAATTGACCGGTTATGATGGAGATAGGGTTGAAAAACCAAATACAGAAGTGCAAAGGTTTTTTGATATGTTAGATGTAACGAAACAGCCACTATATAGCAGTTGTAGAGAAGGTCATTCACCATTATCATCTGCTAGTAGAATGATGACTATTAAGACGGACTACAATTTAGCAGAGGAAAGTGTTGATGCGATAGCAGATTTTGTGAAAGATATTTTGTATGAAGATATTATTTTACCAGCATCATACTAAGAGATACATAAACTTGTGGCATGAAGATAATATTGGTGTGTCGTATCAGATGATAGATGTGTGCATCGACAATTCTATGGTATATTGGAGAAAAGAGAAAACTGCAAAAGATGTCGATTCTGTCATAACCATGGTTTTAGGAAACGAGTGATAGAGTTTCAATTTCATTTAAGCGGATGTGGTATTTACCATTAACGGAAAGGTTGAAGAGGCTATTCAATCTAAGCACACAGTAAATGCAATAAGATGGCATGCAGAGCATCGTTTAGATGGAGAGATTATGCATCTTTCAGATGCAAAAGCGTAGAAACATTTCCAATCACTTTATACAAATTTTGCGTATGAGAAACAAAATGTATACCTCAAGTTATGCAGATTGTTTCAACCTATTTGGAAAACATGGAAGACAATATTCATTGTGACCGGTAATTGTAACACCTTACAATTTGCCTCCATCTTTGTGCTTGCGTAGAGAGTTTTTGTTCCTCTCCATTCTAGTTCCCAGTCCAGAGCATCCAAGGAGATCACTTGATGTATTCCTCCAACCATTAATATATGAGTTACAAATGCTATGAAACCATTGTGTTGAAGCATTTGATGTTTTATTGCAGCAGAATTTTAAGATGTGTGCGGTTCTTATGTGGACCATAAACGATTTTTCAGCATATGGTATGTTAAGATGGACAACTCATGGAAGTTATCGTGCATGTATTGTCAAGACAACACTTATGCATTCCAATTACAGCACGGAAGAAAGAAGTGTTGATTTGATTGCCATATAATGTTTCTACCAAGTGATCATCCTTATCGTCGGTCTAGAACATTGTTTACAAAGAACAAGAAAATGTTTCGCTATTCACCTCCTTAGATTAATGGAAGTCGTATATTGGATCAGTTAAGATATTTTGGTGTTGAAAGAACTCCTCATTATGAGTGTAATGAGCATGATCATGTTGACGTTGTTGGTAAAGTTCATAATTGACACAAAAGTATTCTCCGGGATTTATCTTATTGAAAAGATCATTTATTGAGGCACAATCTAGATGTTATGCACGTTGAGAAGAAATTTTTTGACAACATCATGAACACTATTTTAAACCTTCAAAGGAAGACGAAAGTCAATATGAATTATAAATTAGACTTGCCACTGATTTGTTCTCAGGATTTTTTTCAAGTTATGTTGAATGGTATATATCATATGCATATCTATCGGTTAGACGCAGTTAAGAAAGAATCATTTGTTTATTAGATTTACAAAGATGTAAAATTCATTGATGGATACGCATCTAATTTGTATAAATTGTGTGGATTTCGCAGAAGAGAAGATCATTGGAATGAAGAGTCATGATTGTCATGTTGTGATGCAACGGCTTCTTCTATTTGTCTTTGTCCATCTTCTTCGAAAAGACGTCCACCAAGCAATTGCATGTATATATTGTTACTTCTATAATTTTAATCATTTTGTAGCATATATCTATATTAATATGTTTATTGTTTATTTGTAGAAGTTGGTGTTTTTTCGAGATTTATGCACGAAAATATTTATAGTATAAGGTATCTGCAATCGTCGTCATCTTTGACTACTTCAAAGTTTTACAGCAATCCGAAGCTTAAGGCAACTCGAGGAAAATACGGCTAAAATTGAAGGTTTGAACAACAAAATTGAAACCATCGAAGAAAAGACGGTTGAATGGCTCCATCAAATAGAAGAAGAGCGACGAGCTGATAAGGAAGAATTCCAAGCAATGCAAGCGCGGATGGATGCTTTATTCAGTTCGTTTATGCAACCGCCACCGCATAATTAGAATTTTATGTTTTTAGTCATACTTTTATGTTTTTAATTTTTTTTAATACTTTTTATTTTAATTTGGATAATTTAATTTTAATTAAATTTAAATTTTATTTTCATATCATTTATTTTTAATTTAATATCGCTAATTAACATTTTTAATTAAAAAAAAATTCCGTCGAAAATACTGACGGAAATATATTTGTTGAAAACACGTTCATCGTATATCTATCGGTTTACCTATTGGAATTACTAACAAATTTTTATGTGTTTTATTTTTCAACCATCTAGATCATAAATGACTAAATTCATCGGAAATCGTTAAAAACAACTATTTTCAATGGATTTAACCTTGTGTTTCTTGCTGCTTTCTTGTAACGTAATATAAAGGTGTCCTAAAAGAGACAAGAATAGTACTTTGTGAACAATTAATTACATGTTGAAAGACACATCTAGCGAATCATTGTTTCTTGATAAAGAATCTTTCATGAATAGTTTGCAGCTTCAAGATCGTCCTTGATGGACTTGTGATCCTCACTTAAACACAGAGGAAAGAACCAAGTAACTAAAAGAGAATAGATTTTATACTTTTAAGAACAATCCGAGACATGGTTAGTTCTATGGTCCTGCTGCTTTGAACAATACGTTTTGAGAAGTTTTACAATCAATATTTTTATATAAATGTATGAAAATTGTTAGCTAGTAATGGTCCCCCATATATACATGTAATGTAATGCTATAGCTAGGCCTCTCCTAGGGCATCCACATCAATTTTTTATCTTTCAAATTGTTTTTTGTACCCTAGGGTTTTGCAAATGGGGACATGCAAGTGTTGCTATCACATGTAACTAATTATTAGGTCCTTGTAATCTAAGTTGGATATGCATATCTTCTATTATCCCTACCTTTCCATTACTTGTTTTTACTCCTCAATCGTACCTGGTTATTCTTCTTGTAAATTATACCAAATACTCTAATTAATCCATGCAATCAAAAGTAAAACATTTGAATATCAAGGTCCCTCCATACGTCACGCTATTTATGTTGTAGACATATCTTACAGAAGTAGTGTAAGATCAATAACACTATCCTCATTCCAGTATATATTATATTGTTTTGGATTCATATATATATATATAATAAACCATATTCTTTTCATTTATTTCTACTCCACCATATCACTTATTGTGTTTTACTATATATTCAAACCGATATATTTTGTAGATGTTATGTTGGGTGCATTGAGTATCTTTTAAACATAGTGTGTTAAATATTAGGTTGACCGGGGGGGGGGGGGGGGGGGGGGGGGGAGGGGGGGGAGGTGTATTCCCACCCAAAGTTTCATATATAAAATTTTCATGCAGTTATAATACAACTCTCTGCATCTTTTCCCAGCAAACCATGTTAGAGATCTATAACTTTTTTTGTTAGAATATATATATATATATATATATATATATATATTGGTTAGAATATTGTTATGAAGCTGAAACTTTACAAAGTTTTTCAAGGAGATCGTTTATTACTATAAAAAGGGATTTCAAACCAGTTTTGCTTAGGAAAGGCCTCGGTTCCTTACGTTTGTGACCCTTAATGCGCCATAGAAATGCTATAGTGCGCATGGAAATGCTTACTATATTTATGAAGGAAACAAAAATTTGGATCGATGCTATATAAAACTTCATCCATAAAAGAGTGATCAAGAACTGGGATATCAACTTAGTGTCTGTTCAATAGACATTTTATCTACTTTGGTGAGAATAATATGTAGAGACTAGAGGTTCACATTTCACAGTCACGGAAGCGTGCGAGTCAGGTGCCAAGTGGCTTGAAGGTCTTTTTCGAATCTTGAAGGTCAAAAACTTAAAAACTCAAAGTCCAGCCTAACACCGTTATTTCACGGCGTCATGTTAATCAGTATAAATGGTGACGGGACGGAGATGAATAATTTCGAGTTCATCAAATCAAAACCAATGCAAAGCCCAATCATAGTCGACACTAGCTAAGAACATCTTTTCTTTGTCGTGATTTTGGTCACTTAGTTATCTCAGATTAATTAATTTTGTATTAATCATGAGATATGCAACCATATCATAAGAACATAAGGTAATGATTTGTTTTGTTTGATTTGCATAAGTTATAAGTAGGAGAGAGTACAGAGAAGGGATCAGGTGAGAGAAGGACCACACTACTACTCCAAGACTGTCACGGCTATTAAACTAGGACTTCCAATCTCTCCCTCTTCATGTAACATCTGCAACTCTCTTTCGGATAATCATACTTTTTACTCCTTTCTCTTACGTGGTCCTCCCCTTCTTTTTCTTTTACCTTTTTTTTTCATTTTCCTTGTCTTTTTTCCCTCTATTTTTTTTGTAAATGTGGAAGAGAATAATGTGGTTTTCTTGTTTAACTCTAGTCTCATGGCTTAAAGAGGTGAAGCTGATGAGAACCTCTAATTAATGGTTGAGATGGGAGCATCGTTGTATATTAAAGCTTTAAATAGTTTACGAGCATAATAATCAATTGATTTCTATCGTCATTATCATGACTTGTATTTGAATCTAGTCGAAGTTTCCAGACGCATAAACGGAATCTACCGCTATTAATCTAGTATTCACTTGGTTACTATATTTTGCAAAATATGTAACGTTAATAGTAACCAAATTGGTTAGTAAGTAGCGGTAGATGTGATTCGTCTAAAAAGGGTTGAACGTTGTTTCCTTTAGTTCGAATCCTTTTGAGAGAGATGATTTACACCAAAAAGAAACTTGGTATAGTCAAAAGCTGCTTGCGGACCAAAGGAGATTATAGGTTTTGCCCGGAAACTTTCTAATTAACAAAAAAATGTAACTATAATAATCGGGATGATCAATGTAAACAAGTTGAACGGATGCAAATAAGCGGACCAAAAAACTAATTAAAATGTTAAATGTTGAATGATGAATTAAAACGGTAGAAAAATGACTAATTAACTAATTTTTATCACCTTAAGTGACCAAAATGATTTTTAAGAGAAATTTATTTAGACTAGTGCGTACTCCTATAAGGTAGTAAGTACATATTGTTCCATGCATGGGCACTTGTACTTTGAAGCATACTATTTCATTGGAAATTAGTTCGAATGTGAATGTGAATGGAAGCATACTTTGAAATTTCATGATACAGATACTTAATTGGACTCATATATCTATTGGATATAAAATAATTAACCTTACCTGGTTATTAAAAAGATTTAGATATTTGCAGCTATATACACATTTATTAGCGAATCTGCATTGTAAAACTTATTCTAGAACTATAAATAAGTTTAGAAAAAATTTAAAACGTAAAAAAAAACATTTTAAATAAACATAAAACAACTCCCTTCCTTCGTGGTCTCTGTTTCAATTTTTATTTCATATTGTATACTGAGCATGGACTCTCATACCACTTGCTGAAAACTATCAAAATTTACCTGACCAAATTTGCTCACACACCTCACAATCCTCTCACAAATCATTCGAAAACAACATACACATACACATTTACGAGGTTTTCAAGATCTTCGATGATAATTGAGTAGTACGCATCGGTCTTGATTTCCCATAAAGATTGACAAGGGGGAGTAGAAAAGTTGATAGTAAAAAGTTAGGTTGCTATTGAGTATGTTTTTAAATCATTCACATTTTTGTATAGACGAAATGTATGATGAACCAATGAACTAACTCGACAACCTCCTAGTCACATACCGAAGTTAACTTGGCCTCTTGAACTTTGCCAACTGTCAAAAAATTGTTATTAGCAATATTGCAAATGAAATACATTACATTGGAATTGATTTCAAACCACAAAAATAGTTACTTGAGTTCCAATTTCTAATTTCCTAAACCATCTGAATATTTCGTGGTTGCATTACATTGTATAAGATTATTTTCCCTATGACACAACTTCTGTCTCCATAACAATTCTGTCCCTCCATAATCCAACAATTCGGGGGAAAATCTGTTGGATTTGTACAAAAGGGGCTTACACAGCCTAAACTACTGCTAAGCAGTAAGCATGTATCAGTTATTGGGCCTTATATGTTAATAAAAGCCCAAATTTGATTTTGCAGCAGAACTTTTTTTTTTACAAATTCTAGGAAACTGAAAAATGAATCAGGGAAGAGTTTAGACAAATGTATGCGTACAAGAAAATAATGCTACAGAAAAAACTCACGAACAATTTGTTGTTAGGAATCATATTAGCATATTGAAAAACCAAACAACAGGTATACTGAATTTTGTATGTTATAGTATCCTGACTAAAATTAATATAAGTAAATAAAAATAGAACAGTGAAGAAATTGATTTGTAAAGCGTTTAACTTCATAAAACAGAAAATGAGGAACACGAATGGGCTAGTGATCCCATCCATATATATATGGTTACACTTTGACCCTGAGTGGATATTTTCTTAAGATGGGAGTACAAGCCCACTGGGCTGCTGAAAGAAACAAAAGAATATATGATTTATAATTTATGAATTAATTTTTTTGTGGTCGTTTATGATTAAATTGTTATGGGATTTTTTTTCTCCTACGTTGTTAGGTATCTTCTGGAAAAAGCATTTGTATGGGTACTTATGAAGGTGGATATGCTCATCAAGTGGGGGTGTGATACTATGGGGATTGGGGGACCTATAAATCAATGGCAATATACGCTGACGATATTCATTACAAAAAGGGTTATAACCAAATTATACTTTAAATTGTTTTGTTAAAATAACTAATGGTTGGTCATAAACATGTACATTTAACAAGTGCCGCGTCAGATGGGGATATGAATAAGTAACGAGATTAATTAATTATGTTTTGACGTCAAAAACTAATAATGTTTTATTATAACTTTTTCTAAAGGTGAATTAGCTAAAATAATTATCAACTTTTATTTATTTTAGGTAAGTAACTCTATATGGCAAAATTAATTAGCAGAAAGTTTATTTGTTACACACTTTTACCAAAATATATCTCGTAATACTACAATTATGATCTTTTATTAGATACTGTATTATCAGAGAAAATAATGAAACTAAACTAGTACATTTTGATATTTCAAGATATTCAATATATATATCTATCCTAATTGAATGATTATTCTCGATGAGAAACGAAGTCGATCCTACTATGTTAGAATTTTAGTATAGCAGCATATCAAATGACACATCGATTAAACGAAACTAAACTACAACTACTTTTGTTATTATCAGAGTATTTTTCTCTATAGTGCATGTTAGCAAATACCTCAGTTCCTGTCCATGTTTAGTAGTTAGTTTAGTGCAGGTTAGTGTATAGCTTAATCTTAAACATGTATAAAAACATGATTACTTGTAAAAATTACAATTAATGAAAAACTCAGTTATTAACTCTTCTTCAACCCTAAGTTTCTTCTCTCTCTTTCATGAGTTTGTTACGGAGAATATGAGGTTTGATATGGTAGTAGAGTTCACCAATCATGAGCGCTTATAAAGCTGAGCTTATTCTCATTAAATTCTTCTTGTTTCTCTTTTGATTCTTGTTGTATCGTCTTCGCGATCTTTTAATCGATGGTTGCGATTCTTCTCTGAGTTTTTATTTTTTTTTTATTTTTTTGACCTCCATTGTTATCGATTTTGTTTCTCATCTAATCAAAAAAATTTCTTCCATTCTTTGGGAAGGATACAAAGATTTTATTGAGCTGCATGTGTGTACTTGTGGTCGTTGTGAGCGTAATGCATCATTACTTTGGGAGAAGTTACAACAACATAGTAGAGTCACTAAATTCTTAGTGGGACTTAATGAAGCTTATGAACATACTCGTCCACACATATGGATGTTGAAGCCAATACCGAATATTGAAAAGGCATATAACATTGTGGCACATGATGAGAGGCAAAGAGCTGTTAAGCCTACTACTAAGACTGAGAATGTAGTTTTTCAAGTGAGTGGTTCTTATGAAGAAAGTTAATCTTATGAGAATGCTGAATATGTTGATGCTTACAATACATATAGAACATAAAACAATAGACCTATATGCACCTATTGTGGAAAGATGGGACATACTGTCCAGAAGTGTTATCGAGTTTATGGATATCCTCCAGGCTACAAACAACCAAATCAAACCACAAATTAAGGAAATTCATAATATAGGTCTCCTTTCACTCCTCAGGGTCAGAACAGTTACATTCCCAGACCACCAACAAACATGTAAAGAGTACACAACCTAAGAAAAGGACTGTAGATAATGTCTTTACTGACATGTCTTATACTAGTCCATTGTCGTATTATCCTCCTTATGCCATTAATGCGGTTAACTTGGATATCAGCCAATTGTCTCAAGAACAGATTCAGACACTTGTCAATTAGCTAAGTACACATGTTCGAGCTCCAGAGCCTTCAACTCCAATTTCTTATCCTTCCATTACAGAAACAGGTGTTATGGCTAGTATTTCATCTTCTGGTACTGATTTCACTATCTCTTCCAATCTTAGATATAAAAATCATTTTCTAATATTGCAACACCATTGTCTATCATCATTACAATTTTCTTTACCCGATGGTTCTTGGATAATAGATAGTGGAAGTACTAGTCATGTCTGCTGTGCTTTGTCAAATATTATAGAAATCAATCTAGTTTCTGGAATTAATGTGGCATTGCTTGATGGTACGAGATTACCAATAATTCATACTGGCACAATTCAGTTGTCAAATTCATTGTTTCTTTATGATGTATTGCATGTTCCTACATTTCATTTCAATTTGATTAGTGTTAGTAGTTTTTTACATGATAATCAATGTTTTGCTTATTTTTTTATCATACTTCATGTTTTCTTCATGAGTATTCTCAGGGCATGATGATAGGGAGGGGTGATCTCATCTATAATCTTTACATCCTTAATGTTCGTTCCCTCTCAGCACCTGCTCTTGCAATAATTCATTATTTCTGTGAATCCTTGTTAGCTGATGGGAGTCTTTGGCATCAATGCTTAGGTCATCCTTCATCTGCCAAGTTACAAGTTTTATCTAGTACTCTTTCAATACCAAAGTCATGTTTGTCTAGTAGTGATAGTTTTCATGTATGTCCAATAGCTAAGCAAAGGCGTATGTCTTTTCCATTTCATAATAATGTCTAAGGTAATCAATCTATTTGATTTTGTACATTTAGATATCTGGGATCCTTTTTCTATTGAGTTTGTTGAAGGTTATAAGTACTTTTTTACTTTAGCAGATGATTATAATCGGGTAATGTGACTTTACATGATGAAAAATAAAAATGAATTTTCTACCTTATTTCCCTTATTTTTGAAGCATGTTTTCACTAAGTATAATATTTAGATTAAAACAATTAAAACTGATAATGCTCCAAAACTTGCATTTTCATATTTAATCAAGAAACATGGCATGATTCACTACTTCTCTTGTGCTTATACTCCTCAACAGAACTCTACTGTTGAGGGAAAGCACCAACATTTATTAAATGTAGCTATGGTTCTTCTATTCCAATCAAATGTTCTTTTGATTTATTGGAGTGATTGTGTTCTTACTGCTACTTTTTTTGATAAATAATACTTCTTCACTATTGTTACAGAACATTACTCCATATGAATAAATCACTTGATTACGTGCTCTTAAGAGTTTTGGTTGTCTTCGCTATGTTAGTACCTTACAAGAGGATAGATCGAAATTTACTCCAAGGGCTAGTCCTTGTGTATTATTAGGATATCTTTCTGGTTTTAAGAATTAAAAGGTCTTAGATTTGGATACACGAGTTGTCTCTATTTCTAGAAATGTCATTTTTCATGAAACATATTTTCCTTTCAAAATAGATGATTTTCATGACCAATGCATTTTCCATCTGATTCTATATCACTGTCATCATTTGATTCTATATCACTGTCATCATCTGCTTCATCTTCCACTGATATTTTTCCTGAGATTGATCATTCATCTACATCTGATGCATTACATAATTCTAGTTAGGTTCCATCTACATTACCATATGTCTCTCGTGCTCTTATATCTTATGATCCAGTTTATGATTTTGTCACTGTGAACAATGATGCATCATGTTCTGTTCATTTTGCATCTTCTCCGGATACTGTTGCATGATCATCATCTTCTCTTCCATCATCTTACTATGTTTAGGATTGATGAAACAGTTGTGACATATACTGGTATGATTTCTTTACCCATTAATAGACCTAAGAAACAGACAAACTCCTATGTTATTTGTCCGCTAACCATTATGCTTTTACTCAAATTTTCCCATCTTTACCTCCAAATCACACAACACTATATCCTTTGTCATCTGTTCTTTCTTACAATCACTTTACTCCATACTGTACTTCCATTCTTTCATATTCCATGGAAACATAACCAAAAACCTTTAAACAAGCCATGATGTCTGAAAAATGGAATGGTACTCTTAATGAGGAACTTAGGGTATAGAGGAAAATATAACATAGAGTAGTTGCTCTTTGCCACCTAAAAGAATGTGGTTGGTTGTAAATGGGTTTTCACCATCAAATATAATTATGATGGGACCACTGAGAGGTATAAAGCCCAGTTATTTTCAAACGGGTTTATTCAATAGGAAGGTGTGGATTATAATGAGACATTTTCTCCTATGGCCAAACTAACACGTGTTAAGTTGATGTTAGGCTTGGTAGCAAAACAAGGATGAGAGTTGAATCAAATGGATGTGTCAAATGTTTTTCTACATAATGATCTCAATGAAGAGATTTATATGAATCTTCCACAAGGTTATACTCCAGGTCCTTCTGAAATCCTCCCTCATAATGTTGTTTGTCATCTGCACAAATCCATCTATGAATTAAAACAAGCTTCTAGACAATGGAATAGACATTTTACTTCAGTTTTGCTTGAGGATGGATTTATTCAATCCAAGGCAGATATAACAGTGTTTGTCAAGTTCACAGAAACTAGCTTCATTGCATTGTTGGTATATGTGGATGATATTGTAATAGCTAGTAACAATGATGCAGATTTGGGTCCTCTGCGTTTTTTTCTTGGATTAGAGATTGCAAGATCTTCAAAAGGAATCTCTATATGTCAAAGAAAATACACAATTGATCTCTAAGAAGATGCATATCCTCTTGCTTGTAAACCGAGTACAGTTCCCATGGATCTTTATGTTTATTTGAGTATAGATACATGAAAACCTTTGGATTCTGAAACTCCATATAAAGAATTGATTGGCAAGCTTTTGTACTTGACAGTTACCATGCCATATATAACCTTTGCAGTACATAAGCTCAGTCAGCTTCCAACAAATGTCCATCTTCAGGCTGCTCATAGGATTCTGAAGTACTTAAAAGGCAATCCATGACATGGTATTTACTATTCTGCTGATACTAAACTTTGCATTAAATCATTTCCAGATGATGATTGGGGTTCTTGTCCTCATACAAGATGTTCAATTACTGGTTATTGTGTATTTTTAGAAAACTCATTAATCAGTTGGAAATCAAGGAAGCAACAGACTATAAATCACATCAACACAGAAGCAGAGTATCGTAGTTTGTCAGAAGTTTCAAAAGAGATTATTTGGATGCAGCATTTGTTGGCATAATTCTGCATTGAATGACTACCACTGCAAAATTATTCTGTGACAATAAGTTTGTAATATACATTGCTATAAATCATGTTTTCACGAGAGGACGAAACATATTGAAATAGATTATCACCCGTTTCGTGATTTGATCAAAGATGGCATTATAAAAACTATTCATGTAAGCAGTGACAATCAGCTAGAAGATGTTCTAACCAAGTCGCTTCATTCAAAACCATTCAAATTGGTCGTTTATCAAACCTTTACTTTCTCACTGAGTTCGGATACAAAAGCTTGAAGGAGCGTATCAGAGAGTATTTTGATTTATGGTGCATGTTAACAAATACTTAAGTTCTCTGTATATGTTTAGTAGTTACTTTAGTGCATGTTAGTGTAACATTATAAACATGATTATTTGTACATATTACAATAAATGAGAAAACTCAGTTATTAACTCTTTTTCAACCCTAAGCTTCTTTTCTCTTTTTCATGAGTTTGTTACGGAGAATCTTAGGTTTGATAAATATTTCAAAATATTCAATATGTATTTTTAATTGAAAGATTATTCTCAATAAGAAAAAGAAGTCGACCCTACTGTGTTAGAATTTTCGTATAACATCATATCAAATGACATATATCGATTTAATCCAATCATTTGGGATGTCATGAGAAGATTTGTTTCTACAATTTGTGAGTTAGAAGCAGATCGCATAAATTGAAAAATTCATAAACTTCTTTACAATGCAAGTATATATACCCAACAAAAATAAATCAAATCGATATATCACTGAAAAACCGTACAATATCAATATATATATATATATAAATGTTGTTGTAATCATGTTTTTGTGATCAAAGGTTTTTTAGATATGTATTTGAGTGCTTGTATGATGTGCAACAAAATTGAAATCTTGGTCATGACAACAACAAGCTCAAAAAGTCTTATTATATTTGAATTTAGTAAATGATGCGGAGCATATCAATTTGGTGGTAGAGAAATATAATTTGTTTAAAGAATTTAAGGGAAAAAAAAAAGTTTAGAGAAGATACATAAAGCTCGTTAACGGTAACTACTAAACGTGAATCACCAAACGCTAAAAGGAACACGCACGCAAACATTACAAATGCACAATTCATGTGAACTTAGTCCAAACAAGCGTTGTCTACCGTATACGTGGCTTAGTAGTTTGACGAGCTCGCGTGGGATTGAAGCAAAGTATTTTCGCGTTTGAGGCGATCCAGCCTCCTTGATATTTTATTGTCTTCACCAGTTGAGATATTTTTGCAAAAAGTAAAATACACAGAAAATTTTTATTACAATATTTCAGAAAAATCGCTTACACCGATGAGATTTCTCACGGGAGCAAGGGGGGACCGCTAACGTGGGTAGATGATAACAGAATGAAATAATTTATGTAATAAAAATAAAATGTATTTTAATAGTAGTTTGTGAGCCAGAAAAAATAATAATAAAATGGTCTAAGATCTATTTTAAGATGCCTCCCACACTCCTTCATAAACTTACAATTAAACACTAGATATTAAACCGCTCTATAGCACTGGAGAATATCTATTTTATATTTTATTAGTTATATAGTTATAAATTATTATTAGTGTTTTATATTAGATTTGTTTTATATTTTTACTATCTTATTTATTATTACTATATATGTTTTGTGTTATGTTAATTAAAGTTATTAATATATAACTAAGAACGTGTGGTGTTATGTTTGTAAACAAATTTATTTGATAATTTAGATTATAACATATTTTGATTGTAAAAGTTAAATGGTATTATGTATATATTTTTACATAATTCAAAAATGGTTAATAACTTGATTTAGTCTAATATTAGTTATTATCAATGATTAAAAATTTGATCTGAGATTCGTCATGACCCGTCTTTATCTACTCTGATATGTATTGACCCGTTCTAATTAATTGTAAAAAATAAATATAAGATTTGGATGATTTAAATATGGATAATAAAATATTCTATCTTATTGGATCCGTTGAAACCATATTCATATATTCTTTGATCAATTTTTAAAAGACTATATACATATTTTTTGAAATTGAAATTCATAACATCTTAAATTTTTATAAGTTCAAAACTATATATTTAACGTCTAAATTAATAATTTGAAAATAAGTATTTAAAAAGATTTTTATTTATTTTATTCCGTAAAATTATTGGTCTAACTAAAAAAACAGATTAAACGAATAAATTTTATAAATTTATACGCCTAATAAGTCAAACTTCTTGCTTATTCATATTTAAAATCATTTTGTTTTTTTTATAATATGACTCAGATGTATAACCATTGCTCAAAATCTTTAATCAATATGGGACATTGAAACACATTTTTTTTCCTTGATTGAAAAATTTATTTCTTTTTCCAAAAATTAGATCCACAACATATGCTAAAAAATATCTACATTTTTTTAAAATATATGTATTATATAAAAATTCAAAATAATTTGAAAATAATATGAAACAAACATGATAGAAAAATCATAATTTTAAATCTAAACAAAATCTTTCAAATATAATAATTTAAAACAAATAATATGGTATACTTAGATATCAAATATTAATTTTTCAGTTTTGATTGATTAACATTTTTAAAAAACTTAATTTTAATTTTCATCCATAATTAATAAAAGAGAAAATAAGTTTAATTTTATTAAATTAATAATTATTTAAAATATTATTTATAATTTTTATTTAATTATATTAATTTTGTGATTATTATTATATCATTAATGATTTTATTTAAAAATACTAAAGACTAATAGCATTTTTAGTAATATAGCATATTACAATTAGTTAATCTGATATCAACATTGCTCATATAATACTATAGAAATTTCTGTATATATTTTAATTTGTTTCAGTAGTGGGACCTAGAGTGTTTGCAAATGTAAAGATAGTGGGGAGCTATGGTCTAACTTTAATTTTTATTCATTCTTACACAAGATCTATTGTTTTAGATATTAACCATATGCACATGGCAATAATTTTTTATCATTGTTTGCCAAGAATGCGGTAGTTTATGAGTATTATTTTGAGTTAGGTAATCGGACGACACGTACCTTATTACAGTTAGCAGATCTGACTTTTTTTCTTTATCAGATCTAATAGATTTTTACTTTAGAAATTATAATTAGTGAGACCATCTTTTACCCATTTCTCTAAACTTAACTCAAAAATGGAGTTTATTTTTACTAACCTATTACTTTATTATTATTTCAAACAAATAGTTTAGTATATTATATTTTAACTTTTGTATTTATACTTTTTTAAAAAAATTTTACTTATATTTATTAGACTTACAAATTTTACTCTCTGATTTTATATTTAGCAAGAGTTTATAAAATATCATTTAAATAATATTATATAAATAAAGAATATTACATCACACAAATAAAAACAAAAATAGTAAATTTTTAATTAAGAATCAATTTAGTGTACTTTTCTACAAATGATTAATTAACTATATTTAAATATAAAATATGTTTTACCTTTAGTTTTTCTATATCAAGCCAAAAATCATGAAATTGAGTATTATTATCATCTATTATTTAATGTTCAGATGTAGATTTATTCTTTCAACTATAGTTCATGTATCACAGTTACACTTATTCTCTTTTCATACTGTGTAAAATTATAAATATATATATCATGTCTTTTTTGCTTTTTTCTTCTAAAAACAAACCAGTCATTTCAGCGAAATATAATTAGAAAATTCCAAAACAGGTTCCATGAATTTGGAGAACTCTGAGTACATGCTCAGAACTTTTATTTTATAATAATTTAAATATAAATAACGAGGAATAATTATGTAAATAAAATTTGGTAACTCCAAAACTAAATAATGAACAGTAATACTTCACATTAATTTGAAAATACTATTCATTCTTCTTTTTAAACTTAAAAAATAAAAAATCAGTGTTATCACACACATTGTTTTTTGTAACGTAAGATATAGAGGTGTATTAGATAAGTTTCGGTGATAACAAACCATGTTAGAATTTTAAATGTTAATGTAGTAAATAATTCATAATATGAATTCCAAATAACCGTTTTTATTGAAAGTAGATTAGCGATTGCTGTTAACACTAAAAATGAATTTTTAAGATGTATTATAGTTGATTACTATGCTCAGTTTTATTAAAAGATGACTAAACATATTTTTATTTTTTCAACGTTGAGGTTGGTTTAGTTACGAGGTTAAGAAGAATAAATTTTTGGTTTGATGATTAACAATAAACCGGGATTGGATAAGCAAAAGGATACCTTCTTTGCACGAGAGATGGTCTTCTGTTATAGCGAGGATCTTGGTACATAAGCCTTTATATCTCTTCTTCTATGTTACTGTTCGTTCTTTTGTAATTGTTGTGAGCTTGACCTTGTTTTGTATTCTTATCCTTGTTATAGTGGATTGATTTGGCCTAAGAAGTAGACTTACTCATATTAATTTTGCTGAATTGGGTAAACAAACTCTTTGTATGCTCTGTTCTTTAATCTTGCTTTCGTTTTTTTTTAGCTGATTTATGTTGTTATCATACAAGACAGTCACGGATTAACAGCTTCTTTAGGCAATTTAGTTCTATAATTTAAAAAATGGATAGACCAAAATATATCTTAAAATATCCTATCATTAATTAGCATTACAAAATCATTTTGAAGATTATGTGTCTAAAGTTCAAAAAAAGTTTCCATTTATTTGTTAATCTACCAAAATAACAACTTTTGTTGATCTTTCTAAATATGAAAATAAATAAAACATAATTAAAATTCTTCTTTAAAATACAAATAAAGATCTTCGCTTTAAATAGATACAACGAATGAACGCGACAAACTAACATATTTGCAATATGATTTTTGGAAAGAATAATAATTTGCTGCAACCCAGAATTATATTTTATACGCATTTAGTAAACAAAATTATAGTTCAGGTAACATTAAAATAAAATAACATAAAATAAAATTATACTATATAGTGAAATCTACAAATGAAATTTCGTATAATTAGTATGTTCGATATCAAATCTATATAAAAAAAAAGAAGAAAAAAAACTGAACAAATCGTCAACCGGACCTCGCTCAAACTGAGCATAACAAAGACCTAATCGCATTTTTCTGGTTAATAGTCATTAAATATATATATATATATATATAATTTTTGAAAAAATGAGGATATCATAAGGTAGTATGGCCCTATAAATGAACAAGAGACCTCTCCTTGGCCCTTCTCTTCTTCTCTCTCTCATTACCCTAAAAACACTACCACACACTTTCACGCTCTCACGCCTTTCATCATCCTTCTTCTTCTTATTTCTCTCCCTCCCTATCTTCTTCTAGCTCTTCGCCATAGCTTCACCTTCCTTCACAAGCTGTACAGTTAAAGCTTAAGGTAACCACAACCTCCTCTCTCTTAGATCCGCGAATCCTCTGTGTAGATCTGTAAATCTCGTTTCGAATTTACTTGTTCATCATTTCTTCACAAAATTGACGGATCTGTTCACGAAACTATCTAATTTTGTTTCACTGATTGATTCATCGTTGTTTTCTTCAGATTCGAAATTAGATATTTGTTTTTGCTTTAGATCTGATTTTAAATTATCGTTTTGACTAATCTGTTTTTGAATTTTATGAAACAGGTTTAAAAATTTGAATTAATTTTTTTTCGATTCGAAGATGAATCATTGGGCGGTTCAACCAAACGCTTTCGCTGCCGGCGGAGATTTGATAAGAAGCTCCGGTTCAGTTGTTGAAAGAGATCAAACCGTCGTTTGCCCAAAACCACGTCGTATTGGTGTCCGTAACCATAACCGTCCACCTCCGTCTCTGCGATGTTACTTCAGGTTTTAATTCATACATTAAATTATCATCCTGATTTGATTAATTTGACTGAGGATTTTTGTAATCTTGACTTTTCCACAGCCATCAATTGGAGTTATGTGAATCCAAAGCAGAGACTGATATTTTAGATATCATACTCACAAAGGTATAATAATAATTTTCATTATTTTTAAGTTTTTTTGGTAGGTGAAATTTGTTTATCAGAAACTGGTTACGTCTTGGTAGGGATCTCTGATCAATAAACCCAATAAAAGTTAAATATTATTTTATTTTTAAAAATCATGTGATTTTGTTTGTGTTTAAGACTTTATCGAATAAGACGTTTCGTCTCGACTTAAATCGTTACAGCACAGAATTAGTTGTGGGCCATTTCTGTAAACCTTTTAATAAATATGCGTATTATTATATTAGTATATTAATGTTGATGATGTGTATTACAGGATGGTGGTTATGGTGCGGAACAAGTTCATACGCAAGTATTAGACTCGCCGTCCCCGTTTTTATGTGGGTCGCCGCCGAGCAGAGTCTCTAACCCATTAACACAGGATGCTCGATTTCGAGATGAAATCATTCCGGTCTCTTCTTTACCCATCCCACATTCTCCGCTGGGCTTACCTCCGTCGTCTCCTTCTTCCTCTGGAAGGAAAGGAGGATGTACTAGAGGCAATTTTGGTAATAGCCCAGCGGTTAGGATCGAAGGATTCGACTGCCTCGACAGGGATAGCAGAAACTGCTCTATCCCTGCCTTGGCATAAGAGCAAAAACAAAACCTTTTGGGATTTTATACATACTCTTTTGAATTAACTCACGAGAAAAAATCAATTAATGCGTCGTAAATATATGTGTTAAGGATATGGAGATGTGTGGAATCTTTTGAGGGGAAAGAGTAAAGAGTTAAAGAGTAAGAGCACGAGAGTTCGATCCTTTGGAGTTTCTTTTTTTTAGGAGTGTAAATAGGTGACGGAGCAATTTTCTGGTTGTAGTGTTTTTATTTTATTTTTTGGGGTCATTTTGTAAGTATTAAGTCAGAAATGAGTGTGTTGAGAGGGAAATAAAAGTTAGGTTTTGGAGAAGTATTAAATATTTGGAAGGTCTTTTGTGTAAAGTAAAGAAGAGGTTTGGGACCTAATGAGTGAGATAGAGAAAAAATGAAAGTATTTTGGATATTTTCTTTTAGTTTTTTACTTTTTTTGTATTAGTCGGTTCTGAAGATGAGAAAAAATTGTACAAGAAGAAATTCAAATGATATTTTACTTTGAAAGCATCGAATCTTATTGCTACTGAGAAGTTGTGGTTTTTAAGAAAGAGATGATGTAATGAGTTAAAAGGCTATGGTACTGTGAAATGCCATGTGTTACATTTACGTTGGTGACTTACTCAAATTATCTGGTTGGTGTTATTAACCTTTGCATAAAAATCTTCTCTTTCGAAAAATGAGATCGTCCTCTTCTTATGCCATCTCCAAAGAAACCTCTATTTTAGTGTAAAAACTACATTATTTTAGTGTAAACTTTAGCATTAAAATTTTTTCCATCTCTAACCACAACGCCAAATAGTATATTAAAAAAATTATTCAGTATTATTATATTATTAAAATAAATATTCTCTATTATAATATTATTAATCTTAAATTTATTTATTTTTAATTTAAAATTTTAATAAAAGTTACTACTCTTCTCATTAATTTTTAGTTAATAAAATAATTACGATAAATTAAAAACAGTAAATTAAAAAATAATAAAATAACATTAAATATTAATAATTATATATTACATTTTTTCTATATTATATATTAAAAATGATAAAATAACATTATATATTACATTTTTTTCAACTCAAAATTATATAATACTAATTCTCAGAATTAGTATATTCGGACCACAAGTGTTCTATCAGTGCATTTCGAAGTTCAAAATGAGCATCACGATCTTTGATTTGTCTGTGTCGAGATAAGAATTCTTGAAATCGAGCATCATCATCACCCGTCATCTCTACTTCTGCGCGTGGGACTTCGGCAAGAGCAAAAAATAATGTTTGCGGATTTGAGTTCTATAACTGATTCAGCATATCATGCATATATTGAAATGGAAAGAAAAAGAATTTTGAAAGAAAAAGGTCAAACGAACCAATACGAATAACACGGTGAAGGTTTCCAATATCATGGATCTCAATATCGAGCATCTCAATATCAAGGAGATCAATCGCAACAAGACCATTTTCAAGGAGAACAAGATCAAGGAGAAAGCCAAAAATCACCAAATGATCCAGAAAATTATATCCCGTATTATGATTATCTTAACGGAAGCGGAACTAATTTTTCCAGTTACTAGATTATTATCTAAATTTTTATTATGTTTTTAAAATATATTTTGTTGTTTTTAGTTTTAATGTTTGTTTGGTTTTAATTTTGTAATTTTTATGTTTTAATTAAAGTTTATTGTGTAATATTGAATTTAGTTTTTTAATTTATGTTCTATTCAAATTTCTATAATAAATTTTAACTAATACCTCTTTTATTATTAGAGAGCTTAAATTTAAAATTAAAAAAAAATGTATAGCATTACTATAGTGTCGCACCAAATTTGGCGTAATACTATAGAAAAATGCACCAAAACTCTATTATAGTGTAATTTATGCAGTTTTGTTGGAGTAGAAAAAGTTGTTTTTTCCATACTAAAATAGTGGGATGGAGTTTTCTTGGAGATGCCCTTAAACACCGTGAATAATAACAATGTACTATTCTATTGTTTTTTATTATAAGGGATGTAGAATATGCAACAAAATTATGACATTCAATTTTCTAAAAAGGATTTTTGCATTTTAAATTGAACTAAAATCAAAATAGAAAGCTTCAAAGTAATATATTCGTGATAAGATAAAGTAAGTTTTTATAAAAGAGAAATTTAAATAATGTAAAAAAGAGAGAAGCAGAAACAAGAAACAACATGCCCGTCTCAGCATCTTCTACGCTTTTGACTTGCAAGAATATCGTCAGATCTGTGAAAGCCTGACACTCTGCTACTTGCTGCGCCCTCTTTTTATTTCTTCCTTTTTTTAATTATTTTATTAAAAACTTCTTTTATCTTAAAATTTTCATTTTAAGTTTTATCCTTTTTGACACAACAAAAGTTTTATCTTTTTTTTTGTTAGTTTTATCTTTTTTCGACAACTTTATTTTCTCTTTTTCTTTTTAAGTTTTTTAATGATTGGTCTATACATTTTCTCTTACTATTGTTTATGCATAGATCTAGAGATAATTATTTGGATCCATTAAATATTCGGATCCAGATTCGAAAACAGTTATCTGAAAACAGATTCTAATTTGGATACTAAACATTTCAAAACAGATATTCGTATCTAGTTTTTAATTTTTTTTTTCTGGATATCTTTTTTTTACATCTAATTTTTATGATTTTTTTATTTAAATCAGATCCACATATTCAAATCCAGATAATAAAATTAAAAATTTAACAGATCCAAATATTCTCAAAATCCGAATATCCGAATCCGTAAGAAACCTAATTATGCGTATTAGTTTTAAAGAGGTACACTTTTGATTGCTCACAACATTGAAAAATATAAAAATTTAAATTTATGTATTAAAACCAAATGAAAATTGATATCAATATGTGTATATTTATGCCGATAACATGAAATTGAATATGAATATAAATGAAAACATACAAAATAACTGAAAGTGATTAAAATGAAAACACAAAAAATAACCTCATATAGAAATATCAATTGAAATTTAATATATCTAACAATTTGTTAGAAAGATATGGTAATGAATCAGTGAAAGAGAGTTGTAAAACATTTTCTTGTATTATTTTGTTAAATACTTCTGAATTCTTCGGCATTTTATATAATTGCTCATTTAGTTTGTTACTGTTTTTTTTTGATAAAAATTGTACTCCAATTTAGGTTATACCGTTTTATATAGCTCATTTACTGTAAACAACTGTGGCACGTGGGTACTTCCCATCTAAAATCAAAATTTTCTAAAATTGATCAATTCATCTATACTTTTCAACTTATCTAATAAATTTATAAACTCTAATTTAGAGTTTTAAGAGTGAATCTCTAATATTTATTGCCTAAAATATCACAAATATAAAATATCTAAGTTTAACAACAGATGAATCTGGATCGGACGATTTCAGAACTTCATTCTTGTCTTTGTATATTAAGGTATAAAAAATACTATCAGAATAACAAAATATTGATAAATCTAAATTTCAACGCAGTAAGAGTATTTCCAGTAGTAGATACTCTATTAAGAATTTCTCCTTAATATATGAAGTAAGAAAAATGCTGAACCAATAAATGGATAAGTGTTGTGAGAGATTTTCATGAAAAAACCAGAGTTTCTACTTAGAGAACCGAACCGTTTCTATTTTTCTCTATCATACTTTTGTTTTTTTGATTATTTGATATCCACTGAGAAACTGCTGACGTAGATGCCCTTAGGGGTTCGAAAACAAAAATAAGTGAAGGAATCGAGGTCGTATGAAGATGAGAATTATCAACATTATAAGTATTTGATTTCTAAATATCTAATATAATTCAACTTGTAGTTTGTTCATGTGGAACAATGGATCAATGGATCAATTTGGAGAGAAAGCTTTTGTCAATAACTTTTTATTTTGTGGAAAGTTCGTTTGTCCCACATTTCTCCAATTGAGAGAGAATCCTTTTATATTTTTCTTATGTACAGAGAATGTTACTCAAATCTTAAGAGTTTTAAAGATTTTTAGAGTGATTTGTTTTATTTTCTCGTTTTTAGTGGCCAAAGATCTGAAAATCGATTTCAAATCAATTCTTTCTGAAACCAAATTTTTGTCCATATCAAATTTTGCGAGAATTTTTTCTCATCTCATTTGTGATTACTTTTTTAGAGAATGAGTATTTCGATATTTAATATACAAGTTTGAATTTTCAAAATACAACAGATATTTTCGTATTTCGTGTGATATTGTATATTAAAGAAACCGATCATCAAACATTGGTTAACTTTTTACTATTTCGAATGACATATTTTCGCGATGTGTTTTACATCTTCAAGAATTCTTAGATTTCGTATTTTAGAATATTGTTTTAGATTATGTCTTGTATTTGCTTTTTATTTTTATCTTATCTATGTTCGAGTAATGTGATTCGTTAATAATATATTAAATTGTATATCTTTTTTCGAATTGAATTCATCAGTTTTTACCTGACTTTTTCTTAGAGAAAAACCATTAAAATGATAATGTAATATATAGAGTGATATATATATATATAATATAATTATCATTCTGGTTGAAGTTGACAAAAAAAAAACATGTTTTACTAAATTATTTTTTCTCGTTAAATTCTATATATTAAATTATTGATTTAATGGTTTTTTTTAATCAAGAAAGAACTGATTAGATCACATGGAAAAAAATATGCATATTAATAATACATATTTTTCAGACAATATTGAAATATAAAAAGTTAAAATAAGACATATTTTTAAAGGGATACACTAAAAAAACAAATATTAAAAATTATTGAATATGTAAAACATGCAAAAAGGAGATGGCACTCGAAATAATATTTTTATAAATAAATAAAACTTTGGAGACGCAAAAGGTTGTGTAAATAGCGAAAAGTGGACCGCCGATAAAATTAACAAAAGAGAAAGTGCGCTGGTAAGTTGTTTTGTTTCGTAAATTGTGAACCCATTCTAACATGACATTTGTCTCCCTCTCCCTTCCCACTTCTTATTTATTATTCCAAAAATCATCCCTATTATTTTAGGAGTTTCCGCATTTACATCCTAACAAAATTGTGAAATAACAACTACACATGTTCTTGTTTTCTGAATAACATCGGCCGTTGACTTACCTCTCGAAACCTTATCAACTTAGAAACTAGAGATTGATTTCCAAAAAATTACGTGAACAATTACATGAAATTTTAAGATATTTATATATGGTGTACATATGAGTTTTCTTTGCATAACATTTTTAATCTACCCCTATTATTTTTATAATAAAATGCAATATTTTTATGTCTAGATTGGACTGGTCAGTCCGACCGGTTAATCCGGGACCCGAATACTATTTCGATTCGGATTTACTGGTAAAATCCACCAATAATAAAATGGGAAAGTTCTAGAAAAAAACTGATATTAACTTGTCACATGATTACGGATTACATGTTAAATTTATGATTTTAGAACTTTTTTGATAAAAATAAAGTGTTTGATTTTAAGAATAAAATATTATTTTACAATTATTTTTATAATTTTTCAGTTTTTTTAAAACGTGTATTTACGAGTATTTCTCATTTTTCGACTCAAGAAAAATAAATTAATTATTTGTGTTTCTATTTTTTATTTTTTATTTTTGTCTTTGTTTATATTCATTATAATCACTTCATATTGTATAATAATAAAACGTTCTTTATATTTTTGCGGTTTTTTTCTTATGATAAACATAATGAAATATAATATTTCAAATGCTTTTGTATTATAATAATTTATCCTAATATTTATTTCCTAACAATCGATTATATTTTATTGTAAATAATCTATCTTCATGTTGTGATGTTATATTAGTTAATTTTTCTTATTGATATTTTTACTATTTTGGTATTATTTTTTAAGTTTAATTGTGATTTAAAATGTTTATGCATTTTGTTATTGTTGGATATTATATTTTCTTAAATATAGTATGAATATTTGAACCAAAAAATATAGTATGCATATTTTTACTTTATTTTTATACAACTATACATATATACATATATTTATAATATATATAATGATATATAAAAATAATAATTAGTTTATTGATATGTGGTCGATCCGGATCGATTCGCGGTCGACTCGATAATCCAATGATCCGGAAAATAGTCTTGTTTGGTATCCGGATTAGATATAAAAACATTGATAAAATGAAAAACTAATACTTAATGATAGAAATATGGATATGTTAGGTGTTGCAAAAAAAATTCCTTAATATATGTGAAGCATATACGAAAAAACATCTGAAATTATGAAACAAATTGAGTATTTGCTATATGCTTATCCTTATTTGTAGTTTCCTACTTAGAAAATTGATTCCTCACATATATATTTTGTAAATGTAAAAGAGATGGCAAATAGTAAATACTTTAATTGTTTTGACAGAAATGGCAATTAACTATATGGGCTCTAGACTCTACATGGGCCATCAGGTAAGATTCCAAATTATCATTTAGTTACTAGATTAATACTATGCCTCATATAAGACCATCTCCTAATGGAGAAACTCTAATCGGGTTTTTAATAATATATTTAATATTTTTTTACTATTAACTTAAGTTTAGAACTCCATTATTATTTATTATTTTCTTCATCTCCATTGGTTAGAAACTCATAGGGGTTCTTAAGAATTAAAAATTAATATTTTTGAAATAATTTTTATTTTAATTATAATTTATTTGGTTAATAGTATCATCTCACGTGTAAGTGATGGTAAACCTTTCTCAAATGTTTTGTAGAAAGAGTTTTGTAAGATCTTGGTGGTATCTGATAATTAACAAGCATACCTGGAAACATGTAAAAATGTGTGATTTGAGATGGACGTATCAATCTTACAATTCACTTGGAATGCTTGGGGAGAGTCAAGGGTCGAGTTATGCTCTGTTTTATTTTTACTTTACATGTTTTCTCATTCTCTGTTTCTTTACATAATGGATGATAAATTATTCTATACCATGAGACAAGAAAAAAAGATTACTTCAGATGGTATAATCAGTAAGTATAGCCAAAAAAAATCAATCAGCATTACATCATGAATCCATATTACACTAGGCCCAAAGGGAAAAGGAGGTGGTGGTGGTGGAAAGGAGAAGACGACGACCATAGTAGCAGCAGGAAAAAGCGTTAGTCTGTTGGTTAGCTGAATACAAGAAGTTTCCAACCGAATCTCCAAGGCTTCCTTCAGCCAAAAGGTGTAGATGGAAATGGCTTGATCCTGGCTTAAGAGGAAATTAGTTTCTGACTTTACAAATATATAATAGTCGAAAGCAGAAGCATTTCAAAACATAAAAGCATAGGCACAAACTTATTCCAAACAAATTATCGAGATCTAACCCCCAAACCAGGTCATATATATACAGATATACTGACGTTTTTACTTTTGGCTCTCCGCCAAGGAAAAAACATTACCTTTAGACATTCATAATAAGCTATTCATGTTAAAATGTGGAACATAACTCAAATACCCTACAGTAACAGAGTAAATTCATAGATCATGGAAGTATGGAAACAATATAAAAATATCAAAAGCTATGATTAAACCTTACCAGGACAATCATCTTCAAGTCTGCAGCCTTTGCTGAGCTAAGAGCTACCAATGTTGCCAAAATCAACACCAGCTTGACCTATCTTATTCCCAATATCGAGAATTGTTGAGACTCCATTGATAGGTTGGTTAATACCAAACGTAGAATCCCTAATAGCACCAAAATGTTGACTTGGGAACTCGACATCGAACAGCTTCGCCTTGTGATGATGATAATGATTCTGCGGCCATGGAAATGAAGGTGGGTTTATCTGAATCAAACCCGTAAAGCCCTGAGCTAGTCTATCAGCTAAATCTTGTCCATGTCGTTGAACCTCTTCCAAGCTTCTAAAGATCTCTCCATAGACATTTCTTCTTTCCTTTGCTTATTTCAAATCTTCATGCGAATTTATCAGTGAAATCAAGTTCTAAAACCAGGTGGCAAAACAAAGAATTAACCTTGACCTAGGATCGAAGCTAAAACCCCCTCAATTAGACTCAGACACTTGATTTAACAAATAGAGAGAAAGAGAGAGAGAAAAGATACAAATTGGTCAAAATTAGGGCTTGACACTTAACAGAAACTTGAAAACTGGAGAGACGACTCAGAGCAGAGAAAAAAGATCGGAAATTTAGTAGTGAAGGCGTTGCCGAGGAAGTTGAAAGAGGAGATTTGAGTGACACAAAATCCCTAAAATCCCAGAATCAAACATTCGAAACCCTAAAATCCTAGAATCAAACAATCAAAATCCTAGAGTCTGTAATCAAACACAAACGATTAGGAATCAAAACTGAATTACCTCGGTATGAAAACTTCATCATGCTCTGTCGAACGCGAAAGAGAGAGGACGCGAAAGAGAGAGGTTTTTTTTTTGGTCACGTGAAAAATAAAGTTTTTCATCTGTTTTTTTATTTATTTTTAAAATTCGAACCAATCAAGAGCCGCCACGTATGCGGTTCTTAAGAAATCTTAAATCTCTTATTTAAGAGCCGGATCTGATCTAAATTTTTATTTTTCTTTTTTTTTGGACTTTTCAACTTAAGAAACCCACTTAAGATCCCCATTAAGAAACCCCAATGAGGATGCTCTAAACTTCGTATCGTTTAGGCCATTAATAACTAGAGTGGACAGCGAAGGATGCATACGATCATGCTTCTAAAAATCGGTCTACTGAGTGTTTAGGCGTCTGGTTAAGCGCTCATAGATATCTAAATGCTCCAATTTGATTAAATCGGTGGATCAAATCTATAACGTGGTTTAAACGTTCAAAATTGTTTTTTCGAGCTAGTCGACCAAATCAGCCGATTTAATGCATGATTAATTATTATGATTTTTTAAATTTATCTCTTATAATACAATATAGTTTAAGGTTTTAAAAAAGAAAAAATAAAAAACATTCGATATAATTAAACAAATTAAAACTTATGTTTTCCTCTATTCCAAAGAGAATGATTTATATTATTCTAGTTCTCTAACAAATCATCACCACAACAATTTCACTTTCATATATGCTTGTGATACACCATGTTAATCATTTTTGGTCACCAATAAATATTTTCAGTAACAAGAAAATTTGGATTCAAAGAGTTTCAAAGTTTTGGTACGGGTCCCTCTTGTAAACAAAAAATATTAATTGCAGCGGTGAATATGATTCGAATTCGGGCATGTCAGTATGTTTTAATACTATCTACTATTTAAAACTTCCAAACTTGTGTAGTTTGATTTGTTGTTTAACACTTGCGATAGTTAAACAATGATCAAGACAATAAAAAATTTAGTGGATAAAAAGAAGTGTTATTTGCTTAGAATAATACTAGAATTTAAGATAATTACTAGACTAATGCTTCACAAATATTTTTATTAGATTAACATTATTTTTTTGTTAAAAAAAAAAAAACCCAAAAAATATATATATTGTTATATATGCTATTATAGATTAAAATAATTAAATTAATTAAAAAAATAAAAAATCCCACGATTTCATAAATTTTCTTTTTTCCTAATTTCAATTTCTAACTACGTTCAACAACCGCTTTAATCTTCACTTTGATATCATAGACATCAAATCTTAGAACCGCCGTTCACTTTGCCGTTCTCACTTCATCGTTCATTTCTCTTTCCGTTCGTCGTCGCCGTCACCGTCACTGATTTTCGTGGTTTCCCAGTTGCGTTGATAGTATTGACTCTGTTAACCCATCGTTAATGGCTTGTAAGTGTTTTGTTTATTCAGATTTTTGTTTCATTGACATAAATGTTGACAAATCTCTCTCTGTTTCTTCAAATACAGAGGGGCTCCAAGCCAGTCTCTTTCAGGAACTTTATCTGATTCAATTGGAAATCTCACTAATCTTCGACAAATGTAAGCTTATTTGTTTTTTCGTTCATATAAAAATCTCTCCTTTTGTATGTTTCTTTCAACCATTTTTTTTTTTTGGATTTTTGAAAGTTATTACAGAACAATAACATCTTAGGCAAAATCCCACCGGACCTCTGTTGTCTTCCCAAATTACAGACTTTGGATTTTCCAATAACCAGTTCTCAGGTGAAATAGGAAGGGTTACAGACTTTGGATTTTCCAATAACCAGTTCTTTTTTGCAGACAAGCAATACGAAAGGTTATTAGGATTGGGAACTCCATGTAGCTACGGATGATTTTAGTTCCAAGAGCATTCTTGGTGCTGGTGGGTTTGGTAATGTCTACAAAGGAAAGCTTGGGGACAAGACAATGGTTGCCGTGAAACGATTGAAAGATGTGAATGGAACCTATGGGAACTCACAGTTTCGTACTGAGCTTGAGATAATCACCTTAGTTGTTCATAGGAATTTTCTTCGGTTAATCGATTATTGCGTGAGTTCAAACGAAATACTTCTTGTTTATCCTTACATGTCCAATGGCAGTGTCGCCTCTAGGCTTAAAGTATTTGTTCCTCAATGTCATCTTTAAAAGAACTCTTATTAAGCAAAGACCACATAAAAAAAACCTTACTGGAAACTATCAATCATACAATATTTAAACATTCAATAGAGATCAAAATATTTGTTTTTTATTCACAGCAGACAACACAAGAAAAGAAAAAGCAAACTGTGAACCTACACTAAAAATATAAAATTAGAGGTGAAGGAGAGTGTTAATAATACTGCATAGTACATGATTTAAGCATAAATTTATTTCCCACTATCTACGAGATGCATAAATGTCAAAACTAAAAAGTATCACTATTTACAACAAATAGTCATCTATGATTTGCACTTTCCATATACAACGATTATATGCTCCATCTAATATTGCATAATCAATTTACTTTAAGAACATAGTCATGAAAATTTTTGGAGATAATGGTGTATAATGGAATAAAAGATTGAGGAAGAAGAAAAAAGTTCATAAAACCCTATATTTTTCGTCGAAGGAGCCTATGATTTAATTTTTTTTTTCATATTTTTGTTGTTACGATTTAGTATATTTTTTCCTATTTTCCGCCACTAATCATAAAGTCTGCGATAACATTAAGACCAACAAATTTTACGGTAACATATCGGCAAAAAATCTGCGGCTAGTAAAAAAATTTAAATCTCTGTTGCAAAAGAATTTGCACATTCTGTGATAACTAAGTTTGGAAAAACAAATTTGCGATAACTAAAAATAAATCTACGATAATGATAATGTTAGTCTATTAATTAGTTTTTGAAAAAAAATCTACGGTAACTAATAGGTGAAAAAAACTCTACTACAACGTTATAAAAAATCTTTGGTGGAAAACAAAATCTGCGATAAAAATCTATGGTTTAAAAAAAATTATGCGAGAGATTTTCTATTAGTATCAAAAACTTCAAAAATCTACTGCTTCTATCATGTATTTGAAAAATAAATCTGCGACAGGAAAAAAATCTGCGATGAATTAAAAAATCTGCAACAACTATCATACATAACTCTGCGAGAAAAATTTGCGGCCGAAAAAACAATCTGCCATAACATAGAACCGTAGATTTATGTTGCAGATTTATTTTGCAGATTTATTTGTCAACGGTAGCAAAATTATAAATATTTGCTATTTTTTAGAAAAAAAGAAATAATGTTGATGTGGAATTAATTAGCAATGGTAGTATTGTACTTATTATTTTTAACCACATTGTTTGAAGGACACTTTTGTGATTAAAAAAAAAAAACTCATTTAACCTTAATTTTTTATAGGTTAGTCTAGTAATTAATTCCAATTGTAGTATTATTATAATTAATTTTCCCTAAAAATAAAACATAACATATATTGAAATTTTGTTAATGTTTTTGGTGTGGTGTTAAAAAAAAACTAAACTAAATTGTATTGTTTAGTTATAAAACCACTATACGTGTGACTTGTAAACGAGAAAAAACTGTATTTCAGTAACTTGTGATTAGTTTAATATTTTGTATAATATCTCTGATGGTTTTCTTATTAGACTTGGCTGGATTGGGTTCTAGGTAGGGGTGGGCAAAAAAACCCGTATCCGCGTATCCGAATCAAATCCAACCCGATAAAACGTATCCGAATCTGTTCTGTATCCGACTAAATTATTCCATAGGGTACAAGATCTCTAAATCCGAAAACCCAAACCCGAACCCATTCCGAAACCAAAAACCTGAAACCCGAACGCATACCCAAAAATACATAACTACCCATAAAAAAATACCCTAATTCGAGAACTCTATCCTATAAATGTAGAATTTGTTTATGTGTAACATACACAAATCGAGCCAAATGCGAACCAAAAAATCTAAAACACCCAAAAAACCAAAAAAACACGAAAACCCGATCCGAAAACCAAAAAACCCGAAACACACGAAAACCCGACCCGTACCTGATCCGAAAACCCAAAAAATCCGAAAACCCAAAAACCCGAACCCGAACCGAATCAATACCCAAAATTTTCGGGTTTTTTTCCAGGTTTCAACTCTTATACCCAAACCCGAAATTTTTTATCCGAACCCAAAAATTTATTCCATTGAATATAAAATTTCTATACCGAATACATGTATCCGATCGGGTTTTATCCGAACCCGAACTCGATACCCGATTGTCCACCCCTACTTCTAGGCAGTAGTTTGCATTATAATTCTTTTGTAAAAGTTATTGAAAACTCAAAATATTCAAAAGCTTGGAACACTTGACAATATTGATAAGATAAATTTATTTTTTGAACTGATGAAGACTTTGTAGAGTTTAGATAATATCATACATATATATATATATATAGTTTTATTACAAACGATAATTATCTACAAAAAGTGAATATTTAATAACTATCGTTACGTTATAATAATTCTAGTTCTGTTACTATTATTATATTCAATACAAAAAAATTCGCCTTTAATATATGAAATTAGGATAAAACAACATTATTTGCAAAAAATTTGATAAATTTACCTTTATTAATCTATATAATTTTTAATCTCTAAAAATCAAATCGAACTTTATGTAAAAATATTAAGTGATATATTATTCAACCTGTGGATAAAGAAGTTTCTACGTATCTAATTAAAATTAGGTTTGTTCTACTAAATATTACCTTTATAAAACAATACATATATATATATATATGATTAACTTTGTTGATTAATTTTTCTAATGCAAAATGTCCTTAATTTGATGTTTGTACAATATATATATATATATATATATATAGTTATTTAAATGCAAAAATGTCCTTGATTTGATGTTTGTACAAAAGCTCTTAGTTAAAATAATCTAAAAATTCAAATGAAAGCTCAAAACAGTCCAACCCAATACTTTATCTACCATATATAATTAAATACGTTGTCGAACGTGGCATTTATGATTAAATATTTTGATGATAATGAGACTACTCAAGCAAATGAAAGGTCCAATTTCCTAATCCTAAAATACACATTTTTTTTTCTTTCACAATATTATTATTACTTTGATCAAAATTTTATAATATTATAAAAATAATATTTATATACATATATTATAAACAAAAATCTTAAAAAACGATACAACATAAAAACTGAAATTAGCGATGCTTCAACTTTAGAAGTCTTACTCGCTAACAAATTAACAAATCTGGTAAGTTCTTTCTCGATTTTTGAACTTAATCATTATGATTTTTGGCTATCACTCAACTATGACGCACTATAAGAATTTTGCAAATCTCAAAACACCACTGGATTAAGATTTCAAACTCCACAACCAATAGTTGTCTCTGTATGAATTACTCTTTCACCTAAACTTTAACAAACCAACAAAAATAACCAGCATAAACACTATGAATGATAACTTCACCAGAGTCAAACTCTATAAAGAGAGACATAAAATAACTAATACAAAGAAAAATCCCGAGTGGAAAATACGACTCATTTTCCACATAATCTAATCTATCATACTGTTATACATGATAAATATGGTGAGATTGTCGGCAAAAATCATGAATAGACACGACGTGTTGAAGATACACATTGAAAAAACACCAACCCAACCAGTTGTGGTGTGAAAAAGAATATCAGTACTCAAAGACGAGATCATAGAAAGATTGCTGATGAAACATGACCGATAAAACCGTGAAGAAAAAAGACAATCACTCAAAAAATCATTTATACTCGTGTTTTTCCAATTTGTCATCCCCAAATATTAAATTTTTTTGGATAATTAATTTTATAATCTAATTAGAAAGAATACGACCAACGCCGAGATCCTTAAATATTGAAGTTTTTTTTATTGTTCGTTAAGTCACTATATTTTCTATATATCCTCCTTGCATTTATAATTTTAAAGTAATAAAATTAAAACGTAGATTTTTGTTTAAATATTAAATAAAAGCGTGTAATTTAGATATAAAATAAGAACATATAAGGGATCTTTTTGCAATAAAAACTCCACACTAAATTGAGTTTTATGAACAATATTGTGTTATATTTGATGCAATACGATTTATAATCCTTTTCTAAAACTGATGCATCAATAAAAAAATTTTAAGAAATGATGTTTTTCTGTACAATAAGAGACCATGCTCACCATGCTCTTCTACAAGGTTATCTCCTGCCGTCCAAAGCCGGCCCTGAACACAAGCCCATCAAACATGTTTATAAGTTTTTTGGGGGACAATATTTCTAGAAGTTTCATTAGTTCAGTTAGTTTAATGAATTTGAGTTTAGTCTTCTTCAAAATCAAGGTCTTGAGTTTGAAACCGTAAATGGTTTTTTTTTGTCGGTTTTAAGTGTTTGCGGCTTGCGTTTTAACAAGAATAATTAAAATTAACAGAAAAAATAGAAATAAAAAAACAGGAAAAAGAAAACCCCCAACCTCTTCAGGAGTTGTATCTCGAGTTCACTTGGTTCATTGGACACCATCTAATGTTATAACCGACGACATATTTCTTTTCGTTTTATTGGTTCACTTGGTTTTAAGCTTGCAAGATAAAAGTTAATTGTTGTCACATAAACTGATATATAAAAAATATTAGAGATAGTAAAGAGATAACAAAGAGAAAAAAAGTGTAGATATATATGATAAGTTCGATATATGAATTTGATAGTATGATAACTTCGATCTATGATTCTGATACCATGATAAGTTTGATGAGAGTAAAAATACAAAAGTGTCGTGGAATAATTATAGTAGACTCTTATGAGAATAATGTGATATGATACAATGATTTATATAGATGTAGATTTTAAACCTAATTTCCTAATTTAATGGAAATATAAACCTAACTAATATATTTAATGATAATACTAAATATCCTAATATAAATATTTATATTTATTTACAATCTTCTAAATCTTCTTTATTGATTAAATCGAAGTTATATTCAAGAAGTTATGCTCGTTACTTTCTGGACAAGTAACTACAGAATCTGTCAAAACCTTTGAAGGAGAAAACGAAGACAGTGTCATGAAAATGAAGATAGAGAAATCATCAGACGACACATGTCATCTTCGATAAAAAAAAAAGACTTGTTGGAACAGATAGATTTCTGTTTCACAATCCCGATCCAGATTTGTGCAAGCATGTGCGGAATGCCTTACTTTATCAAACCGATGAACCCCACAACCGATGAACCCCACGACCGGGTATAAACACGAAAATGATCCTATGGCCGGATATAAACACCACGAAGATAACTCCATGACCATGTATAAATGTCGATGATGACCCCACAGTCGGGTATAAATATCGTTGATGACCCTATGGTCGGGTATAAACGCCAAAAAGATGACCTCACGATTGGGTATAAATGTCGATGATGGTCCCACGGTTAGGTATAAATGCCTTTGATGACCCTATGGCTGGTATAAACGCCACGAATATGATCCCATGACCGGATATAAACGTCAATGATAACCCGATGGCCGGATAGAACGTCGATACTTTGAAGACTTGTTCAACCTCACATGTGAATCATGTATGAGTTTGCTGGGGGATGTTAGGAGATCGGATAGATCGACTCAAGAAGGATTTAGAAGATTGTAGATAAATATAAATATTTTGATTATAATATTTAGCATTATCATTAAATATATTAGTAAGATTTATCTTTCCATTAAATTAGGAAATTAAGTTTAAACTCTGCATCTATATCAATTATTGTATCATATCACATTATTTTCATGAGAGTTTATTATAATTTTTCCGTAAATACTTTTGTGTTTTTACTCTCATCGAATTTATGAATATAATAAATAAATAAGCTTGGTTAATAGTCACTGCTAATGAAAATAAAATTAATATAGGTGGAACAATAAGTCAAGAGCCACCACGTTTTCGATTTGTTTTAACTTTACAACTTTTGTTTGCATGAAGATGCATCTCAAACTAAAAAAACGAGGAAATTGGTGCATCAAAAATTAGAAAAAAACTGATAAAGATTTTAGCCAATTGAATGTTAAGGTATGTCAAAAAGCCCAAAAATTCTAAAATTGATGAGATTAATAGGAATAAAGATGGGATTGAGATTGATATTGAGAATGAGACTGAAGATGAGATTGAGATTGAGATTGAGAATAAAAAAGAGTTGAAGAATGCGAAAAATATTGATAGTGAGAAAGAGATTGAGAATGAGATTGAGATTGGAAATGGGAATGAGAGTGAAATTGAGAATAGAAATGGGAATGAGAGTGAGAATAGGAATGAGAATGGCAATGAGGAACCCAAGGATGTCAACGATAAGGAGTATCAAACATGTGAGATATCACTGATCCTAGAAATTGGGAACAAATTGTTAGTAAAATGAGATAATTTCTTGTTGAGAAAGGCCCAACGACAAGGTTACCGATTGATTACCGATTATCTACAGATAAGATTGGTAGATGTTATTCTCATTCGTCACACACAATGGAAATAGTGAATGGAGCGATGCAAGATAGATTGTGGCTGGTTTACTAAAAAAAGAGAATAAATTTTTTTGTTTCTACTGTAAACTATTTACACGAGACAAAAATAGTAATCAATTGGCAACTACGAGATTCAATGATTGGAGAAATGCTTCAAAAATGCTCAGTGAACATCAAAAGGGTCATAAACATATCATATGCATGACTGATTGGATGGTGCTATAAGTGAGGCTGCAAAGGAGGCTAACTATTGATAAATATGTTTAAGAAGAAATTAACAAGAGAAAAGACATTGGAGAGATGTGTTGTTGAGGATAATTGCAGTGGTAAAAGTTCTTGCTAAAAATAATATAGCATTGGAGAAGAAGGTAATGGAAATTTTTTGGGAATGATTGAGATGATTGCAAATTTTGATCTTGTGATGATTGAACATGTTAGACGAATTGAGAAAGGTGAAACACATTATCATTATCTTAGTTACAAAATCCAGAATTAGTTGATAGAAATGCTTGGGAATGAAATCAAACAAATGATCATATATAAGATTCAACGTGCTAAGTATTTTTCTATGATCCTTGATTGTACTCCCGATATCAGTCATAGAGAACTGATGTCTAGTAATTCGATGTGTAGATATATTTGAGGCTTTGCCAAATATTGAAGAATTTTTCTTGACATTCTTAGTAGTCAAAGACAAAACTAGAGGAAGACTTTTTGACATCCTCCAAGATGTTTTAGTTATTCTTAGTTTGAGTATTGATGACATTAGAGGGCAAGGTTATGATAATGGATCAAACATGAAAGGGAAAAATAAATGAGTTCAGAAGAGGTTGCTTGAAATAAATCCAAGGGCATCTTATACACCATGTGGATGTTATACTTTGAATCTAGCCCTTTCAGATATAGTTTCTTCATCACCAATAGTATTTGCATTTTTGGAATTAGTCAACGTATTTATTGTTTGCCTCATCAACAAATAATTGTGAAGTTTTCAGAGACATCGTGTATGCTTTTACAGTCAAACCATTATCACAAACTCGTTGGGAGAGTCGTGTTAATAGTGTCAAAGCAATACGATATTGAACTCCACATATTCGAGAGGCTTTGTTTTATTTGGCTGATTACAGTGATAATCTAAAAACCAGAAGTGATGTTGAGTCTCTTACAATATGTGACATCCATGGAATTGGATGTTTTGAGTTTTTATTTGGAATGATCATTTAGTATGAAATTTTGTTTGTTGTTAACAAAGTAAACAAGACTTTGCAGTCAGAAGATATGGATATTGATATTGCTATTACGCAACTACAAGGACTTGTTTCTTTTTCAGAAACTACAGAGAAATAGGTTTTGCATAAGCCAAAGCTGAAGCTGAACGGATTGCAACAAATATGGAGATTAAGCATGTATTCTCTATGAAACCAAAACGTGCTAGTAAAAAGAAAGCGATATCATGATGAAGAACCTGAGAATGATGGAGAAAACGTGATATTAGTGGGTACATAAAACTTCAGGATTAATTATTTCATCAAAATTGTGGATCAAGGTTTGGTTTCTCTTAAGACAAGATTTGATCAACTTACAAGTTATGAGAAGACTTTTGGGTTTTTATTTGACTTGAAGAAACTTAAATCAGCAAAAGATGATATTTTGAAGGTTTCTTGTGCCAACCTTCAAACTTTTCTAAAGTATGATGTCCATTCAGATCTTGATGATAATGATTTTTTATGGAATTAAAACTTCTAAGAACAGTTTTACTGAAAGATATTAAGAAGGTTGTCGAGATATTGGAGTTTCTGAACAAAATGGAAATTTTTTATTCAAATACATGGATTGCATATCGTATAATGTTGACGATTCCAGTTTCAATTGGCACTGCAGAAAGAAACTTTTCAAAATTGAAACTCAGAAAGTAATTCTACGGTCGACCATGTCACAAAAAAGAGTGAATGGACTGTCGACGTTGTCAATGAAAAAGATATGATTAAAAATCTTGACTATATAAGTTTGATTGATGAGTTTACAAGTAGAATTGTAAGAAGAGTTATATTTCAGAATTCGAAAACATTACACTGATCTCTATTTTTGTTCTTTTATATTGTTTAACACTAATATTTTTTGAAGTTATTTTCTTTCTTTTATGTGTAGAAGACCAAAAATTTTTTCCGCTTCTAGTTATCGAAAACTCAGGGTCGGCTCTGCTGCCGTCAAGAAAAAGAATAAGACCACAACCTAACTCCCGCCGTCAGAAGGAAAAAAAAGACTAGATAATCTCCACGACTTTGATATGTACAAGTTACCAACTACACTTTAGCTAACACTAATTAAAATTACTAATACAAGAGGATATGACGTGAGAAGTACTCTAGTGTGATGGTGGTGAGACTCTTAGAGAAGACGACGTGGCTGAATATCAACCGAATAAAAAACGCCGTCGACAGTCGACACTGAGTTTAAAAGTTTGAAAGTCATTGGATACCAACTCAATCATATATTCACTTTTGAGTACAATTACAGTTATCTAGGCCCTTTGTGAGAAATTCTCCTATAGACTCTAAGATAGGTCCAAGGTCTAAAATACGCTTAACTAAAACATTTTTATTGGTTCTTTTTTGTTAATGGGTTTTTATTAGTTTTAAGCTGAAAATGCATTTCAATCGTCGCTATTCATTTTGAGAAACTTAACTGCATTTTTTGTTAAGTTTAAAGTTATTTTTGTAATTAATACTGTTTTATTTGTTCATCTTTATTTTACTTGCAGATCAATGATTTGTGATGGTAGAAAAACTCTCAAAAATATGAAAAAGTAAAATAACTACGATAAAACTTATCAAAAACGTGCTCAGCAAATTGAATCGGTCTGACAAAAAATTTTAGACGACAAAGATATCAACTCCGAAGAACAAAGAAACGTCAAACAACCAACTTTAAAATTATGACGACTAGTATTTTAGGTGCGCACCATTCCGTTCCAAAACTTCAACACCATCATATACAAGATGATAAATATTTAATATCAACTTTATAAATTAATCTTTTTAATATATTTATTTGTAATTATTTATTTCATTAAAAAATTAATTTATGATCTTTTGTCTTTTTAGAATGTTGTGTCTTGTACATTCAGGTTTTATTTTGATTTCGAATCAGATTCAGATTTTGATTTTTCAATTACAATTAACTTTTAAAAACTTTTTGGTTAGATTTAAATTCGTTTGTTTGATTTTCCGGATATGAAAACAAATATTACCATTTTTAACATATTAAACTTAATTTAAAGTTTAGAGAAAAAATTCTTTGTTTGGTCAGATCGCTTCAAATTCATTATCCGGATTTAACATCTTTAATTTTCATACTTTATATCTTTATTGCTAAGCATAAAGATAAATATGGCTAAGCATGCAGCATGCTCTTTTCTTTATATAATATAAATAATAATAAATAAATTGAGTTACAGAACGAATCACTTGTTGGCTTGCCATTTTTATTTTATTTGGAGATCACTCTGATAATTTTTAAATATCGATTAAGTATTTAAGTTTAAGTATGATTATAAATTTATATTGAACCGATCATCTTACACTTAGGAAGAAGTTCATATTTGTTTTTCTTTGTATTTTTGCATTAACTTGTAAGCGTGATTTCAAGTTTTTATTTAAAAAGAGTGATTAAAAATTTATAGTTCAATTTTTATATATTTTATAATATTTAATTATTAAATATAATACATATTATTTTTTGAGCTTAATTTTCTTAATTTTGTTTTTATTTAATTTTCTCCAATCATCAACTTTAAAAAAAAAAAAATATTCAGAGTAAAATAAAAAAAAAATGTCTAGTCTAAAAACATTAGACCAGACACTTCGATCTGTTTACAGACAAACTTTTTTTTGTGAAATTAACTTTTCTTTCTTTCTATATTTCTTTCATCATTTTTATTAAAAATTTATTACATATTTATTTATTTTTACATTTATACTTTGTGCGAAAACTGGAATTACTCCTACTAATCATCGTCAGCTAATCATTTGATTTGAATTTAATCATTTAGTTATGTAGTTTGTTTTTGACAGCTTTTAATATGTAGTTTTACTTTTGTTTTATATCATTTTTACATCTTAGATATTTTGGTTTAACCACTCCAAAGATATTTGGAGAGTGGAGATAAAAGAAGAAAAAAGGACATGTAAGGCATAAGGAAGCAGACAGATGTTGTGAGTGTGACGTAAGGCAACTTAGTTTACGTGAAACCTATGTCGGTAAAAGAATTCAAAAACTCTCCAAGTCTCCTTTTTTTTTCTTCTTTTTTTTTTTTGGTTTTTAGTGTTTAAGACTCTCCAAGTCTCTATCTGTATCCAAAGCCCATATATGTCTTCTTCCACTAACCACTTCCTCTACTTAAATTATAAATATCCTCTGACTTCATCCTTCATTTTAAAGATCACACCAACCATATGAAGAGACAAAGAAAAGAGATGGAGGAAGAGGGAACTGATCATCATTATAAAAAAAAAGAGGGGACTGATCATTCATTGGCTACTGCAGCGATGGCGGTTGCGGTTGCTGCTGCGGCGGCAAAAGTGGTGGAGGAGGAGGAGTTATGGTGGGGCGGCGGAGTGGAGGAGGAGATGACGTGGAGCACTGTGTGGTTGCCTTTTTGGGACGTTGAGTTCGTTGGAAGAAACTATGGTGTCTTGTTCAGTGATGTTGTTTGGGACGATGATATTTGGAACCTCAAGAATATGACTCATTCCTCATAGTCCTTCCCTTATTTCAGTTGAAAAAAATAATGGGATTTATAGTTCCTTCTGGATCATTTTCCTTTAATTATCCTCCAATGGATTTATGAGTTGGTCAGTTTAAAAACTATGTTCATATCTTAATATATGACATTTTTAATTGCAAATATTCATATATACGCCACGCCGTGCCTCGGTTGTCTCAAGAGTGATTCTTACCAAATTCCAGTATATCAGTATTCCCACATTAGATTGATCTACATATTCGGGTCGAAGTCAACTGAAATTTGGTTTCCGTTTGATTTTGAGTTATTATTACTAATTTATTAGATAGAAGTCATACCCACAGAAACCAAATTGTTTGTTAGGTTAGGTTCGGTTTAATTACGCTATATCATATACTAGAATTGATAGAAATCGAACCAGGATAGGTTGTTTCCGGACAAAACAAGAAGTAATAACATTGATAGACCATGTGTTTTGTTTTTCCTTCTTTGAGGTACATTCTATTTGGAAAGAATTAGGTTTAAGCAATCGGATGTTCGGTTCGATTCCGGATAAGAATTGATCGGGTTTGGGTCTTCCGATATAAGAAATAGTTTTGGTTCGGTTATGGATATCCAAAATATTATAAAAACAAAATAATTGGTAAAATTAGAATCAAAATTTGGTCAAATTTTCACAAATATAATTAACAACTTTATAATATTTTGATTTCTTTAGGTATTTTGGTTATTTTGATCTAAAAATAACTGATATTTTGGGTTTATAATTGTAATTTTAGTAATTAGATTATATCAATTTTAAATATAATTAATATTTTGAAAATATAATTATATTTTGGTTTAGGTTCAGTTTTTGTTCGATTTTGATTCTTTGGGTGTAAGAGTTTAGGACTCATAGAGTATTTTGTAGGTTTAGTGTTCGGTTTGGTATCTTCTTTTATCGGATTGGTTCTGGCTTGGTTCTAGCTTGGTTCTGAGTATTTTTCGCATGCCTAAAAAGAACAGTAGATGTTGGTTAAAGAGACCATGTTTCAAATTGAAGTTTTTACAAATATCAAAATAATAAATTAACAAGAATCGAGAGGAATAGTTTGGGTTTCAAGGCTGACTGAATTTGGAAGTGGGGAAACTTGTAGGTAATGAAACTGATGCAATGGACTTGACGCGCATTGTCGAATGGAATGATTCGGATAAAGACGTACGTTGGGGTATTCTTTCTTGCACTCCACAACTTTCTTCAACACTTGAGATGAATCCGTGCATCCTAGTAATTCCGTCGATCGTAGTACCACAGTGACTTATTATGCTCATGATACACGAACCCGTCCTGTCCCAAAATGTTGCCGTTTTTTGAATATATAACTTAAGACGAAATTGTCTTGACACCATTGCTGCCACCTTGACTGCTTCCTCTTTGACGCAAGACTTTATTGTCTACATTTCATCTTTAGAGGCTGCAACCAAACTTACAAGGTTCCTTGTTCATGTTATCCTCTTGGGACAACTTCTTTCTTTTTCATTATTCAGCCTTACACTTTTCCTTTTGCGCAGGCTTCACAATAGAAACAGAGCACACGAGAGAGTAAAGAGAGTGGAAGAAGTGAGAATTCTAACATGGTATCAGTGGTTAATGATCCTTGGCGCCTGTTCAAGGAGAAGAAGTCAGTCCAAAAGGAGACTGAAGAGAAGAGTAAGATGGAGACAGACATCAACAACAAAAGATGGAGAAGCCAGAACAAGAAATAACAGTAAAGAGAGAGCAATGTTCTCTTTGTGCATCTGTTAAAATAGAGAATAGAAACAGAGCACAAGAGAGAGTAAAGAGAGTGGAAGAAGTGAGAATTCTAATAAATTGGTGTCGATAGATACTTCCAAAGTTAATTAAACTCACTTAATTATTGCGGATTTTCAGGGAGGTAATTTTTAATCCTGGTCTAAACTTATTTATTTTTAAGCCATGTAGTTTTAATTAAAAGACAAGTCTTTGTTTGTCTACTTCCACTTAATGAGTGTCATACTTTCATGTACAACTTGTAACTTTCCAGCTGAAAAGGAATACAAAAATCATGTGATCATCTCCTTTGTACCGTTTACTCGTTGATGTGAGTCAAAATTTAGCTTAAGCCCAATTGAAATGCCGACATATATACTAGTGGGAGTGTTATATGTTTCTAATGGGAATCTAGAATGGACCTAGATGCAATGGACTCTGTCACCGTTACTGGCCATTGGCCAACGAAGTGATACCGTAGTTGGTGTTGCCGTCACAGAGAAGGCGACAATTAACTTGATCAGTCTGGTGAATCCGTGAATGGAGCAACCATGTTGGCCTGAGTTGGGGCCCGGTTAAGGCCGGAAAATGTCGTTGCCGATGATACAACTGACGAAGCTATGACCGATGATACACATGCTTTTGATCTTTCTTCGAATTTTTTATTTCTTGAAATTGTTGAGGTTATTATTTTCCTAATATTTTGTGTTCTACAATTCCAATAATTTTAGTTCAATTTGAGATTGATTAGGCGTGGACGAGCACGTGATCAAAATTTTACTTAAAATTAAGAGTTTTGATGAGAAGAGTTTTTATTTCCTAAACCATCGTCGATCATGTAAAATTGTTGAAACATAGATTCCGCCACGTGCCACAAGCCCGTTATCTTATCTCATCGACTTGCGGAGGCGGTACGCGGTAGCCTCGGGCCTTTATTAGCCCTTCATTTTCTTCTACACTCTTAACTTTGTGTGTTAAGGAGAAAAGTGTCTCTTAATTCCTATGGTTATGAGTCCGTGACCAAGACAAAAAAGCAAATATTGTTCAATTCACTATCGACATCCTTTATATTGATCGAGAAAAAAGTTGATCATTCATAATGTGGACCTATCTAACACTGTGGATTATAATGTCGACCATTCCAAAGTTCTGTGTTCTCTTATGTGAGTTTTGATATTTAATCGGCTACTTGTCCCCCACTTATAGCGGAAAACAAGTTGCAAATTTATAACGGCTCAATCAAGTATTCAAAGTGCAAAGGCCACTTGTTCATATCATATAAAGACATATAAGATCCACTTGTAATATATCTCACACTAACCCTAATTTTAATGTCCAAAGCTTTTGTCTTAGTCCATATAAATTTATAAGTTCTAAATACTTTTGAATAATAATTATTGATTATATATTATGTTATGTCATATTCCGTCCGTTTCTGAAAGAGGGTCGTTTTAAATTTTTATTTTTATTTGACAAAGAATGTTATTTTATGTGTTTAATACATATTTTAAAATTAATTTTGTTCTTGTTATTTCAACTTATTAATTAAAAATTATTTTAGTGTATTTATGATTTCAATAACTATTTTTAGACTAAATCTCATTTTTGTTCATGTTATTTCAGCTGATTAATTAGAAAGAGAAAACTGTTTTTAGTGTATTTATAAAAGGTTTAGAATAAATTTACTTAATTTTATTAATATGTATAAAAATGTCAAAATAATATTATTTGAGAAACATAGGGAGTATTAGTTATACACAAGTAATTATTAGTAGATTTAAAAAATGGTTACTATTTAACCTTGCGATTAACTAACGGTTTTGATATAGTTATGGTTAATTAACAGTTACAGTTAATAATTTGTTTTAACAATAATTAATATATTTTTATAGTTAACATTTATAGCTTTAACTAGATTTTTTAATATATTTTACAGTTAACATTTATAGCTTTTAATTTTTGAAAAAAAACTGAGTATACCGAATAAAGATATTTGATTTAAAAATAAATTTTAACCGACCGAATATTATTTCTTTGTGTTTCAAATGTATCAAAATTGAGGGTGTCTTCGCTATATAACATGTGCAAAGTATCTATATTTTCAATGAATTAAACAAACATACTAATTTCTCAAATTATACCCAGAAAATCATTAAGCCAATTTCCTCTAATTATCTTTCGACATCAATATATACTAGCCTTGATACAGTTAATTCACTAATCAGCAATCAAGAGTTATGTGGTAGAAGAATCTTTAAGATTGGAACTCGAACCTGATTTATTTTCTAAAGCATTGAACTATTTTGTTTCCAAATCAACCAATTTGATGAATTGGTAATGACAAAACCTATTTTTCTGATATCAATATTCACATATACGCTATGGATGTTTATGAACTACTCCCTCTGATTCATAAATTGATTCATTTTAATTGTTGTTTTGGATTTCTAATGCAGATTTTTGGTAAAAGTTTTATTTTTATTTCTATTATTTTAATGTAATGACTAATGAAAATAAATTTCTAGTATATTTTAAAATTAAAAGAGAGAATTTTATTGTTTTTTTAATTTATGTGTAAAAACTTTAAACAACACTTAAAATGAATCAGAGAGAGTAGTAGTTTCATAGACAATCATCACAAGTCGGTCAATCTCCATCACATCGTGATAGGTTGTACTTTATAAATAAGAGTCGTTATAATTATATATATATATATATATATTAAGTAGATAACTAAATTTTTTATTTTACTCCTAATTAATGTACTTTATAAAATTTTATAATAGTTAATATATTAAAATAGTACGAATAAAAAACGAGTTATCAAAAAAATAGTAGGAATAAAACAGGAAAATTTATCAGATATTTGAATTGAAATTCTAAAATAACATTTTAAAACGATATTTATTTATAAACAAAAGGAGTATATATTTAGAAGATGACCGAACATTATTTATAGTAAAATAATTATTAATTATTTTCACTTGTGAGTTAGATAATGATCAGTCAGAGTAATTCTGCTAAAATTCATTTACTCCACTATACTCTAATTAGAAAAGATAAACTTCAATATTTTTACTCCATTTAATGGTAGTAGAAATTATGTTTAGCTCATTTGTACTTTTTTTCTTCTGTTCATTCTCTTTTCATTTTTTAACTACGCTCAAAATTTTACCAATCAACTTAAATAGCTTATTTCTGACGTAAGAAGATGCTAAACCTTGTAACAAACGATTTGTGAAAATTGGATACATAATAGCCATTTAACATAAGAAAATCAGTAGCAAATTTTTTCGACAGATGTCTTATGTTGTTTCTTTTTCTTCTGAAAAGTAAAATTGTAACGTATGTAATTTATTTTGTAACAATTTTTTTGAATATTAACGCTTTTTAAATTGAGTCTTTTCATACCAAATAGTAAAATAAACGTTTTTTAAGTAGATATTTCCTTCAGTATATTATAATAGCCAATTAACATTGAAAAAAACAAAAAAAACAACAAGTTTTTTCGACGGACGTCTCCGGTTGTTTATGTAATTTATCTTATAATAACAAAATTTGAATATTAACGCTTTTCATAATGAGTCTTTACATACTAAATAGTAAATACTATATTTTCTATGTAAATTTACGGTCGAATCCGTATAGTATTAGTAAATAAACCTCATTCTCATTAATCAATCACAAATGTACAATTAGAGGTTTATATATATGTAGACATTATTAGAGGTTTATATATATGTAGACATTATTAGAGGTTTATATATATGTAGACATTAACCTAAACCAAATTCAAACCAGATATCTAAAACCGGTTTATATTTGACCAGTATAGAGACTCTTATTCACAAACTATCCACAAGAAACTACATACAGTAAATGAACTATGTACATTAATATATGGCTTCCCTAAGTCCTGGTCTCCTGGAGTAAAAAGGGGCATTATAGGCATTGAGGAGTTTTTTGTTTCGCGTGTAATTCACGTGCCTCACTTCTGCTTAATATTTTCTTTTGTTTCAGAAAATTTACGACACATAGATTTTTCTTTTGGTTTGTTTTTTTTTTTTTGTCGGTATCACCTCTGGGTGGTTCTCGTGCATGTCTCCCACTTTTCATCTCTAAGGTCTCCTCGTATCTCTCTACCTTTGGATCTCTGCTAATACTTAAACTACGTAAATACCCTCACGTTATTATCTTTCAATTTCTTTTTGCCTTAATTTGAATTTCAACATTAGCTTGAGTTGGGTAAGTATGGTTTAGTGTAAACTATACATTGGTTTAAACTAAATCTGTAAATCGGTCAAACCGGATTGATAAAAAGAGATATAAACTTTTGTAACAAACTCGATTGAACATTAAATGAAACTAACAAACTTTTTTTTTTTTTTTAATAATCGAATCTTTTAATATGGTATCAGAGCATTAAGTTCTAAAAATTTATCAATCTTCCGCATTTCTTAATTTTTAACAAACGATGAATTGAATCGATAAAGCTCAATTTTGTGGTTTTCTTGTTCGATTCCGTCAAGGTTCTTGAAATTCTGACTATACTACCATTAACGAAGTTTTCCGATGATGTGCACTCGCAAAATGAAGCATCGCACGGTCCGAACAGCTTCGTCAGCTAGAAGATCGATTAATCGTGATGAATCCTCCGCCGATGGTTCACCGAAGATCTCTCGAACTCAAGAAGCTCTCGCTTCATCAATTGAATCTTTCGACAATATTCATTCTCCATATTACCTCACAAACAGCGATATCCAGGTTATTCTATGGAAAAAATCTATTAACTCGTTTCCTTATTACAAATCCTCCAAGATCGTATCAACTATCTCAGCAGATTTGGTCATTGCAACAAGGTTATATGGATCTTGCTACATACTACACGACTTTGAAAACGTTTTGGAATGAGTTGGTTGGAGTAGAGTGTGCAAAATTTTGTCGAAATTGTGATTGTTGTAAAGCCATTGAATATGGAAAATGCTAAAGTGATCAAGTTCTCGGTAGGCTTAAATGAATATTATATTGTTATAAGAAGTCAAATCATAATGAAAAAGCATCTTCCATAATTGTCTGAGATATATAACTTGTTGGATCAATATCACAAGCAAAGAAGCATTGTACCCATTTAAAATAATGTTGCTTTCAATGTGTTTGCATCAGAAAAAATGCAGCCTTTAGTCAATGTAACTTACAACAAACCTCAGCGTTTGATTTGCTCTCATTGTGGCTATACAGGGCATTATGTTGATAAATGCTACAAGATACACAGTTATCAAGTCGGCTTTAAGCACAAAAACAAACACATATACAGAGAAATCTAATCATCACTTTAAGAAACAGCCGAATGTTTCTAAGCCTATGGTTGCTCAATTTTCTTTCACTGATTCAACTCCTAATGAAGCATTTGCAGGAATGGCAAACTCTTACTAAGGACCAAATTAATGGAGTTATTGCTTATTTCAACTCTCAGCTTCCTCTGGATGAAACTTCATATATCCCTTCATCCTCTAGAGCCACTATTACTGCGTTACCGAGTATGGTTTTCTCTTCTTCAATCTTATGTTTTGTTGGAATCTTGAAAGCCACTAAAAATGTATTATCATCTGAAATTTGGATAATCAATAGTGGAGCAACACATCATGTTTGCCATGATAGGAGATTGTTTTAGCTTGGATGACTCTCTGAACAATTCAGTGACATTGCCTACTACTGGTTTTGGCGTCAAAGATCACAGGCATATGTTAAATAAAACTGAATGAGTCCCTTATCTTGGATAATGCCCTCTATATATCAGATTTTTGATTAAGTCTCCTTAGTGTTAGTCACTTGACCAGAGATTTAGGTTATAGAGTGATATTCGATGAAAATTCCTGCATTATTCAGGATCCTATCAAAGCAGTGATGTTTGGTCAGGGTGAGCAACTTTCAAATCTATATGTACTAGATACTCAAGCTCCTATCCAATCATCTCCTCAGTAAACTTCATATTTCACAAAAAATGTTGTTGATTCTGATTTATGGCATAATAGACTAGGACATCTCTCTGTACATAAAACTCATATTATAATAGATGGTCTTGGTTTAATTCACAATAATAAATGATATTTTTGTTGTGAGATTTTCCTTCTTGCAAAACAAAAAAAACTTTCATTTCACTCCAAGAACAATGTTTGTGAATCTGTTTTTGATCTTCTGCATATAGATATATATGAGCCTTTTCAGTTCCTACTCCAGAAGGTTATTGGTATTTTCTAACTATTGTTGATGATTATACCCGATTAAATTGGTTATATCTTTTATGGAATAAGTCTGAGGTTTTATAAGTTTTTTCTGACTTTCTGGGGATGATTGAAACTCAATATAAAGCTAAAGTCAAAGGTGTTTGATCGGATAATGCACATGAGCTGAAGTTTGTTGACTTGTTCCAGGAAAAAGGCATTATATCCTATCATTTGTGTCCGGAAACCCCAGAGCAAAACTCGATGGTATAACGCAAACACAAACACATCTTGAATGTGGCAAGATCATTAATATTTCAGGCTAAAGCTCCTATGGCATTTTGGGGTGATTGTGTTCTTACAGTTGTATTTCTAATCAACCGACTACCTACAACACTCCTAAAAGATAAGTCCCCTTTTGAGCTTCTTAATTCCAAGAACCTGATTATCAAGGTCTTCGTGTGTTTGGTAGTTTATAGTACAGTTCTACTTCTTCTAAGAATATGAATAAATTCCAACCACGAGCCAAGCCACGTGTCTTTCTAGGTTATCTTGTGGGGTTACAAATGATACAAGCTTCTTGACTTAACAACAAACACCATCCACATATCACGCAATGTAGTATTTCATGAGAATATATTTCCATTTGCTACAGGTACTTCTGAATTTTCTTTACCGGATTATTTTGGTAGCCTTAATGATATCACAATGGATGATTATAATGATGTTGTTAATAATATTCATGTAGTTGTGAGTAATTCTCCTACAGTAGTGAATAATTCTTCTAATTCCCTTGTGATATCAACTCCAGACTAAATCATAATGGTAAACAAGATTCTAAAGCATCTGCTTACTTGGATAATTACTATTGAAACTTGACTACATCTAGGATTCATTATCCTTAAACTATATGAGTTATGGCAATTTTTCTTTGACTTACAGAGTTTATATTTGTGTTGTCACTAAGTATGCAAAGCCTAGTTCTTTTACCAAGCCAAGAAGTCAGAAGATTGGTTACAAGCTATGAATGCCGAGTTACAAGCTATAGAAAGGACTGCAACATGGGGGGGGGGGGGGGGGGGTTGTTCTTTACCACCTGAAAAACGTGCTATAGGTTGTAAATAGGTTTACAAAGTAAAACTTAACCCTGATGGAAGTTTGGTCAAATTGAGTCTGTAAATCTTCGAGCATTCCTATGGAACCGAGCATCAAATTAGTACAAGATAGTGATGAACATGTTCTTGATGATCCTGCTTCTTACAGGTGATTGGTAGGTAAGCTTATGTACTTAATTATCACTCGTCCTGATATTACGTTTGATGTAAACAAGTTATGTCAGTTCGCCTCTGCCCCAAAAAGATCACATATGCAAGTTGCTTATCGTGTAATGAGTTATATCAAAGGAATTTTTGGCACTGGTTTGTTTTACTCGGCTACTTCAGATATGATCCTTTTTGGTTTTACGGATACAGATTGGGGATCATGTCCTACAGCAAGATGATCAACTTCTGGCTTCTGTATGTTTCTTGGTGAGTCTCTTATTTCTTGGAAATCCAAGAAACAGAACACAATATCTCACTCTTCTGTTGAATCAAAGTATCGAGCTATGCAATTTGCTGTGAGAGAAATTGTTTGGCTTGTGATTTTTCTTAAAAAGTTTGAAGTTCCTCAGGCCAAACCAGTTGCCTTCTTTTGTGACTTTACAAAATCCATACATATTGCCAATAATCCTGTTTTCCATAAACGCACAAAGCATGTGAAAATAAACTGTATTGTCCGAGATCGGATCGTTAGCAGCTTAATCAAGAGTTTGCACATTAACACAACTCAAATTTGTCGACGTCTTCACTAAGTCATTGTTTCTAGCTCATTTTCAGTCTCTTATTGGCAAGATAACATTAAAATTTATATACTTGCCATCTTGAGGGAAGCTATTAGAGTATGATTTAGTGTAAATCATATATTAGTTCAAATTGAGTATGTAAACTGGTTAAACCAGATTGATAAAATGAAATATAAACTCTGTAACAAACTCGACTGAACATTGAATGAAGTTGACAAACTTTTCTCAGTTTTTTCTCTAATTGAATCCTTCTAACAGTTCCAACCTGGTTACAACCCTTAATTGAAGTTGATAAACCGAATTTGTACTCTCTTTTAATGAATTAATAGTGAATGAGAAGTTTGAGTTCTTTTAATAAATAAAAAAGTTTGAGTTGCATGAGGCCGTGGAACCAACCAGGATATGATGAGGATTGAGATACGAGCGTTAAGGTTTTGATTGGGTGAGACGTAATTACGAGTATAGATAACGGTAAGTGGTAATCATCGTAATATCGAAATGCATGGAGGACAAATCATCAAGAAGGGGAAAATGTAAAAAAGAGAGAGAGTGTGAGAAATTGGCATTCCCGAAGATGGAACTCCCCAACTTTTGCCAAAACAAAATGCCAACTTCACTGAAACTGAAACACACAACCTCTTTGCCCTCATTTCTTGGCCTTTTTCTTTAACTTTTGAGAAATCAACACAAATATTTTACTAATTCTGTTTTGAGAAAGTATTCTCTTAAATATATATATTTTTAATCAAACTCAGCATGGACTGCACCAGTTTTTTCCACCACTTTCTCCAAGAAACACAAAAAGATGAAATAAATACCACCAACTCATTCACTTATGACTCATGAGTAACTTCTTCCTTATAAATAGATGCCCACAACTCCGTTGAGTTTCACTTCTAAACACAAACACATATCATACGTATAAATGTCACTTATAAACATATAAAGCGATATGAGAATCAGCTGCAATGGGTGTAGGGTCCTACGCAAAGGTTGCAACCACGATTGCGTCATAAGACCATGCCTTCAATGGATCAAATCCGCAGATTCTCAAGCCAATGCCACACTCTTCCTTGCCAAATTCTACGGTCGAGCCGGTCTTCTTAACCTCATCGAATCTGGTTCTGACCACCTTCGTCCCGGTACACACTGAAAGCAAATGAATTCTTCTTTATTTTTACAATGTGTTTTGAATTTTGAGAGATCTACGAGAGATTTGGTAACAGAATATCAATTAAGGATCTAAATGTCTAGTTTGGATTCTATCACACAACTCTTACATGCAAACACGCACACACACATCAGTTAAAAGTAGGGACATTTGTTTTTCATTTTCCGGGTTGATTTCATAACTTTAATTGTATTTTGTAAATTGTGTAGCAATATTTAGGTCACTTCTGTACGAGGCGTGTGGTCGGATCGTGAACCCTGTGGATGGTTCGGTGGGTTTGATGTGGTCGGGCAACTGGGCCCAGTGCCAGACAGCTGTTGATGCTGTGCTCAACGGCTTACCCATCACTAACACACATCTTCCCAGTGCATCCGCGTCGCACCAGATCATTCCTCCTCAAAGGACTTACGACATACGCCACGTGCCCAAAGATCCAACACCAACAACCGGCGGCGACAGTTCGGAGAGTCTGGCCCAACGTGTAAATGCTAACAAGACCAAGACACAAACTGGCCGATTCAAACGCCTTGCTGAGTCCGTGATCCAACTAGGGGAATGTAGTCATGACATGTGGCAACTCCCAAGTTCTGGTGCTACGCATGGCTTTGGTCAGTTACCGGTGGAGACCGTGGAGAATCGAAGGGAAGCTCCATTTAATCAAAGTTCAAATCTTGGGTTTAATGATCAAGTCGATACCAACGAAGTTGGCTTAGAGCTCAGGCTTGGTTAGACAAGGACAAAAAATATATAGCATTATTATCATAATTCCGTCTTTTAATTAATAATTTCAGTTTAAAGGGAACAAAATCAAACTTGGTCTACTGGTTTATGCGTATAAAATGGTATTAATGTGAATCATTAAGTTATTGTACATTTGCTAGTCTCAACGCGTTTTAGGCATACTGATATACAGCAAATTATATTTACTTTTTAGATTTATCTCGATGAGCATCATTATAATTATCAAAAATCCCAAGAAACGCAAAATCTTTTTGAAGTTTTCACCTTCAACCAGAGCCGTGCCTACGTTCCAACAGGTCCAAGGCGCATTTAATTTTTATTTTTGTACAAAATTATATAATTTAAAATATAATAATTATATATACCTGTTTTGAAAGATTTTAATTTTATAATATAAGCAAATTTAAAACTAAATTATTCTTTAATATTCAGAATATTTATATATATATTTATATTATGTAGCTATATATTATGCATTTATCTAATGTAAAAACAAAAAAATATCAATGTTACAATGTGGAACTAAAATGAAAAATGAATTTATAAATGAAAAAAATAATATTCAGCCATGAAATTCTAAATATTGAAATATAAACCAACATAACCATTAAATTATTTTATTAATGGAACCCTATATTTTGCTCTAAAATAAGGGGTTCCATGCAAATGCCTTATCTTTAGAAGGGTAAACACGCCTCTGGCTTCCACATATGAAACAAAATATATTGAATATTAGTATAAACGAATTTGGGCATGAGAATGTAAGAAAATAGAATTTGACAGTACATGCGATTAATATTACCGACAAATTTATTGGAAAATATGGGTTCTTCGCTAATTAGGCCATCTTGATTACCATGGGCAGCTTCGTTACTATGGGCTCTGACTAGTAAGGGAGACAAGAGACGATCACCAATGTCTGTTTCAGAAACCGGATCAGACATCGATTCAACGTTATCACATTAACATTGTGAAATTGCCCTTTTGCTACTGTGAAATCGCCCTTTCTTTTTTCACCGACACATTTGAATGCATAAATCATAAACTTATTTTTTCTATAAATTAAAAATTGTCATCATTAGTATATCCAAGGGTCTTGTTGCTCACCACCTATGAGGCGAAGAGATTAAGATATTTTCATCTAAGTGTTGCCAAATAACTGTTGCTTTATCGTATCTTTGTTGGTTTTGCATATATAGGTTAAAAATAGGCTATATATTACACTTACACATGATAAATGTAAATTAAAGTTTTTGCGCAACAAACAAAACAAATGATGAAAACAAAAGGAGAAAACTATATTGATGGTTTTAAATGTCCAAAATACATAAATTTATAATTGCATAAATCATATATATAATAGGAGAGTTCTGTCTTTAGATAGGGTATCCACATTAGTCATCTAATTAAAAAATCATATCATAAAATAATATAAACTTTATATATATAGTTATATTTTTTTTTATTAAGAATTAGTTTCGTTGTAAATATAATTTTTTAATAAACGTTATTTAAATATAATAGTTAATGAGCATTACTTAGAGAGTTAATAATAAAAAAATAAAAGTAAAAAAGGGTAAAATACCACAAGTTAATGAGAATAACATTTTAATAGTTTTATAAACATAAGTTAAAGGAAAAATGAACAGAAAAATAAGAGAAAATAAATTCAATTGTACAGAAATGATATTAAAATATAAGAAAATAAAATACCAAATGATGAAATATTATAGAATTATAAAAATTTAGTAACGAAATAAGTGTCAAAATGTCGAAATCTAAAGGTAAAACAAAAATATCTAAAGAACATGTCTAAAGATAGATGAAATCTGTTGGAATCAAATTTGACATGTAATATAATATGATCAGAGAAATCTCGCGACGACAACTAGGTATATATCCTGAAATTCGTTGTCGCTCTACATCAGTAAGAAGATCATTCAACTGATCAAGAAAATAGAGTGTATAAAAATAAAATGGAAATATAATTTTGATATGAAGATGACGAAAATTGAAACATTGTTAGAAAAAAATTGAAGAAAAGTTATCTTCGATAATATATATCTTTTAAAATTTAAATGATTATATTTATATTTAATTATTCATATTGTTAATATTTTAAAATTAAATTTTGCTCAACGCGTGGAGATATAAATCTAGTTCGAATAATAATTGATTACATTGTGTATCTATTTTTGTTCCTGTATTTTGAAGAAATCCGAATGAATATACATAACATAACCTCAAATCACAATTCAAAGAATTTTGTAATCAAAATTTTTAATCTTACAATTCGAATGTATCCATCAATTCTTTGGTTCAATTCGTACGAGTCTTGTGTCTCCAAAAACTTTCGACCATTTTCATATCTTCTATACCCAATAATCAGCAAGAGATGTCCTCGTAACTCTGGTTCATTTTCAGACCACCATCAACTTCTAATTGACGCTTAGGTACGATGTCAATCAGTTCTTGGATGGACAAACCAAAATTTAAGGTAGAGCTAAATTTTCATCCAACCTATATGCAGCTTCTAACTTCCTAACGATTGCAATTGTCCAACCAAACCAAAGTTTCTTGAGTCAAGATAGAATTGAGAAGATTAAGTTTCTCTTGTCCCTTTCTTAATGGATCATTTTTAAAAAATTTATATATCATGTTTAAATCTAAGACATTCCACGTTGATAGTCTTTTGCATGTGAAAACATATTTTATCATCCTCTGTTTATATAATTTAAACCGTTTTTATTGCGTGGATGCAAGAATTTGCTCTGTTTATATCATCTTCAATTAATAATATATTTATCCATACATTTACAATACATCGATATCTAGAACTACTAAAGAAAAATACCCTTTACGGAGTTAAACGACTACATTTTGGAAATCTTTATGTTGGTTTGGAGCTTCGATCTCATACTTTGTGAAATCATGTGGTTCAAGCAAATCTAGTACAACTATAACCAAACAAAAATCAGAGATACTAAACACCACAGAATTATATGATTACCACTTTCTATTTATTTTCCAAGCCAAGCTTTCTATTCAACTCTTCAAATTTGATAACTGCCAAACAATGTTGTCTTTTGCAGCAACTCAAATCATTGTTATTTTTTTGTTTTTAGCTTCACTCACCACCTAAAATTTGTTAAGATGTGTTTCTTCATCCGATATCAAACGAAATTTTTATTCTGAAGACTATTGTTGAGCTATTGTCAGAGAACATTTGTGTGCCTTCTTTCTACTTGAATATGAGATTTTCGAGTAAATTTTGGATTCAGATGGTGCGATTCCTCGTTGTAGATGCTGAAATTAGTGCAATATCTTCTTACAGTTGACTGTATTTTACAGAACAATGCTATTAAAAGAGAAAGAAAAAAAAAACCTCTGAGAATTAGCGTAGCAGCGATCGACAAGTCAACAATTTTTATTAATTGTATTTTCAAATATTATATAGATAGATATTTAGGTAGAACATTTTTCAATTTAAACGGTATTATATTTGTTGAATGTAGTGGAGTAATCTCATTGCTCTTGTTTTATCCCATTAATACTACACGGAGTTGAAAGTTGAAACCTTACATGAACCCAAGTACCCAACTAGGCAATACGAACCAACATATTCTCATTTTTTCTGAGTTGAAAAATACACTTATGACAATCCATATGTTTGTTTTGGTGACAGCATGTTACCACCAAACAAATTTACGCTATTATATTAACTAATAAACTAGTCCTTACAAGATATCTAGTTACAGTTTTTGGTGATATATATATATATATATATATATATATATACATACGTAGCTCACACAACGTGCAAAAATCTTTATCAATGCAGAAAAAGAAAGCTAACAATCACCAAAATTTAGCAGCAAAAAATCAAGAAGAGAGCAGAGTAAATATGTAGTGAGCAGCAGCAGCAATTGAAGATCTCTTCACGAACCTTCCTTTCATTCGAGGCCTTTTCTCTGCATTCAATTACTTACGTACCTCATACCTTAATCTTCTTAGAGAACAACCTTGTCCTCCATTCTCTCGGCATCTTGAAACCCTAGCCTCTCCCATGTGTAACCTTAGGCCACGAAAGACATTGTGATGATGAGCCTCCGCTCCACTTTCACCCTTAATATTCATGAAAAAAATAAGTTTAGATGATTAGAGACAATCCTTTCTTTTATATCAATATGAATAGTAATAAGTAATAACAATGGTGGTGGTCCAAATTTTGAGATTAGTATGGTTTCGACCTAGAACTATGCTGTAGAATAAAATATATATTGAAAAGTAGATAGAATAACATACCATGGAATTGGTTGGGCAACAGACCTTGTCAAGGTCTATTTCTGAGGGCTCTCGGTCGGTCCATGGGATCCCTTGGCTTCCCCAAGTGGAAATCACCGACTCATAGTCCAACTTAAGTATAAGATCCTTCTCGTTCTTATCTTCCTTAATCCTACCACTCATTTCATTCAGTCCCACACCTATCATATTCCTCATCACGTCTTCCTTCTCATCTTCCTCTTCTTCGTCGAATGTTGTCTTGTGTGAGTACTCATAATCAAAACTTATTTTAAATGGAGAAGTCTCAATCATCCTCATCTGGATTACATACTTCTCTAGTCGTGACTTCTTCCTCTTCTTCCATGATCCTCTTTTTCAATCTTTAATATCTCACCTAACCCTATCTCTTCCATGGCATGAAACTCCACCAAGAAGAGTCTCCACGTCAGCTGTGAACTGAGCCAGTTCCATGTCAGTAGGAAATAAAAACCATTCAGAAAACTCTAGATCAACGTTGTCATCTTCTTCGTCGCTGCTCTTAAAACATACAGGCATCATCGGGAACTCTATCTTTGTCTCCACCGATTCGATTAAGCATTGCTCCTCAACCAATACAAGCACCTCAAAGATTAGCTGCTCTTCCACCTCATAACTATCTGTTTGATCCTCTGCGCTCATCTCCGGCACAAGATCGTGGAAAACCATCGTGTGGCTCTTCTTGCCTCCACGTGGCATCCGAGCTTTACGTGTAAATCCCTGATGCCACGTGGTAGGGTGAGGTGGTGAGGAAGAGGCGACAATGCTTTCCAGCACTAGAAGACTTCAAACGAACCCTCTCGTGCCTTCGAGCCAAAGCGTTCGCTGAGTGGACCGAACCGTCACAAGTATGCCAAAGGAAAGCATCGTCAGCTGCACATACCAACGTGCTCGCCTCTTCACGCAGCTGTCACATGCCCTCGATCGCCGTCTTCCCACTAACAGCATTAGCCAAAGTTTTCATCATATCACAATTCTATATTATCACCATCAACGAGAAGAAACCTTACTTTGAGTAAAATCAAGTTACCAAGTCTCAGTTGTAAAAAGAATGTTTATCGAACTATGTGTTCTCTCTACAAAGGTTTTAGTTTTCGAGAAGTTGCTATAAAAAGGGAGACTACAATTTTAATTAATGAGGCAATGAGTGTGAAATTTAGAGGCGTTGTAGACGTGTACATGTCCCACACGATGTAAATTAAAGTTAAATTTTGATGCACTTTTTGGTTTGCTTATACCTATGAGGGGCCATGAAGAGGTCTTATCTCGATTCTCATTGGCTGAGGTCTTCAAGATGATCCTGTTCTTAGTGTTTTGATTGGTTAGCTTCTTAATCAGATGGATTGGATATCTTTTGGCCCACCTGTCATTTACGCTGCCCAATCACTCTTATTTTTTCATTTTTTTTGGATTTTGTTACTTTTCGTTTCTGCTGGGATTTCCATAGAAAAGTCGAATAGTGTGAACTTATTCTCGTATTTTTTTGGGAAGCGAGTTTTTGACTGGTTGTATCGGTTTACGTTGAAAGATTATCAGTCTATGACATTTACTATTGTGTTGATATATCTACATCTTTATTTTCTACATGGTCGTTGTTTTTATTTTTTACAGCTTTCTAAAGGTTCATTTAAAAAACTTAGAGACAATGAAATATTTTTACCGTATGTAACATTAAGAATTAGCGGGAGTAAAAAGATTCAATAGAAAAAAATAATTAGCTCTTATCAGTATATCCCCACTAAGTAAAAGGCCTGTTCAGGAAGAGAATCAAATTCTCCGGAAAGGATCTATTTAAAACAGCTTCTAATTTTATATATATATCTTACAATTTTATTTTATATCACCATTAGACCCTCCCAAAAAAAATGGAGGATTACAACTTTGGCGAATTAGACATACCTGAAAACGTTGGGTTAAGGAAAAATAAAAGATAAAATGGATAACTATGGTTTGTGCTGGACCACATCAATATGCAGAAAACTTCAAAAACAAAGGCATCAACCTTTTTTCGTTAGAAGATAAGAGGCTCTATGGATAACATGTACCACTCTAGGCATTATTCATGTACTTGGAAAATGATGTTTATATTGTTTTCAGTCATTTGAAAGAACTAAGATTTCGGAGTCTGATATATCATAAAAAATTATTGAACACAATAGTTATTCATTTTCAATGTGAGAGGTTACATCCACTTTTCATTTCTATTTCACGATAAACATAGAGTTCAAAAAGTTAACAGTGTTTTTTTTTTTCTCTTTTCATACTACAACAGAGGTATGGCGATTAAAAAGAAACTTTAGATTAAATGAACATCTTAAAATATCCTTAATAAACATTCTTAATTGAAATTTTATCCATAAGGCTCAGACCTTTAAACCCCTTAGGGAATGGGGTTGCCAACCCCTTCCAACCTCGTTTCTTCTTGTATAAGTTTAAATAACATCTTTAGAAGCTTATTGAATACTGTTTAATGTTATTCTTTTTTTTTCAAATATATTTTGGGTTTATATGCAGAATATCTTCAAACTGTAAAATTCAAAATTTCAAATTTTCTGTAATTCCAAAATCGTATGTCGTGATTCTGTAGAACATTATGATGCTAATTGAAAACATTAATTCACTTATCGGTTTTAAAAATAAATAGTTTTGACCCGAAAAAGTATAAATATAGTTTTGACATAGAAAATAAAATTCGCCCTAATTAAAAAAAAAAATTGGACTAGCCCCCTACTTAATTCTAATAGATCCACTAAACTATTGTGAGTAGGCTTATGTTGAATCGGATTCTAAATCCAAATTTTACGTATCACGAACCAAACACCGAACCCAATCCTGCCACCGTTAACGAATCCAGTCTCAGTGACACACTAACATTATGAACGTTACGGATCCACCATCATGTCATCACGCTAGTTAACTATGTCATTACCGATCGTTACAGACAATAATATATATAGTAACGCAGTTACTGGGGAGACGTCGATTGTATCAATAAAATGTGTTTTTGCTGCATGTAAGGTAACAAAAACTCGCTGGGCCATATGATGTATTGGTTCAAAGGTGAAATCTTTGCCGAAGTATTTCAGACTAAATGTTTTAAGGCCGTTATACGCTGGAATTTCTGGCTCATTAATTGATAAAGTCCCAATATATATTTCGTGGCTGTGTAGGAAAACACTTTTAATGTATAGATTATTAAACTAAGGAAATAGATTCATGCTCAAATGAGGTTATTAAGATAGAAATTGAAACTAAGGAAATAGATTCATGAAGAACTTTATTATTGCAAGAGAACTAAAAGATGAAAAATTAAAGGAAGAACAGCAAGCTGAGTAAATCTTTAATTGATATATCATGAAAGGTTGAGAAGGAAAATTGGTTTGTGACAATCCTCAAAATTACTTCATTATTCTTACAAAATGCATATTTATACTAATGATCTAAGCTTGCTAGGAAACCCAAATTTACATGGGTCTACACATTCCTATTGGGTCATAAGAGTGGTTTTGGTTGGATCTTTGTATGTGCTTGAATAGACACGTCATCATTTGTGAATAATTATTAATTTTATATAAGAAAACAATTAATTTAAATTTAATTACTTTAAATTTGTAAAATATAAACAATTCAAGTTAACAAATTTTAAAACCATAAAATATAAACATTACATAATACGACACTTTAACTTATTTTTTATTTTCATCGTTTTTTTTACACGTGTAATCATATTTCTCACTATCGTTTTCAATTATATTTAAATAGTTATTCAATTTATGATTTATTTTTATGTTCTATATAAGAAATAAAATCAATATATTAAATGTCTTTTTTTGAATAAATTTGTTGGCATTTTTTACGAATAAAACATTCATCTCAATATTTTATATATTACAATAGTAAATTATTTTAAATAATTATATCTCAAAATTTTATATATTAAGTATAGCATAAAAATAAAAATCATAAATATAATAGGAGAAGGGACTCTCTCCCATTCTGCCACATCATCATAACCAAAATTAATACCATAATTAATAATTTTTTTTATGTTTTTTTATTTTTGCTTTCGATTTATTAGTGAATGCTCCATTCGATCACTCTAATTTTATTTGCATCTTAAACGAAAGTAATGAACACGACTCCCAATTGAACGAAGTCATATTTGATCTCCATTCACACTTTTAAACTCGCAACCGAGAGGTGTAAGAGTTGTATGATTGTGGATTCTTCATAAAATGCCACAAAAGGGATATATAATCACTTTTCTATTGTTATATGACTAATTTTAGTTTTTATTTTATTTTATTTTATTTTTAAAAGATCTATTATTAAAAAAATATTGAATACAAGTTCTTAAATTTCATGTGACTTTCCATATTTTCTTCTATTTATAATGCAATGTACAAGTAAATGTGGGTTTACTTATTTAAGCTTTGAAAATTTTAAAAATCTAAAATCCAAAAATTAACTTATTCATGGAAAAGAATTTTTTTAAGTATATGTACATTAGAATTCTCAAATTATAATTTTTACACACTCCATAATTTAAATGATATTTACGGACCTATAAATTAAATATATGTAAATAAAAATAATATTATTGAAAAATAACTAACATGTAATCTATAAATTATCATGTTTGGGCAACATTTAAAATTCAAGATAATTATTGAAAAAATTTGTTCCATGATCTATGGGTTTACTGGAACTACCCACTTCGATCATTTAGCCAAGATTTTGACCGGATACAAATCACTGGTGCTCGTCCATTTCAATATTATGCCTTCGAAAAAATTTGAACTTTTACGCTCTTTAGCACAAGATTAATTTTAAATAAATAATTATAAGTTATTTTTAAAAAAATTAAGACAAAATAATTCATGATAAAATCTGCGCATAAGCGGTTATTAACCTAGTACTTATAAATTGGTATTAAGTCCATGGACCATGCAAAGGTTTGAAAAGTATACTTATGAACCGTGGATACTTATTTCTTTTGTCACCTTTGTAAATGGTAAAATCGAAATCTTCACAAGGCCTCAAAACAGGATATAAGAATCAAACTTAGGTTTTTAACATCTATTTTTTGCTTAAACACAAATGTAAACGGATTAGGTTAACCTGGTTGAAACCAAGTTGGATCTTGAAATTTTGACTTGGATTTGGATGGATGATGGACCATTTGTTTGAAGGAGTGGTCAACTGTCCGGCCGATCCCTTTTCCTTCTTGACCTTTCCATTCTCTGTCAGTCGCATGCCCCAGATCGATCCCGACCTACCGCCATTTAGTCTGAGAGCTTAGTTTGGATTATGCAAAGTCGATATGTAGTAGACCGTTATATAAACAGACAGCCAATCCAATAAAATAGTAAACTTTCAAATTTGTTATGTTCGGACTCTCTTACCTCTATAATAAGACTATACCCCCAGTTTGCAATTAAAGCCAAATCATATCGGGTAAGCAATATGGACGGCAGCGATGAAAACAAAGAAGCTTATTTTCTAAAAAGTAAATAAATAAAACAGAGAAAATATTCTTATTTGATACACCACAAGTTATTAATTACAGCACGAGAATCTAAAAAATACCCCAAATGAAAAAGCAGAGATTTAAGTATAGGCAGAGCAAATAAATACAAACATTTATGCTTCGGTATTCTTCTCTCTAACTTCCATTTTCCCAATCCCCTTTAAACCAAGTCCCAACACCAAATCAACCTAAACCGGTAACACAAAATCAAACCATTACTAAACCGCTAAACACGTTTCAGTTTAGAGTTTGACAACTTCAGGGATAAAGACAGGGTATCGATCGATACAATCAGACCACGGTCCATCTTTAGGTGTCTTAATCGTACGGTTACATTTCCACACAGCTGAGTTACACTTGAAACCGCTCCCAAACGCGATTTGCCAAACTCTATCGCCTCTTCTCATCCTCCCTTTAGACTCTATGTAACTAAGCTCGTACCACAACGATGACGATGACGTGTTACCAAAACGATGCAGTGTCATTCTTGAGGCTTCAACGTGTTCTCCTGATAGCTGTAGATTCTTTTGGAGCTCATCGATCACTGCTCTGCCTCCGGCATGGATGCAGAAGTGTTCGAAGGCTAGCTTGAAATCTGGTATATATGGTTTCCATTTCGGGTTGAAGATTTTTCTTCCGATTAGAGATGAGAGGAAGAGAAGCTGTTCTGACGCCGGTAGAACCAAAGGACCTGTTCAATCAAATTCATAAATAAAACCGAACCATAGCAAACCAAACTGTTATATATTTAATAATATCGAACAAACTGAATTTAATGCAACCATAGAAACGAGAGATATATCAAATATAACATGTAGTTGACTTTACTAAATTACTGATAAATAAATATATAGTGTGACCAAATTTTCTTTTATAAACCGAATAGAATTTAAACAAAAAAAAAAAAAAATCCGAACCTAAACCGAAATAGTTGAATTCTATCACTTGATAAATTTCAACCGTTTATATCATTGTCAGGGTATGAAAATGAAACACAATTATATGTATAATTAATTCTTACCTATAGTGGTGATGTTAGCCTTGAGTGCTTCACCAGCGATGGCCATGAGATCTTTGGACAAGTTGATACCAATGTGTGCTTCTTTATCTTCCTGTTCATAGACACAATAGTAAGACTTGTCATCAGCTCCTCTGTGGGTCCGCACAAGGTGGCAAAGCTTGTACTTGGCTCGCCACCGATCAGACTGGCGGTTTGACATGAGAATTGCGGCGGCGCCCATGCGGAAAAGGCAATTGGGTAGCAACATGGCTCTCTCGTTGCCCTTGTAGTAATTAGGCGTTATGATCTCTGTGCTGACAATTATTGCGTTTGAATTGGGATGGACCTGGAGCAAATCGCGGGCTAGATCGACTGAGATCAGACCCGCACTGCAGCCCATCCCTGAAAGATTAAAGCTTTTGATATTACTCCTTAGCTTATATTTGTTTATGACCATAGCTGAGAGCGATGGGGTTGGAGAGAAGAGAGAACAATTGACGATGAGGATGTCAACGTCTTTGGGCTTTAGACCCGTTTTCTTGAAGAGATCGTCCATGGCCGTGAAGATAACCATCTGAGCCTCGCTTCTAGCCGCGTCCATGGTTGGTGTTGGAGGAATGTAATGAATAGCTGGAGGGAGACAAGTCTCTTCACCAAGGCCAGAACGTTCAAGGATTCTCATTTGGAACTCAACGCTCTTAGGCTTGTCCTTAAGGATCAAACGAGAGTGTTCCATGAAAGTTGCGAAGGGGACTCGACACGTGACAGGTGGCTTGTAACAAGAGTAGTCAACGAGGTAGACAGTACGTGGCTTGGACATGAAGTAAACGGTGGAGATAAAGATAACAAAGAAGGAAGAACAAAGAACCTGAATTAGGTCAAAATGGAGTGAATTCCAAACATTAAGAATCTCTTCTGGACCCATCCGAAGAAGCTCAACGGCGATGACTGCCATGATTGGGATCAAAAGAAAACTCAAGAAATGGTTGACCAAGTATTGGTAACCAAGTTTCACATACTTGAGCTTCACCGAGCTAGAGAACTCTGGCATCGGTGCCTGAGGCATCTTCGGAGAGTTTAATGTAATATAGGTTTGTATTATTGTTATTTTTGTGATTAGGGTTTGGAAGATGAGTTAATGAAGAAGATAGAGGGAGGGAAGGTGAAGGATATAAAGGCAAAGCAGGGAAGGGGTAGATGAGAGGAGTTAATGAAGAGACCAACGTCACCCAACGCTCTCGCTTTGCTCTCTATTTAATTTTGTCTTTCTTTTTTTTGTTATATATGTATTTTTTAAATTATGAGAAAATGTGTTGTATTACTTCTCCTCGATTTCCAATTGTAACTAGACAAAAGCAAGTGATGGGAGCAAATGATAAGGACTGTTCCCTTTTGATATAAAAAATTTCAGTGTCTCACAAAATTTGTTGTTGTGAGTGAAAAAATAAAAAAACGTGTACCGGGGTGGACCGTGGACATAAATACTCGTACTTTCATACAAAGTAATATACCGGCCTTGAATAAACAAGTACCGTGTAATTGTCAAAACATATGAAAGTGACATAATTTTAGTTATTTTGAAGTAGTCAAATAAAAAGTAACTTTAAAACATTAGTACTCGGTCTTGTTTTACCCGTTATTTGTTGCATAAAAAGAGATTTAAAACTAAATATATTTATGTAAAATTTTAAGTGGATAAAGAACGGGACAAATAATCGGCAATTGGCATGCAAGTAACTTGCAAACAGAAAATTGTTGGGAGGAAAAAGTAACCCGCAACTAAGACATTTTCAACACATATTAGAATGTGCAGATATTCGATTTAACAAGCCAAATAGCAACTATATCTAAAATAGCAAAAACTTTGTATTGTTCCCATTTCTAAATGATACAATATTGATTTATTATTTATCCACGAAAACAGTGGATTCAAAACTATCCATCTTTCTCTTTCTTGTCACTTAACTCAGTCTAAAGGTTCACAATATAATGAAAGAATTACTAATCCTTTCTTCCGCGTAAATTAAATGTACGTTAAAAAAAAAGAATTGAATGTACGTAAACTTACGTGAGTTTTGGACCCATCCCCATGTACGTGGCATATATGTTGATGAATATATTCTTACAGAGTTACAGGTTTTGTTGTTTACAACCGCAATAAATCTTTCATTTGGCATGGCCGCATGGGTTAATCATCAACAACATAAATTAGAGATTAAACTATAATTCGTATTTGACTTTAATATTGATATCATTGTGTATACCCGTTTTCTTAGAAGACGAATTGTATACCCAAATCGTTTGTAGTAAAATTTTGTACTATTGCCACAATCGTGTAGGTCTCTGAGGGGTGATACAAGTGTCACATATATACTCTTTTTCAAAACTAAGAGCATTCTATTAGGAGGTTTTCATATGAGTATCTTGAAAATAAGAAAAGAAAAAATTCGGTGGATATATCAAATTGGTGAAAATTTGGTGGAAGTTTCTCAACAATTTCAACTACTCATCTAATTTATTATTATTATTTTTTGTTTTGTGATACTCATATGAGAACCTCATGATGTGAGTGGTATAATGAATTTTTAGTTAAAATCAAAAGATTTCAAAATTTTAAGGATTTTCCTCCAACTAGAAATAAATTCTGGATCCACCACTGATTGATTGTAAAGAAGTTTTAAAATCACATTCACCATAAAACTTCTATAACATTTACCAATCATATAAATTTATATAAACAATTCAATAAAAACATGAACACCTTCTTTCCAAAAAAAGTCAAAACTGCAATTAAATGACAAATAACAAACCAACAATAAAGTTAATTATGATCTTAACATGAAAACTAAAAATATATAGATTTATGAAAAATAAAGATTATTAAAAAAATTGGTAGCTTACCAATTAATCTTTTGAATTTACCATATATGAAATTCCTCTAGTTGGGCCCAATAGTCATTTGAAAGTGGGAAAACACGAGGGAAAATCAAACAGTAGTTACAATGTTTTACTTGGAAAGTGCAAGAAGACAAATCTTGAGATACATGATTTCGGAAAACATGAGGGAAATCAAACAGTAGTTACGATGTTTCCACTTGGAAACAGAAAGCAGACAAATCTTGAGATCCCATGATTTCACATATAGAGACGATCCACCCTCAAATGAAGTCCAAATCTTTTCTGCTATGATTATTTTTGCCAATCATAAATTGCGTTCCATACTTGAATAAAACTGTAAGATACTACCCGGTATCGGTAGTTCTACTTGTCAAATTTGGATAGGGAGCATGACCAGGTCCTTCTTGAAATGAGGAGTCTAATAATTTTGAATCCGCTGTGAGATCCATCGTTCAACCAGTATACTAATCGATTCGTATAATATTTTTTAATTAAAAGTATTTTGGTTCGGATATTTTATATGCTTATTTGTTATAGGATTTGTGTTCCTGATTTAAATATTTGTCGTCATTTTTATTGTCTAAGAGCAAGAGAGAACAACTGGTAGTTTTCCAAAATTTAATTATAATGAAATATGTAGTGACGAAAATGAACATATCTTATGTTGATGGTAAACTATTATAAATTGTTTGTTTCATCTTATTTCTTGCTTAATTCATTTCCTGAGAGTCAAATTTAAGATTCACATATCCTAGTGCTTATAATTTTTAGTCATTCATGCAGCAAAGAGAAAATTTATATACTTTGTTCAAAAGTTCAGAACTCGTAGGATATAGAAATGACTATAAAATGTGTACGTTGTCACCAAACATGTAATAATAAATAACCAAAGTAGTGAAATGAGATCAAAAGCTTTTGTGGCTAATGAATCTGCGCAATAACTAGAGGATCTGTTTCTAAACTAAAAAATGAACGTCGAAGAATTTGGAACCCCCTAGTGAAATCATTAATGCCAACAAATTTTGATGAAGAAGTTTAGTGTGGAACTATTCACCCGTTGATAAGTACTTGACCTTCTCATTTAATATGAATATTATGTGTCTGTATTCCATGAGCCACACCGGTTTCATAGTCGGTACGAGTTCTTTCTTCACCTTTCAGCATAAACAAACATGAAGATCTTCTTTTTATTCCTCCTTTGACAAAATATTTTTTTAATGTTTTCCTAATATATATCAAAATAAAAACAATCAATCATCATTGGTTTATTATGTGGTTTGTGCTAGGCCGAAAAGTGAAAACTCCCATCAAAATTACATTGATATACCTATCAATAGCACATCATTTGTAGTAAATTAAAGATGTGCTACTGTAAATTTTCTCAGAGACATTCACACTGTACCATTCATTTGCATCAACCTCGCTTTATTCAATGTTTTACAGACAATTTTCTGAATTCGTTGGAACTACAATTATTCAATCCTAATTTTGCATAATATTCGGAATTTGATTACTAATTAAAAACATTCAATAATTGTTGGCCTTTGGATTTAGAGTATTATAGAATTGAGTTACATTAGTTTCTTATATGCAAGGTAGGGAAATATAGCGATAATACAAAATAGATATGTAAATTATAAGTTTTTTTTCCTTTAACAAAAAAATTATATGTTTTTTCTATAGGAGCTTAAGCTTTGGATCCTCTATATGTATACAACCTAATAATTATATCCAAAGACTACACGCATTTAACAATTTATGCCGTAACTACCCGAAAAAAAATTAAAAACAATTCCAACCAAAAAAAAATTTGGTTTATGAAAATCAGTATATAGTTCTTCTTATGACACACAAATATCAATCTGCTGAGTTTATAGTCTACGAACAGAAGATATTCATAAGAATAATCTATATATAATTAGATGATTGATTCACGTTATGTGCGGACATAAAGATTTATAAAATACTTTTAGAAGTCGACAAATAGTTGGTAAATTTGTATATAAACTTTCCCAGCAAAAATCCACAGTAGATCAATAATACAAGGCCGGAGGGATAGAAAAACTGTTATTCATATAGTATCATTGAATCGCCCCAAACCCAAATTATGATTTAAAAATAAATAAATAATATTAGTTCAACTTAACATGACATTTTCATGTTTTTAGTTACGTTTTAGTTTATCAAATACACCACACACACACAAAAAAAGATAACTCAAACTTGTGAACCAATTATAACTCAACAAAAAACAAACTCAAATTCAATTTATTTTTCATAGATCATGATTAAAAAGTTTAATTAGTTAGGTTCATAAATCAATCTACACATATACATGTTACCAAATACCAATTATACTACCGTAGAAATTTTATAAATTAATACTCGATAAATTAATAATTTCTATAAATTAATAAATTTTTCTGGTCTTAAGGTGATAATATAATAATTAACATAACTAGATAAAATAATAAGATATTATTTTTAAAAAAATTATGTAAAATATATAGTATAATCAATATCATAAAATTTATGTAAATTTGCATTTTTGTTGGTGATCATCTAAAAAAAATATTACATAAAAATTATTTAGAAATTACATATGGTATAATCTTCTCAAATTACATAAAAATTATTTAAAAATTTAAGATCTAATAATTGTTTCCTAACATGTAATTGCCTATAAAAGTATTGAAATATTACCTTTTACTTCTTACTTTAAATAAGATTTTTCTTTTGAAATTATGCAAAATTACTGTTAAATTAATAACTATTATTTTATTAATAAATTAATTAAATATTATGGTCCCAACATTATTAATTTATAGAGATTTTACTGTATATCAAAACCTTTACCACTAATTTAGTTAAAATTTTATATCTTATTCCTTACAACATAAATATAATACAACGGCCCCGCACAAAGATAATGTGATGTGATAAAATCAATATACGAATAGTCGGACAAACCAGCTGCCAACTACCTTATAAGACGTTTAACAAAATTAAATAAATGTATCAAACACTTATTATTCAAAATATACACGTGTAAAGTTATATGTTTCTCGAATTTCAGATTGTAGGAACTCGTTGCAACTCTCAACTATTTTACAATTATGTTTATTATATCTTCCTTGATTTATTTTAATATCAGTATTCAGTCCGTATGCAAAAACTGTTATTTCTTGCACTTCATTCATGTATCATCGTAAACTTGGCAATTCTTCTAAAATATGACAAGCTGTTTCTTATTTGCTATTTTATTTTTTTGTTAAAATTTGTTTTGATATTTTACGTACGACATCCTATAAAGGAATTACTTAAGTTGTGTGCAATCAATTAATTCATCCTGAAGACATTGCAGATACATAAACAAGGGTCTGATTGGATAATACTGTTACAGTAAAATAAACTTTGAAAAAGTTTACTCCCAGTTCTGTTCAAAATAGTTTCTTTTTCCATCCATTTAAGCTGAAAATAGATTAAAATTTTACTCCACTTCATATGAAAGTAAAATTTTACTCCGATCACTTTGTATTCCTTTTTCTACCATTTTACTCTCAATATTTGTCAATTTACTTTTAATAATACCAATCAAACCCAAAATATCTAAAGTTTAGATCCCAAAATAGCTGTGCGAAAAAAGCGGTAAAAGTGCAATCAATCGGCGAGACGGACAAACCGTTTATTACTTTTATTAATTATCTAATATATAATTTGGACCGCTTAATCCATCTGATTCATATTTATTTCATCTAATCCGTTTAATCCACACTTATTATATTTAAACCATCTGATCAACTTAAACTGCACTGCTTATATGTTATCATCATTCAAAGCCATAATTGATTATTGTGCTTGAGGTGGTAGAGTCGCCACAAGAAACATAATTTTTTTCTTTTTTTTGAGATCCATGGACAGAAAACTATAGAATAGATAAATTAGTGATGCAGAACTAGAAGACCTAAATCACAAAATCTTTTGGATGGAATCTAGATTCGCAATTATACCACGAGCTCTTGAATCATCATTCATCATTTTCTTATAAAACAAAACAAAATCGTAGTAAAATTTATTAGTGATATCAGATCATATCAAGGAGATTTGATTCCTCAATCAACTCCATCAATCCATTCTTATTAAGTGTAGAATATATTCTTTCCATTCTCATCAACAACACTTGTATAATTGTATTCATCCTCTATCAATACAATCAATACATCCTTATAAATATTATATGGTATCAGAGCATATAATCGGTCTCTAAAAGACCTAGCCGCTTTCTTTTTTAAAAAAAAAATTTCTTTCTCGTCGGCTCATCTCTCACCTTCGATCATGATTTCCTCTGCAACAAATTCACCAATCAACATTGGTGCCACAGACACCACTGAAACAATCACCTCACACCAAGGCTCTCTCCTCAACATCCATATGGCCAACGTAAGCAAGCTTAATGCTTCAGACTATTTTATGTGGAGTCGTCAAGTTCACACTCTTCTTGACGGCTATGAACTTGCTACTTACCTTGATGTTTCAGCACCGATTCCAGAACCGGTTCTCACTGATGGAACCACCACTGCAAATCTTGCACAAACGCCAAGATAAGCTCATCTTCAGCGCTGTTCTTGGTGCCATCTCACTTAATATCCAACCGTTTTTGTCCAAATGCAACATTGCAACTGACATCTGGACCAGTCTTGCTTCCACCTATGCCAAGCCATGGCCACATCAAGAAGTTGAAATATTAAATAAAATAGTGGAAGAAAGGTACCAAAACCATTGATGTGTGTAGAGAATGCATCAAGAAAAAAAAATTACATACACATGTATATATATGAGATACACGATAAACATAAAAAAAATATAAACAAGATACGGTAGCTAAATATAAGAAGATATTCATCTATTTTAACACGCCCCTCAAGATGATCGACCGACAGAGAAGACCAATCTTGTCAGTGAGTAGTTTGAGACGTGGACAAGACAGCGGTTTTGTTAGCGAATCACCAAATTGATCAGCAGAAGCCACATGTGAAACAGGAAGAAAACCAGATTGTACTAATTATCGTATCAAATGATAGTTCAAAGCAACATGTTTCATTCTTGAATGGAAAACCGGATTCGCGCATAGATAGGTGGCTCCAACATTATCAAAGTATATCATCGGTTGAGAGGAGGAAGATATCTCTATTTCTTCCATCAACTGAGCTATCCAACACAACTCAGAGGCCGTATCAGTAACCAAGCGGTATTCCGCCTCAGTGGAGGACCGAGAAACTAACTTATGTTTCTTGGATGACTAACAGATCGGGTGAGAGCCAAGATAAATTATGTGTGCACTTGTCAAGGTAAAGTCATCTTTGTTTTCACTCTAGTCAGCATCAGAGAAGGCATGAAGATGAGAAGAATTGCTACGAGCAAAGAAGATACCTTGGTTTCGCGTGCCATATAAGTAACGGTGAACCCGCTTGACCACCTGCCAATGAATGTTCGTCGGCTAATGCATGAATTGGGAGATCTTATTAATTGTGAAGGCTGCATCCGGCCGAGTAAGTAGTAAATACTGCAGACGTCCAACTACCATTTTGTACTCATGACCTTCATTAAGAGAAATACCGGTTGTCAAGGACAGAGAAGTGTTTGTGGCCATCGGAGTAAACACCGGATTTTCATACAACATGTTTGTACGGGTAAGAAGATTTGTGATGTATTTAGTCTGTGTCAGAATAAGACCATTAGAAGTCCGAAAAGCTTCAATCCCCAAAACTACGTTAGAGCGGATAGGTCCTTCAACGAGAAGCGGTCACCGAGTAACAGGATAAAGCTCTCAACAGTCGATGAATTGCTTCATGTGAAGAAAATATCGTAAACATAGACTAGTACACAGAGTTTAGTGCCATTTTTGTTTTATATAAACAGTAATGAATCAGCCAACGAGTTAACAAAACCATAGGTGATGAGGAACTTGCAAAGTTCCATATACCACGCACGCGGGGTCTGCTTCAGGCCAGAGAGAGCTTTATTCAGGTGGCAGAAAAAGTAAGATCAATCATGATCAACAAACCCTGCAAGTTGTGCGATATAAACTTCCTCATTCAAACGGACTTGAAAGAAAGCATTGTTGATGTCAATTTGGCGGAGGGGCCATTCGTTGGCCACGACATGACTGAGAACAAGGTGAACTGAAGCCGGTTTAATAACAGGGCTGAATGTTTTAGTGTAACCGATACCCGGGCACTGATGAAAACCTTTGGCTACTAAACGTGTTTTAAACTTGTCAATGTTTCCATCGGGTTTTCACTTTGATCCAAAAAAACCAGCGCGATCCCACCAAATTGTAAGTTGGTTTAGGTGGAACCAAGGACCAAGTATTGTTTCGAATTTATGCATCAAACTCATCACCCATCGCAAGACGCCAGTGTTTGTCCTTCATAGCCTGCAGAACAAAAGTTGGTTCAACCTCAGTGTTGGGAATAGCCGCAAGAAGAGATGGTTTTTGATTCGGCTTGAAGATGTTGTTCTTCGATCTTGTCAACATCAAGTGTGTACTTGAAGGCAGCAATGTAGTTTGAAAGGTTGACGATGGTTGAGAAGAAGCTGTCACAGCAGGCGAAATAGTTTTTGGAGGCAAATATCTCCTTATATTTAGCTATTGTATCTTGTGTATATTCTCTTTATGTTTATGGTGTATCTCCTATGAAGCTTAGCAAAGGAGATCGGAGTGCACGGGCATGGACTGAATCAATGAAATGTTTGTAATTGTCACTGAGGCCATCAAGCACAATATCTGTGAGGTCCTCGGGGTCAACCAAACTGCTGAGGAGAGCCAACACGTCGAATTTGATTTTGATCCATTGCATAAACTCATCAACCGAACGTGTGCTTTTGACACAATGTTTAAGCTGTTGCTTAAGTTGTTTGATGTGCCCTTTTGTTGGTTTTGCATAGGTGGAGGCGAGTGTATTCCAGGTTTCGAGAGAGGTGGAGCAACTCGCAATAAGGGGATGAAGTGGCATCTCAATGGTGCCCATGAGAGCGCTGTAGAGAAGGCTATCATGCCTTTGCTAAGTGAGAAGGTCCGGATTGGGCTTCTCTGTGTTGTCGACGACCATAGTTGGAGACGGTGGAGCAGTACAATCGATGAACTTGAGGAGATTATGACCTCGCATAGAGACTTGATCTGAATGCTCCAAGTGAGATAATTAACGGACGAGAGTTTAGTCACGTTAATTATGTTAACGGGAATAAGGGAGGATAACTCTGACATGTTGATCACGTTTGAGAGAGTCATATATACGAATCAATTTTAGAGAGAAGGAAAAAGAAGATATGTTGTTTTAACAAAATCGCACTAATACCATGTAGAAAATGTTGTTGAATATGTTTCGTATTAAGGAAGAAGATATTACATACACATGTATATATAGGAGATACACGATAATCATAAAGAGAATATACACAAGATACAGTAGCTAAATATAAGGAGATATTCACTTATCCTAACAATGTGTACCTCCAAGGATTAACAACTCGTGTTGATCAACTTGCCCATATTGGTGGACTGCTTGAAGAATAAAAGCAGATTGTTGACTAAATCGAGAGTCGTGATACGCCTCATGCTCTCAACGTGATCCATGCAAAATTCTTGAATCATGAAGCCAAAATTCTTGCAAAGCAAGGCCCTCAGCTTTTCTTGGTGTCTGCTATGTAGCCACAAACCGTTATCATCCACAGCAAAAGAACTATAACAACACAAATTGGAACCATTCATACTCGCCTCAACCACAGAACAACAAAAACAACAAACCCAATAAGTATCGTGCTCCACGTCCGTACCTTGGTCGCAGCCAAATATGTGGCGTTCAAGGCCACAGTGCTCGAAGATGCTCCCAACTAGGCATGTCATCTCACACAGCTAATCTAACCTCTGCCTAGTAGCCTCGTGCCAACTTGTGGAGTCGTCACACGCTCAACATGCTGTAAACCCATTGCTCCTCATCAACCCTACATGGGAGGAGAAGAAATTGTTGTTGGAAATGGTGTAACCCTGCCCATAACACACACTGGTTCTACATTATTACCTTTTTATACTCGCCCGTTGACTCTCACTAATGTGCTTTATGTGCATGCAAAATAGAAGAATCTCATTTCAGTTCACAAGTTGTGTAATGCTAATCGAGTTTTGGTGCAATTTTTCTCTTTTTATTTCTAGGTGAAGGATCTCAGCACGGATGTTCTATTACTCCGCAGACGTACCAAAAATGAGTCTTATGAATGGCCTATCTCTTTGCCTTCCGCCTTTTCACCACTACCAACAACCTCAAAACAACTACTTCCGATTGGCTTTCAAGATTATATCATTCGTCTCACTCCATTCTTAAATTTCAAATCAAAATTAGAACCTTATTTTCCTATAATAGAGCTAAATTTCTTGCTCTCGCGAGTATCTACCCACCAAAGTTCGGGATCAAGTTCAGAAACATCAGTTGCAAATAGCTTATGTCTTGACAAATGCTCACAAAACCACTCAATCGAGCTCAATTCCAACTTCTACGAGACAAGATTGGAGTCTCCGAAAGCACTCCATCTTGAGGAGGCATATTAGCAATATCAGATCATATCAAGGAAATTTGATTCCTCAATCATTTCCATCAGTCCATTCTTATTAAGTGTACAATACATTATTTCCATTCTCATGTACAGCACTCTTATGTAAATGTATTCATCCTCTATCAATACAATCAATACATTCTCATAAAGATTATAAATTAGTTCTGAAAAGTTGTCAACCAAATGAAGCAATTATTTGTGTAGAAACAACATTTTGACTGATTAAATTTTGTTGAACTAATTATATTTGAACAAGAAATCATTTTGATTAACTAATTTTTGTATTTGTTTTACTTCGTTTATTGCGCACTAACCAGATTTTTTCACTTCTTTCTACTCCACTCCATATCACTTATTGTGTTTTACTAAATATTCAAACCAATATCTTTTGGAGATGTTTTGTTCGGTGCATTGAGTATCTTTTAAACGTAGTGTGTTAAATATTTAATTTAAGTTTACTAGTATTAAAGTTTCAAAGAAAAATAAAAACTATAAACTAAAAAAGTAAAAACTAAAATAAAACTAAACTAAAAACGTAGCATCAAACTTAAAACTTGCGAAGTTTATTTTTTGTTGTTTTTTAATGCATAGATTGATTTTATATCCAGTAAAATCATTAAAAAAATTGTCTAAATGAAGTGAATGAAGGGAGAGCTTGTTGGTATTGTTATTGTTCAATCCTTTTTGGTATAATTCGTGTATTTTTAGTCTTGAAATATGCAAAAAGGTTTGGATCTTGTATGGAATTAAAGTTTTGAGTTAAAATTTTACTTTTTCTAACTTTTTCTAAGACATAGTTCTTAGTTAAAATTTAAACAAAAAAATAAATTAATAGAATTTGTAAAATTAATTAACATTACATGATTTGATTTTAGGGTTAGGAAGAATACGAGATTCGGTTCAAAACTTCTTGAGAATATATTTTCAAGACTCGAGATTAACTTTTAATTTACCCAAAAAATTTAAGTGAGAAGGATGTGGTGTATAATATGTTGAAGTAAAAAATAATTTGAGTGAATTCAACGAGTAGATAAGCTATTCGGACCAAACTGTTTCACTCTATTGAAATATGCTATTTGAGTTACTCTAGCGTATGGATTTCAACGCTACAAAATATTATACTATTTGATTCGGAAATCACCGCTAACAAATCGTGAACATTTTGATCAATTTAAATAAAAATTAAATGATGAAGTAGAGCAGCATTGGGCGAGATTTGATAGGATTATCATTTATCACTAAGGAGACCATCTTCCCAACTATCTCTATTAATTTTGATTTTGATAATAATATCTCTGTGACTGTTTGGACAATAAGTCTCCTCCCTATCGTATTGTTTTCTAGTAGTATCAATTATACAAACAAGCTGAATGACGTAAACTTTTGGTTTTTGTCTCCTAGCTTTAATTAGGATGATTAAGAACAAAATTCATTTGACTATCAAATTCTTTTCCCCAAAATTTCATGTCAAATTCGATTTTGCAAATTTTCACCAAAAACGCAATTCCCTAATTTTCCATGTAATAAAATTTTGCAACCAAAAACGAAATTTTACAATTTTCCGTAAAAATAAATAGGATTCGACAATTTTCTCTAAAAAAGGTTTTATTATTTTCGGCCAAATTGTAAAACCTCATTTGGGTGGAAAAAATCATGAAATTTATTTTTTGACAGAAATTTATGAAATCATGTTTCTATTGTCAATAATAAAAATTAATTAATTGTATATATAAACTCCACATGTAAACTCGGTATCCAGCGGGTAAACATGTGTGAACTCAAGGATAAACCAAACTTGTCCGTTCTAAACCCGTTAATTTTCAAATCAAACAGTCTGACTACAGTTGTCAAAATTGTACTTCTGATCGATTTATAAAATTGTTTTTTTGGTAAAAACTAAAATATGTGTTAAAAATTCATCTTAAACAGTTAACTAGATCTGTTGACAAAAAAAAACAGTGAACTAGATCATTTAGATTAAGTGGACATGGGATATGCAATAACACGGTTAATTACCGATTACAGTTATAATTTTTGTTTAACTTTAATTTTAACTATTTAATATATAGTTAAAACGGTTACACTTAAACGGTTACGATTATATACGGTTACTACGATTAAATACAATTCGTATTTGATGATTATGATAAAAATTAATATTAATAACGTTTTTAATAAAAAGTAATTTAATCTCTATTAAAAAACTAGATAATTGATTTATCAACTAATACTTATTACTATAATTGTGTATATGTATATTTTGTTTAATTTGTAAAATTGTCACTGTTATAATTTTAAAGTTACACCGTACGATTAACAAATAGTTTTTATATAGTTACAATTACGATTACTCTTAATAAAATATTTTAACCATAATTAATATATTTTTACATGATTACGATTAATAATTATTTAATACGATTACAATACTGGTTGAAAACGGAATGGTTACCGTCCGAAATATATATCGGTGTGTTATAAACTTATACATTCGATTATGTTATATTTTCACTGCGAAACTGTCTTTAGAGTAGTGACGATTGATAACATCATCACAACACACATGGACATGGGCCATGTGGATACGTTACATTACACGCCGTGTGCAATAGATCTCAAGAGTTCGTAAGAGTTTTGAAAGGTTAAGAGCTCAATGGGCCCTTAGAAATTTCATCTTTACTTAACAAATCAAAAGATGGCTACTTGATTTAGTCCAAATCATCTCTTGAACTCATATATCTCATATGTGAAGCACACACACTTCTTGAAAATAATACAAGTAATAAATAAATTAAAATTAAAAGATTCTCATATCTCCTACGTGAATCACCACCCACTCTCATTTTCCTACCACAAAGATCACATTTTTAATCTCTGTCTCAGCCATTTTCAAAATCAAATTCGTTGCAGACACGAAGATGGCTGCGTACTTAGTAACTGGAGGAACTGGTTTCATTGCTTCTTACATCATCAAATCACTTCTCGAACTCGGACACACTGTTCGAACCACTGTCCGACATCCTTGTAGATTCCAATTTATTCCAATTATTTCACTAATTTATGTGTTTGATTTGATTTTTGTATTGAAGGGGATGAAGAAAAGGTTGGTTTTTATGGGAATTTCAAGGAGCAAAACAGAGGCTAAAGATTCTTCAAGCTGATCTAACGGTAGAAGCAAGCTTTGACGAAGCAGTGAACGGTGTAGATGGAGTATTCCACACGGCATCCCTAGTTCTTGTTCCACAAGATCACGACATTCAAGAAACATTAGTTAATCCAATCATAAAGGTACAACTAAAGTAATGAGCTCTTGTGCCAAGTCTAAAACCACATTGAAAATAATTGTTCTTACATCTTCTTGTTCTTCAATACGTTACCGTTTGATGCAACTAAAGCTTCTCCTCTCAACGAGCCTCATTGGAGTGATCCTGAGTACTGTAAACACTTCAACGTGAGTCACACTTCTTCTCTTTAATCTCCTTGAAGTTTAATTTTTGATGTTCATTGATGGTGTTGTGTGTTGGTATGGATATGCAAAGACTCTAGGGGAAAGAGAGGCTTGGAGAATAGCAGAATAGAAAGGAGTAGACTTGGTGGTTGTGAATCCTTCATTTGTGGTTGGTCCTTTACGTGGACCAAAACCCACAAGTACTCTACTTATGATCCTTGCTATTGTCAAAGGTCTTGCTGGAGAGTATCCGAATTTCACGGCCGGGGTTTGTGCATATAGACGATGTAGTTGCTACCCATGTTTAGCTATGGAAGAGACTAAAGCATCAGGGAGGATTACATGTTCGAGTTCTGTTGCTCATTGGTCTGAGATCATTGAGTTGTTAAGAAACAAGTATCCTAATTATCCATTGGAGAAGAAGTAAATGTCATTTTCTTTAGATTCATACTCATAGTTGATATCATTTGGGTTGTTGGTTGGTTGATTGATTCTTTGTGTTTTTGTTTTGTGTCAGGTGTAGTAGCAAAGAGACTATAATCCTCATAGTATGGATACAAGGAAGATACATGAATTGGGATTTGGATCTTTCAAGTCAATACCTGAGATGTTTGATGATTGCATCAGCAGTTTTCAGAAGAAGGGTCTTCTCTGAATATATGAAAATGTATATTTCTATACATCTTATTATCGATTTCAATGGATTGAACCACCTCTTTAGTTTATGGCTGTAGTATAATAAATTCAATAACTATATAAGTTGGTTTTGATCAATCACTTGTTCTAATCTTGTAGTTTTTATAAGCATTAGCAAATGGTCTAAGTGGTTGTACATGACCAACGGTTATAATCAAGTTGATACCATGACAAATCTTACTTGTTGTATAGGACAGTTAAAATCAAGAAATGAACAATAAAAATGGCTTAAAATTCACAGTGACCTCATGTCTCTTAACTTATTTTAACGAAAATCTTCTCACCTCCAACTAAATTGGGCTTTTAAGCTAATGGACCGAGAATCTCCTCTCTCCTTTAGTCCAAAAGCCAATACATAGAGGGATCATGGTTTGAAAAAACCTCAACAAAAAGAAAAAGGTCAAGTGTTATACATACTATAGAACAATCTCTCAGTTTCACAAAACACTTTGATTCATTTATGTTTATAAATGTGAATATTCCTATAATGTACTATCAAAAGTTTGAAAGTTTAACATGTGTGCCACACCGGGTCGGTTTTAGGCTAAAACAGAATGAAATATAAATCTAGAACCTCCAATTTTCAAAAAAAAACAAATATTAATATACAAACACGCATACAATTTTTATAGGTTCTAAAGTTTGTTTTCATTTAAAACAAAATTATCATTAAAAAAATCCCAAAATATATTTTTTTGCTTGGAATCTTTAAAATTTCAGAATCGGCCATGATGCCACACCACAATAATATTGGGTATAAAACCAAAAGTGTAAACTTGGTAGCCTCAGTCAAGTTTGATTTCACAGCATGATTATTCTCTATTTGAGAACGATTTGATCACTTAGATTTCGACGCGTAAAATTTATCCGTAATAGGCTACCGTTAAGCTCTTTACCAAGAGATCTAGTCACCATTGCGATTAAATCACACTTGTAGATGTTTAAAACTCTTTACAAAGAGATCTAGTAACCGGTAAGATCTAAGTAAATATTTTAAAAAGAAAAGGGTATGAAAGCTTTATCATCACAAGATCCTCTACTCCATCACCGCATTGAACCTCCCTTTGTTAATACTATATCACGTGCTTGAGACATGGTTCCCGCACGTACAGAAAAGATATTACAAAAGCATGTGCAACCACAAAGTAGTAGGAGAGTGTTACTAATACTATAACACTATACACTCGTCCTTTGACTTTTCGTCAGTCCCCAAAATCACTTTATTTTTTTATTCCAATTAAATTCGAAAATGCGATACAGCTGTTATAAATATTTGGAGTTAATAAGAAAGCCTGACAAATAAATACAAAGGCGATAATAACAATGAAAAGATTATATAAGTAAAACCCCTTTCATTAATATTTGTTTATCATTAAAGTAATAAAACTGACTTGGAAAATCAAAACTCTTTCACACTTTGGACGGCTCTAATAGCACGATGGAAAAATCCAAAGTTGAAAAGAGATTGTAAACCATAATTAGCATTACATCATAAAACACAAACTCATTAAACAAAAATTTATAAAACTCTCCTAAATTGCAAAACCCGGCTTTATGTCTTAAGATCTTACATTCTCCGGAACAACTCACTTATGTGTCTTAAATACTAAAAACATAAAAACATAAAAACAAAAAACAAAAGACTCTTTCTCACTGTGAAAACATAATAATAAAAATCCTATGAAGCTGCAAAACTTTTTAATGGGCAGGCTGCAATGTTGAGAGGAGCAAGTTGATCAAGGAAACCGAAATTAGAATCCGCTAGCTCGAGCTCATCTACATCGGGAAAGTCGAAATCAGGTAGTTCGCTTGGACCGTTGTCTTCGAATCCATGAATATCATCAAGCAAGCCAAAATCATCATCAAGCCGATCATCAGTAAGGAAACAATCAAAGTCTAGATCATGTTGCTCCTCTGCAAAGAAACCAAGATCAGGGATTTGCAGATCAGTAAAGTCGAAATCAAACAGCATTTCCTTGTTTCCACCAGCATTTGGAGTTGGAGTTGTAGAAGTAATGGTGACTTCTTTAGTAACAACATCTTCAGGGTTGACACAAGTAAGAGCAGAAGCTGAAGTATCATCTTGCTCAACAGGAACAATAGGTGAAGAACGAGAGCATTGACTAGTCTCAGATGAAGACTTGGCATTCTCAGAAACAGAACCAGAAGCAGTAGCGACAAGAGCATCAAACTCAAGCTTCTTAACATCATAAGCTTTAGCAGCTTCTTCAAGAGTATCAAAAGTACCTAACCAAGTCCTAGTTTTAGTAATTGGATGTCTAATCTCAGCAGCCCATTTCCCCCATTTCCTTTGCCTAACACCAACAGGCTTCTTAATCAACAAGCTAGGAGAAGCTGAAGCTGAAGCACCTTTCTTTCTAACAGTTTTAGTACTGTCTTGAGAAGAACCTTCAGAAACTTCAGGAAAAGCTTCCATAGTTGGGAAGTTAATCTCATGGACGATCCTTTTCATTTTCCTAGGCTTAGGAAACACAAACTCCTCATCACCTGATGAATCATCATCAGTTGCATAAGGATCATTCACAATGATCCGAACTTTTCTCAAAGGTTGGGATTCTTGAGGATGGGATGTGTTTCTCTTAGCTTTCTTCTTCATCTCACTAATCCCACTCAAATTCTGATCGTTCCCAATAGCGACCATTTTTATTATCAAACCCACTCCTCAAAAATACCCAGAAAATAAATAAAAATCACTCAAAAGGTCAAAACTTTTGTATCAAAAAAAAAAAAAACTCTCAGCGAACTATGAAAAATGAAAATTTTTGCTGCTTTATGTGAAAACCACCAAAAACATCAACGCCAGAACAAGTCCTGTTACAAAAATCAAACAATAATATCTCAGATCGGAGAAAGATTAATATGAAAAACATTAAAAAGATGAATGATTTATAATAAAAATGATACCTTTTGGGTCTTAAGCGCATGGAAAGAGAAGGAGTCTCCAGAATAAGCCTCTGCTTAGAGCAGAAGTGAAGAGCTTTAGCCAAACAAGTTTTCAAAGAAGACGACGATGACGAAGCAGTAGATGATGATGAAATCGAATTAGAGATGTTGTTAATCAAAGACAAAATCACAGTCGATTCAAACTCAGCCGACATAAATCCGCGTTACAAACGCCTTTTTGTTGTTGTTGATGAAAACCCTAAAAACCGAACCTTTATCACTGTTCCTGTTCTTCGAAAAGACAGACAAATAAACAAAAGTGAGAAACAAGAAAGCAAATAAAACCCAAATAAGCTAAAACCCAGAACCCTAAAGACACACAGAGAGAAGAACGATAGATTAGAAATCTGGGGTGGAGATAAAATGAAGGATCCGTGAACAAATTTCAGTAAAATAAGCGTTAAAAACAAAAAAAAAACTCGATTTTTACAATACCGCTCAGAGACGACGCAAATCTCAAAAAAACATAACAATAAACAAATCACAAGGAAGAAGAAAATGGTTCTTTTAATGAATTCATGAAGAAACGCATAAGAAAAAATAAAATATTAATTTAATTTTTCATCTAACCTTTGTTAGTGTTTTCTTCCGAGTCTCTCTCTCTTTCTCTTCTTTTTTTTAGATTTTTTTCTGTGAGAGCGAGCTTTCACGTTCTTTATATTCTGATTTTTTCACTTTATTCAATGACGGTCAAAAGAAACCATTCAAAGAAAAAGAGCAACAATTATGGTAAATATAATATACAGACACTATTTATTAAATTGTAACAGCCAATTAGGAACTGTAAATGTGTTAAAATGGTAAAAAATCTAACATTTTTTGGCATTAGTCTTCCATATTTATAGCAAATTCACATTTATCGACCTCGTAAGAGATTTATTGTGATTTCATTGAATATTTTTGTTATGGAATAAAAAATCTTCCGTTTTCAAAAGAATTAACAAAAATAACAATATTTGACTGTATAAGACTTTTGACTTATTTCTTTTGCGTTACATATTATTTAATTAATTTTGGTACCCCAAAAAAAAAAAAAAAAGAGGAATTTAGCATAATATTGCCATTCGGGGAGACATAAAAATATTAGCTGGCATTAGGAGGTAGGGACAATTCTACATTAATGGCGCATGACTCTCTCATACTCATGCATCTATCATGGTCCGCCAAGAATCCTAGCGCGTGTAACTCACTTTCTTCCTTACCAACAAAGAATTCTAATAAATCGAGTCGGTTTAGTTCGAGTCGGTTTAGCTCGAGTCGGTTCGATTTTACAGTTAACTAGTTTTCTGATTTTCTTACAAATAATTTAGGTAAAGTTTTATATATGTAGATAAGTATCTTTTTTTATATACAACCTCATTTAGATAAATATCTAAATTTTGTTTTTGATTCTGTTTACTATATGTTTTGACTTGAATCTTTCTACAAATCTATCAATTTTGGTAAAGAAAATCTTGACTATATTTTTAACAATATCTAAACTATATCGGAAATAAATCTAACTGGATCAATTTTACTAGATTTTTTATATATATGATAAGCACACAAATAAAGGAAAAAAAATTATTACTAAACAGAAAAATACTGCCACATTATATTATGGTTAAATCGAACCGACCGACTTGAGCTAAACCAAGTTGTTGTAATCCAAGCGCAAATTTAAGAGATCGTTTGCTTCATACACTTGTAAATTTATATGAAATTTTGTAAAAAAAAAATATTAACTTTAGAATAATGTAGATTTAAAAATATTTTTTTTTGTCGATGGGCCACAACGAATCGACTTATTAGTACAAAATATTCACATAGAAAAAAGTCGGATTGGATCCCATATACCAGAGTCTAGGGTTGGGCGCGGATTAGATATCCGGTTTTTTTACCATACTTGATATTTGCTTTGTCCTAAATAAGTAATTTTTTTATCCGTATTTGGTATTTGAAATTGCAAGTACCCATTTTTAAAAATACTCGTTCAAATTTCAATACTTACGGATTACTTGCCTTGCTACTTGTTATCTGTTTTCAAGTATCTATTTATCTAACTACTTGATATTGCAAATATCCACTTTCAAATACCCATCCAAATACTTGAAAATGCTCCCAACTTATTAGTACAAAATATTCACATAGAAGAAAGTCGGATTGGACCCCATATACAAGAGTCTAGGGTTGGGCGCGGATTAGATATCCGGTTTTTTTACCATACTTGATATTTGCTTTTTCCTAAATAAGTAATTTTTTTATCCGTATTTGGTATTTGAAATTGCAAGTACCCATTTTTAAAAATACTCGTTCAAATTTCAATACTTGCGGATTACTTGCCTTGCTACTTGTTATCTATTTTCAAGTATCTATTTATCTAACTACTTGATATTGCAAATATCCACTTTCAAATACCCATCCAAATACTTGAAAATGCTCTCAGACAGAAGACTTTGTCGAGGAGTTACCTTAAATTCAACAGATTCAATTGTTTGACTTGGATCATCAGCTCGAGTTTCAATTTCACCACTACGCTCCGGCTGTGTTTCAATGTGGTTTGGTTCAAATTTTATCTACAAAACAAAGACAAATTCAAATCAAACAACCAAATCAAGATTCGGCGAAGAAAATGAGCCGAGACCAAGCTCCAAACCCAAAACTATCATTAAAACATCAACCAAAATAAGATTAGAGCTTGGTCTCTGCTCATCTTCTTCGCCGAGCTCCAAACACAGAACAAAGAACACATAACAAAGAACGAAAAGAAAGAAAATCATATCGGACCTTAAACGAGCTTGATGAAGACGAGACTCGATAATCAAAATCAAGGAAGAAAAAGATAATACTAGAGATTGAAGAAGAATGATAAAAAAAAAAATGTGACTTTAGAAATTGATATAAGCAATACGATTTTGGGTTTGTTTTTTTTTTATTTTGTGACCTAAAATTTGGTAAAGTTAGTAGTTAGAGAATTATCTTTAGTTTTGGATAATGGGTCAAACGGGTAACGGATCAAATGGGTATAAGTAGTGAAAAAAAATTTATGGTTTGTACTTATATTTGTCTTGGCGGATAATAGAACGGACCGGTTTGATACTTGGCTTGAACAGAACGGATACTTGTTTGAACATGACGGATATGAAACAAACCGAACGGATCGGACAAGTATCAAGTATTTGTACCCAGGCCTACCAGAGACGTTTGGCGCATAAATAACTGAACTAAAACGAAAAAACATGGTTTATCTCATGGATTTGTGTTTTTATATTTTTCACATCTAAATCCATTAAAATCTAGAGCAAATTTTAAAATCCTAAAAAGTCATTAAATGAATAACATAAGATTTCAACTGGGTTATATAGAATTTATTAAACCAATAACACATCATTTTAATCAAAATTGATTAGTTCATATATTTGTAAATTAAAACAATACATATAGATTTTAAAATAATATTTTTTTTTTGTCGATGGACCACACAACGAATCGACCCATTAACCCCAAATATTCACATAGAAAAAAGTGGAGCAATAACCAAAAACATTCGGCGCATAAACCGGGAAACTAAAACGTAATAAAATAATATGGTTTATCTCATGGATTTGTGTTTTTATATGTTTCACTTCTAAATTCATTAAAATCTAGCGTAAATTTTAAAATCCAAAAAATATGTATTAAATGAATAACATAATAGCTCAACTGGTATATAGAATTATTGAACTAAGAACACATCATTTTAATAAAGATTTTAAAATCAGTATTTTAATAAAATATCATATGATTTATATTTTCAAATTCATTAAAATCCACTAACTATTAAACCCTTTAATATAAAGAGCTTTCTTCGTTTATACAAAAGAGTGAATGTTACAAAAGGTTTGTTATGTTTTTTTTTTTATAATTGCACTGCTGCAATTTAGGTGTCTTCAGAAACTTTGAATAGTTATGTTGTACCGAAGGAATGGACAACACAGATTCTCGAATTTATTGTCATTTCAATTAGGGACTTCACAGTAATAATTTGTTCATTTTCTTTCTAGCATTTAAAAATATCTAATATTAGAGAATTTTTGGAGCGTTGTTAAAAATAATTCAAAATTAATGCATGATATGAGTCTTGACTTTTACTCAATCTATTCTGAAATGTTCAAAATTATTAATCTTTAAACAAAGTAGTGAAGTGGTCGTGGAATAAATATCAAAGTGCAAATAATTAAATCAGCAAGCTGTCAGTTTAAGGAACAACAATACATATCTATTGGAGGTGGAACGAAAGTGCTAATTTCATATAGAAATTTTGTTAAGATTTAGCGAAGAATGTTTATGACACATGTGACACGTGTATGAAAAGATCCTTCCTATGTTTGCTTCATTCTTACTAAAAGCAGAGTTTTAGTATCTATCATCAATCATAACAATTAACCTCATAACAGTAATCATAATACCTTTTTGTAAAAGTGAATGAAATCATGAATTCACAAATGATAAGAGATGTATGTATGATAATATATTGCATATGTGTAGAAGACAATATCATATAAACAAATTAAGCAAGAAAGTGACATAACCATAGCGTATTAGTATAAACTACGACATAACTAATGATTCTAAAATTTATAGATACCATGAAAATGTTATAAAGAGCCAAAGTAAAAAGAATTTCAAAAAAACTCTTCGTTAGTCTAAATTTGCTTGTTCAATAGTAATTGTTAAATGATTGATAAAACCATATTTTTACTAGTATTATATAGATCTAGCGTTTACTTATATAGTTAAAGCTCGTTCTTGGTTGAAATGCAATTTTTCAACATTATATTGTAGCCTCTTCTTTCTTAACATGCGCAGAACAATTTCCATGTGTCTCTTAGTATGAACCCTTCATTAAAAATTACTCATTTTTACCTAAAGACATAGTATTTCTACAAATATAGACAACACAAAATCACATTATAGATTTATAGTGTAGTAATAGGAAAGTGATTTTTAGAATATAAAGATAATGTTGATTTATAATAAGTAGAGTGGTTTCACCATCATTATATACTAGTATTAGACTGTAGTACGGAAAAATAGATTTAGATTTTTTTAGATTGTTGTAGGCGAAAAATGATGAATCATAATCGAGTTTTGATTGTGAAAACTGTTGCAACAATTGTAGAATTTATAAAAAAAAACTCGTATTTTTGCAAAAATAATTTAAAAAGATATATGTTTTGTTGGATAAGTAGAAAATGTGCAAGAGAGAGTAAATAGTTTCAAGTAAATTGATCAATAAAATTGTTATGGAGAAAGTTCATTTTATATTCGGATCTTAAGCAGTTCATGTTTTTTGTATGAGGTGGAAACATGGCTTGAAAACAAAAACAGTTAAGAGATTCATGAAACCTACTATTTTTTGTATTATAATTGGATAATAAATGAACTGTTGTATTTAAATATATTTTTTAAAATCTAATTCCTTATAAAACATAATCTATGTGTCAATTTTTCATTCGTCAGGTGAATTGTGCTTAATAAGATAAATAAATTTTAAATTTATAAATAATATTTTAAGTAAATAATAATTATTTAACTAAATATTTTCTAAAATTATTTTTCATTTAGAAAAATATAAGTGTGTTGGCCAAAAGAAGAAAAAATATTAAGTGTGTTGGCCAAAAGAAGAAAAAATATTAAGTGTTAAAGTTACATAACTTATAAACATATTTATAATACCTCTAATAGATACAAAAAAAAATCTAAGAATAGGATGTCAATCCAGTTTTTTTTTTTTGAAATTTAATACTTATATTTTTTAAATAGAAATACTTTATAAATCTTTAATTAAATAAATATTAGGTACTTAAAATATGATTTAAGATTTTTTTTGCAAATTTAGTTTAAAATTTAAAATCAAAACATAAGTATAAGAAAATTTTAAAAAGAGAGATGCAAACAATAAATTAATAAATTAAATAAATGACCTGAATATTAGCACAGTTTTTCTCTTGGATCTAAAGTAAAGAACATACTTTGGAGATTGAATGGAAAAGAGGACTTTCTTCTATAAGCAACATCTAAAATAATTAGTTTTTTCTTCTAAAGATTGGAGATTGAAGAGGTAGAAATAGAGAGTAAAATTGTAAAAATAAAAATAAATAGAGAAAATTTGAAATTGAGTATGAATTATAAATAAGATGAATTGAAATTTTAAATTATCGAACAGTTTCTACTTCAATTTGATGAACAAAAGAAAGAGATTTTATTTATTTTTATTTTGGTTTTTTAGCTTTCATCTGATTTTTGTTTTATTTTTAATGAGACTAAAATTTAGAAAACAAAATCTATATAGCATATTCTTATTTTCACAGCAACCTAAACTATGACTACCATCAAAAGTTGATTAGAATCCTTTAATATTTTTTGAAAAATCACTTTAATTTGAATTCTTTAGTAACAAATATGTTGTATCGGACCCAAAACACCTTCTAATATGACTGAAATATAGGTGAAAAAAGAAATTATAGTTATATTTATATAAGAGAAATTGGGAAAAATATAGTTTTATGTTTTAATTTATTAAATAAATAGTTTTTATTTGGAGATGTTTTTAATGTTTTGATAACATTTTGTTTTTATTAAAATCGAATAATTACCCATCTATTTTCTTTAAAAATATTTTCTTATTTCTCTCCTCTCTCTTTACTGCGCCATAAATTTCTTTTCTCTTTTTTTTTCTTTGTTTCTCTAAAAAAATCCATTTTTGCTCTCTAAAAACCAAAAACAGTTTTTTGTAATTTTAAGCTATTTTTTCGAAAATTATCTTATAAACTATATATTTTCAAAAAAACGATCTTTTAGGCAAAAACTATCCAAACTCACTGATTTGCAAAGTTGTCATTTATATAATTGGTAAAACGAGTATCCAGATGTGTGACAAAATTTAATAGAGGCACGACCCGGTGTGGGTGACAATAACTATCAAATAATTAAATGAAATGTGTATTATATAAACATGAAACGTTCGGCAAGAGAATCTAATTGTCTGGCGTATGAGATGCACGTGAGTTGAGGATATGGGTCATCAGAGCACCACGTCGTCACATTTAGATGTAGAAGTAAGCATCGGCTCTTCGACACCTGCCAAGTCTGCAGAGGCAGAAAGGTTCCTTCGAATGGTCCTGCATGATCTACATCACGTGATCTATATAAAGTTATTCCTACTATATTAATTCCAAAATCAAAATTAATATTTTATAACATGTGCGATCGTAAATCTAAATTTATTATTAATGGAACATGTTGTTAGCTAATGTTCTTTTGGTGCGTGATAAACCGTTCAATTTAAGATGTAATAGGTCTGTCAGTGCATGCATTCATGATCCACAACTCCCATTTATACTAAATTTATTTATGACGCACGAACAATATTTTATAAAAATATTCATAAGCAACCGAACAAATTATTTTAAATTTACTAGTTTCTTTAATTAGTAGTCACTAATCTCCGAAAACAGTACCATATTTTTTCTTTCAAAAGACGCCAAGTAAAAAATATTTTATTTTGTGTTTGGTTTTAGATATTCAGCCGTTAAGTATAAGCGTTTGGTGAATTAAAAGATATATGAATATGGATAAAATAGACACAAAGACGGCTTCCGGATATGTACACATTTGTCTTCCTTTTAAAGAATATTAGTGGGAGTTGTATTTATAGGTTAATGAGATGATCAAATGGATTGTAAGATTCTCTCCACTTGTTTTTCTCATTTCGATAAGGGAAATATTTATAGAAAATGATATATAACCTGCTTGAATAACTGATTTGTGCTTTTGGACCGGATCGACTTAGTTGTAGGATTTAGGTCGTTAAATTTGATGGTAGTGAGATTATCAAATTGCCTTGTGTAGTCTTTTTAACTTTAGTTCAAAAAATAAAGTTGGACTTATACACATTGTTTTCGCCATTCACAAATTCATACTAAATATCCATTATAACAAACAAAAAGTATCATATCAGTATGCACCGTACTAAAATCCTCATACCAAAATAAAGTCTCATACCATCTCACTGATATGCATTTTTTTTGTTTAATCCAAAAACTTGCAGACCAAAAAAATGTTTTTGTGTGTTTCTTTAGCAATCTGATTTTTTTTTTAATTAGCTGAAATTTTTTTACCAACATCTTTTAAATTTTTTGTTAAAATCTACCTACTTTTCATAAATAGATATGTGAACTTATTAATTGAACTCATTTTCAGATTTTTATGTTTGAATTAATACTTTTATTAGCTACTAGTATTGGTATAGTGATGGTTTATCAAAATTAGAATTGTGTATACAATTCTAAACTATTTTATTATTCTTATGAAATTTATAATCCATATTATTATGTGTATAAATCTAATTTGTTATAGCTATATATATACGTATTTGCTTTTATGTATATATAAGACATAAAATAAATGTGAAATTAGTTTATGATCACTAACTAGAAGAAGGACAAAAACTATAACTGTTTATATTAAATTATTTGTGATTATCGCTCCAATGGAGTTTAATAACTTTATAAAAGCATTAATTCTTTTAGATGCAGATTGTTTCTAAAATTCATCGGAAATGCATACAAAAATAAAGAATATGATTTAAGTGAGTATGAAAAACTTAAAAATGATCACATATTCGATTCACGTTTAAAAGATTTATGTTCTACTAAAAATAATTAAATTATATGGTATGAGTATCGTTCTTGGAAGATATACGGATTTATAGATTAAAAAAATATAGTACAAATATTCATGAAAATTATTGATATATTATGAAAAAATCAAAATAAAAGATTGTGATTTGTAATTATATTTCTTAAAATATGGGTATTAATTATTAAAAATTTGTTAAATTAGTTTTTGGCCTACTCTATTCTATGCTAATATCCACTTTTCACCATTCGATACAATATACTCGATTGTATACTATTATTCAATATATTGCATAGTGTGCTGCATATTTTAATGTGAATTTCAACACATGAAAATATTGATTCGATTGGTTTGCTCAGCTAATATACTAAACATCCATACAAGACTTATTTATTTTTGGAAAATCGATTATTTTCTCATCTAATTCTAAAACAATTTCGAAAAAAATTATATACATGCCTTAACTAAATTCATAAGCATAAGATCATCATATACATTATATTTTCAGAATAATAACATTAGATTACCATATTTTAGATTTTCCCCTATATTTTTTTCTTCTAAACAGACATATTACAAATAAATGATGTATATTATGTTGTATAATTATTAAAATATCATGTTAGTTTTTAGATGTTAAAATCAGTTTTGGAATGCTTAAGTTGGTGATGGTATATTAATCATAATCGAATAATATCAGATAGTGTCGTATTTCATCAGTATATAACGAAATATTGGGTCATATTGACAAGAGGATGGTCATAGTATTGATGACATTTATGAATAAACATAAAATATATCACCAATATATATATATATATATATTGGCTAGTTATATCTTCGGTCGAAACATTTTCTAAAATAAACTTTATTATAAAGATAACTTCGTAAATCAGGTAATTTTTATATTTTTATTTGCTAAATGGGTAATGTTTGTCTGAAATATGTTTTTAATTATTTTTTAGAGAATTTTAAAGCTAATTTCAGAAATAATATTTGAAAAAAACAAAAACAGAAATTTCTGACACAGAAAAAGAGAAGAAAAAAACATGCTGATAGTTTTAGAAAAATAGGTGAGTTATGTCTTTTAAAAAAATAATAGCAAAATTATAATTATTCGATTTTAATAAAAACAAAAATGTTATATAAACATGAAAAACATCTTCTAAGTAAACTTCCTATTTAGCAAATTAAAACATAAAAATTAAAATTCTGTTCTTTTACTTTCGTCTGATTTTCTTTTATGATTCGATTAGTACGAGAACCATGATCAACGGTGGTAATTACCAGGGCTCTCTATTTACATACTTTAAAAAGGAAATTTATTTAAAAGAGTCTTTCTGTTGAAAATCTCCAAAACAATAATTAATTTCAATTTTTATTTATTTTAGTCAATAATGTCTAATAGAAAAACCTGAAAAGAAATGTAAGATGTTAGACAAAAGATGGCTGTTATTAAATTTCAAATATATGGAGAAAATGATACAAAGAATTTATAATTTAAGGAGAAAAAAAGGGACGGTGGGTCCAGAAAAGAGGAAGAAGGTAAGTGGGGCACGCAAACGGTGGCGCGTGGCTCCAAGCACTGTCTCCCTTCAGACAGTACTCTTTTCCCGCCATTTAGCCGCCATACACTGTGTTGGGTCCCACTTTCCCGCCCTTATTGTTCCCGCCCAAAAAAAGAAACTGCCACCCACCTAACCTATCTCATCTCCTGCCACGTATTAACCATAGCCACGTGCCCTTTTGGCTTGTGCGATGGACTTTCTGCTTCGCTCGTTTCTCAATGCTACCATATTGTACTATTATTTTATTTAATTCTTCTTCTTCTTTTTTTTGTTTTCTGGTTAAAATGTTCAATTTTATTTATTATTCTTTATGTAAAAATCTGATGTGAAACATGCTCAAAAGACTCAAAACCTTAATCCCAACTGAGTGAAAAATAAATAAATTTAACCGTTTCTTGTTTTTGCAGCAGTGGTACTTGGCTATGCATAAAAGAACTGTAATAATATCAATATGTCGGATCTTGTATTTGTAATTTGGATACAATGATACCTGAAATCAAATAGTGTGTAAATAGTTGTGAACACGGGAAATATTTTGACAGATCTTCAATAATAACGAAGTGTGAAGTAAAGCCGACAAGTTGATAATAGTTTACAAAAGTTGTTGGAAGTGGGAAGTTCTTTCCCACCTCTCACCACGACTCTGTACAGTCACTCGTTCTTAAGTAAAGTTTTATAAATGTAATTGCTATTTAAACTACAACAACGACTTGTCAAAAAGAATTAGAGTATGATAATTCATGTTCTACTTGTTATTGAATATTGAAGTTTCAAATGTGTGAGCTATCATAAAGTCGTAGGGCTTAGAATATTAGATCTTATGGGCTGGACTTTTCATCTACTAGGCTTCTTGGATTAGAGTCATAGATTTGATATCTTCGCCTAACTTTGTTAGATTCTGTTGTCTTTACTATAGATTTAGCGACAAGTTATAAATGTGTTGAACTTGTCACGTAGGCTTGATGTTATGCTACATTATATTAAATGTATAGTGACTATAGTCTATGGTTAGGTATGAAAACCAACTTTGAGTGAAATGAAAAACCTTATTATCGACCGTTACATGACACATTGACTATACAGGTGAGACGATTGCATCATCCTTAGGTACGAAAGCTTAGACGCACGTAGCAGAACTAAACGTAGACGTTCAAAATGATGAGACAACAATACAGGTTAGTAAGTTACAACAAATTTATGTACATTTAATGGTGACACAATATACAATTAACGGATTGTTATATGGCGTACTAAGTATCGACATACAAAATATTGTGTCTGGTTGTTAAAAGGATAGTTATTTGTCAAAAGTGTGATCCGACGATAAATAGATCTAAATTTTTATGAACAATATCAATTCTTATAAGATCGATTAATTGATCTAGTTTTGTGACCAGTTTATGCGAGACTGTGACGGATTCGAGTATTATCAAAATCCATGTACAATTTTTTTAATTAGAAAATATCCGGTCACTAGACTTATTTCGAACCTTGGTAAAATGTATGAAACGAAGTAACGAACCATTAGACTTTTTTCGAAAGTCTAAATTTCTCTGCTTCGATCTTGTCGAAATATGATCGTCGGAGAACATAGATGGTCCTATGATGGCCATGTTTGTTTAACAGTCGTAGGCGATTACGGCTGCGGCTGCAGCTTGCAACCAGACATTGTGCTTTTTATTTGTTTAACAGTCGCGCGTCTGGTCATAGCAGCGACCATAATTTCTTACATCAGACAAACAAACAGAAATTGGTCGCAGATGCAACCGCAACAGTACCAAACGCACCGTCAAATTTTTTAACGGCTAAAAATTTATGACGCAACGATCTGCATCTGCCACAACGTTTGGCTATAGAAGACTGCATCTAACAAATAAATATCGTTTGGCCACATGACGCAGTTGCAGGAAACTAAAACTACCAAACTAAAAAGACTCATATATATGGGAATTTAGGAGAACATATCCATTGTCTGGACTCCTATTTTTTTTTTCAACTCAAGGACATGTATTTTTCTTTTTAAACTCAAGGACATGTTTATAAAAACAGTAGTTTTTATTCCAATCCTCTACAAAGTTAAAACTCCTTAATCTCAATAACTAACTTATATTATAGTCCCCTTGGTCCTCAACTCCTGTGTTGTGTATATATGACTATTCTCCACTTCTCTTTCAACTTTCCATAACAGTAGAAACACAGGGCAAAAAAGCTAAATTAAGAATTAAGGACCTTCGAATTAAAAAGAGAATTTTGAAGACTCCTTGCAATTGTTGTTATGGGATACCTATTTATGAAGCATGGTCGTATGGAAATATCATGGGGGGAAAAAAGAGAGTCGATAACTCAATGGAAAAAAAAAGAAGTAAATAAATCACGAAACCAAAGATATTATAATACTTCCGTTTCCAATTTTTATTCAAACTAAAACATCTTCTAATAAAAACGACACACGACACAATCTAAATAACCAAACCTCTATTCTTTCTTTTCTTATAATCCGAAAAAAAAAAAAGAATGAGCATTTACCCATTTTTTTCCAAATAATCTCATCCTCATCCCAATAATTTACCAAACTCTCACATTGTAAATTAATTGATACCCATTTTCCAGGACATATTAAAGTCCTTACCAACTAACATCTCAAGTCCTTGAACCTCAACCATCACACTCTTGTTCTCTCCTTCATCTTCCAATCCAACCACATAAGTATGCTCCTTTGTGCTTACCTCAACCTTCTTCGTCACTGGACTTCCATTGATTTGAATATCAGAAGCTTGACCTGATCCTTGAAGTCCCAAAACACTCACTTTCTCAATCATCCATCCTTTGCTCAATGCAAACTTACCTTCTTTAACCTGTGACCACATCTTCACAGTTCCATTTCCAACCGAAGCGTAGAAGTCAACGTAAGTGGACTGTCCATTTCCTAGCTTCATCTCCGGAAGCTCATCCTCGTCTAAGAAGAGTTTCCCAGTAGCGTAACCTTCAGAAGCACCCGCTGGGAAAGTAATGACGAGACTAAACGGTGTCGTTCTTGCTTCCTTAGAAATCAACCCACCTTGTTGCATTGGTAATATAGTGTTTTGGTAAAGATGAACGTTCACGAAGTTCAAAGGAGCTGGAAGAGTCACACGCTTCCCTTTCTTGGACACAACAGCTTGAGTCATGTCGAACATATGGTACCAAGAACCTGGTGGAAACAATGCACTTACTTCGGTTTTGCCTTTTTGAAGAACCGGAGATATCATTAAGCTGCTTCCTAGCAAGAACTGTCTACTCGAGCCATAACATTCGGTGTAGTCAGGGAACGAGAAGAAGAGTGGTCTAGCGATAGGTGCACCGGTCATATGAGCTTCGTAGTTGAGAGTGTAGAGAAAAGGTAAGATTTTGTATCTCATACCAAGAGCATTACGAGCTGATTCTGCAACTGTGTCCCATTGATAAAGCTCTTGTCTTGGAGAGTAGTAATTAGCATGATCTCTTGAAAATGGATAAAACGCACCGACTTCGATCCAACGATTGCAGAGTTCTTCAGTTGGTTGAGGGTAGAACCCACAAATGTCTGAACCAACCATAGGAACTCCGAATATACCAAAGTTCAACATAGTTGAGATAGACACTTGCAAGCTCTGCCATGTTCCTTGGTTATCTCCGGTCCAATGAGCAGCGTATTGACCCGAACCAACAAAAGTAGACCGGGAAAGGATAAAGGGACGTTTGCCTTTTACAGCAAGTAAAGCCTTGTGAGTAGCAATGGCTTCAGAGAATCCATAGATACTGTGAGCATCGTATTCTCGAACTCCATTGTAATGAGTAGCACTAGTGGCAATAGTCTTGAACCCAACTGGAGCCATAACTCCAGTAGCATTAATCTTGTAAGGAGGATCATCCCATCTTGTCTTGGTTATATTCTTGCAATCCAAGCAACAAACCCAACCTGGTCCTTCTCCACTTGGACATTGCTTCCCTTGTGGAATTGTACACAATCCAGAGCAAAAGTTCGATACCTCGTTCATGTCGATCCATAAACCATCAATGGGGACCATATCATGGAATCGGCGGATCTCATCGCCCCACCAAGCAACCGTCTTAGGGTTAAGGAAATCAGGAAAGTAAACCGGACCAGGCCAAACTTGAGCCAAGAAAGGCTTTCCTTCATACTTGATGAACAAATCTTGAGCCATGGCTCTTTGGTATACACCATAGCTAGCGTTGACACCAATACCAGGATCATTGATGACAATATATTTCATTCCCATCTTGTGGATTCTGTCTAAGAACGCTAATAGCTTAGGACGAGGATAGGCAATAGGATTCAATGTGAAATCTTTGTGACCGTCCATGTGATCATCATCGTTCCAAATCACATCAAGTGGGATCTTAGCCTTTTTGTAATTGTCCACCACATCTTCAACAACTGATAAATTATGGTATCCCCATCTACATTGATGAAATCCTAGAAACAAAATTGATAAAACCATTAGTATAATCAAAGATTTGTTTTTTTATTTTCAACTCAATAATTAATCAGGAACGACATTATTGTAGATTTGTGGTCCATACCATGGTCCAATTTTAAGATCTATAGGGACCAAATAAATCTTGAGGCTAATCATTCATTTAACAACATTATAAAGGAAAAAGAAGATAAGCAAATGAGGAAAGTCAAAGATGGGTTTCTAAATTATCACGTTCTTATCTTTTTAATTGGAAACCATAATTAGAAAGCGACAGTCCACATTATAATTTCATATCCGACATTTTAAAAACAAAAAGCTTTCTGAAAGTTGTGTCGGAACAAGATCATATACACTTTACAAATGAATTTCAACCCACCGTGTGGCATTTCAATACTAGTTCAACACTTAAATATAATTCAACTGTTTTCAAATAGTTCTTTTAATATAACACTAATTTATTTATTAATATTTCACGCAAAATCTATTTTCACGTGATTTTTCCCTTGACTATACAATCAAACTTAAAGAACCTAAACCGATACTAACACTCATTATTAAACCCACAGGACAACAAAAACAGAATCACTAATCCTAAACTCCTAATATAAAACCAATTAATTGTCTTCTAACAAATCTTAATTATGACAAAACATAAAAAAAAGACAGAAGCAAAAAACACGTGAAGCAGAGTTAATAAATGAACTCACCTAGAGACCAGTACGGCATTGCAGCAGGCCGTCCGATTAACTCAGTATACTGATCAACAACATTTAACGGCGTCGGTCCGGCGATGAAATAAAAATCAAAAACACCTCCGATAACTTTATACGTCAACGAAGTACCTCTATAAAACACATCCATACCATTACTATTCAAAAGCAAAACAGCATGTGCGTAAGCTTTACCTCCGACGTTTCTCAGATCCATATAAACCGGATGCGAACCGTAAAGATCGGTATTGAGATTAATCGCTGATACATCTTCAGTGTAAAGAGTGTAAGGTTCGTTAGGTACGAGTTTGATTCCATTAGCTTGTGAGTTTTCACCTAATCCATAGATTGATGCATCTTTAGGTAATGAAGTTGAGATCTCGAGGTATTGATCTTTGAAAACCATTTCTCCGAATGCTTCGTTTGATGATGTGTTGAAGAGTGTTTCACCGTTAGATCTACGTTTCACGGCGAAGTTGAATGGATCAGTTGTGTAACTGAAGATTAGTTCCGATCCGGAGATTTCTTGAACAGTAATTGGAGATTTTCTTGATTTTCCGATTACTTTTCCGATCGGTGGAGGTTGTTCTCTTGGGAGGAGATTGTACGGAACTTCCCATCGTTGTTTCTTTGCGTCTGTGATGTGAACACGTAATCGAGAATCTGTTTCATGTCTGTGGGAAAAAACCAAATCCAACGGTTAGAAATTGAGAATAGATTTAAGTAATGTAGGGTGCGAACTAGAGGATTAGAGAGTGGTTTGCTTACTTGACGTAGAGACGGAGAGTTGTGATATCGGAGCCGTAGATTTTGTTTTTCTGTTTGACTTGGAGATAGCCAATGAAACCACCATCTGGAGATTCTTCGATTGAGATCAAACGGTAGCCTTTGCCGATGGTGTTGGAGGATTGGATGGGTGAGAAACAGAGGATTATTAAAGCTAGAAGAAGAGAAAGAGAAAACGCTAGAGATGAAGAAGCGATGGACATGGTTCTACTACTCTACACTCTACAGTGTACACTGAAGGAGAGAGGGAAGGATTTAGAAGAGCCTCTTAAGCTTAGCTCTTTGTAACTGTTGTGAAACACTAAACGAGGATATAAATAGTAGAAAAGGATTTTGTCGTATTTTTTTATAATTTCAATAACCGATATTATATTCAACCGTTTGAGCAGATTAAAATCCATTAAAGTATTATAAGGTACTAACAAGAAACAAATATCGTTTCATTATTTGTAACGGTAAAATATTATTTGTACTTTACCTATAAAAAGATGTTCTTTACTCTGTTTTCGAGCTTGTTGATGTGCTATAGATTTGAGCGGGATAATGTAATTTTGGAGGTTTATTATCAGCGTTTTAAATTTACTTATGTGTAAACAAAAATGTAAAGAGTAAAAGTGTAAAACCAAAAGCCATTTGCGTTTTTGTTGAGAAAAAAAAACCTATAAAGTTGCCGTTTTATTCACCTTTGTGCCAGATACCATGTATTAATTTATATCTAATATCTAATGATCCAAAAAGTTTTGGTTTGACTTCAATAGACATTTTGAATCCTGATGGTATTTAGATGTTTGGATACATGTATGGGTAACTAGATATATTTATCCTTTTAACAAAATAAAATAATATATATATGTACATATCGGATATCTAAAATATGAATTTATTTATTTGTGCTCGATTCCATAAATACAAACGCATATAATAAATTAATTGAGTTGAGTTAAGCTTGTTCATATATATTTAAGCATATAATGACTTGAGAGTGAGTTACAGAGCTTGTTTTGACACTTCGAATTATAAGTTTCTAGTTTTATTTTTTTTGGAAGAAATACCGACATGGACACAATACAATTATACAATTAATAATATATCTTTTTTTATTAATGCAAATAAATCTTATCTATATTATAGTTGAGAAGCAGAGTAAAAATTGTTAACGTGTTGTTTCGAAAGTGATAGAAAGAGTCTTTATTTTGTTTTTTTTTGAAATAAAATATCTGAATATATAACTTTAAATCTATAAATCTTTAATAGAAATATCATTTATACTTTCTATTAATTGAGTTAAAATAAACTGTGACTTCTGTCATTAGTAGAATACAGAAACGAAAAATGTGATTACCTGTCTCCAATTGTAAGATTTTTCACAAACAACTGAAATCCTGTTTAAAATAAAATATTGGTTTTAATTATTTCAACAGAAAGAGTATACTATTTAATTATCTACAAGACAAATACATATTTCTCCCTTTTTAACTCAATTTTATTTATTTATTTAAGCATTCTTACAGTATGTTTGAGAATAAACTTGTCAATCAGTTTAGTTTGAGAATTAAGTATGTGTGTATGACTAATTGACTATTGTAGTGGTCTGTTTATTTAAGAGAATATTGCAAACGCTAATTCGGAAAGGGTTTTGTATATATATTTTCCTTCACCATTGAACTAAGTTAAAAATAGTTGAATGATAATATTAACTTGTATACTATTTTAGCCTTGTTGTTTTATACTAGAGTTGAAATGTGTTATACCACTAAAATGTTTGAATTTTTTCCATTTAGAGATTTTCCAAATTTTCGTTACACGTCTTTTATAATCGTGCATATAAATAAATAGTTTGAACAATAATATTTGTAATTTAAAAAAACATTAATACACTAACAAATTATTTTTTAATCATAAGATTATTAAATACGCTCTTTTCTCTGGCTTTTTTTATCGACATCTTTTTATACAAAATCTTGAAAATTTATACTCACATGGACCAGATAAGTCGTTATTACGTTGTTTGAGAATAAATTGCGATGGCCAATAACGCAATAAACTTAAAGAGATTGAATTAATAAAGCAAAGAAAATCCACGGAGGTGATTTATTTCAACGTGGTTCCATACATCCCGGTCTCCAAATTGAAGCGTGATTCTCGCTTGCCAAACTAATTTCCCTTGTCAGCTCAATTTCTACGTTAAATAAGCCCTTACACAAAAAAAAATTTCACGATTTTTTACAATTTCATATAGTCTCATAAAATATTCGCGCGAAAAAAGCCTAACCTATTTTAGACAAAGAAAAAGATGAATTTTCACAACGCTTCTGTTATAACTTATAACTATTAAAATTAAAATTTTCAATTAAAATTCTAAAACTAAAAAAATACGTAAACATATACATTCGTCATAGGTTCAAAAATTAGCTTGGAACTTTGGATTTTGGTTCATGATTACATCGGTTACAAACTAGCATATGCATAAAGCCATAAACATATATCCGCGTAGAGATTCACTCCACTAGAGGCAAAGAAAAAACAAACACATATTAATTAACTATACATAGTTTTAGACTTATAATTTTCATAATATCTGGTTTTATGAAATGTAATTAGTTTTGTATTAAAATATATACATTGTTTTGTATACTTACTATCATCATTTCTGAATTAGTATAGTTTAACACATTAAGTGGAAAATACGTCAGTTTGGGGTATTATTGAGAACTGAGATCGTACATTGGTCTTAAATTATACTAATCTCGTTACAATAATATTATTATTTCACCGCCGAGCCAATAAAAAAATTGTTTGTCCATGCATATATACACTCCGTGATAACAAAATCGTATTAAACAAAATACATCCAGATGCAAAGTCTGTGGTTGGGAGTTTGGTTGGACTTTGTATTTCCGACAACAGTAATTAAGGTAGTGCAAGAAAAATATTAAAATAAAGAAGATTCCAAGATCGATATCTCATACATGTAGCGTCTCGATTCCGGAGTTGTACACTGTCTACAAGTACTATCATATTAGTTTGTTTCATTATACAAAAATAATTAATTCATATAAGAAATTAATCGCTGTATTGATGTGAAAGATTCACGAGATCTCAATTTGTATTTCAGATGCATCCATCACCTGACTTTCTTTTGGAAACAAACTCTGAACATTGAACTCAATAAAATTATAATAAACCAAATATTATAGAACGAATGATAGCAAAAAGAAAAACTAAAATATCATTTTCAACCAAAATGAACTCACCCGATTTTATTTTTTTAACGTTTAATAGAACTTTATTAAACTGTAAAGGGTACATACAAATACTTTGTTAACCATGTAGGTGCTACAGAAAAAATATTGAATAGAGAATCAGATTCAAATCATTTCTTAACTAAGATATCAGCTGCTTGATTTCTTTCTCGATTTACATGATTCAAGGATGCGTGTGGTAGTCTTGATGTCCATTCTCGTAATTCAACCAGCAGATTCCCTAACCTGATTTCTTTTCAAAGCAAATTACTGGCTTTCAAATGTATATATAAAGTATCAAAAACAAAAATAAAACTGAAGAGTTTGGCTAATTTTGTGATATTTTCAGAAATTTATTTGATTGTAAATGTTAATTTTGGTTATGAGAAATATTTTTGGGTAGGTGAAAACTGTTGACTGGACCAACTCGATTATTTTACCTTAGGCGATAAACGATCTTACAATATACATACATACTCTTATTTGGATTATTCCCATAAAAGATAAAAACAATGTTTTTGAATTTAGGTCATCACTCATCACGATAAAAATTCTAAAATTCTACTAAGATTTTTTTTTGCGTAAGTTCGGAACCTAAGCTCTGCATCTCCGAGAATTAAGCCGGTAAATTAAATCTCTTCTCCAAAATGTTTAACTAAAACACACACAATTCTTTCAACATTTTGGATTGTCAAACGCACATATTACTACACGCGGTTGGATAATGTTTAATCACATGTGTGGATAAAATTTTTGTAGGAAACGGTAGTGATCTAAGAGCAGTCCCGTTAGGGTTTCTCATAGAGTATCTCCTCCACTTTTTATATTTTTAATTAAAAAGAAAACAAAAGAAGAAGGTAGAATCGATTATGTAAGTAGAAACTTAGAGCAGCTTCAACAGCAGTCTCTCATAAAGTATCTAAAAAAAAGTAGGAGAGATAATGAAAAACGTCTCTCTCGTTTGAGAGACTTTGTCAACTATTAAAGAAACCCTTCCCACATTTATCTTGTTCTTAGTGGTTATCTCTTATGGGAAGGATTTTTCATGGACATATGTTAGTTTAGATCGTTTATGATTAAATAATTGCATAATAGTTTAAAAGATCAGTTATATTGTTTTTATATTATTATTATTATTTTTGCATAAATCATTAAACAAATTATCTTTCTATTAAGTCCAAATATACATAAGTCTAAATTAGTTAATAATGTTAAGATTAATAAAATAATTTTATCATAGATCATGTATTATATGTTTTTTTTTATTTTATGATTAGTTGTGTTATTTAAGAGAATATAACTCTTTTGATATATTGTTTAATGTATTGCATTATTAATATCACTACTAAAATTATTAATTTCAACTATTTAATTATTTTTGTTACAATATAATTATTAAATTAACTATTTATTTATTGTTACAATTATAGAATAAATAAATAAAATTCATTAATGTAACTGAATATATTAAAATGTTATTTGACATGTTTAAAAGATATAATGAGATACCCTTTAAGTTTTTACTAATGAAGCTATAAAGTGAAGGTAAATAAGCTATAAAGTGAAGGTAAAAATATTAATTAAATATTACGGATAATCTCAGTGAAAAAGTTACTCGCTGATGAGATTGCTCTAAGATCTGGAGTAGAGATTTCAGATTTGTCTTATTTTAACGGGGAACGAGGCTAGGCAGAGACGGGTGAGGCCGTTTCCCTCGAGAACCACAATTATGCTTTCCCCGTAAATCCATTTCGTGTCATATATTTTTGTAAACAATTTATTTTAGGATTTAAGGTATAAACCGTTAGGTATTAAAAAGAAAAACATTTTTATGATAGAACAATTCTGTTTTATTTTAATTCATATATGCTTGATCATTTTACAGATATTACAATATTGTTGTAAACTTGTAATTAAATTAACCCCCTAATATTTTAGAATTATATTAACATTTTACTAATAGTAATCTGTGCATCAACTTTATTTTTTTTATATTTTTATATATCCTATTCTCAATTTTTTTTGTTTTTGTTTTTAGTATTTATTAGACTTGAGTTAGTGACGTATCGCATACGTACGGCCGTTAAAGGTGTAGATATTTTTTGACAGATTTAAGAAAAAGAAATTGTGTAATGAAGAGAGAGGCGAAAGGATGGGTCAATGGGCGTGAAAAAAGTGGGCCTTGAACACGTGGTATATTAATGCCCACATCACGTGTTATTTCACTCCGTTGCCAATATCTTCCTCCACTCTCTTGACTTCCTCTGCCGCTTCTTACTTTTTATCTACTCAAATCTCTAAACTCTATCATGTTAGTGCCGTTGTTCTTTGTTTTTTGTTTTCTCTTTTTTTTTTAAAGAAAGATGAATAGTTTCTAACTTTTTTTTATAAATAAAACATTTTATATTTGTAATTTTCTAGAGTATTCTGTATTTAGTATTTCTAAATTAATTACTTTTAATTCGGTTAATTAATTAAAATTCGGCTTTGATGATTTAATTTATGTTCGGTTATATAACTTTTAATTTAATTTTAGTAAATACTTTTTACTTAAAATTTGAATGCTTAATGAACTTTGAATTATTCCGGTTAGTTTGCACTTAATTCCGATTGGGTTTAAAATAAATTCAGTTCGATTTTGATTTGTATCATTTCAATTTAGTTCGGATTGATTCAGTTCAGTTCGAAAAATTTCCCACTCTGGTAAGTGGTTAATCTTCTCAGTGTCAATTTTTTTTTCACTTCTTTCGAATCTGATGTTTGTTTTTTTTAATCAGATTTAGATCAAATTATATAATTATAAATAGAGGGCCGAATTCAAACTAAAAAAGACAGAGGGCACAAATTTAGATTAAAACAAAAAATAGAGGGCCCGGTGTTTCAAAATAGAGACGTCTAATCAAGATGGTTGTTTATGCCCAAATTGTTAAGCAGATACAAAGAAGAGAGCCCAAATTGTTTTGGCAGATACCAGGGAGGATCCACATATGGTTCTTAGCCTAAAGGCTTAATTGTCTTTTACTTATTTAATTAATTGGTTTAATTCAAATAAATACGAATTAGATTGATGCCGGTGGTTGTAGTTTGCAAGATTGAGGGATGAGGATGAGACCTTAGTGTGAATCCATTACTGATTATAGGCAACGTAAGTTGAGTATCAGTTTATATAAAAAACATACATATCTTGACGGAGCATGCACTTAAGGCTATGACAGTAGCACTACGTAACGTAGAAGCAAAGTTGACGTGAACTTAACCGTTTTGAGAGGTTTTATAACCAGCGAGTGTTCTCTGCAGTTTCCAGGCAATAAAAGTGAACGAGTGCGGTAAGAGAGAGATCAATTGTAGATTCTGATTAGTTTATATTTGATTTATAGACACTAAAATTTGGTAGGCATCAATTTGAGGTTAATCTCAGAATTAAGTAATTCAGATGAAGTGTCATTTGGAAATTAATTTAAAAGATTTGGAGGTCACAATACATGTGGTACATGTTGTGTCAAGGACCTCAAGGTCAATAGCAGTGTAATAAATTATTTTAATTGGGTTTTCAAAATTTTTAATTCTGTATTCAAAAAAAATCCTACTAATATTATAATAAAATATATAATGATTTGATGGATTATGAGAAAGTTTAAACACAGACTTAATGGGAAAAGTGAAAAGGGGATGCGACGAATGAACATTTTGCTAATTATTCTGTTAATTCTAATCAAATAACTACCCTAAATAATTAACTTTATAAATTTAACGGGGTCATATCACCCCCCTAGTTCTTTCTTAGGTCCGCCTATGCTCAAGGTTCTCTCACACTTATGTATCAATCTTTTATTGACTTAATAATGAAATTGATATATAACTATATTTTTTATGATTATCGAGATTACGAATTGCATGTTATGTATTACATATTACGATAACTTTAAACTTTTTAAATATGTTTTTTTCAGTTCTGTACAAAGATGTAATCTATATTGCATAACCTCTTTCATATTTTTGCTTTGCTATCTATGTAGGATTTTGTAAATTGTTACGTGGCATGTGATTTATCCTAAAGTTTTATGAGGCTCAATAAGTTCTCACGTTTTTTAGGATAACATGGAGTAAGAAGACACATCACATCATCTTCAAATACAGAAGAAAATGGTAAATAAGATTCGTTAATCTCCTAAAAGGACGAAACCCTTTAATGTGTATAACAAACGGGGGTGTCACTGTTTTAGGTATGCACTATCTCGATGTCGATTTGAAATGGACCGTCAAGAAGAAATACAATTTCACTTTAGAAACTGCAATTTTGAGTGGCATGGACCAATCTTTAGGATAATGACATTAACCAATCTTCAAACATAAAAATTCGCAATAATCATAATGATGTGACACGTTATGTTTTGGTAGCGCACTAATTAATTACGTATTATCTCCACCTTTAAAAAAAAAAATATTTTGTTTTTCTACTTCAAATCATATAGGTATCAATCTATATCAGTCTTTATCGAACTGCCCGTTTAAGTTACAATTATAGTTGAAACATTACTTCTAGGTAAGATTTCATACAGCATAACAAAAAAGCTAATAGTTTGTTCGAATGAGCGTTTTAGTTATGTTGATTTCTTTTCATATTTGGCATTGTAGACGCTACTAAAACTTTTGAAGTATTTACACTATGTTATATGTCAGTGACGAAGTCATTGTGTGTTAGTTACAAACTAAAAATATTCAATGTTTAAAAACGAAACTCAGATATATGTTAAATCAATCTATTGGAGGTGATTTTGCACTTCCCACTCATGTGGCGACACATGACCAAAGTCAGCACCGGCCAACAACATGAGTTAGGGTTTCTAATTATCGGAAAGGCAATCTCGAACAGGACCTAGAGTGCCAGTTGAGTCATTGCAAGTACAACAAGACGCCCCACCCACTTAGTTGGATCCCTATAACATTTGAGTATCCTTACAACACTTGAATGTCCGAAATCAAAGATGAGCCACGTCATCACCTACTATGCCATATGCCATACCAACAACCGCCGGAAAACCCAAAGAAAGAGTTTTTTTTTTCCACCCCTGACACATTTCATAATAATGGGACAAGATCCATAAGTGGATATTCGAGTGGCGGAACTAGAAGTTAATAATACATGAGGCACAACCCTAAATTTTTTGATATATATATATATATATATATATTTTTTTTTTCAATAGATATATATATTATAAATCTTAACTAAAAACTACATTAGTTTAAAAATGGAGAATGGATGGAGGCATTTGCATCATCCCTCAAAACCCTTCCTACTCCCCTGGAGACAGGTCAACCCGATCCAGAACATCTCAAAATTATTTACCTATACTGACACCATAAAACATGGCAGTTTGAGAGATTCGAAAATCAAATTTTCAGAAAAGGCTCGAGCGATAAGGCAGAAGGACGAGCTCGACTTCATAAAAGAAAAGAAATCTTTAATGTCGGATATGCCAAGGACGCAACAGAAAGGGGATGAATCAATCACACAACAAGAAGATAAGTCCTGACCACAAGCCACATCGACCGATAGGTTTGGTTTGAGTTCTAACTCCACTGTGCTGGAAAGTTTTCTCTCTTTGAACTCTTTCACCAAATATTATATCTGATCTTAGACCACTATCGGCGAACACCTAGGACTAAACTCCACGTCATTTCGGGTATCCATTTTGTATGTTTTGATCTATGTTTTTGGTATAACATTTTATATTTTTTCTATCTTTAATCTATTTGAATTTGGTCTGCATGCCAAAAATATTTGTTTCATTTCTTTAAACTAATTTATCAACCATATCTTATGTAATTGCATGTGGAAGTTAAAGATAACTATATTTTATAAGGAAGTGCCAGAATCTCGTAAATATATCGAAGACATCAATATGGCTATGAATCACAATATATTGAAACAAAATACGCCCAACTTATATAATACGATGTTTGTATTTTCAAATTTTTCATTTTAATAATCCAATATGTATGTTTATTTTTAGTATTTACTTTGCTTTATACATATTCGAATATCATACCTTTACTCGATTTGGTAAAGATGATAACAATATTGAAGATATTCTCATTGAAACAAATTTGTTTCACTTAATTAGAGAACAAAAAAACCAAAAACAAACAAACAAAAAGGGGAGAAAGGTATGCTTGCCGATTTTGAAGAGGGAACAAAAGCTAAAGCATACGTGTGTAGAGGCAAAGAGCGCCAGCTATATTTTATGTTGAACAGTGAGAAAGAAGCAATCTCATGTGATCTTTTTCTTCTTTTTTTTTTTCTGATAAGTAATCTCGTGTGATCTTTGCCAATTCTTCTTTTTCTTCCTTTCCTTTCAATGTTTTTGGCCTATCGTAAATCTATTTTACGTTCGAGCATACCACTTTTCATTTCTATTTCATTTGAGGTGTAACGAAAAACCCTACAAAAGCGTTTAATATACGCTAGACGCCAATAATAAGATGAGGGATATTGTAATATATGCAGTGAAATGATGAAAAAAATATATTAAAGAAACTTTTAAGGCCATCATGTCCACCAACATATATTTTAGTGACGACCAATCATGGGAAGACGATGAAACCCACAAATAAATGGATAATTCTAAATTTATATTAGTTAATATATGGTATATTAAAGAATTTGTCCATGACAATGATATTATCTGCATAATAATTTCTTATGCAGATGTATTGTGATATACATTGAAAAGTTCAGTTTGTGGTATTGTAAAATATACAGTACATAAAATCTGAGTCTGACCATATCTCCCATACACACGATAATATACTTAAGATAAACTGAAAGACATCCAAATCGTTTATTAACACTTGCCATAATCGTTTGCTTTGGCACCAAATGCTTTTAAACCAGTCGAACTTTAACTGCAATTTTGTCCAAATTAATTTAATACATAGAACGTGCATTTGTACATGATTGCAAGTTGCAACAGTTGAATTTAGTAAAAATCTGAGAATATCATGCGGTCCTATGTTATTGATTTTGTAGACTGCGCAATCACATTTCAATAAAAACTCTAGTGCACCATGTATAGAAACATTCATACGTTTAAGAAAACATTTAAAGTTCTGTCTTCTGTTCAATATGAAAAAAAATGTACGTAAATACGAGATTTTGTTTGTGTATGTTAACATTTTTAATTGATTAGACTTGTATTATAAACATGACAACATGCATTACTTTTTTCTTAGTTTTTCCCGTAAAACGTGACATAAAACATGAAGAAATGCGTATACAACGGACATAAGCTATCGATGCATCAATAAATAAAATTAATTTCATTATTTATGATCTTTTCTAGATGAAATAGACATTGCCCCCCAGAAAAAAAACCCTTTTGTATTTTAAATTCAACTACTTTATGATTAAATAAAAGAAATGATACAGCATCCTGATGTCAGAGTGATAAATAAAAATTAACACAAATATCTTGAGTACACTACAGCTTGGTTTTATTCACTTTATGTTACTTAATTATACTAAAAAATTATAATCTTACACGGAGATATATCTGTTGGGTAGTAAAATTAAGAAGAAGAAAAGTCGTATGAGAGTGTAAGTCATTGGGTGGTGGAACTAGAGAGTGGGTTTGGGTATGCAAAAAGGGAGAGTGAGTCCCCACATGCATGTGATATGCATTCAGCTGTTCTGATTACTCAACTCTGATATCACTCTCTAGTCACTTGCAATCAGTTTCTGACGCATGCGAAAATACTACACGGACTAGCACTCAAATTAAAGTTGATGTATCATAAAATAGAATATCCAAACTTATTTCTTATTTGTGTATCAGAAAACTAATATAATGTTAATAAGTGATGAGAATCAAGTTGATCTCGAAGTTTAAACCGGTTTGGTTTATACGAATTGGACTTGAACCGATAAGTGAGCTAATTTAGACTCGGTTTAGGACTTGTTGAAGATTTTGTTTACGGTTATACTGTTGTATGTTTGTATCTGATGACATTTTTCAGTTGTTTTAGACTAGTATTGATGGTTAATTTTCAGTTGTACAATTGTTTATGTTATTAAATAGTTTTTAAAATATCAACCGGAATAATGAGATATTATATTTTATGTTTTCTATATAGCCAAATTTATTGAGTACATGAAATGAATCTAGGAATTGAACTTGGAAAAAAATCTTTCATATTAAATGAACAAAAATAAAACCAATATATAAAACAACCTTGGGATTAAGAAACGTTTGCCTTAGGTTTACAAAATAATTTATTTGGTGCATACTTTAATAATGTGCATACTGCATATTGCAGATTGCATACTGCAAGCGTTTGTCATTGTTGATACAAGTTTTAAAGGAAACAAGGTTGTGTTTTTCTATGTTTCGCAAGAGGGCCGGCCCCTAATATATATGGGTCTAAAGCAAAATATTTTTTGATTCATTAACAAACACATGTTGAAAAAGGAAAAAAAATAATTGCATTTCTAGATTTCGAACTCATGTGGTAAAGATATAATAAATGTGAAATGATGTCCATAAAATTGTTACTATCTTTTGGCATCTAAAATTCTTGTTTTATAAGTTTTACCCTATGGCCGAGCCTGTTTTGCAATATGAGATTGTTAAAACAAAATTCTGAATACTAGTTTTTCCATATGAATGAGATGCCCACCATCTAGCTTTGTTTTCTAGAGTTTGTCTTGGGAGCCTGTAGCTTGCTCTATCATGCTCTCAAGAGACGCAAGATTCACTGGTTCTGGATTGCACCTATTAATTTCCAACCCTTAAATTGGGATCCAACCTCTCTTAATAAAGCGATCTTCTGATGGGAACTCCATAGGAAAGAATGTCTAGGCACTTCTAGTGTAAATAAACAAATGTGATATTAGAGATTGCTCAAATATTTAAAATGGGCTATCATAGATTGCTAAAAAATAAATCTGATTAAAATTACAAGGAGGAGAGAATATTGTAAATCGGCACAAATTCGTCTTGAAAGCAAACAAATAATTTATGGATGATGACGTCAAAGTTTGGATTTTGTTTTAACGATGACGATGTTGATCGGCACAAATTCGTCTTGAAAGCAATTATGATAGACACGATATTGGGGAAATGTGTCTCAACGATGATGTAAAACCAGTTACCACCACAAACAATAATGTATTAGAAAAATGATATATCATGGTTTCATCTCTAAACAAAATGTACGTGTATACTTTACACACTACTATGTAAAGTCCATATTTTCCATAGCTTACTTATAATATTCATCCACATTCGATCTTTGGTATCCGCAATTACAACGGTAATTTAAAAAAGATTTTGTGTATCAAAAACCTTTTTTAAATATCCAAAACTGCATTCGAATGTTCCCATATATTCATTTTTTAGTTTCTTGCCATTAACTTGTGTGAGTTTATTCAAAGGTTTAACTTGTATGACTTTATCACAAATTTATCACCCCCTTGTGACATCTTTTACCCATCCACCAGATATAGATTAATTTGTTCACATCCTATGAGTACTTTGAGTCCTGTCTTTTTTTCTTTGCTAAATTTACAAACTATTCAAGATTTCAAGTATGGAGCAAACTAATTCAAGTACGGAGGTTTACAATATGATTTTTTTCGAGATATCACTTTGATCTCGTGTGTTCCTTCATGATCATCCACACACAGCCGTGCCTAGACTTAAAAGATATTTTAGGCAACTTGTAAATACGTTGCCCCTTTTCTCAAATTTTTTTCAACTAACAGTTTATTTTATGCATATGTTCATTAATTTTTGTCCGATGTTAGAATCAACGTTATTTTTTCATTTTTTTCTTTTCAGTTTTTGCTTTGATATATAGACATAATTTTTAAAAGTTAAAAAGTTATGGTACATTGGAAGATTGGGACTAGAATGAGTGTCGGTAGAAGCGGTGTCCCATCCTAACAAAATCAATTCCGAAGATATATTACTAGTAAAGGATGAACTCTAATCCGGTCCACGTACCCCAAATCTGGTTTACTCCGTGGCTAGTATTCAGTAGATGTCGCTGTCGCGGTTCCTTATAGACATCGTGCGGACGAGAGCCACTACTAAAGCACCCAATAATTTATAAACCAAGAAAAGCCTATAAATAATGCCCTCCTAGTTAATACCATTTTCGACACTTACAAGTCTACAAACAAACCAAATATATAAATATAATTAAAGTATTACAAGTAACACTCAAGAACATCATGGAGGAACAGAGCAAGAACAAGATCAGTGAAGAAGAGAAACAACTTCATGGAAGACTAAGTCGACCAAAGGGAGGATTAATTACTATGCCCTTCATCTTCGGTATGACGATAATAAATTCAATATTATCATTACTTTTTTTTTGTGTGTGAAAATATGAAATTGATAATCTCTATAATGATATGTTCAGCGAATGAAATATGTGAGAAATTGGCGGTGTTTGGGTTTCACGCAAACATGATAAGCTATCTAACAATACAGCTTCACCTTCCCTTAACCAAAGCAGCCAACACTCTCACTAACTTCGCCGGAACTTCGAGTCTCACTCCACTCATCGGTGCCTTTGTCGCCGACTCTTTCGCCGGCCGCTTCTGGACCATCACTATCGCTTCCATTATCTACCAAATCGTACGTTTTATATATACAACTACTAAATTGTCTGAGAAGTCACTGAAGCATTGGACTAAACCAAGGCTCAGTGTCTCTAGACCAGACTTAGTTTAGTTTCATTTATTTTTTTAATCATTTATTTTTACGAGAAATTTTAAATGGAAAAATAAAACAGGGGATGACGTTGCTTACAATATCGGCAATAATACCGACGTTAAGGCCACCGCCATGTCATGGAGAAGAGGTTTGTGTAGTAGCAGACACAGCACAGTTGAGTATATTGTACATAGCTCTTCTTCTTGGAGCTCTCGGGTCGGGTGGGATCCGCCCTTGTGTTGTTGCTTTTGGTGCTGATCAGTTTGACGAGTCGGATCCTAATCAAACCACCAAAACTTGGAACTACTTCAACTGGTATTTTTATACCTTTCTACGTATTTGTATACGTAATAAACTATTAATAATTAATTACTTTTAAAAGATTCCTCAGACTTTTATTATTTTTTGAATTGGTTGTAGATATCATTTAAACATTTGTAATAATGCTAGGATTACCTAACATGTTTGAGACATATTTTGTCTTAACCGTAAGAGACTATATAGCTATATGACTTTGTAATACTACTAGCTATTAAGTTAAAAAAGATGCAGCTATTATTAGCATTGGGCCTTTTTATGTATTTAAAATTTATAGACGACTTAATGTCGCTATTAATGTGCTAGTGTTTGATGGAAACTCAGTTGTTGATTATTCTTCTAACCAGAAGAAAAAGAACAAATTTCTTATAGTATACATCCAGATATAAGATATCAATTGTGTTATACTTATTATAATTCAAAATAATGTATTATGTTGATGGATATGAATTATATATAGGTTCTATTTTTGCATGGGAGCAGCAGCTTTAGTGGCGGTGACGGTTCTTGTGTACATCCAAGATAACGTTGGGTGGGGTCTAGGTTTGGGGATCCCGACAGTGGCTATGTTCTTATCCGTTATTGCTTTTGTCGGAGGTTTCAAGCTTTATCGTCACTTGGATCCAGCAGGTAGTCCGTTTACCCGATTGATTCAAGTGGCAGTCGCGGCTTTTCGCAAAAGGAAACTGAGAATGGTTTCTGATCCCACTCTTCTCTATTCCAATGATGAGATTGATGCTCCTATCTCCTTAGGTGGTAAACTCACCCACACCAAGCACATGAGGTAAAAATTTATATTCATGGCCCTTCGTGTCTAATTCTGTTTCATTATTCATTTGGGTTTTTATTATGAAACTAATAGTGTTATTGCTATAAACTTAGAAATACTACTTTAAACGAAGAGTAGTTATATATATACCAAAAAAAAGATACAGTAGTTATTTTGGAAAGAGCTAACGTCTCTTTGTCTAAATTAAGAGCTGAAGAGATGAAAGGAAAATTCTATCCAAAATAACTAATAGACGATGTTTTTTTTTTAGTCAAAAATGTTATTATAAGTTACTAATCTTCTTGACTTTCGTCTATAATTAATTTAGAATCAGAATGACCTGAATACTAAATCAAAGAATTATATTGATTTAGTCTTCAGGTCATATTGATAGAAATATCATTTTTGGCATTATGACCAAGACTAAGTCAATATAGTTATAGACTAAATCCAATTCTAGAATAATATTTCTATCATATTGACCAAGACTAAATCAACTATAAACTTTTATTTATTTATATGATATAGATCGACGAATATGAACCCATATAGTCACGAGGATAGAATCAGAATCTAGAACTAAAAAATGATATTTCTATCAATTTGACCTGAAGACTAAATCAAAGAATTATATTGATTTAGTCTTCAGGTCATATTGATAGAAATATCATTTTGGCATTATGACCAAGACTAAATCAATATAGTTATAGACTAAATCCCATTCTATAATATTATTCTATCAATATGACCAAGACAACAACACATCAAAGTTGTCATTTTAATTTTTTATTTGGCATATATATGCAGCAATAATTGGATTATTGGACCCATTTCCAAAATAGTAAGATTTAGATAATTAATAATATTGACCGACCTAAACCCTATTTTCTCTGTAACTCATTTGTGTTGCTCGATTTTCAAAATCTAAAACCTTTTGACTGGTTGCAGATTTTGAAAGAGTTTTTGGCTTTCAAACATTCAATGGATCACTGAAATATGGGTTTCTAAAGATTTAAGAAAATATTGTTTGTTTTAACTGCCTACTAGATTTTTAGTTCTTTTATAAATAATAATAATAATAATAATAATAATAATAATAATAATAATAATAATAATAATAATAATAATAATAATAATAATAATAATAATAATAATAATAATAATAATAATAATAATAATAATAATAATAATAATAATAATAATAATAATAATAATAATAATAATAATAATAATAATAATAATAATAATAATAATAATAATAATAATAATAAAATTGTCTTCATCTATATCATTTCTCCTCTAAAACGAGAAACTATTTTATATGGATTTTAAACAAAATCCTACCGCAAAAACTAAATAAAAAACTGCATCCATGGCCTAAACAATTTAACCAAATTTAATCTAAAATCATTGCATTTTTTTCTTATAATTAACTAACTAACTCTACTCTTAATTATACAGTTTTTTAGACAAGGCGGCAATAATAACGGAACAAGACAATTTGAAACCGGGTCAAGTCCCAAACCCATGGAGACTAAACACAGTCCACCGGGTCGAAGAACTCAAATCAGTGATCCGAATGGGTCCAATCGGAGCCTCCGGAATTCTCCTAATCACAGCTTATGCTCAACAAGGAACCTTCTCTTTACAACAAGCCAAAACCATGAACCGTCACTTAACCAAATCATTCCAAATCCCAGCCGGTTCAATGTCAGTCTTCACAACCGTCGCAATGCTCACCACAATCGTCTTCTACGACCGCTTCTTCGTCAAAATCGCTCGCAAATTCACCGGTCTTGAAAGAGGCATCACATTCCTCTATCGTATGGGAATTGGATTCGTGATCTCAATCATCGCAACGCTCGTCGCTGGATTTGTCGAAATCAAACGCAAACAAGTCGCAATCGAACATGGTCTGTTAGATAAACCTCACACAATGGTTCCGATCTCGTTTCTTTGGTTGATTCCACAATACGGCCTTCATGGAGTCGCCGAAACTTTCATGTCGATCGGACATTTGGAGTTTTTCTATGATCAGGTAATAAAATTTTACGTTTTATATTATTTTTATTTGTGACAGCGGTTACAGAGATAAGAATAGTTTAACTAACTTTTATCAAGTGATAACTAACTTAACTAACAACTTCTCTAACCGAATAATGAAAAACTTAAATCATTTATTTAATTATTAGGCGCCGGAGAGTATGAGGAGTACGGCGATGGCGCTTTTTTGGATGGCGATTTCGATTGGGAACTATGTGAGTACTTTGCTAGTGACTTTGGTTCATAAGTTCAGTGCTAAACCGGATGGGAGCAATTGGTTACCGGATAATAATTTGAACCGAGGGAGGCTTGAGTATTTTTATTGGTTAATTACTCTGTTACAAGCGGTTAATCTGGTGTATTATCTATGGTGTGCCAAGATTTATACGTATAAACCGGTTCAGGTGCATCATAGCAAGGAAGAGAGTAGTAGTCCGGTTAGAGATGAATTGCAGTTAGCTAATAAGAGTTTAGTTGATGCATGAGTCTTGGCTCTGTAATGTAAAGTATGTAATAGTAATGTATGTATCTATCAATTCAATAAAAACAGATAATAGATTATGAACCTTTTTCTTTTTGGAAATCATATTATGGGCTGATTGGTTGCAAACTTTAGTGTTTTAGATAGTTTTATTAACCAATCACACGTTGAAGACTTTTATTTTTTCTAAAGTTTTTAAAGTCTAACTACCCCTTTCATTTTATTATTAGTGTACATTTTAAAAATCCCAAAATTGAAGCCTTTAAGATTGTAGACATTTTTTTTAACCGAAGTTACGTGATAATTGTTTCATTTTTTTTTGTTTTATCAACTAAACAAAAAATAATTCAAAATAAAGAATAAACAGTCAATTAATAGTACGTAATACAACAAATAAAATTTTCTTTCAAATGTTTTGTTTTGTTGATATATATATATATATTGTTTTTATATTTTTACTACAAAAGATATTCTGCATATTAAACAAAATATCTAAAACCATTTCAACAAATAAAAACCTTATAAATACAAAGCTAACCTCTGCATTTTATGACAAAAAGCTCATCAACTATTTTCATCTAACTATTTTATTTTTGTAACTTATAATGCTTTACATACACAATTTTGTGATATTTGTTAATAAATAACGTAACGAATCTTAGAATTAGAATAAAAAAACTAACGAGAAACTATTTTATATAAAAACAAAACGAGTTTTATCTTTTAGTTCATTTTAATGATATACATAAACAAAATATCATGCACCATATTTAATATATTATTTATGTTCATAATCTGAAAGTTTCCAAAACGAAATGCATTCGCGTAAATTTTATTCAATGTCTCCTATTTTTTATGAAAATTTCGGTTACTAAACCAATTACTTATGAGTTTTGTATTTTATTTCTTAAATTTTTATTATTAATAAAATTTATTTATATATTTATGTCATTACTTTGATTTAAATATGATATAATAAATTTTACTTCTGCACAAAAAATAAATACTTATATAATAATTTCTACAGTTTTGTTACAAAAATATATTTAAAATCACAGTTTCTACATCAACAACTTCTACAACAAAATGTTCTAAAGCCAAAAGCCTATAATAACAGTCCTAACCAATCCGTTCCCATAATCCATTAAAAACCGAAACTGAAAACGTATTAAATTATTCAAAAACGAAGAACTCGAAAGACCAAAAAGGCAAAAACTCAAAAATACCTGAACCGAAATATCTTAACCGGTTTGGAGGCGGATTGAAGATTCATGTTTAAGTTGGTTGGGCCATATTTGGCTGAAGGTAATAACAAAAGCCCCTACAGACGAAAATAATCTACTCATATATTTTATTTTTTCTAGTCAACCTTCTGAATTTACTATTTAAAGAAAAGAAAGTAAAAAAATTGACAACCAAAATTCAGAAAAGGAAGATTTTTAATAATCCGTTCCCATAATGCCGTGATTGCATTTTAACCACCATCGAAAATCAACCCAGAGATTCTCATCCTCGCCGCCGATCTAACCGCCAATGGTGTTAATGATGCTGATGGTGAATGGATCTTCGATTGTGGTGGTCAAGAAGTGGACGAATTTGGTCTGAATACCTGGAATCTAAGGCCGAAGAAACCACCACCGACGAAGAAGATTTCAATTTTAAATTTTAAATCTTATTGGTTTATGTTTCTAACATTCAATTGATTCAAACTGAACAAAAATATTTCATAGTTTCAAAATTGTTTCAAATTAAGGGATAAAATTAATTCAAGATTGAAAACTGAAATTTAGGGATTTTTTGGGGGTTGAATTTGGGTTTATTAGTGGTAATCGAATCTAATCTGGTTTAAAATCAGTTTTAGGTAGTAAACCAAATAAATTCGGGTTTATGGGGTTTAAATTTCAAACTTTCTATTCGGGAAAAATATAGATATGTAACTTTCAGTTTGGAGAGATATAAATTTAAAATATTATTTAAAAGATATAAAAAACGAGATTTTAGTTTGAGTTGCGTTAAATGATAGTTTTTATGGAGAAATAGATGGTCAGCCTAGCTCAGATATATCCAAAATTAAAGTTTTGTCTTTTTGGTGTTATTTTTCCTATAAACGATGAAAATTATCGTAGTAAAGTATGTATGTATTGCCGGTTCATAAATACACCTTTCCATTGGCCAAATGTGGAAATTTTCCATAAATTCGATCAAATTTTAAAGATAAAAGTATATATTTTTGACCGAAGAAACGTATATATTATTTCCATCTATCAAGATCCAAATTAAAACTCAATTTAAACAGATACTGAAACATTTAAAATAAATATAAAAATATCAAAAAGACGTGATAGCCAGACGGCAAATAAATAGAGCAAAGTCTTCAAATAAATAAACGCGGAAATCTACTAAATAATGCAAAATAAGTATGTACATGGCATGGTTCCTCTCTAGTGTTAATATCGAGAATTCTTCTCAGACATTCGTTTCCGATGCCCGTGGATTTGAAGCTCGCCAGCATCGTCTCATGTTTCTAGATCTGGAGCAATTCATATTTCATCTCTGTTTCTTCGACCAAATGTAAAGTTTTTCCCTCATATCCACTCCTCTCATTGGAGAGAACTCTCTGTTCGTCTTCTTTCTCGGTCGTCGTAATCAAAGATCTATACCCTGTCTTACATATCTGAGAACACTAGACCCTAAAGGATACTTGGATGACCTTTATGAAAAGCCTAATGGCAACAAGATGGTCATGGTACAATGGTTTCACAAAACTGATGAGGTTGGTGCTGTTGTACCTAATGATGTTAATGACAGAGATATTTTCTTTTCTCATTTGCGTCAAGATCTCAACATTGAGTCCATAGATGGATTGGCTACTGTCCTCAGTCCTCAGCATTATGAGAAGTTTCTGAAGATGCCAATGCACGTTCAGGACGTAGCTTTCTTCTGCCAGAAATTATATGAAGATGATGCCATAAAGCCGTTTGACATTACACAGTTAGAATGTTACTGGGGACAAGAACAGCTTAGATACTTGAATGTATCCATTTTAAAGTCAGGTGAAGATGCTTAGGCACCTCGTACTAACCCAAGATTAGGAGCTTCTCTGGTTGGTTGTGTTGGGATGAGATCAAGGAAAAGGCGTTGTCCTAGTGCTGTTGAGACTTTGGATGTACCATCTGCAGATGACCTGAAAGGTGCCGCAAAGGTAGCCCAGATTCTGTTTTGGATGCTGCAGTTGCTTCTATCTGCGAGGGTGCAAATGATGGTTCTTCCTACTTAAAAAAGGGTTCACTTGTTGATGTACTTCAAGAAGATAGTGGCATCAGAGGTTGTTGGTTTAGTGCACTGATATTAAAGAAACACAAGGATAAGGTTAAGGTCCAGTACCAAGATATTCAAGATGCAGATGATGAGTCTAAAAAGCTAGAGGTACACATTTTGAAACCCACTCTTTGGTTTTGTTTTCTACTGTTCAGTTTGTTAACATATTGCATTTTTTTGTTCGCAGGAGTGGATTTTGACATCTCGGGTTGGTGGTGGTGATGATCTGGGTCTTAGAATCTCAGGACGGACAATAGTACGTCCAAGTCTGAAGCCCATAAAAGAAAATGATTTATGGGATGTCAGTGTTGGTATGCCTGTGGATGTGTGGTGGTGTGATGGATGGTGGGAAGGGATCGTGGTGCAGAAAGTTTCGGAAGAGAAATTTGAAGTTTACCTGCCAGGTTGGATAAGATTTTCCTCTGAATGGAACTATGACAGTAGATTTGGTTAAGATATACATTATTTTGTGGGACTAATTGTTGTTTTGGTTGTTTTCTCTCAGCTGAAAACAAAATGTCTGCCTTCTACCGTAGTGACCTTAGAAAATTTCGGGAATGGTTGGAAGATGAGTGGGTAAGTGTAAAAGCAAGATCTGATCTCATGAGTTCTGTCCTTTCCTTGCTGAAGAAAAAAGAGGTGGAGGTAAAACTTGATGAGAAGCCATCTGAAGTTAGTGTTGGCAATGGTGGGATGTCACCAAAGAGTGAGGCTAAACCCACCATCTCTCTTCCAGTAGCTAGAACCAAGAAGTCATAACCTAAACGGCCAATTCCAGATCTTCTAAAAGACGTCCAAGTCTCTTCTGACTTAAAGTGGAAAAAATCATTGAGGAAGCGTAATCGAGTTGTCAGTTGCTGTCCATACGATCCTAGCAGCTTGACTGATGGGTTGTCAAGTGAAAGATCCTTGTATTGTGAGAACTGCAAGTTCATGGGAGATTCTGTATTTGGCTCTTCGGGGACAGGTCTATCAATGTCTAGATGATCATCAGCTTGTGGATGTACGAGTGTTTTTCTTCTTGTGAGGTACATATTACCTAATGGGCATCTGCTCAATGCGAATTTGGGATTTCGATTAATGTGACTCGCAAGATTTTTTTGGGATGAATTTAGATTAGCTCGTAATGGCATCCAAATTCGTTTATGTACTGATGTGTAACAATAGACATAGAAGCTTCAATACAGGCAGCAATGCAATAGATTAGCAAATAGCATTACCTTGCTAGTTGTTAGGCATTAATCAGTGGGTTTTCCTTAGAATTAAGTCTCTCTTTAGCATATAGAGATATGATTTGTTTTCTTTCCCGTGTGGTGGGAACTTTCTTTTCATGTAATCTATGTATCATCTTCACCTTTGAGTTCACCTTGAATGTCCATATAATACACTCTTCTCATACTTGTGTTCACCTTCAAATGTGTGATCTTTTGAAGCATTATTTTGTAAACTGGATGTGATATCTCTCAAAGTTGCAGGATACTTAATGGTACGTGAGTTAACTCTGTCATTGTCCATGTCCCTATAAGGGTTTTGCTTTGTGCAGCATCCAAACGGGACCAACAATTGAAATTGATGCTCTTCGGTTGCAAGTTGTAGTAATTTTATAGCTGGTAACAATTGATGTTTTTTGAAAACTGGGACCATTAAGTGGAATCCAACAAGTTTTGTTATTACCAACATTTATTCTGTTCTGATATTAGTCGGTGAGAATTTACAGTCCGTTTCAAGACACTAAGAGCAGCTTGTAAAAACATACGCTAAGAGCAGCTTGTAATTAGTGCTGGGAAAGTGGACAAATACCCACTGTGTGACGAATTTGGGTATGAGAAATGGAGATCAGTTTTTACGGATTTAATGGGACGGGTTTCAAATTACTGCGGGTTAGCGGATTTAATACCGCGGGTTTTGCGGAACTCACATTTGTAGTTTTTGAGACAACCCTTATTTCGGTCCAAAAAAAGTTTGGCCGTGATCCAATTTAAAGTAGCTTTAAAATTTGTGCGGGTTTGTGGATATTCGTTTTTGTTTTGCGGATTTGCGGTTTGCGGGTTTACAGATTTTTTGGTACTCGTTTTTGATTTGCGGTCTATCCGCGAATTTCGGGTTTGGCGGGACGATCGCGGATATACTAATTTATATCCGCCGTTTTGCGGGACAGGTTTGAATACTTAAAATTTTCTTCAAAACCTGCAGATTGTGGGTCGCGGATTTATCCGCTTTCCAGCTATAAATGTAATAATAAACCTATTGTCTTATCTAAAACCCTTTTTTAAACTTATACCTAATCTCCCTTTTGTGCTATCTATGATTGGTTAACTAAAAGGTGGGGTTAAGGAGGAAAATGATAAAGAGCTATATAAATTTGTTAAGACAGTTAGATCCTCCACTCAAAATAATTTTGGTGATGGAACCCTTTTTTTTAAACTAGGCAGAGGAAAAAAAAACAGAGGAAACAAAAGTTGACTTTCTCAATCAGAAAAATGGACACTAAGTCAAGGATCCAAAGCATAGTTATGTATATCTGTGTTGTGTGTTAACATGTCTCTTGTGTCTTTAATTTAACTTATTTTCTCCGTAGATTAAAGCAAAAGCAAAGATGGGCTTCCTCTGTCACAAGTTTTGCTAACTCATCCTTTTCCGACAGTGATACTCATTCTTTTCCCAATTTCTACTGTCTCATCTGTATAGTTTGGTGGTTTCTGAAGGGATTCTTCATTCCTGTTTTACCTATCTTCCTTGTAACAAGGAAACTGTCATGGCTTCTCTATCTGAAATCGTTGAGGAAGAGACTGGAAGATCATTAAGAAGCAAGCTTTCAAGAACAAGTGAAAGCAGTCTCGCTTCTGTTGCATCATTATCCATGCCCCTTGTTAGTAGTTACTCTTTTAACACTCTTATGTTAGAATGATTCAAGTCTGTGGATTCTTTTGATGATCTTGTATGTTATCAGATTCAGGAGATTGTTCTATCAGCAGACATCAGATGTAGTGATTGCCAAGAGAGAGTCGCCGGCATAATGTCAAGAATGATCGGTGAGAAAGAAACACTTTAGTTACTTCCGAGATGATATACTCTTTTGTTCTTTCCTCTCATTACAAATATGGTTTCTTGTGTAACAGAAACATATTCAATATTGGTGAGTGTTTTAGAGAAGAAAGTAACACTGACGTGTACATACTCCGGTGACCAGAGAGTATCTAACTTTAAGTCATATTGTGAAGCTCTTCTCTACAAAATCTCATCCATCAAGCGTATCATTTGTCCTTCTTCCAAGAAACAACAACTCTGATTTTGCTTTAGTTATCTATTCTGTTTTGCAATAAATCTTTAAAAAATGAATTTTAATATGTCGAATGTGATTCGTATTGTTTAGATAAACAAAGAACTCTCAATCACAGAAAAAGGTGAAATCTTGAACTGCAGAATTAAAATAAAGAGGGATTATTGAGAAGTTAAATTGCCGCCACTTTGTTGCCAGAGATTGATGATGTCAGTGGCTTGATTGAGGAGAATAATCATCTTCTTCTGAGAGATCCATGGCTTAGCTTCAAGAGTAGATTTAAGCTCTTCCCAAGCATCTTTCCTCGGCCAGAAGAAGTAAGGACTAAGTGGGATTGTACCATGTCCAGGTACATGTTGGTCCAATCCTAATCCTATGTTCTTCTCCATCCAAACAAACTTAAGAACCACTCTTGATTTCTCATCTTGCTTCACCACCTAAAACAAACAAAGATTTGTTGGTTTTGAAACACAAGTGATAAGAAGAAGAATAAGTATGAGTTGTTGTTTACCTTTGTTGTTGGTTGTGGAGTGTTGTCTGAAGTATCAATTGTGGTGACTGGTTCAGCTGAGAGTGTCTCTGGAGCTGCTAGAGTTACGATTTTGCGTTTTATAGAGATGGGTTTGGTTGTTTGGTTATGGAACGATGGAGGAGAAGCAGTGATGGAGAGTTTGGGATGTTGAGAGATGAAAGAAGAACAGAAGGAAGCAGATGAAAGTGCCATTGATGACATCATTTTTGTTTTCTCAGAGAGAGCAATGGAGATTTTGTGACAGTTTGGATAAGGAAGCTATGGATACATTTTTGGGTGGAGAGCTTCAAAGTAGTTTGACTATTGTTATGACAATATATGGGCTTTTCTGACTAGGCCTATTATTAAGTGGGCCGAGCTAGTGAAATCTGTTAAAAGCCCATGAAATAGACTACAAGATGACAGCCCAATAATATTGGGAAGAAGTAGAACTGGCTAGGTCTGGGGATATTATTCTAATTACCGAGCAAAATTTTAGATTTGGAATAGGTTCAAATATATTCTATTACCCAATTGAATAAAGATATGAGATGAGTTTGGGCTTGAATTCAGATAGAATAAAATTCGGATATCTGAAATATTTATATATATATATTATATTTACATATATATGAGATATATATACATATTTCAAATATTTTTCATATTTATTTTTGATTTTTTGACTTTTTTGGATTTATTTTTGGATTTTTATGTCTTGCTTTCACTAATATTTCGGATATTATTGGATTTTATGAAAACATGTTTTGAATCAGAATTCAAAAATTTTGAAACTCGAATGCAATATTCGAACCGAACCTTATCTAAAATGATTCTGAACCAAATCCAATTCTAAATTACAAATTATTTGATCGGATACAAAACTTATAATACTAAATTATTTGAAATTTGAATCCGATCCCGATCCGAACTCAACTTCGAATACCTAAGTCTAGAAAGCTATTTTTTAGTCAACTGCAGAATCTGCATATTATTTATGAGCAACTTAACTTTTAATTAATCCCTAATAGAAATTACAATGGTTTATCCACCTCTACATGATGTAAAACCCAATTTGGCATAATAATGTATAACTTTGGAGCATAATTCGTTAAAATATAAAGTAGCTTTTTTGTTATCTTATCCGCCAATCTATTTACACAATTTTGAAACCGTCAAACTGAGATATAATAGATAACAATTTTACCATGTTAAATATATGTTTAATAAAAGATTTGAAAATGACATACAAATAATTTAAGATGATCATGACATAACTAATGCTTATACTTTGTTTAAACGGCCTCTGGCATTACATTTTTGTTCTTTTTTATAAACAAATAATGTTATGATATAAATAGACATTTAAATATTGTCAATTTTTGTAACGATTCCAATTGAAAATAACATTTTATCTGTTTATGTTTTTTCATGTCCACCTCTTCTTAAAATTTAATTATTTAGTATGATTGCACATATAAAAGTTTATATGCATAATACACGATATACATAGAACCTCTATAAATTAATAATCGATAAATTAATAAATTATTTTAATTTTGTTATTAATATAACTGGATAAAATAATAAATTTTATTTGGGATTTGCGAAATAAAAAAACAAATCTTGATATTATATTATATATATATATATATATAAACATCTTTCTATTTGAAAGGATGGCAAGATTCTCTCAGGTTCTGTTTATCTGTCAGTAAAAATATGGGAGGCAAATTCTCAGAGCAAAGCCGAGAGAAGCTTCTCTCTCAGTCTCGTAAAGGCTACTCAGATTTCGGTTTTAACGACTCTGTCGACGTCTCCGATGGTCGTCGGTGTTTCCGCGGTTGCTCGTGGAGAGCTATCTACGAAGCTCCGGCGAAGTTATATGCCATGGGACATTCTGATCCTAAGAAGCTTTTCTTCACCATCAAGGTGGGAATAGCTCTCGCACTCTGTTCCTTAGTGATCTTCCTTAAAGAGCCTCTCCAAGATGCTAGTAAATTCGCAGTTTGGGCGATTCTCACTGTCGTCCTCATTTTTGAGTATTACGTTGGTAATGATTCTTAACTTATAATCACTTAATGATTGGATCTTTGAGTTATCTTTTTTTTTTATAATGTTTATTGGAATCTTGAACTCAAGACACTTTCACATGTGTACCAAATCTAGTTTAGATTAAAAACTGTTCCCTTTTTTGGATTCAATCTTACGTTTTGGATTCGTCCGGATTTATTAATTTAGTTTCGTTTTATAGTTTCAATCACATTTTCAGATCTTGATTTTGTTTTTTTACCATTTTCATATCGTTTTTATACTTTATTTGTTTGTTTGTGGGACAAGTTTGCTCGCTCAGGTTTCTCCTTGATTTGTTGCTTTGATTGGATCTTTTCGTGTTTGAAGCTCTGTTTCTGTTTATTAAATCCATTTCTTGGAACTAAAGATACCAATTATTTGATTCTACATTCTTTTAATGCTAACTAGGAGCTTATTGGTTTCTTTCTTATTTTTTTTTGTATTCAATCTTTTTCTGTTTTCTCTGTTTAGATTTACTTATTGACTTGCATTTCACTGTTTTATTCGCATTTTCAGCACTTCATTTCCTCGTTTGTGTGAAGTGATGTTTGCTCAAATACCTCTTGAGCCTTAATTTACTCCTTTGAGCCACTCTTATTCTTCTCTGTGACTAATTGAGTTGCATTTTTACTGTTTTAATCACATTTTCAGATCAAATCTTATACTTTATTTTTTTTTGTTTTGTATTGCTTTGATCTAATTTTCTCATTATGTTTAATTTTCAGGAGCAACTTTGGTGAAAGGATTTAACAGAGATTTAGGCACATTGTTAACTGGCGGACTTGCTCTTGGCGTCGCAAAACTCTCTCCTTTATCAGGAGAGTTCGAAGAAATAGTCATCATACTCTGCATATTCCTTGCAGATTTGCAGCAATTCCTTATATCTCCACAATCCATTACAAAGTCAAATGAGGTGCTAGTTATTTGAAACTTTACGCGGCTATGAAACCATATGAATATGCATTCAGAGTATTCAAGTTGACATATTGTATCGTTCTTGTTTCGGGGAACAATTCAAGAGATTTCTTAAGCACTGCTTATTACAGGATTTTGCTTATTGTGCTTGGTGCAACAGTTTGTTTGCTTGTGAATATATTTATTTGTCCAATATGGGCCGCGGAAGATCTCCATGAACTGGTGGCTAAAAATTTCAAAGCTGTGGCCAATTCTCTAGAAGGTAGACATAATATAATCCGAACATAACATGGTTACCTTTATTATTTCTGTGTCACTTGTTTTAGGTTTGTTTTTTTTTAATATATTTTAGGATGTGTTAATGGTTATTAGCAATGTGTGGAATACGAGAGAGTACCCTCGAAGATTCTCACGTACCAAGCTTCAGATGATCCATTATACAGTGGGTACAGATCTGCTGTTCAATCTACAAGCCAAGAAGATTCTCTGGTATGTTTTTGGAGTAGAGGCAAGGTAAAAAAGAATTATGGTTGGTGAGATACATGGCATTAGAAGACCTGTCTTTTCTTTTTTTTTGGCAGCTTGATTTTGCCATATGGGAGCCTCCACATGGACCTGAGGCATTGCGCTTTCACAGTCATGGCAATGCATGGATGCATTCTTTCAGAGATACAGGTTCCTTTTTATACTATTTCCTGAACGTAAATTGCATAACTGGAGAAAAAAGTGCAATATTTGTTATTCAGATTTTTACTAAGTGCTAGAAACCATTAAACGATATGAAAATATTATATTTATTCCGTTTTAGTTTATAAGATGTTTTGGATGAATGTGCGGAGATTAAAATATGATATAAATTATTTCTATGATTTGTGTTTAAAAACCTTTGGGACCATTACTAATTTGATATTGCATATATAATTGAAAAAAAATCAAATAATATGAAACAAAAGTAAGTTGTTAAAACTTCTTATAAAACTGAACAGAAAAGAGTATTTGCTAGAATATGTAATGCTCAATTAGAAACTATATCAGTTTTTCAGCGCATTATAAAAAGGTAGATGTATTTGGTTTGTATGCTAGATATAATGGTTAAATTCGTGTTTTATTGAATGTAGTATTTTCCTGGGATTACGAGTTTCCGCGCATAATCTTTTATCGTGTGATATGGTAGGCATCTCCAGAGAAAAGACAAGTTTTCAGTCAAGAGCTTCGAAGAGTTGGTAATGAAGGAGCAAAAGTTTTACGTTTGTTTGGAGAAAAAGTGGAGCAAATGGAGAAACTAAGTGGAGCAAATGGAGCAAAGTGAATTTAAAGTGTATGAAAGTGCGAGTTCTTTGTCTCTGGCTACGTTTGCTTCTCTTCTGATCGAGTTTGTTGCGAGGCTTCAGAATCTTGTCAATGCCTTTGAAGGGCTTGGCACAAAAGCTGGTTTCAAAGATCCTGTTGATCAGACTTTTACGGTTTGAATGTGTGAGAGATATGATTGGGGGAGTGATGCTACTTTGTTAATATTATGAATGTTGAAAGCTATTTGAAAACAAAATTAATAAAGGGACATAAGTTATGTTATTATTTTTTTGTTGGTTTAATATATATTTTAAGTTAATTAATTTTAATTGTGAAACCAAATCACATTTTGGAAATATTTGATCAAAAATGCATAATTATGTTTTGTGATAAATTTGCAAAACCACTTTTCCATAAAAATAGTAGAATGACGTTTGTGGCAAAAAAATTTGAAATTATGTTTCCTTTATTACGAGAAATATCGGACAACGTTTTCACAGGAAATTACATAACTATATTTTGGTGAAAATTTACGGAATAATGCTTTTGACAGTATCACAAAAACCACATCTTTGGCTGGACGTTGTTGCACCATATTTTTGTCATGAATTTGTGGAACCTCTATTTTTTCACACGACAATTTTTGGGAAAATTGAGGGTCCGATTTTTTGGAGGAATTCGTGGAACCATATTTTTGGCAATAAGTGATGAAATGTCTTTAGCTTTTACTTTCTGATAAAAAAAAAATTATTTACAAGGTTTATGATTTCGTTGGTGGTATGTGATTAATTTTTAGCAAACAAATGATTCGGTTTGTATCTTCTGCATTGGGCTTAAGATAATAAAAAGACAGTGAAAAAAAATCAAAACCAAAATTAAACGAGGCGTCCCTACGTGCTTCCTTGCAGTTTCTGACGGTTAATCTATGAAAAGGTGCCATAACATTACATAATTATTTATATAAATTATGCAAAAAGAATCGGAAGATGATAAACATCGTTTCTTCAAAATTCAAACTGATCACACACCATGAATCCTTCTTCAAACGACCCACAAGTCCCAGGCCGTGTTACGGCCAAAGGTTGGTCGACTGATTTGTGTGAGTGTTGGACGGACATAAATTCATGCTGCTTGACTTGTTGGTGCCCTTGTGTTGCCTTTGGACGCATCGCAGAGATTGTAGACAGAGGATCCACATCTTGTGGTGTGAGCGGAGCGATGTACATGATCATAATGATGCTGACTGGATTTGGAGGGAGCAGTCTCTACTCTTGCTTTTATCGAACCAAACTAAGAGCCCAATACAATCTTAAGGAGAGACCTTGTTGTGATTGTTGCGTTCACTTTTGTTGTGAGCCATGCGCTCTTTGTCAAGAGTATAGACAACTTCAACACAACCGTGACTTCGACTTGTCCATTGGGTGGCATGGGAATATGGAACGACGGGCACGACAAGTTGCATCTGCGTCTGCTGCGGCCACTGCTCCTCCAATGTTTCAACCGCCCATGTCGAGATTGAATTAGATTGGTTTATATGTATTAATTAACAATTAATTTACAAATCTCGATATAAGTATGCATTTTTATTTAGTTGTTTTGATCCCGTGACGTAATTTCTATTCCTTCATAATTGTCACTCATTTGGTGTGTAGAATATTGTGCGGATTAATAATTAATATTCTCTGCGTGTATGTCCATGTGGTGTATGTAGGCTTGTAGATTCCTCATTATTTAGCGGTATAATAATTAATATTCTATGCAAGTGAATTGTATGCTTCTTACAAGTGTATTGAGAGTTATCTCCAACAAATAGTTTAAAAGTATATTTTGGATTGCTACCATGTAGAATGGTAAATTTGAATTTTGTATTCTCAACCATTCCGGTATATACTTTTTTTGTTAAAGAACGATTCCGCTGTTACAAATTAGAGTTTAAACTTTGTTGTGATAAATATTTGTATAGTAGTTGTTGGTAAATGTAGAAGACCAAAAGTAGTGTATACTATAATTGTGTTTGAGACCCTTATACTTATATGTGCCACAAAATCAAACTCCTCAAACATGAAAATGGGTTTTGTCCCACTTTTGTCAACACTATCATCCTCTTATTTATACATTATATATCCCATTCCCACCTAAGCTCCCTCCTACTCGCCCATTCTTTGATTGGCTTAACACAGTGTTAATCACCAATCAACTTTCACTACCCGTACTTCAATCAACTTTTCATATATAACAATAAAATTTTCTGGCATGCATTCATTGTTACATTATTGTTAAACTAAAATTTTCTTCTACAGTCCTCATTTCTCTTTACAACATTTTCATATTCCCATATGTTTTAATTACGGCCAAAATCGCACACTAGCATTAAAGCCTTGTTAAAGTACAACCACCAATTAAATCTCTGATAAAAGGGCCACCAATTTCAACAGACACTTGACCCCCCCCCCCCCCCCCATATTAATTAATAATGATGAATGTACATTAAACAAGTAAACTCTTATTGATACAGACAATATGTTGAAATGTTAAACCAAGAAGAAGAAAAAACATGTTGAAATGTTTAAAAGAACAAAAAAAACATGTTGAAATGTTTTTTTTTCTTTTTGGTTTACCCCAAAATTCGGAATCGAAGCTTCTAATTTCTGTCCACCAAAATAAAAAATTATGTAAAAAATAAAATAATAAAAAATCAAACTAGCATGCTTCAGATAGACACAAATTCATTTGGACGATATCTGGAGTCAACAACTAGACAACTCCACATTGGTATTGAAATGTTTCTTTACGTATACATAATAAAATTAATTAATACAAAATGATAAGATTGGTGCAATGTATCTTTTCTACTTTTTGGTAAGTGCATTTTGACAAACCCTTCCTACCAATCCCATACTTGTTCTGACTCTAAGCCGTTGAAAAATGGACGACCATCGCCCACCTTCACAATATTTGATGTCCACGTGCCACCTTCATCTTTCCAATTTATATTATTTTATGCATATTATACGATCTATTTGGTGAATGGAAAGTTTAAGAGAAATAACAATATCACTACAACCCATCGACTAGGTCACAAAGAACTAGTCACGTTGAATATTGCCTCCCCCACGCCCATTGGATAAGAACAACCCTTTTAAGTCTTTTTTTTTGTTGATAAATCCCTTTTAAGTCTTATTCACAGGTTTCTATTATATCAGCAGTGACGATAGCATTCTATATTAAAGTTTAGAGAAATCAATGTGTCCTACTAGAAAAATTGCACAAATTATTGCAGTGTAAGAAACCGCGTGGTATCTCCGATCCTAGACATTAAAATCGGCATCTACAAAGAGAATCATATTTTGTAACTACACAATAAATATGAAAGAGAGTAGCCCACAAAATTTAGTTTAGTTTCAATTATTGATAGTATTTTGATGAAAAAGTAAAGTTCGAAATATTTTCGACCTTACCCGTCTCCATCACCTTCCATTATACATCCTCCTCGGCTCCTCCTATATAAGAAATCTCCAAACACATCAAATCTCCTAAACTCTAATAAAAGGCTCTCTTTGTGTCACGAAACAGCAAAAATCACACTTAAAACTAGATATGGGAGCCACCAAATTGACCCATGTGACCACCATTAACCCTAATAACACCAACATTCATGGACCGGTTGTAGATGAAGTGCAAGGCCTTATTAAAGTTTACAAAGACGGCCACGTGGAACGACCTCAAGTCGTACCCTGTGTGGATCCCTCACTACCCCTCGAGCTTGGTGTGGCTTGCTCCGATGTTAGCATAGACAAGTTGACCAACGTATGGGCTCGTCTCTATGTCCCGATGATGACCACCAAGTCGTCGGTCTCTAAGCTCCCTTTGCTTGTCTACTTCCACGGTGGAGGATTCTGTATCGGCTCGGCTTCTTGGTCGTGTTACCACGAGTTATTAGCCAGATTGTCCGCTCGCTCACGGTGCTTGGTCATGTCTGTAAATTACCGTTTAGCCCCTGAGAACCCTCTTCCAGCAGCTTATGAAGATGGGGTCAATGCCATTCTTTGGCTCATCAAAGCAAGAAGCGATAACTTGTGGGCCAAGCTATGTGACTTTGACAGAATATTCTTGGCCGGAGACAGCTCCGGAGGCAACATCGCTCACCATGTCGCAGCAAGATTAGCAACCGGCGACGATTTAACTGTCCTAAAGATAGAAGGAACGATCCTGATCCAGCCTTTCTTCGGCGGGGAGGCGCGTACGGAGAGTGAGAGGCGCGTGGGGATCAACAATAGCTCAGGGCTGACTTTAGCGGCTTCTGACGCATGGTGGAGGCTGGCTTTGCCACGTGGCGCAAACAAAGATCATCCGTACTGTAAACCGGTGAGGATGAAGTCGACCGTGATGAGGACGCTGGTGTGCGTGGCGGAGATGGATCTGCTGATGGACAGAAACATGGAGATGTGCGATGGTAATGAGAAATTGATCAAGCGCGTGGTGTACAGAGGCGTTGGACACGCGTTTCACATTCTTGGCAAGTCTCAGCTTGCTCAGACCACAACTCGGGAGATGTTGTGCCACATCGACGCTTTCATCCATAACTACGATCGCCTTTAACTAGTTCTGTCTTTTTATATATAAAAAAAGAAAAAATTATGGTAGTTAGCTCTCATATGTTTGTATCTTAATTACAAAAATGTTTTTGTGTACAATTATCTTATAGTTTTTAGTAATTCCTGGTAGAACTAAATTTTAGGAATTAATATGATTTTCGGTTATGATCTTTCTGGATCTTTCTAGGTATTAAAAGTTAGTTTAATTAAAGTTCATAAATCAACTTCATATCAATTTATAATTCGTTTACGAAAAGTTATGTTTAGTATAAATTAAAACCTTTTTCTTGTGAGTAAAACAAAATTTTTGAGGTAGTCATATTCGTCTCAAAATCGTCCCTAAAATATATGACAATTTTATAATGATATTTAATTATTTTAATTTTTTTGTCGTAAACCGTATATCATCGCAAAATCGTTTTAAAATATGGACAATTTGCGACGAAGCCTATAGTGGTTATTTTGCCACGTTTTTGTAACAACACGACGAGTTGTAAAATAAAAATGATATTAAAACTAATTTAAACGTAGCAATAAGGTTTAAAAATTGTTACAACGGAGGTTACAAATTACTAACGATTTGGGACGAATTTGTGACAAACATCGTTGCTTTGGCATCACAAATATGTCATAAAAGGGTGTGACGATGTTGTGACGAATTAGCAATTGAGAAACCGTCGCAAAATAATCACGTTTATTTGGGACGAAAAAGTGACGGTAAATTTGAGACGATTTTGTGACTAAAAATATTGTAGTAGAGGTCTCCTAAATTAGTCATAACTGACTCTGACGATTTTGTGACTTTATATAGTGTTTTGCATAATAATAAAATATTTAATTATTCTACAAATTAAATTATTTGCTATAAAATAATTTATATAATAATTGGTAAATGAATATATATAATCGTTAATTCAAAAGAAATTAATTAACATAAAAGTAATATTTTAGGCGGTTCATCAATGCAGAAACATTAAAACGTAAATAAAATTAAAAACATGAAAACAAATAGTACAAACGACAAAATAAAAAGAAATAGAAAAAAGATTCTGGTTTAAGAAGATCCGGTCGGTGCATTCTTTTGAGAACCACATGGTTACAAAACAATAGAGAGTGTTTGAGTAGGCATTGTGGGGACGGACATGCGATTCTGGAATTATGGATCTTGGCTTTAGATCCAATTGACGACTTGGGACAAAGATAACTGTATTTCTTGCAAAGCATATTGCATCTCATTCAAAGCGGATTTTGTCTCATTCAAAGCAGATTACGTGGATTGATGTCCTCGTATTTAGTAGCTTGTAATTCATTAGCAGTCGTTTGGTATACGATCATCTTCTGCGCAACCTAAAGTTCTTATAAAGAAATAAGTGTAGAGTTATAGCTAGATGTATCTCAATGATTGTTTTTCCCGAATATGCGTTCCATATTTCCAAACCATAAAAAAATTTTCATCGGGGACTCGAGAGTACAAAAAAATTTATGCATTTACAAAGTTAATTAAAAACAAATTAATGTTGACCTACGTAGGTGCATGACTTGGATTAATGAATCTGGACAACACTTTTTAAGGTGAGTTGAGGAAGGAGGAAGATTTAATTATGTTCAGGCAAAATTAAATATAAAACTAAAGTTGTAATGTACGTCCTCTTTTTTTAGAAACCATTTTTATTTGTTGAAACCATAGTTGTAATTTAGTAGCTACTATTAACTAAAATAATGTCTTAAAATAAATCAGACAATTCTAGTGGCGGACAAATTGTAGACAAAAGCCTAGTTCGTGGTTCGTTTTGAAGGCAACCTCATTTTTTCTTGTTCTGTCTCCCTTCTTACCCCTATTTTTTTTGTTAGAGAAATCAGCATTATTATCACTCATGACTTTAGGAAACCCAGCACTATCAATTTCTAAGACACAAACGTTGACCATTTCATTTATTACCCAGTTTTTCTCTTGGAAATAATGGAAACGTTGAAACTATTTTGTACTAGAGTGTTCTGCATTGTGATTTATAATATCTATATGTTTTACACTTTTAACTTTTAAGGAAACAACAATGAGGAAATTATTCTCTTTTTTGTTGCCTTAAATGATGAAATTATTCTCAGCAAAATTACTGTTTTCCAAACGTTCTTCAGTAAACGTTTTTTCCGTAATCAATTTACTTAATCTTAATTTATGGGATGATTGGATAAGTATCTTCAAAACAAAATAAATTTATGAAAAGCTGAATCTTTGAAAATATAAAATGTCATTTTAAGGGTTTAGGAAAATATAATTTTTGATATTGTATGAATCTTTTTTCATAAAGATATTGTACAAATCTTAGAGATGTAACTTCTGTCTTGTACAAATCTTTTAACTTCTGTCTGGTCAACTAAATACTTCTACGAATTATAGATTGCAGATAATGTGGATAATCTATCTATCTAACAACACTTTTCTATTTTTTTCTATTACTAAAACTGGTTTCATATTATTCTATACAGTATTACTACATTTAGAAATCGTTATTATCCCTTTAATATCGTCATTAACTTTTTCATCAACAAAATTTGACGCTTATCTTCTCTATTTTGTGTTGAAGGCTTTTTAGTGCGTATGTCCAGCTCCAATCGAAAAAAGTATATATTTAAATAATAAAATTCCCCTTAGTTTCCTAAATTTTCTCACCGGAAAAAGATAATTGGATTTTTAATTCTGTAGAAAAATTTATCGAACCCATTCATCTTTCTTCTGCTCAAACAACGTAGAGAAAATCAAAGAAAGTGATTTATAATTATTTATTATTATTATTGTTTGATTTTGGGAGAATTGTTATTGATAAAACTGAAAATGTACGGGGATGAGCCGGTGTTTAAGGCGGAGGGAGCGTCGTTCCGGGATCAACCATACGCCGAACAGCTTCCTCAGGGATTATGGACCACCGGTCTTTGCGATTGTCACGAAGATGCTCACATTTGTACGTTCCCTTCATCAAAATAATCTCTTTTGTCTTTGATTGATCTTTTTCTTCTTCTTGTCTCAAATCAAATGGGTTTGTCTTTGTTTATTGCATCCCAAAGGTGTTCAGACAACTATAATGCCATGTGTTTCCTTTGCTCAAAACGTAGAGATCGTAAACAGGGGAACCATTCGTAAGAAACTCATAATTTACATTTATATTAACAATTATTTGTGTTGTAAAAATCTAAAATCTTGATTTTTGGGGAATGCAGTTTGTATGAACGCAGGTTTGATTCATTTGGCGTTAGGCTTTGTTGGTTGTTGCTGGCTTTATGCGTTCCCAAGCCGGACAAGGCTTAGGGAACATTTCGCGCTGCCTGAGGAACCATGTCGTGACTTTTGGGTCCATCTATGTTGCACCCATTGTGCTATTTGCCAAGAGTCTAGAGAGCTCAAGAACCGCGGTGCTGATCCTTCTATCGGTATTCGTCTAACGCCTTATAAGTGTTTTTTTTTCTGGTAGACCAATTTGTTGTTATAGATCAAAGAATTAAACTATCAAATGGTACAACAAATCCAATATGAGGCACTTAAAAAACCTATATAGTATCCTATTTTGGGATAACATGATACGGAATCATCCAAACATCCAAATTCGAAAAAGCCTACTAAATATTATTTTTCGTTAAATACGATTCGGAATATTAGCATGGGAGATGTATCTTGATGGATTTCTTCTCCAACTAGTACAACCAAGAAGGCAAACAAAGAGAGACCTAAATAAACAAACCTAAATTTTCTTGAAATGGTATAAACAAGCTATTAAAAAACAGGAGACGACCAAAAGAAACATAAAGATTAAGCTTCCACAATATAAATTTTCTTGTTTTTGGTGATTTTTCAGGTTGGCTTTCAAATATAGAGAAATGGAGCCGAGAGAAAGTTACACCTCCCATAGTAGTACCTGGCATGATTCGCTAATACTTTCATCTCTTTCAGGTTGATTTTTGTGTAGATCTTTGTCAGCTTCTGTTGTTTAACAGTTTAGCTTAGGGAATGTAAAAATAAAGAACGAAGATTGATTCTGAATGGTAACGTTCAGTCGTTCACTACCACCTATATAACAGATGATCTAAAGACGCTAAAGAAAGCTAGCTTTTGGTCTTTTAATTAAAAATATGTAAATGTGAAGATCTAAAGACCAGAGCTATACTTTCTCCTCTGGTCCATGACTCATGACATGGTTTTTAGTCCCTAGGTCGGGCTAACCATAGAGAGCTAAGTGCTCTAAGCCGAGAAATATAGTCGTGGATGACCAAAAAGGCGCGAGCAGCTTGTCGTGTAGTGAGAATTCTGTGAAGCTGTTGCAGAGTTTGTTGCCTCAATAGATCTGCCTGCAAAGATACAACATTTTTTCAGGTTCTTGATCTGTAATGCCAATAGTAGTTGTTGTCAAGAAGTTCTGTTTTAGTACCTGTCGAAGGAAGTTTTCTAGAGTGCCGAGTTTCCCCATAGCCATAGCCATATGACCCATATAGTCAGCAACATTAGCTGAAGAGTTTGGTCCCATTGAAGCAGAGGAAAGCGTCTCGAGAAGTGATTGTTGTAGAGCTTCCATGCCTTGTGACAATGCGTCCTCTGCTTGTTGAGACGACTGTTGAAGGTTGCAAATGCCTATCAACTGCTGATCCGTTAACGGATCCACATGGTTCCCCAATATCTAACAACAAAAATGAAAAAATGATCAAAACCAATCATAGTGACAAAAATGATTGAAGCTTTTATTTATACCTTGAGTAACTCAGATGATCTAAATCCACCTAACCACATGAAAAATCTCTCAGCTGGTGTCTTCCACATGCCTGAGAGCATATGAAAGACATCGACTTTAGTGCCTATTCCCTTTAGCCTGAATATTTCATCGTAGTGACTCATCATACCATCCACTAGCACACGTAGCTCATTGTCACTTAACTGCGAATTTACACCCGATCTCAAGTCGTTGATCAGCCTTTGATGTTCTTCCTTCCAACGTGTGTATTCCAGTTCAAATGAAAATGCACCTGCAACATCAAAAACCAAATTTTCATCCTTAGTAAGATGCCAAAGAGCCAAGAAAATGTTATGTGGAATACTCAAAGTTTTACCATTTCCGGATGTCAAATGCGTATGATCCCCTGAAACTCCGCTCTCAACCAAACATCCCTGCACCCATTAATACAAATTAGTAAACCACAGAGCACATTTTAAGAAAACAATAGTGTTACAAAGTCACTTTTGAACCTGTTGGCGAGCTCTTTTGAGCTCTTCCTCTAGCTGAGCTAGCCTGATTCGACTGTTCTCAAGTTGCTGAACATATGCCTATTAAGAGACAATGGAATCAGCTACTATACAAAGATAGTGGAAGATGAAAACACACAGTTCAATGGAATCAGCTATACTATACTTTTTTCCTCAATCGACTTTTCCTAGCAGCTTCCCGGTTTTGAGCAAGTCTTCGAAGTGTCTGCCAAGAATTTGAAAAGTTAAAAAGTTCATTCACACATAAACCAAAAACAGTATCCCAAAACTCAAGAGGTTCAAACCAGAACATCTACCCTTTGGTCACTAGGTTTCACCTTGGATTGATCTGAACAATCTGTAGCCAAAATCATTCCTTGATGAACTCCATTTAACTAAACAACACCAAGCAATAACAAACTCAATATACAACAATGGAACAGAAATGCATTTAAAGCCATGGGCCAGTTAAATCATATTATACCAATATAAAGCATTAAAACTTTGCAAGCAATTGCAGTTTTTGAAACAATGGGCCAGTAAATTCATATTACACTAATAGAAAGCAAAAAGCAACTACATTGTTCAAAGCCATGGGCCAGTAAAGTTCATATCATACCCATATAAAGGAAGAAACTTTAACATGAAACACATAAATTTTTTCTTTTTGTGGGTCTTTTAACAAACCTATATCATCCAATGTTGAGTCTCACTAGACCAAACAAAAAACAAACTCACTCTTATTGAAACAGACATAGTCTGAGAAAACATTGTATGATCAAATTCCAAGGTGACCCATCAAAATAGAAAAAACAAAACTCCAAAAGTGAAGAAACAAACAGAAATGAAAGAAAAAAACAGAATCTTTTTATCTTTTTTTTGGTTTTGAGTGATGATGATTTAACGAAGAAGACAAAGGAACAAAACCTGAGTCTTGTCATCAGTATCAATATCTGTGGAAGTGTCAGTATGTTGACTGTTATCAGCCATAGCTGAAACCGAATCACACCAGTTCTCTAAACTGCTGTTCACTTCTCCTCCTCCTACTAACCTTGTCCCTTTCTGGAATACTAATTGCCCTGTATCCAAACACTCCTCTTCTCCTTCAAGTCTCTCTCTCAAACCACCACACTCCATAGCCTAAACAGAGTAGACATTTAAAAGAATGAGAAAAAGGAAACTTTATGAGAATATTAACAGAGATGTGTTTGGTGAGATGGAATCAAACTTTTTACCATATCAAACGTCGTGTAGTGTAAGTTGGAAGAAGTAATAGTGACATCTGCAGAAAAATCAGAAGATTCCTTTAACAAAGCTTGTAGTTGTACTTATGTATATATACACAAAAAGGAAGATAAAAAGAAGCTGACTTGGACTTAAATCAATAGCTTCTTCATGGTGAAAACCATTGTTGATTGGTTGATGAAACTCTTCAAGACAACTATCTCCTCTGTTTCTTGTTAAAAACAGAGAAACATAAAGATTGGTTTTTTATGTTTGAAGCTTTGAAGAAAACATAAAGAGAGAAGAGTTTTGAGATTGTAGTGAGTACCTGAAGAAGAAAGAGGATTGAGAGTAGAAATCAGGGTTGAAAGGAACGGTCTTGAAGCTGCTCTGCATTGTGTTTAGGTTCTTGAAAGAAGAAGAAGAAGAAGTAAGACTGAGGTTTCTTCTGGAGTTGGGGTTTCAGAAGAAGAAAGTGAATATTAAAAGAAAAATTCATTAAAGGGTGAAAAGATGGCGAATCAGTACGGCTGGAGGATTCATAATTAATAAATACGAATAATATTGTGTGTGAGAGAATCTGAAAGGATTTGAGATTTATTATTAATATAAATGAATTGCGTCTGAGAGGGTGGGATTTTAGTTTCCCAATGACCAACACCACACACACACGTATCCTTTTTTCCCTATTTTTAAAATATGTTACTAGTTATTTATTTTTTTGGTATAAATCGTATTTTTCATGTTTTTGATGAAAAAGATTCTAATTGACCATTCGATGTTTTTTTCTAGTAGCAACTGAAAACTTTACACTAAGAAAGATGTCCAACGTGAGTATACACTAACAAGAACAGTTGTAGTTGATTTGTTTGATTAACTGTATAGATTTATTCATATGTCCAGTATAGCAACAAAATGAGTATTATTTATCATTCGGTCAAAGTACATATGTAGAATTGTACATTCATATACTGATATACACACACATGTTTTCTTTTAATGAGTCCATGTGCTATTTTAAATTTTACCATGTGTGTTATCGAATTACATATGTATGTGCTTTAGTTTTTAAGTGGACATTGGTGTTAAACCACATTTTAGTATTTAAAAATTCTATGTGTATTATATATATATATATATATTTGATAATTTTATATTGATATGTTATACTTCCTCTGTTCTTAAAATATTGATGTTTAAGTTTTTATTTTGTTTCACAAACGTTGATTTTTTAGCTTTTTATTTTATTTTATTGATAAATTGTAAATTTTAATGCAATAATTGAAAATAATTATATCTATCAGATTATTGCTGGTTCATAATTATTAAAATAATTTCTGGTGAGAGAAATTAATATATTTAAAAATAATTAATCATTGTTTTTTTATTATAAAATCTTCTAAACATCAGAATAATACTTTTTTTTGTCTTTAACCAAGATCTGAAGTTAGAATCGAGGTTTGGATGCTTGCTGACAATGTCTCTTCAAACTGGGAATGTACTCTTTTTCTTTATTTATTATTTAATTAACAATATTTCATTTTAAATTTTCTATAAACCAAATTTTGGTGGACTTAAAGTTAAATTTGCTACGATGTTAGGTTTATTTTATTGGTTTCCAATTAATTTTGAAAATCACAGAGCCAACATGTGTAAAATTTAAGTGTATTTAAATTTTAATAATTTTCTAAAAATCTGGTAATTTTGTTTCTCAGTCACATATCTATTTTTAAAAACAAATAATCTGATCTGCATATTAAAATATAAATCTGTTTAAAGAAACAAAAAAAATCGAAATCTGCATGTTACCCGAATCTTAATCAAGTGCATAATAATAAAGTTTTTTTGAAATATAAATTTTTATTGGTGAAAGAAACGAGAATATTAGTTACCAAATCTTAGAAGCCCTATCTTTGTAATTGTTTCTAGTCGGTTAGTTTAAAGTTAGAAATATGGGGACAATCGGATTCTAAATTGTCGAGTGTCTTCGAATTTTTAAATACAAAAATGAATAGTAATTGCTTTTTGGACTGGTAAATCTCGAAAATGTATAACACATTACGCATGGAATAAATGTGTATATTTCTGTATATATGTGTGTATATATGTAATGCAGAGCCTGGATATTTCAGATACAGAGCGTCATTTCCATCTTGTTTACAGTCTGCCAAAGTTGAAAAATGGCCTATCAACGCTGTACTCTCAGTTTTTTTTTTCCCTTACAGAAAATATAAGAAAATTTCAAACTCTTATTATATCTAATTAGTTAAATAAATAATAATGCTTACAACTTCTTTTAATAGAATATGTAAGTTGTAAACTGTAGTTAATGCATTATTCTCATGAATCATGATGTATTGTTGAAACGATGCGTTTTTGAATCTCCTTTTCTCTCCTCTCATGTAAAACGTCAAAAGCCTAGCCTAAAGCTGTTGTTTTCTCAATGAATATTTCTTTATTTAATCAATTAACAGTTTAAGTTAATATAAAAAGATATATTAATGAAATATAGTTGCCATAATGCCCTGAAGCTGATGTGATGTTGATGGAAAGCGAATTAAAATCTCCCATTTTAAAATTCTTTTTTCTTATAGAATCATACACAAATTAAATTAAATTAATGAGTTCTAATAGTATCCCTCTTTAATGATAAAAACTAAGAATATAGCAATATTATTATTAACTTATATTCAGTGGATGAAGAAGAGCATTAAAAAGAAAGACTTTGTTTGAAAGAAACAATTTCCTCATGTAAATGGAGAAACTATTATGAGCTTTGTTTTTTATGAAATCCCAAATTAAGTATCACATTTATTACTGTCTCCTATTCTAAAACCAGCAAATATAAACTTATAACTCGGAATTTTTTTGCAAATTTAATTGCTATAAACCGGAAATTGCATACTGAAAACATAACAATTATGAAATGGTTTGGGACCATAGAGAGAGTACATTGGCAGAGTCAATGACGTCTGGGCTCTGTTTAGTCTTCTGGGTATTTCTTGTTTTTACTCGTCACGATCCGATCTTGTCTCTTTCTCTTCTTTGCTTTTTAAAATTTGGGAGAAGTTAAATCGTGAGAATATTTCTTTGTATCCTTTGTACCATTTTTTATAATGATTTCACTCTGTTTTCTACTCTCTCTTTTTTTTTTTCTTTCATGAAAGTTTAGAGTCTTTTATCTTAACCAAAGATAAATAGTTAAATACAGTACATTGGATTGTTACATTTGACCAAAACAAAATCTTCTACAATTTTCTAATTCTTACTGGTGATTTGACAAGTGAAGAAAAAAAACTCATGTACACAGTTAATCATTTTAGCTGTGGAGCATAAAGACTGTAGCTATTACTTATAAGACAAAGCAAAAATACTCAAGTTTCAGTTTTAAAAGGTCCTAAAGCTTTTGGATTTAACTTTGTGGTACTTGTGTTTTTCTATGCGTTGTTTGGCCGATAATTACGGCTTCAACTCTCACTTGGGGGTCACAGTGTACGCCAAGATTCGGGTTTGGATAAAGATCTTTAAGCTTTTAATTCATCACAAGATAAAAACATTTGTGTTGAGTTTGAGTGCACTAAGTTGTGCCGGCCCTAAAAAAAAGCCAATGAAGCATGTGCCTGAGGCCGGAGAAGGTTTATTACTTTTAGGAGCCAATTTTTACAAGAAATTAGTTACTAGCTCTGTTGGTAACAACCGTAAGTGGGGTAAATGAGGTTCTGAATTTGATTCTTGAAGATGTATCTTTATTCTTTTACACATTTTGATCGATAATGGACCAAAAACTTTTTTTGCTTCTGGGGCTGTAGTTGTCAGGGCCGGCTCTGGCAATAAGGTCAGGGACGATTACATCCAAGTTTTAGACATCAACATACTCTTCACATTTGGAAATACCTAATGTGCATTGTTTCAAAAATGTTAAAAATACCCATTTTACCATTAAAAACTCATATGGAAAAGAAAAAAAAAATCATTTCCCTACCAAATTGCAAAGAAAGGCAACAAATTTGGTTGAATTTTGATTTTTCTTTCTTTATAATGTTCTAATAATTTTATTTTTATATTTACAGAGCAAATCGGTTAACCAATCCTATACCAATATTATAACAGACATCCAAATACTGGATATCAGATTAATTACAGAATACATACATATTAATAAAATATTGATCCAAACATATTAGAAAATTATGGATACCATAAAACTTTAAAATATCTTACATGTTTACTTCTAAATCCGGCCCTGAATTGACACCCTAAAAAGCCCATATAACAAATGTTTGAGGCTTATTAATAATTTAGTGGCATCATGTTTTTTAAACTTATGGTAGAATAGTGGTTATCTCACATACTTCCTCCTTCATTATGCCATGTTTGACTCCTTTAAACACCAAATTTTGTAAAAAAAAACTTTTTAACAATGTTTTTAAATGGACCAAAAGGCAATTTTGCTTTAAGCAGCCAAAAAAACTTGACCTAGCATGTTTATTTCTATGGATTTTCAGTTAAAAAACCATCCACTTTTCTTTTTTTTTGCAATTTTGATTTATCTCAAAGTTGTGCAACTCAACCCCATGAATATGAAAGTCACCGGCAATATAAACATTATGCATATATTGTCGATGTGACCTCCGTTTCACTATGTTAGAAAGTGACGGAATATACAAAAACGACATTGTTTTTTACTTTTTTCTGTCACTTTCTAACATAATGAAACAGATGTCACATCGACTATGTCTATATTACGGGTGACTTACATGTTTATGGGGTTGACTTGCAAAATTTTGAATTAAAAATTGAACTTGCAAAAAAAATAAAAGTTTTGTTTTTTTAGGAGAAAATCTTTACTTTTATCCACAACATAAATAGATATACAACAAACCGATAGCTACAATGCTTTTAGAAGAGTAGTCTGTTTTCCATAAAAATCAAGTCCAATTCATCATCTTGACCTTGAGGTCTTTAAATATACTAAGAAAAATAATTGATCGATCCTACAAATATGAAATTGAGAAAGTGGAGTTATGGAGATTGAGCTCCTATAAAGTTATTAAAAACAGGAAACAATGCTTCTTTTCTTCATAACCGATTATAAATGTGGTTGTCGTTTGGTTTCTTTGATCGAACCGATGGGTTCGCATCACAAACAAATGAACAAAAAGACTCAATACATAGGAAATATTTCACTTGAACAAAAATATATATTATTAACAGCCTTTGGATTCTGCGTTGATTGGATTAATAGTAAAGTATTCTTCTTCTTATGCCCTAAAGCTCGTAATTTAAAAATAATAAATAAAATAAACACACTCTATGAGTCAACTAGACTACCAAACCTAGGTTCCATGGGTCACACATACCAAGATCTCGAATCGTATTCATCCACGTGGCAAGATCTAACCAATAAGAATCTGATTAAAGTACCGTACGCTCCAACAGATCGCGTGCTATCCACACTCCCACCAAAGCAATTCCCAAAACTTCCCTTACTATCGTCTCTCAGTCAGCTCTCGCCGTCAAACAGATCCCTCCACCGTGAATTTACCGTTATTCCCGGCAGCCATGAGCTCTCTTTTGCAGGTAGAAACTAAATCTGTTCTCTAAAACTCGACCTTTTGCTTTAGGAATCGAAGCTAATCCATGTTCCAATTGAATGTGTTCTTTAGGGTTTTACTAAGTCACTCGCCATGACTTTCCTCTCTGAGATTGGTGACAAAACGTTCTTCGCTGCAGCTGTAAGTTACTCTACTACTCATCTTCTTCTTTATATTTGGAAAGCTAAGAGTTTTGTCAATGGAGATACTCTAGTTTCCTCAAATGATTCAAGATCAGAAACATTCAAAATCCAATTGCTTTGATCAAGTTTCTTGTAAATTTATATACTTTTTGACCAAATCTGTTGACTTTATTAACAAGAACAGTTTTTTACTCTTTTGCTTTGTGCTAATGTCGAATGTTATATACTATGTAATCAGATTTTGGCGATGCGTTATCCAAGGAGACTTGTATTAGCTGGTTCTTTATCAGCTTTGATTGTAAGTTTTTTTTCTATGTCTTTATACAATTGTTCAGTCCAATGAGGTCTTCAAGATTTTGAAAAAGGTTATTTCTTGATTACACTTTTAGGTGATGACTATTCTATCTGCTACACTCGGTTGGGTGGCTCCAAATCTGGTAAGATAATATGAAAATGCTTGTGCCTGTTACCATGGAATCTCTATGAACTTGCAACTAAGATGCTGATTTCAAACTGCATTTGCAGCTCTCTCGTAAATGGACCCATCATATAACTACAGTGTTGTTCTTTGGCTTTGGGTTATGGTCTTTGTGGGACGGTTTTAACGAAGGAGGGTAAGAGAATTTGATGACTTGAGGAACAAATATTTCTTCTTTAAGAATGTTTGGTAGTGTTTATAAAATGTTTTGTCATCTAAATTGTGTTTTATATGCAGGGATTCTGAAGAATTAGCTGAAGTTGAAGCAGAACTGGTTGGTTTTTCTTCTTGTAAACCTTTTTTTCAGGCTTTGAGACAATGCTTTTAGGTTGACACTTGTTTAATATATGATAGGATTCTGATTTGAAGAGTAATGATGGACAGAAAAAAGACAGTAGTAAGGTATGGAACTAAATCTCAAGAGATTCATGACTGCTAGTATCCGAGCTAAGGTTTTTAATACAAAATTTTGATGTTGTAGATTGAAGATGAACAGAAAAAGCATAAAAGACCATTCCTCACTGCATTCTTCTCTCCCATTTTCCTCAAGGTAATATATAAGTCCCGCCGAATTTCTCTCAAACTGAAGACTTTTTTTGCAATTTTGTTTCACATTTTTCTCTCTTCTGCAGGCGTTTTCGATTAACTTCTTTGGAGAATGGGGTGACAAAAGTCAGGTAGCTTTCCTTCTACTCACTTGCTCTATTTGGTTCCACTTTAGCCTAGTGCTTCACATACTGACGCTGTAACCAACTCTATTTCTAGCTTGCGACTATTGGTTTGGCTGCAGATGAAAATCCACTTGGCGTGGTCCTTGGTGGAATTGTGTAAGTCATCTTCACATAATGATTTGTATCAAACTGGTAGGTGTTTCTCTACTGCTGACTAATCTCTCTGCTTGCACAGGGCACAAACATTGTGCACCACAGCCGCTGTGATTGGTGGCAAGAGCTTAGCATCTCAAATATCCGAACGAATTGTAAGATATCCCCCGCTTCATTGAAGCAACGGTCTACTGTTTTGAGTAAATTTTTTGATCAAATGTGGTTTTATGTTGTTGCAGGTGGCTCTTTCCGGTGGAATGCTTTTCATTATTTTTGGCATCCAGTCGTTTCTTACTCCAGTTGATGCTTGATTCCTCTATATGGTATTTCTTCAATTGTAACTAAAATCATTTTGGCAAAGTAGTAACTCATATATACTCTTTTGAGTTTTTATCTGTCTTGAAACTGCAGGTTTCTTGAGATTGAATGTTTTGTGGCGAGCCTGAAGCCGAATACGTCACACTCCCTTACAATTGCTTAGATACATTTACATTAGTGATTACAGGATCAGAAAGATTCATCTGTAACACCATTTGACTTCAATAAAGTTTTGTTATTTGCACTCTGAAATTCCATATAAAACAAGATTAACTCAACAACAGATCTATATCGAACAAGGTTCATTGCATATAGTAACAGTCTAGTACCAAATTTCTGATATTATATACATACAATTTTCTTTTAACTAAATAGACTCCTGTCCTAGGAGGTGGAAAATCTATATAATTTAATTAGTTTCAGCAGCCTCCACCATCAGGTTCAACAGAACTGAGAAGTCCATTACCGCGCAGCTGCATACAATGTTGCTCTGCATCAGCCTGAGCACAGACGATCACAACTGCCAAACCATTGATGTGGGCTTCTTGCATAATGTTAACTGCATTGTCTACAGTCATTCCTGGTATTACCTTCATCAACACCTGAACCACGTATTCCCTTTTGTTGAAGTTGTCGTTGTGTAGTATCACCCTATAAGGTGGAGCCATCTTCTTTGATTTCCTGAACCAGAACAACGTAGAATCACAATAAGCATCGTCTTTTCGACTGTTCAGCCTATTTCTTGATCAATACTATTATACAGTTGTGTACATAGCAATAGATGAGACATAATAATACAATACATATCCTCGAGAAAATGTCCTAAATGAATACAATCAAAATCTTAATTGGTATCCTAAAATTAGAGCTGAGGAAAGTATATGAATATGGCATTTTGAAACTAAATTGAGATTGTTGTAGACATACCTCAAATCAAACTCGGATTCACGACCAGGAGTGGTTTTCTCTATAATGGGTTTGTCTAACACACCACCTCCTTTACCCAATGCAGCGGATGTAGACAAGGTCATGAGAACACCACGATTCACGCATGGTCCTTTCGAGACTGAATGTTTGTCCCCTGCACACATCCAGTTAAAAGATAGATCCATTGTTATCACATGATATCCATAAAAAAACTAATTGGCAGGAGATGCAAAACAAGATATCAAAAGAACGAGAAAATCCGTCGAAGTATTTGCAATAAGGAACCATTGCAGCATTTTATCCCCCATAAACTAATTCCAAGTGTTACTCAAGATTCAGAGTCTGTTGCTGCAATTATGAACTTCCCTAACGCCTTAAGAGCTATAGTCAATAAAGCAAATAGCTTAAACCAAATCACAACTACAAAAGCCACAAAGAAAAAAAAGGGTCTGAATCTTTTAGAAAGGGCATAGTAATGTTATCTTCAAATAAATCATTAGGATCAGAGGAAACTCATAAAAATTCAAGAACCCTTTAATTCTCTGTTTTGTTTAGCAAACGAATAATCAAATCAATTTGCTTCAGTTTTGACTACGGACAGGAGAATTTCAGACAAAAGCCCCTTTCTGCAACTAATTGCCTCACATATGTCTCACAAATCAATATCAACCGACAAAATCTGTAAGTAACAATTGGCATAAGCAAATTAAACACAAAAAAAACTCCTGAATTTGATTACTAAATAAAGCATCGAACTTTGATTCAGCAGTAAAGACTCAGGACAGATGTTTGATTCGGAATCAGAAGAAACCTGATTTAGAAGAATTGAAGAGAGAGGTAGGTGCGAGAGCTAATCTCCCACAAATCGTAGTCTCCATTGTCTTCTCCGTTCGAGTGTCTCTCTGCTTCTCACTTGTTCAACACAGAAATGAAATAATCAGAACCGAACAATTTTAATCAACACAATACTCACAATTTTGAAAATTCGTGGTTTACGGAATTTCACGTTGCCAGTGACTCAAAACGCTGCGTTTTATTAATTGCCTAATCTCATTACTGAGAGTCATTAGGGATTTAAGTTATTAAACTGCTTTGGCTTTTCAGGTTTTTCCACCTTTAAGGACAGTTACTAAAGCCTAAAACCTTTTGTCTGATTGTCCCGGTTTATGGAACAAACATTCGAACCTATTAACTGTTTCCGGTTTAGTGGTTTTGGGGTATATATGTTTGACGCTAACCTACTTGGAGGTTGGTTTTGTTCATAATGAGTTGTTTTAGGATTGTTTTACACTTGAAATTTTGTCATTCTGTTACGGTTTATACGTTTTGTTATTTAAATGGTTTTGTCAATTGTATATGAAAATAATGTAAATGTTCTTCCTTTTATAAAGAGAAAAACATAATTTTGATTAGATTATGTTAAAACCACTATGGTATATGCGCATATTTTCTCTTCTATATATTTTATTTTGCTTATTAGCTTAATCTTCTAAATTTTTTTTGTTTACTTTCACCAATTAAACCTCTCTATTGTGCTAATTTCTTTTGTGAAATCGAAGCTCTGAATATGATGAAGAAGTCTCTGTGATAAACACTCGATCTTGATTTCTGATTGATTATACTTGAACTTAAAACCGTGACGGCTAAACAACAACAATTTTTTCACCAAACTAGTTTATTTTTTCGAATGTTAGTATCTGACAAAAAAACTCTGCATTCTAAATTTAATTTTGCATGTTTAAATAAAAATCTTTATTCAAGAACTGATGATTAGTCAAAATAGTCAATATTACACAAGTTTATGCTTTAAATTTGCATGATTCACATATTATTATTGTCTATATGTCAAGTTTTTTCCATTTATTTTAAAGCCGATTGTTTGGGAAGTTCTTTAATTTACATATTGGAAGATAAAAGTTGGTTGAAATTCTCTAAAATTAATTACAATTTAAAAAATTAGTGTAAGAAAATGGATCGTATTGTCAATAGTGTTACAAAAGATAAATTTTTTTAATATTATTTGGATTTGAAAGGTTCCGCATGATTAAAATTAATTATTAAAAACAAAAGTTACTCTTAATGCTTTTGTTATGTTTGTTGTTTTCAACGGTTATGTTTTGTTTTTCTGGATTTTGATATTCTGTTTCTACAATCTTTAATGGAGTATTATATGAAAAACAACGAAAAAATTATAGATTATATGTTATATTTTTACTTCCACATAACAAAAGTCTTCATAATATGGAATTTTTGTTTCTTTTTAAATTTATTCTCTCGGTATCACATCCTTTTTTCAAAATATTTAATTGCATACTTTTCAAAACTTGTAAGCTTTTTTCTATATACAAGCTAATATATCGTATTCTAAGTCTCCTAGCAAATAAATATACTATTAAAGACCTTGAATCTCATTTTCTTGGTGATGAAGATTGAAGATTGAAGATTGAAGATGACTCATAAGCACTAACTAACAGCAGTAACAATTCACAATGAGCCTAAATCATTAGTAAATCCGATTTTAATCGCTAAAAATAAAAATAAAAGAAAATTTCAAAAAATTCACCAAATTTTTAAAATTTAGACGATAAACGGCTTCTATAGCTTTGAGGGTTTAAAAAGGATATAAATATACCATACTAAGGTTGTAAAACTCAATCTCGAAATCCATGGACAAGATACTAATCGATTGTTTAGGTTTTTTTTTTGCTTTTACAGTTTAGTCTTTGCTTAATACTATTCATAGAATTTGCTTCTAACTATCAAATGGATCATAAAACCCTTTAAATATAACACATATTTTAATTTTTAATTAGATCAATTAAACCCAAAATTTATTCTTCAATTTTTGGTGTTACTCTCCTTTATCCTTTATATATAGGTTTTTAGAGGAAGTAAAATATACATTGATTTTTTTTAACATGATTGGACATTATTTATGCATTTCTGAATTGGGGATTTCTGGGAAGTTTTTTCAATTAACGTCAGACGTCTGGTGTATAACATTGATTTTTTCAAATACAGTTTTGCGTAGTCAACGAACATTTAGGAAATTAGTTTGTAAACATGAGAATTGGAAAATGGATTTACGACATTGCAAAATTTGGCAAATTAAATGGTCATTTCCCACAAAACAAAATATAATTATATGGTTGGTTCCTCTTGGATAAGAACGAGAGTCCAGAAAGAAGGCAGAGTGAACTACTAAGACGAGAGAAGTCGTTATATAAACCTTTACCACATTATCACCAATTACTTTGCCATAAAATGAAAAATAAAAAATACAAAATATAACTTAAAAGCCATTATCACCAATTACTTTTAAGTTTTCAATGAATCGTGGCCTAAGACAAAATAAAAATATATCTCATGAAAAATTCGAACGAAAACGTAACTCCAAAGAGAATAATGGCGAAATCATCTACAATACAACCAAAAACCAGCTTAAGATGATGGTTCAAAGCTTCATGAGCTACCGTCTTGATGGCCTCTGTCCTCCGCCACTGAATCATGTGAATAGTTCCCAATCTTTTATTCCAATTATGACCAGCGTTGTGTATCAGCTTTTACATTTTTCAATCCCATTCTTGATTTTCCCATGTCTGGAATGTTAAACTGTATAGCGGATAGCAAAGCAAGTTTGACATAATATGCATCCACAATCACATGAACACATGTCTATGATATATGAACAAGGAATATATTTATATTAATGTATAATTAAACATAGTCAATATAGAAGCAGACTGTGACAATAATATCTAAGTGGAAACAGCAAAGACGTGGCAAGTGTTTCTGAATTACACCTCTTGTGCAATGAATGATGACGGATCAACAAGTGCGTTTCATCATATGATTTATGATTTTTTTTCCCTACAAGATCCTCACTTAGCTCTCACTCCACATGTCCAAAGTAAAAAGAAAAAAAAATTCATTCCCCTTTTGATTTTAAGACGTGTTCATAAGTAATGATGAGGAAATGGCACGTGGTGATAGAAAGTGAGAGCGTGTAAAAATAATGTTTTGGGATCCCGGCTTAGTAGTGAATATTCTTTTGGTGTTCAAGGTTTTGACGGCGACACGTATTTCTTGTCTCTCTCCCTTTCACCGTAACACTTTAGTTCATTGTTGTATATGATTTTTCTTGTGAAAATATTGCATTTATGATGGATCTTCCGGACCGAAATCCATATTAGGTCAATACGTCTTATGTAATGTGACAATGATGTAAAATAACAAAATGGTTAGTATAATTCAGGTGGTGAATAGTATATTGTTTCTTTGAGTTTTTTTTTAAAACTTGATTTCAATATTTATTATCATTACTAATATAATAAAATCTTCATGTTGTTACACAATATGCACGCGTTAAAATATAACACAATTTAGCGGGTATGCCGTTTATCTCGACTTCTGATCTGTCTGTGTGAATGACAAAATGATCCATCAAAATTGCTTTTCGACACAGATTTTTTTTTGCAGATCAGTCACAAGATCAATCAAATCATTTTAGGGGAAGTCTTAAATTTTATCCGTCTGCCATCTCGTGATCGATTAGTGTGATAGGTGGGTACACCGATCAATTTTTCTTTAGTATATTGACATATCACACATGTCTTCTAACTCCAAAATAACTTGATAACATACTAAACATACCAAAAACAAGAGAAACTAGCCTAGAATTCTAAGACACATACAAGGAAGGCACACAAAAAAACTCAAACAAAAAAAGAAAGAGAAACAAGATTTGAAAGAGAGTAAAACCAACAATATTAGACGAATCGTTCTTTTTTGTTCATTAAATCCAGCAAAACCGATATACTTTAGTGGACACCGTTACCACGATTCAACCGCATTGGCGGACCCAAGAAGAGAACACCCATAAAATTATCAAATTAAAAATTTTAGTGTATTTTAGTTGAATATATGAGGAAATTTGATAAATTTTACATTTTGACACCACTAAATTTGTGTTTACACCTCTAAATTCTCTCACAAATCTATATATGTTTTCATTTTTTTTACTTTTGATTGTATTGTTATTTTTTCTTATGTTTTTGACTCAGGTGAAAAAGGTGGTGAGAAAGGTTTTTGGGTCCGCCCCTGTTCAATCGTATGCGGATCTCAAAATATTTTGTTGTTTATATTTATGTGGCAAATGCTTCGATTCAAATTTTATTATTTGTTGGTTAGCCACGTGTTAAATAATAGGGAGCTTAATGTTATTTAACACTCTATCGAGCTTGAAGTATTATTCCTCATTGCTACCCCAAGTATTTGGACCATTTCAAACTTACCTTGGCCAATCTATTTATGTTGTCCAATTGATTTGTAGTTTTCGTTTTTGTAACATTAGCGTGAAGATACCCATTGATGACATATGTGCACTCATCATAGTCTTTGAAGTTCGAAGAATGAGATCTAGTTATATATATTTTCTAATTTATAAATATACTCCCTTTATTATTTCACATAGTTTGTCCTTTAGATGTCATGTGCTATGAAATGGAAGAGCTAATAATATTTTGGATATATTAGAGGAAAATTTGTCCTTTTAAACGCAATAATATACGATGACAAAAAAAAATCTTAATATATATGCAACGGAGAATTTAAAACAAATGTTTAAAGTGGTCAAGTCAAACCAGAACTTGAGAAATATACAAAAGTCAATTTGAGATATTTAATAGTAGACAATATTAATATGTAGTACTAGAACCATATTTCGATATAAAATTAACCGCCATTATTGTTGAGCAGACAACCATTTGTTATTAGGAAAAAATAAAACACCAACACCATACACAATTCAATTAAGAATTTGCGTCAACATGTCAACTTAAAAAATGAAGGTCACGTTAAAAAAAGAAAAAGAAAATAACAGGTCAGAAGTCGTCATGTGAGATTGATATATTAAAAAGCAATAGCCCATTTCAACACCAACTAACTCTATTGTGAAATTCTTCTATACATAACCTATTTTGTTATGTCGATTACTACATAAACACAATTTTTTTTTTTAAATGAACTATATGAAAACAAAAGTATCAAGTATCGTTAACTTAACTGAAAAAACTCTATGCAAAACTTAAAAAAAATCGAGTAATATTTAGAATAAAACTAATATTATATGTTATATATTTGGGATAAAAAAAATTACAGATTTAGAAATTTTTAATATTAAAAAAAAAGAAATAAACACGACACCGTTTTAATAAACCCCATGATATCCAAATCATCATGGACCAACAAATTAACCAACACGACAGCCGTTTGAATTAATGTAAGATTCAGCTAACTTGTTATAATTTGCTGATTTTTTTCCGTGAAATTCTTCGTTTATTGTCTTCATCGATCATCCCCTGTGGCCTTCCCATTAAAAAAACAATATAAATTTATATTTTCTCATTAGCGCCGATCTATTTGATGACAAAGCGCGTCTAAGCTCGGGAAATAAAAAAGAGACGCGTCAAAGCTGAAATAAAATAATAGCGAAACAAAACAAATAATATATGAGAAAACCAAAACAAATAAGGCTTACGTTAGATTTAGAAATAAATCCAAATTTATTTCCTTAAAAACAATTAAAACTTTCAATTTCTTTGACCGTTTATTTAACGTAGCATTGAAGTATTCTCAAGAGAAGACGCTGGAAAAATAAATTTTCTTTTTTCAGAAATATTTTTCAAGCTTGAAAGAAAGTACAAGAATGAAAATCTAATTCATTACTACAGATTCAAGATTCGAAGTTTGAGACAAGAAGGAGGGAAAAAGACAAAGCTAGTTTATTGTGTTGTTGCCTTGATCATCAATGGTTGAAGATAGTATTGTCTTATGGTTGAAGTGAAGCTCTTACAGATCTGAGGTTATTACATTTTTCATCAACTTGAAGCAATCTCAGTGATCTACTTTTGCGTGCATGATCTGGAATTTAGTAATTGGAAAGCAAATTATAGTGATCTGGGTTTGATCTAATACACACCGTCTTCTCTGCTTTGTGTTGAAGCTTCTGTGTTTGAGTAATTTACGGATTAATCACAAGAATAATTAGCTGTGTGTGATTTTGAAAGTTGCTACTTCTTCACGTTTTGGTTGGTAAAGTTTGGTGCTTTCAGGATACTGTCAGACTCAAAGTCTGGAGATTTAAGGTTCTTGATTCTTGATTTAGTCATCGATCATCGTCTCTGTCAATTTCTTGGTGAAAGATTTCATATTTTGATGAGAAATCAAGATTTTGTGGTTTGTTAGATGGCAACAACACCGGCACAGCCTCCGATTTCAAATTCTCCACCGTCTCCACCGGTGGCTTCACCGCCACTTAATAATTCTACTCTAAGTAATAATGCCACGTCACCATCTACTCCGGCTACACCACCACCAGTGTCATCACCGCCACCAAATAGAGCTCCTCCTCCAGTTATAACCTCACCACCACTTTCATCAAATGGATCACCTCCTCCTCTGCCTAAACCACCTGAGAGCTCTCCTCCACCACAACCATCACCAACACCACCAGTAATCCCATCACCTCCTCCTTCAACTTCACCACCACCACCAACACCATCGGTGCAGCCACCTAGTAATCCTCCTCCATCTGCATTAGTCCCACCATTACCTTCTGCTCCTCCTCCTGCTTCTGCTCCTCCTCCAAGACCGTCTCCTTCACCACCAATCTTAGAACGCTCTCCTCCTCCTCCACCCTCAGAGCGTCCCACTCAATCTCCTCCTCCTCCTTCACCGTCTTCAAATCAGTCTCCTCCTCCTCCTTCACCACCTTCAGATCAATCTCCTCCTCTTCCTTCACCGTCTTCAGATCGTCCCATTCAATCTCCTCCTCCACCACCTTCAGATCAATCTCCTCCTCTTCCTTCACCGTCTTCAGATCGTCCCATTCAATCTCCTCCACCACCAGTAGATACTAAACCTCCACCTCCCAGGAGAACTTCAAATTCTCCACCACCACCAACACTCTCTTCTTCCCATCCTCCTCCACCTTCACCTCCACAAATACTTGTCCCAGATTCTGAAAATCCATCTCAAAAGAACCCTACTCTTAGCCCTCCAAATTCTAGTAATGGTAGTGGAATTGGTACTGTAGCTGTTGTTATCAGTGTTGCAGTGGCACTTGTGGTGTTCACTCTTATTGGAATATTTGTCTGGTGCTTGAGGAGACGCGAAAAGCGGCTTTCAGCTGTTAGTGGTGGCAATGATACACCATCAGCAATAAGCTCTACCCCAAGATCAGGTATTAGCTTAATAGTAAATCTTGTTTCTTGTGTGTGTTTCTTGATTTTGATTAAATTTTGAATATTCTTTATGTTCAGATTCAGCTTTCTTTAGGATGCAATCATCTGCACCTATTGTAGCAAGCAAGCGTTCAAGCAATCATACATATTTCTCACAATCACAATCAGGCGGTTTAGGCAATTCGAAAGCATTGTTTTCATACGAAGAACTTGTGAAAGCAACAAATGAGTTTTCACAAGAAAATTTATTAGGTGAGGGTGGATTTGGTTCTGTATATAAAGGTATATTACCAGATGGGAGAGAAGTTGCAGTGAAACAACTTAAAATTGGTGGAGGACAAGGCGACCGAGAATTTAAAGCCGAAGTTGAGACTCTTAGCAGAATTCATCATCGCCATTTAGTTTCGATTGTTGGACATTGCATCTCTGGTGACCGCAGATTGCTTATTTATGATTATGTTTCTAATAATGACCTTTACTTCCACCTTCATAGTAAGTAAAAACATTTCCAAGATTAGAGTTTATCTATATACACACACCATTGGGATTGAAATTATCTACTATGTCACTTAAACAGCTGCAACTTCTGTTCTTGACTGGCCAATGCGTGTTAAAATCGCTGCTGGCGCGGCTCGTGGACTTGCTTATCTCCATGAGGATTGTAAGTTCCTAATTCGAGAAGAGCTAGTTTTAATGGTAATCTCTAAACATTTGGCTATTCTTACTAAAATTTTGTATTGTCAGGTCATCCGCGTATCATTCACAGGGACATTAAGTCATCTAACATTCTTTTAGAGGACAACTTCGATGCTCGGGTAACAACTTTAGTCTGCTATTCTTGGTTTTTCAAGATTTGAGTTTACATTGTGACTTAAACAGTATTTTATCTCCCATTTTATTTGTAGGTTTCTGATTTTGGTCTTGCAAGATTAGCTCTTGATTGTAACACTCATATTACCACACGAGTTATTGGAACATTTGGGTAGGTGCTTGCCTTGTTTGATAGATAAGTTCACATATTGTATCATCTAGTTGATATTTTTCATTCATCTGTGTTCAGCTACATGGCTCCTGAATATGCATCAAGTGGAAAATTAACCGAGAAATCAGATGTATACTCCTTCGGAGTTGTTCTTCTCGAGTTAATCACTGGACGTAAACCGGTGGATACATCCCAACCACTGGGAGATGAAAGCCTTGTTGAATGGGTACGGTCACTATTTGAACCTTCCTTAACATGTTAACCTTTTCTTCAAATCTTCTTGACCTTTACGTTATTTGTTTTTCAGGCTCGGCCTTTGATAAGTCATGCCATCGAAACCAAGGAATTTGATTCTTTAGCAGATCCCAAGCTTGGAGGAAAATATGTTGATTCTGAAATGTTTAGAATGATTGAAGCAGCGGGAGCGTGCGTGCGCCATTTAGCTGCCAAGAGACCTCGGATGGGACAAGTACAAATTACAAACATTTTTCTTTTCTTCTTTCTTGAACAAGAGTTCATTATTTTCTTTAAAACTTGAACGAATCTTGAAAACTATATTGCAGATTGTGAGAGCTTTTGAAAGTTTAGCTGCGGAAGATCTCACGAACGGGATGAGACTAGGCGAAAGCGAAGTCTTTAACACAGCTGAACAGTCAGCAGAGATCAGATTGTTTAGAAGAATGGCATTTGGTAGCCAAAATTATAGTACAGATTTTTTCACACATAGTAGTTACAATAGCAGAGACCAAAACGTGTAAATATCATACACACATATTCGTTTTTTCTCTCGCCATAAGAGGCAACAAACCCATCAAGAACAACCCATTTTTGTCTGAAAAACTCGCCATCTTTCGTGTCTCCAACCCGCACATTCTATTCATCTCAAAGCAGAAGAACCTTCTCAGAATGCTTGAAACTGTAAGAATCTTCCTCTGGTCTTGATTTGTGTTCATTTTTTTGTTTCCATGTGGTGAAACTAAAGAGCCTACTAATACAATTTGCAGAAACAGAGGATTACATAGGAGCATGAGGTTGAACAGAAAGATGAGAAAATGGGATAAATGGGTAAATATTTATGTTCTGCCACAAGAGAGGCTACGTTTTTCTTTACATGAAATTACTTTTGTATCTATTTTTATTTACTTTTTACCTTCAAGTTTGCACATTCTTAATGTTACCTCTTTGTCATATTATCTCATTCTTATATACTTATGATAAATCAACAAGGGTCTTTCTGTCTCTTATTGTGTCATTGTGTGTTCATCTACCTCAATTTCCATATAAAAGACTGATTTACCCTTATGAATCACCATGGTGAAGAGTAGAATCAAAGAAAACGAAATATTGATAATTTCTTTGCCGTCCAAGATTCCTTAAAAACAATGCTTCTAAAAGCGTTTCAAATTCCTATGTGATTCTATAATATGTGTGCAAAAAACAAACACATGGGTGTTGCTTTGCCTTTGCATTTGTTAATACCAATATCGGCAAGGAACATATTCCTTTGACACAATCCGATGTCACCTCTTAACTTCTGTTATTTCTCCATCTCATTTCCTCTATATCTTTGTTTTTACCTTAACTGTTTTATCTTAATGCATCTTGAGTAGTAATGGAAGAAGATTGTGGTGCTTTTGCAGCAGATTGTGTTATCCTCTCGTGCTGCTGTGAGTGCTTTATACTACAAGTCTTTATCTTTGTCTTCTTCAAGATTCCTTGCAAACTTTCTCAGAAGATGAAGAAGTTTGTGACCAGGAGGCTTCAAAGAAAGAAGAGAAGAGGCGCAAAAATCGTCCTACCTATAAAGGAGGAGGATATTAGAGAGGATCATTTGTTTGGTGATGAGTCGAGATTTAGTTGCATGGAAGACATTGAGGAGATGTTGCAAGAACTTTCCATGAAAGGAGAGTTTGTGTTTGGGAGTTTCTGGCGACAAGGAGACTCTTCAAATGATTTGGATTTCGGAAAATCACAATGTAAAATAGTTAAAAACAGTGATCATCATTCATTGTCATCATTGCTTATAGCACAAGACGTTTTACAGGATTCAAGAATCCAAATAATGAAGCATTAAGAGGATTGAACCAGAGCGGTGTTTTAACTTCCCTATATACGCATTCTCCACTTTTCTCTATAAGATTGAGAATGACAGTAAAAATTGAAGGACTAACCACAATCTTGAAAGAGTAAAAGAAGAGAACTCTGATGTATAATCTTCAGCTGTTCTGGTAAACACAATTTCTGTATGTTCTTGTTTCTTAATCAGGAGAGGCAGCAAGAATCAGAATGTACAACAACTAGTTGAACAGCCTTCTCCTATCCAGTCTGAAGCAAGAAATCTTCTTGCTTTCCATATATTTATATGGTTCTATTTACATCCTGCGAGTCGGTTGAAAATTAAAAAAATCATTCAAGAGGAGACAGGTTGAGACTTTGGTTAGTTTCTGTTGTCAGGATTCAGGCTCAGATCTCCTCACTGATCTGTTTTTAGCTTCTAATCTTGCGGTGAACCCAACTGTTGTAGGCCTTATCGATCTTTACCTCACCATATCGCAGTACTCAGGGTCGTTACACTGACCCTTGTACCTTAACCATTGTATCATCCCATGGTACATTGGGAAAAACCTCATCTGAACTGCAGAGTAGATGAAGTATGGCATCAACGTCTTTACAACCACAAAGAGAGTAATGACCCAGAAGAAAGTGAAGGTGCTAGCGCTTCAACAAAGACTTTATATGCACCAGTTGATATTCTTGGTGGAAGCTCTCTATACACCGAGATGAAAAAGTACCAAATGACAATGGAGCCCCAAATCACAATGTGCTGGATCAAAGTGAAGTAACCGATAGCTAATGCCATCTGCAAATTCACAACCCAGACCATGCAAGTGTACATTGTCCCGCCTAGTATTTCTCTTCCCAGGGTTTTTCCATCGTGGTTGAAAGCTTGAGATTGGAGCGAGCTTTTGCAAAGGAAGAGAATGATTACTGCACTGTAGAAGCCGTTGAACATCCAGCCAAGTATCCTCCGCCAGCTGAACAGAACATTCTGTACACCTTCTTGGAGACTTCTTTTTTTCCAATATATATCAGGAGACTTCTTTTTTTTTTTTTCCTTTTTTCTTAGTTTTTTTTAATTGATAAGTGATATCTTATTGTGAGATTTTCGACCTTTCCAAATATCTTTTTACATATCGCAATCGAATCCTCTAAGGACACCATTTTGGTTAGGAAATATTGTGATATTTTCTTTTTCTTTTTTTTCTACTTTCCATTTTATTACTACTTTTGGAGCTAGACTTAGCAAATCATTTATTTTCGTCTAATTTTTGTACGTTTTCAACTTGTTTTTGAATGAACCCAAACTATTACCTTATGAATTTCTTTTTTCCCACGCAAATTTCAATTAATATACATATATGTGTGTGTATTCATAATTTATCAGATTTAGATAAAATAAATAGAACCATCTGTCAATAATAAAAAGGAAACACTTACACCAACCCTAATTTTGTGGCCGCTCCAAATTATGAAATACTTTAGGTCATCTCCATTGATAAGAACCTTTTATATTATAAATTATATCGGTAAATGTGTTTTAAGAATTTTTTTTTTAAAATTAGTTCTAAATTTTTTTATTTAATAACCGGTTTTTAAGAAAAATTTCTTAAAACACTTTTACTGATATATTATATATTTTTTTAATTTTAATAACTTTTTCTAAAAACTCTTTAAGAGCTCCCATTGGAGATGCCTTAGAATAAAAAATGTTTTTATCCTATACATTACATTGGTTTTTTTTTTCTGCATACACAATATTACATCTATGGAAGAAAATAATACAAAAATGTACGTACTACCTATAATCCATTACGACAGTCGATATAAACCAATTGATAATAATAAAATATAATCTTTACCAAAAACTGTAAATCTGAGAAAAATTGCTTTCTCGTTTGAATTTACGCACACCATTGAATAGCCTTAAACTATCTTTGGTTAACAAACTCAAATGACTCTCTTACAAATATTATAACAATATTTTTAATAAAATATAATTGTATGATTTAATTTTAAATTTTAAAAGAAAAAATAACCAATCATATCAAAACAAATATAATATGGGTTTTTATGGAATTTTTAAAAGTTTATAAAGTTTCTTATTTAAAAAACTCTTCTCATTCTCTCTCTTCTCTTAATCCTAAAAATTCTTATAAAGAACTCATTAAAAACCTCCATATAACATGCTCTTAATAACTGTGATTTATTTTTTAAATGTGGTATTATCAATGGGTGATCTCGCCGGAGAAAATTGTGGATTAAATATCTGAAACTTTCACTTTAGATATGAAATCATCTATTTTAACAGAATGAAACTGGCTTTTAACCTATCAAAAAAATAATATCAGAAAACGTCAGTCTGCCATTGCGGATTACCAATCAAATAACAATTTCAAAATATTCTCACATATTTGTTACTGATGGTCTGTTTTCTATTGAAGAATTTATCATTTGTGTTTCGTGAGCAATCATATTCTTTTGAGGAATTTGTTGAAAGAAATACTATTTGACATTCTAATTTGCCAAAGTCTTAAAAGCTACCTAATTTACATAATTACATATTTGTCTGATATTTTGAAATTTTAACTGTGGATATTTCTTTTTAAAAAATACGAGTATGATATAATAAATCCAGAAATATTTTACTTTTTTGGATTTTGTATCCAGAAATATTTCTGAATTTCATGAAATCTTGTATGTTACAAAATTTCGGACAATAAATAATTCTTTAGAAACTATAAAGATAGATTTTTTTTTTGCAACAGAAACTATGCTATCAATTTTTTTTCAATTTTTTTTAAACACGTACTATGCTATCAAATTTATAGTTCGGATTTATCTTCTAAATTATTTTTTCGTTAGACCATTTAAACATATGAAAAAAGAAATATGTGTTTCCATTTTCCAACTTGCCGTACTAGTCCTTTGGAAAAAACAAATTATGGGACCTTGACTTGTTGAAAGTAAGCTACTAATTATTGCTGTTTAGTGTTAGGCGTTTGAGTTTAATCATAGTCGTTTTTTAGTTTGGCTCTAAGCTAGTTAGTCAATGTGTACGAACATGTTTCTTGAGACCCCTATTTGGGCTATGCAAAGCCTTATTTATTCCCCTCTCCTGGCACCAAGCTTTCAGGATAGATTGTCAAAATGTCATCAAGATGATTGATAGATTAGAGAGTTGGCCGAACTTCTCAACAAATATCAATGAAAATTTCTCTATCTCTTTCATTCTACGTTTAAATATCAATGAAAAGACGTAAATATCAATGAAAATTAAAAAACCAATTTAAGTAACCTTTTAGGATTTCGATATTTCAATATCCATTTAAGAGCTTATAAGTTCCAATCAGACAAACTAGAATGTCAGCAAATAACTCAACAATACATATCTCTGCTAACCTTGAAATATGTAGAAAATATCAAAATGGATCGTTTTTATACTGGGTAAAGCTTGGATCAAATAATTAACAGAAGATGTAGAAAATCAGTTCAACTATCACGATTCACGAGTGGTATATAATTTCATGGACGTGCATATGGAAAAAATTGGAAAACGTGCATATGGAAAAACGTGGAAAATCTGTACTATAAAATCATAAGAGCCTTCAAATTACATAAAGAAATTTAGGTTGAAATTTAATAAATTTTAATCCAAATATATAAAAAAAATTGCAAATTTTGTTTTAGAAACAAAAAAATCTATTTGAATTTACAGTTTTAAACCGAAACAAACTAAAACAAAAAAATTTCCACAACTGTTAACTAATTAGACCAAAATCAAACCGACTTACTCAATTCAAATGTGGTTCGATTCGATATTCTTCCGTTACAAATCCTTTTCCCAGCTCCTATAATACTATTGGTGGGCAAAAAACCGGTATACGTATCCGAATGCAAACTTGATCCGAAAACTTATATCTAAATCCGAATCCAAATCCAACAAATTATTTAATTGGATTATAAATTCCTAAATCCGAAACTCATACCCGATCCGAACCCGAAACCCGAGTACTGATCCAAAAATACATAACTACCCATAAAAAATACCATAATTTGGGGATCTTATCTTCTAAAAATGAGTTTTATATGTGTAATATACACAAATCGGATCCGAATCCGAATCGAAAAATTTGAAAAAACCCGAAAACCCCAAAAAAAACCGAAAACCTGAAAAAACCCAAAAACTGGACTCAAACCTGAACCCGATCAAAATCTAAATTTTTCGGGTTTTGATCGGATTTTAACTATGAAACTCGAACCCGACTCGAACTTGAAAAGTTTTACCCGAACCCAAAACGTTTTACCCAAATCGAATCTGAATCCAAATCCGAAAAAATATTCCATTAGTTAATAAATTTCTAAATCCAAAAATCCAAAACCAAATCTAATATACCCAAATGCCCACTCCTACCTAATACCATTTGGTATTACTAGTTTACTACATTTGCGTGATTTCTTGAAGCCCAACATACTAAATAGGCCCAATACGAATCCAACAGAGTTCCAAATCCTCAATCTCGACTCGGTCAATTCCAATTTATCAACTCAGTCGAACCGGACTTGGTTTTTCCATGACTCGCTCAGTCGCTCTTGTCGTCTTCCTCTGTAAATCTCATCGAGATCACAACAATGGCTTCCCTTATTTCAAAATTATAATCCGATAGCTGCTTCTATGCTTAAAACAAGGTACCTATCTCTTCAACAAATATGTTCAATACATACACAAGCTCACTTCAATGGCCGATTAGAACTAGGAATTACCAAGACTGCTCTTTACTCCCTGAGAGATCTGAAAGTTACCAACCTTTTCAACCATATTCATCGTTGAGATGTTACTGTGCTAATTCTCGCTCAAGCTGTTACTGTTGTTGTTGTTCACTACCATCTTCTTCTTCATTTGTTAAGCCTAAGGTATCAATAAACCCTGGATTTGTAGTTTATGGGCTTAGACAATCTACGCTTATTCAGTGGCCTTCGTTTCAAAGGAGGTTACTTGTTGGTGGAGGGAGACTTATGGGTTGTGAGGTTTATTCTTCTTGTGATGGTACAAGAAGGAAAAATCGAAGCTTTAGGGTTAGGGCTTTGGAAGAAGATGATGAATGTTGTGGGGGTAGAATTTGTTCAGATGATGTAGAAGCTATGATTTCGTTTTTAAGTGAGGAATTGATAGAGGATGAGAGGAAGTGGAATGTAGTTAGTAGAGTTGAAGAGAAGAAGAAACTGAGATATGGTGGTGAGTTTCATGGTGGAAATGTGAGAAAGGTTAAAGTTGAAAGAAGAGATGAGAATAGTAATGAGAGAGTTTCTCGAAAAAATGAGCACAAACGATTAGAGAAACCTGAGGGATTTGGTAGGCGAAATGAGATTACAGAGAATGTGAAGTTACAGGAAAGAAATGATTGTGAACATTGTGGGAGGAGAAAGAAGAATTCTCAGCGGGAGAGCGGAGATTACATTGGGAAAACTTATAGGGAGAAGGAAGAAAAGGAAGTTCGACCGAGAAGGACAAAGAGTTCGAGTTGTTCATCGTATTATTCCCTTGCTTCTTCAGGGGAGTTTGAGAGTGATACTGAAGATCAGGATGAGGATGTGGAGTTTCATCGTGAAAGGCTAAGAAGTTCAGAGAAGAAGGTTTTTGAACAGTCACTGAAATCTAGAAAGGAAGCATCTCAGATGCATTCAAGGAGAAAGAGAGACAAGAGCTCTAATGGAGTGGGTTCAAGCTATCGCAAGCAGGTTTTTGAGGAAGGGGAAAATTCAAATCAGGCAGTGACTTTGAACCAGAGAAGAGGAAAGAAGTTTAGTCAAACTGGTAATAGAGTTTCTGAATCGACGGCAAATTATGAAGAAGATATGGAAATTCATGAGATCCATGTCAATGATGTGGAGATCAATTACCAAAATCAGAAGCTCTTTGGTGAAAGGGAGGACTATAGAGTCCACTCAATTCGTTATGATTCTGGAAGCAAAAACATTGAGAGTTCTCAGCAGCAGCTGAAGGAAAGATCAGAGGCTCGTTATAGCAGTGAGGAAAGAGTATCTGAAATGCGCAGAAGAACCAAATATAGTAGTATCCAGGAGGAAGGTATAAATGTGGTACAAAATTTTCCAGAGGCGACAGATAATCAGCAACCTCCAGTGGAAGAAAGGATATCTAAGCAAGCTGGTATGAGAATGACTACTGAACGTTTCTCTGAAAATTCAAGAATTCATGACATAGACATCAGAAATACATATGTCTCACAAAGGGAAGACCAGATTAGAAACGAAGAAGTACGTGCTGGTTTGGTTACTGGTTTGCAATCAGAAGGGAAGCAGCAAGATTATCATATTGAACAAAATCCCTTGCAAAATATGCAATCCAACAGAACTTCTGTGTCTGTATCTCATACTAGTGATGCAGTAAGGTATACAGAAATTAAGAGAAAATCGGAGAAGAGGCTAATTGATCAAGAAAGTACTACGGTTGTGCAATCAGACAAAGCAGAAAAAGGTGGTGCTTGTAAAGACTCTAGGTTAGATCATGCTAACTCGACGAAAGAAGGTCAAAAGGCCTTAAGGTTGCAAAGTTCTCAGGTAAAGCTATCTGAAGAAGCCTCAAGTTCACAATCATCTTTGAATTTGGTCTCACGAAATAAAATGCAGCTGGTAGATCTTGTTTCAGAGGAGATGCAAGGATCTGAAACAACACTGATTCCTCCTTCTTCTCAGCTGGTAAGCAGAGGCTCAGGGCCAGGTTATGGATCTGGTGGAGTTTCCATTCAAGAAATTTCCCAAGGAACTTCAGAAAGTGGTTATCCCACAGCCGTTGAACATCCAATAGCAGGAGCGTCTGTTAATAGTCAGTCTGCTGGAGAACCGATGAGATTTACAACACAAGAAGATGCTCTGGGTTCTGCCTATCGGTTGGAAGAGTCATCAGAGAAGTTTGTTGGGGAATTTGTGAAAAAGGCCAAGCATGAAGTATCAAATCCGGAGACTGAGGAGCGAAGAGCTGAAAGCAATCAGTTGACGAGGCGGGACTCAAGACGATCATCTGGTGGTTCAGGAGGAAAGGGACCTTCAGATGAACTGTGGGTCACAGATTCTGCTCAGGGAACTCCTCATCCAGGGGCCACAGAAGGCAATGCAGCAATGGGAAATGCTATTGTCAAAAGAACTGGTAGGTCCTTGTGGAGTGTTATTGCCGATATTGCTCGGCTTAGGTGGGGTTCACGAGCTGGAAGCCCTGACTCGAGTGCAAAGCCTGCTGGAAAGAGTTCACCCAATGAGTCAGTTAGCAGTGCAACATGGTTTTCTGGACGTGAGCATGACAGAACCAGTGATGATAACACAAAAGGGGATAGAGTTTTGCCACAAGAAGCTCCTTCCCTACATCAGTTGGAGGTTAGTCAAACTTCCCCTAAAAGTCAATTTGACTCTTCTGGTGCTTCAAAACTGAAGCAGCGATCTGGACGGCATGAAGGTATAGTGTCATCGCCATCTTCCACAATATTAGAAGGTGGCTCTGCATCCAATCGCATGGCTTCCACATCCGGTGATCAAATTGTTGGCGTGGATGAAGAAGAAGGCGGAAGCTTTGAGTTTTTTCGTTCTGAAACAGCTTCAACTGGGGTGCCAATGAAACTGCCTAGTCGAAACCTGATTAGATCTCCTGCTATCAAGGAACCGTCAGAATCTAGTCCCACTGCGGTATCTAGTGAGCAAAATGTTACTGTGGGTGAAGGAAGACGCTACCAGGCTCGTGTTCCTGAAATGGATGCAGGTAAAAAGCCATTATCATTTCCAGGTCGAAACCTAAGGTCTCCTATTGTAAAGGAACCTTCAGAATCCCGTCTGAGCATGGTATCTGGCAGTAGCAGCTTAAGAGAGCAGGTGGAACAACAACAACCTCTAAGTGCGAAGTCCCAGGAAGAAACAGGTTCTGCTTCCACAGACTCTGCGTTGATGCAAAGGAAACTTCAGAGGAACAAACAGGTTGTGAGGGATAGGTTTGAGGAGTGGGAAGAAGCATACAGAGTAGAAGCTGAAACGCGAACAATTGATGAAATATTCATGAGGGAAGCATTAGTAGAAGCTAAGAAGGCTGCGGATACATGGGAAGTACCTGTCGGGGCTGTGCTTGTTCATGACGGGAAGATAATAGCCCGAGGTTTTAACCTGTAAGTTTTTCTTAAAACCCTTTTTCACTCTATATTCTCCTGCTATATCCATCTAACTATCGTTTTGTTTCAGAGTAGAGGAGCTTCGGGATTCAACCGCTCATGCAGAAATGATTTGCATTCGAGAGGGTTCCAAAGTACTTCGCTCATGGAGACTTGCGGTAATCTTCTCTCTATCTCTGAAACAACTTACTCAAGGTCAAATATACATTTTGCTACATTGCAATAGCTATGAGCATAACAGATTTAAGTTTTGGCATGCTGATGTTTAAATTTTTGGTCAAGTTAAAATGAATTGATCTCAACGAACAAGAATCCGAGTTTGATAATGTGGATCAATAGATGCAGTGGTAAAACTATTTTCAGTAACTTATTCTCTTAACAGGATACGGTGCTATATGTAACACTAGAACCGTGCCCAATGTGTGCGGGAGCAATACTTCAAGCAAGGGTCAACACTCTTGTGTGGGGTGCTCCTAATAAGCTTCTCGGAGCAGATGGCAGCTGGATAAGGTACAGATAACTTCCGAAACTGAAAATATTGTCCTGGAACATTGTAGAGTCAGAATCATTGAACAAGTTATGTTTTCAGGCTGTTCCCTGGAGGGGAAGGAAATGGATCAGAGGTTTCAGAAAAGCCACCGCCACCAGTTCATCCATTCCATCCTAAGATGACAATCCGGCGCGGAGTTCTCGAATCAGAATGCGCTCAGACAATGCAGCAATTTTTTCAGTTGAGGAGAAAGAAGAAAGACAAGAACTCAGATCCACCCACTCCTACCGATCATCATCATCATCATCATCATCATCTTCCTTCGAAACTCCTCAACAAGATGCATCAAGTCTTGCCCTTTTTCTGTCTGTAGAACAAGTTTTGCATCTGATCTGTTCAAAATTGTATATATCTTTCCACTGTCATTTGTTAACGTCTGAAGATTAGTTTGGTTCATTGTAATGCCAGTGATTGTAACATTATAATTTCTATATGAACACATGTTTTGCTTTAATTTTTTTAAAACCAACCTCTCTTTGATAGTGATTTAGACTCCTTACCATTTTAGGTCCGAGAGAAGCATCGGTCCCATTTAGTTGATGATTAACACGTTATAAAAACAAGAGCAGATTACAGTTATATGATAAATGCGTATTAATGGCCTGGAATTAGAAGCAACGTAGCATTCTGATGAACACTTGATCTCTTAAACCTACCTAACTCATCGTTGCACCAAACTTTATCATTCATACTTGAAGAAGTCTCAAAATTCCTTAGTTTTTTATATGCACAATAACTTCAACAATTGTTTCCTGCAGCTTCCAATCTCAACAAAATGACTTCAAATTCAATCATTTGGTCTCTTCTCTTATGTTCTTATCTCATCTCTCCCTTTAGTGTCAATGCACAAGGACCTGCCGCTTCACCGGCAACCTCCACCACCACTGCTCCGCCCCCAACCACCGCTGCTCAACCTCCAGCCACCATTGCTCCTCCTTCAACCACCACTGCTCCGCCTCCAACCACCATTGTTCCACCCGTTTCAGCTACTCCACCACCAGTATCTCCAGTTACACCTCCACCAGCAGTTACTCCAACTTCATCACCGGCTCCAAAAGTTGCACCAGTAAGCAGCCCCGCAACTCTACCTCCACAACCACCACAAAGCCCGCCCGTTTCAGCTCCAACCATCTCACCACCACCTGTATCACCGCCACCAGCACCGGCTTCTCCCCCACCTGCACCAGCTTCACCATCACCCGCACCAGCTTCACCATCACCCGCACCAGCTTCCCCACCACCCGCACCAGCTTCACCACCACCTGTACTATCGCCACCAATAAGTCTACCACCAGCTCCAGCCCCAGCTCCTGCCAAGCACAAGAGAAAGCACAAACACAAAAAGCATCACCATGCTCCAGCCCCAGTACCAATTCCCCTGAGCCCTCCATCTCCTCCAGTTCTAACAGATTCCCAGGACACAGCTCCAGCACCATCACCAAACACGGTAACAATTTCATACTAAACAACAATCTGGAAAATAAAAAGATTGATCATCACTGTCATGCTTCTATATAAGCTTGGGTTATAAACTTCTTTCATTTCTCGTTTACAGAAGGGAGGAAATGCCTTGAATCAGCTACAAGGAAGAGCCTGAATGTTACTCAATACCAAATGGGACCCAGTCTAAAAAACTCTGCACACTGCCAAAGGAAACGGTCGAAAAAACTCTGGGCCGTCGAAAAAATGGGACCCAGTCTCAGGTATTGATTTAAACGGTCCAGATTCATCTCCCAGTCTCAGATTCAACACAAACATATAATTTTAGGACAATTTGGGTGAAAAATTTATAATCAAAATATAGAGAGTACTAACTAAAATAAAGAGTATTAACGAATACGTTCTTTTGACCCTTGATGGTGTAACGGAGGTAGTAAGGACACGACGCTTTTTTCTTCTTGCATTTCTCATCAGCCTTTCCAACTTCGGCCATGTCCACGTATAGTACCTCCACAAACTGGTCACGGTTCTGGTCTAGTCCTTAGACAATCTCTTCTATTATGTTAAACTCTTCTATTATGTTAAACTCTTTTCTAACCGCCTCCAATCATCTTGTGAGCTGGTTTTCCTCAAATGCACTTGTGAGTATCTTCTTTAGTTTCGGTTTGTTTCCATTGAACCATTTTTGTGGGTACTTATAGGCTTTCTTCTCCTTCTCTGACTTTCTTAAATAAGATCGTGATTGAAAAAAACAATAACAACATGAGTAAAAGAAAATCATCTGTACAGTTTAAAATTTTCAATTATTAAATCAACTTTAACAAAAACAAATATTATTTACTTTTAACTTTAACTTTAACTTTGACTGTTGACACTCGTTTTTAGAACTGTTATCAATTTGACAAATACAATATTTGAAATTTTGGAAAGAAACTTCGTTTTTTCTGTTTAAACTGGTAAGAAAAAGACAAATGTGTAAATACAAAACACATGGGTTTGGATCTTCTTGGAGGCCGTAAAAAAAGGACCCTTGGACACCTCCGGTGGCGACAAACTGAGAAAAAAATGGATAAGACAATAAATATCTAGTTAAGTGTTTATTAAAAGAAACTAAGTGACAATATAATATTTGAAGATACAAAAAATGTCATGAAAAACCTTTAAAATCTCAACATTTTGGTTACATGAGGGAAAAACAAACATTCTTTAAAAATCACATGGGTTTGGATATTCTTGGATGCTGGAAAAATGGACTCTTGTCTTATCCATTTTAATAAAAACTTAACTAGATATTTATTGTCTTATCCATTTTTTTCTCGGTATGCCGCCGCTGGAGATGTCCAAGGGTCATTTTTTACAGCCTCCAAAAAGATTCAAACCGAGATGAATTTTTAAAATTGTTGTTTTCACTCATGTAACAAAAAAACTGAGATCTTTAAGGTTTTTCATGACCTTTCTTATAGCAAAAGCCAAAACTTTGTGTTTTCTATTCACACATCTGCCTGTTTCTTACTAGTTTAAACAGAAAAATAAAGTTTCTCTCCAAAATTTCAAATATTGAATTCGTCAAATTGATAACAATCCTAAAAGTGAGTGTCAACAGTCAAAGTAAAAGTCAATAATATTTGTTTTTGTTAAGATTGATTTAGTAACTGAAAATTTTAAACTGTACAACAATTTTTTTTACTTATGCTATTATTGTTTTTTTCGATCACGATCCTATTCAAGAAGGTGAGAGAAAGAGAAGAAAGCTTATAAATACCCACATAAATAGTTCAATGGAAACAAGCTGCAACTAAAAAATATATTCACAAATGCATCTGAGGAAAACTACCTCACAAGAGAATTGGAGGCGGTTAGAAAAGAATTTAACATAACAGAGAAAATTGTCCAAGGACTAGACCGGAACTGTGACCAGTTTGCGGAGGTACTATACGTGGACATGACCGAGGTTGGAAAGGCTAATGAAAAAAGCGAGAAGAAAAAAGTGTCATATCCTTACTACCTCCATTACACCATCAAAGGATCAAAGAACGTGTTCGTCGCGAGATTAGGTATAGATGAATTCATAAAATGCGATGTGTGATTTCATGTAGCATTCTCTATATTAAAACGTCTAATACCTAAAAATTAGTACTTTTTATATTTGGTTAATACTCTATATTTTGATTATAATTTGCCACCCTTGTCCTAAAATTATATGTTTGTGTTGATGGGGAGATGAATATGGACCGTTTAAATCAATACATGGATCCCAACGGCCCAGAGCTTTTAGACATCCTGCACACTGCCAAAAGAAAAACCAAATCAATCTACCAACCAAGAGTATCTTTTGTGTCTCTTTAAAAATTCCTAAAACCACTAAGCAACTCTCTTGGACAATTAATCAAACACGTGGTGTGCACAAATTTGATCACATCAAAGGAAACGGAATCAAAGACTTACCTGAACAAAGACAAGACCACGTTCATAGGCATGCCGATTGATAAGCCATTTAGTTCTTTCTCCACATGAATTGCAACTAAATTCCACAAGCAAACTTCCTCTTGGTAATTTAATATCTATAGAAGCAACATGTCCCTGCATAAACAACAAAATACAAAATTTTCAGTGATAAAAGACAGACACAAACAGCATTAAAACCCAATTCAATTGATACCTCTGCGGAATCTTTTGAGTCTTCTTCTGGGTTGAATCTAGAATCATCAGTGAGGGAACAAAAAAACAGAAAATGATCGATTCCTTTGCTTAGGTGCTACTTCAATCACACGAGCAGTTCTTGACCTGAAAAACATAAAAAAAGGATGCATTTTATGAGATTTACGAGATGGGAAGAGAAAATGAGATCAGACCCACGAAAAGTATTAAGCTTGGGACCTGTGTAGAGCTGATATAGGGTTTTGCTGCTTGTACGACGGAGGAAGAGGCGGATTGTAGAAAGAAGCTGAAAACCGTAAATAAATTGGCTTTTTATGAACGTTAATCGGAGAACAGATCGGAGCCCAAACCGCAGATAAACCGGCGGGCGTGTTCGCCATGTTTTGCGTCCTTCACATTCCGACATTGAAGCCTAAATCAAGCTAAGTAGTAATGGTGATTCTAGAACGGAAGAATCTCCACCGTTGATTTCCATGGTTTCAACGTCTTAGATCTGACCACGTGTATTAAACATAAAACAAATCTTTCTACCGGTGTTGCTTGCTACATTATCTCTAATTGAATGATAGAAGTGTGTTTGATATGTAAGAAAACAAGATACAACTCTTTATTTCTTTTTCTTTTTTCCTTCAATTTTTTTGGTGATGAACAATGAGGAGACAAAAGAACAGTAAGATTCTTTAGTTACATCAATTTCTTTTCGGACAAGAATAATAATAATGTTGAAGATTCTTGATCATTGATCTGAAACCATGGTTGATCAAGAAAGAACAAATCGTTATTTCCCTCTTCTTTTGCTCATCTTGTTCATTCAAATCTGACAAAGCTTAATAATGATGATTGATCAGAATCAGATTAGTCTTCTTCATCAACTTCTCTGAAAGGAAGTGGCACAATCTTTACAGCTCGAAACTTCCCTGCATTATTTAGATGCTCATTCTCCAATCTGAAATGTTTTTGTTTTTTTGTCCATACAAGCATGATCAGTATATATATCCTGAATCTGATTCCAATGATCTTTAAAGGAAAAGATTAATTTTTACCTGTAAAAGTTCCATTGTCCTCTCCTAATGACTTCAAGAGCAGCTAAGAACAATCCTGTGACTCTATAATCCACATGCTCAAAACTAGAGTGCAAAACTGTTTGTAGCCATGCTAACCTCAGAACAAGATTTAGAACCTACAAAAGAAATTAGAATTAGGTCCATGCCTTGTGTTGTGTTGAGGACGATATATAGATTCATGTGTGTATTTGGGTGATTAAAGATTTGAATTTGTACCATAGAGAAGTAGTAAATTGATTTTTGGCGAAGCATGAGTTGGTTCCTAAGCCAAGGGTTGTTAGAATTGTGTTGAAGTAAACCCCAATCTTTTACATAGTCCCAATACAATTGGTAAACTGTAGCTACACTTGACATAGCTACCACAAGACAGAGCCAACCAATGCTCCTCTCTTTCTCGTAAGCAACTTTGGTTCCAGCAGCTAACATCGCTGACACGTACTTTCCTAGGTTCACTAGGTGGCTCGTTTCACCTTCATCAAACCATCTCCTTGCACACTGTTACATAATCCCTTTTCAGTATTTTATTAAGTGGAAACCCTAACTTGGGAGAAAAGAAATTGAAACTTGGGAAAGAGGGAATGATGTTTAGTTTAATTTACCTGCATTGCTCTCCAGTAGTATGGAAGGAAGGAAACTGCATAGGCGAGATCTCTGTAGTATTTGACTCTCATACAATATCCGTAGTCTTGTGTTGCGTAGCTACCGGTTATATAGTAGCAGGCAATGTATTCCAGGTTCCTTAACATTGGTACCTGTGAGATAAAGAGTTAAACCTATTGTTAAATATCAGATTTTGATTCGGTTTCTATATGGAAATGTGATTTAAGGTGTTACCTGGCTGCAAAGTTGATCAGCCATGAAGAAATCGAGCATCACGACTTTGTAAAGAGGCGAAAAAACTATGTTTCTAATGACTGATATAAGCCGGTAACGGCTAGATTTGTAGAAAATGTTCAAGGGACAAATGAGTAGTAACAAGAAGACCTGCCAAAACCCCAAAAAAACAAACAGAGTTAGGTTACATATATACAACATAAAAAACTCATGATGAAGAGTGACTACTAGTATTTGTCAATTACCAGTAATAGAAGTCCGGGGATCACTTGAACTTGTGGAAAAGAGTAACCTTTTGCCAGAAGAGATAGATGAACAAACATAACACCGGCTATCACAGACATTGAAGCGGTACATATCAAGAAAACATCTCTATACTTGAGCTCATTTTCGGATCCAAGTTCGAAGATGAAACTATAGTTTATCCTCGCTTTTCGCCACATAAATATGTTGCATCCGTATAAAAATAAATGCAAAAATAAGAGCCCAAACATGCTGCAAAATACATGAAAATTTGGCATAAGCTTCTATCCATTTATAGATTTACCATTAATCATAAGGTTATAAGCTTTAATTAGATCACTCGCCTAAGTACAGGATACGCAGTTTCCATGTAAAAAGTGTTCTCAGAGTGTTGTCTATACATTCCAGTGAGATGAGCCACAATGATGTAGCCAGCAAGAAGCGCAACAAAGCAACCAGTGAAAAGACCTAAATAGAGATTAAAATTTACAGATTAAATCTCAAACAAGATAGATTTTACTATAATCTTCAAAGATTCTTTAGCAGACAAGATCATATTATGCGACAGAGAGTATAACATAAGTGGCGCTCATAATTGTCCACTCAAAAACCCTAAACATTAAAGGTTACATTGTGGAATCCAAATGTGTATGTGTGTGATGGGGTCCAAGGATTTTGTATGTGGTCTGAAAAAGATTGTGTAGGCAAGTGCAAATAAAAAATGTCACAGCATGAACAGGTAAATATCAAAAGTATAAAGCAAAAAATTCTCACCAATGAAGAAGGTGACAGAGTGAGACTCTTTACGGTGGTGCGGTTTCAGATATTTCATCGCCTTTCTGCGATTTTCACCTGCGAAGTGCTTAATGAACCATTCCTCAACTTCATCTGATAGATTTATCACCTGGTCATGTCACAAGACAATAATGAAAAAACTATATGGCATCTTTCAATATTCCAAAAGCATAATAAAAGTGACAAGACATGAGTGTAGGTATCGATTTTCCGCTTGCAAAAACAAAAATCTAAAGTAGATTTTTTAAGTTACCTTGTCTGAACTGTTGAAGTAAGAACTTTCCACAACTTTGAGATAAATTGGAAGAATTTGTTTTCCAGTAACCTTAAACATAAAAGGAACTAGTCTTCAAATCGAATCGAAATTAACTTCTACTTATTGAAAATTCTTATGAAGTTAATGCTTACCTTATCAAACTTTTTGAGAATGTTCATGAAGGCTAACATGTTCAAGTTTCTATAAGTTTTGAGATAATTTAACCCTTTGAAGAGCTCTGTCAAAGCTCCTTTTATCATCTTCTCAGCATGACTTAGTTTTTTCTTGCTGATTTGTAGCTTTTTTCCTCCATCTGGACCATATTTCTTCGATGAAGATTGGTTCATCAAATCTTCTTTGATCAAGTAACTGATAGCTGAGAATGTACGGGAAGGATTGGTCAATGGAATCTTTATTTTGAGATTCTTCCCTTGACAGCTGAAATCCCGAGCAGAAACCGTCGTTAGCTTCGAGTCCTCGTTATTTGTTTTGATTGGCGCTTCTGGCCTCGGAGACTCCAATGCTTCTGCTCCATCATTCTCCAAATCCTCTAGGCAAGATTCTTGAAGTTGCATTTGTTCTGTTCTGCTCCTAACAGAGTCTTCCTCTGCATCCAGAAACAGAGCAAACTAGTTAAACCAATTCTTGAAATCCATTCAACTAACCAATGAATTTTGAGATTAAAATAAAAGAAAAAGAGTCTTTTATTTTTGTGTGTGTGTTTAAACGGCTGCTTAATTAAAAATGAAAGCTTTATATCTTTTTTATAATATCTTCTCATTACCACATGAGATAGTGCATGATATAGAATCGTCTTCTTTTGATTCTTGAGTAGACTCTCCATTGGCTTGCTTTTGTTTGAAAGCATCTTTGAGCTCAATGAGTATATCCATTTGCTTCTTCAAACAATCCCCTCTTTCCAAGAACTCTTTCTCCTTTGTCTTGTAGAACTGATTCACTTTGTTAAGCTGCGCGTCCAGACAAACAAAGAACTCTTTTGCAGCATCGGTGTCATCAGCAACCTTCTCCAATAGTTCCGTCTCATACACATCATTGTTACTTCCAGAAGAAGCAAGCTTTCTATGAACCTGTTTAAAAAAGCATCAAAATCATTAACACAACAAACCCATGAATAGTTGATAAATCAAATTTATAAAGGCTCAAGGTATATATTATTACTTGGATGGCACGAGATCGTTCCCGCTCCTTTTTACCGAAAAGGGAGAGGTTTCCTAAAGAGGACATAATGGTTTTGATGAGAGAAGTTTCTTTATGCTTCTTCTCAACTCCATTGGTGAACAAATGGATCTTCTTGAGGTCCTTCTTCAGCTGAGAGTAATCGACAAAGGCATCTTTCCATTCTGGCACGAGCTGCCCCTCGAATTGCTTCGTGAACTTGACCATAGCTTCTTCTCTTTCAAGTCTTTGAACTCAAGAAAAAATGATCAAGAAGAGAGTGTGTTTTTTCTTTGTGAGTGTAGGGCAAGAGAGGAAGATGGCATTTGTTTTATAGTGAAGAAAAGAAAAGGGAGAGAAAAAGAGAAGAATATATTTGACTGGCTTGCTTGCTCTTACTGATGATGCCTCACAAAGCACATTCTCAAATATACTTCTTAAAACCTAATTTCACGTACTAATTGTTATCCTATGCTTCATCCACTTGTGCTTTTTAGGGAGGTAAATCTTGTCTCGTGTGGGACCCTCTGATTCTTGCCGGAATCCTCCTTCAGCCGCTGGAGCTTCATATACCTCCCTCAACACTCAAAATGTTTCATAAGAGTGAAGCTTGTAATGAACTATATAAAGCTATAAGGGTAATTTCGGTATTGTAAATGGGAGAACCAGAAATAGTAAGTAATTTGTGATTTTGTAATATTTTGTGTGCAAAATAGGAGATAGCTGAAATGGACCAAAAGAAATTTAGGTGCCGAGAGACACTAAAGGTGAACTTGGATTGGACCAGCTCGATTTCCACTACATATTTTCTTGGAGGATAACAAAGTTTTTGAAAAACATATAAAATCTTAAAGAATCAAAAGGAGAAGAAGAAGATGAACTACCAATCAAATTCTGATTTCATATTACAATTGCAGATACTGCCAAACCATGTTATAACAGTCAAATTAAGTAGTGTAAGTTTTCACCAATCAGAACATAGGTTAATGTTCTTTAAAATCCACTTTTAGAAATACAAAATCACAATGCAGTTAAAAAAGTTCATATAATAATCATTTGCGCACCAAGTTATTTTTGTCTTGCAAATTTTTAAGTGGCGACGATATGTCCCGAACTGTATCAATTAGTTTATATAGTAATTCCAGATAGCGAACTGTATCAATATATATAGCCGGATCTCATGACTTTCTGTTTTCAAGACTTTAGGGGAAGACAAAATTAAAGCACAGGATGCTCTGTGAAGCTTTTATGCACGCGGTTTCTTGGTACGTTCTGAGCAACCATTCGAATGGATGGCATTGAAAGTGGATCAAGATGTGCGCAATATATATTCTATTCGCTGTACTACAGATAAGTAATAATATTAGTAAATATTTTTCGGAGAAGAAATATAAAAATTCAAAGTAGTGTCAGCTAGAGGATTTTTGGATAATACATTAGTATATATCACTACTAATGCCTTTTACTTTTAGCCTAATTTGTTATTTATTTATTTATTTTATAAGAAAAAAAAGAGTCAATAAAAGGAAAATACAATGAAGGCACCATCCGAGCGGCCTTCCAATTACAGAAAGTCCATAATTCATGGAACTTTAGATTTTTTTTTGGTCTCATGAAAAAATAACATCTATTTTAATATTGAAAATATATCATTTTAAAAGTGAAAGAAGTGGGACCATATTTGATCCATTGATTAAGGGTTTAAAAGATTTTACAATAAGTTTCGGGTTTGAATTTTAGAGAGTGTAATTTTTTGCAAATTTAAAGATGCAAAACATTTTAGAGGTTATAGAATGATGCAGATAGAGTTGTTCGTCGTGATCTCGTGTGTTACAGAGAGATCATGTCTATTATAGGGAAACCGTACATGCAGAACTGTCTGTTAAAGATCCGAGTATTGGTGAGAGAGCATGTCCATGATGGCGATATCGTATATGCAAAACTGCTTGTCGAGAAAAATTTGCATTATGGAATCGTTGTTTGAAGGTGATGTTCATCGTAATCGCATTACTATAGATAGTCTAGTAATCATCATATTAGGATTATACTAGATATCTCTAATAGTAATGATGTAATAGACGACAAAAAAATTGAAGAAAAAAATATGTCGGTTCTGCATGTTCATCGTAGAGATGTCATACATGCAGAACCGTACGTTGTAGATTCGAATGTTGTGTAACGAGCATATCTATTATAGGATGTCGTACATGCAAAACCGCATATCGAAAAGAATTTTCATTGTGGAATCATTAATTAAAGACGTTGTTCATCGTAATCGCATCTACAGCAGATAATCGAATAATCATTGTATTAGAATTAAATCAGATATCTCTAACAATGTAATAGACGACGAACAAAAAAATAAAATATTAGTTTGATAGTTCTACATTTTTCTTTTTATTTTGGATTGCTGAATTTTAGTTTAATATCTAACATGAAACGATTTAGAACCAAGGTTCTAAAACACGGTTTAGGCGGCCGCTTAACCGGCGAAGAGGCGTTCGGCGGCAAGGTTCCGCCGCGATTTGAACATAATCGGTTAATTAATTGGACAAAATCTCAAAACTTGTTTTCTTTCGATTTTAAGATCTAAATATGATGATCTATGTTGGATCTACAAGTTTATGATATAAACAACAAGAAAAAAAAACATAAAGAAATGATGAATTATCCATGAGGCATCAATGGTGGCTGATTTAGGTTTTCCAAATCGTTTCAAGAGGAAGAATATTTGTAATTTCAATTTTTGCCCTTCATTTAAGTAAATTCAAAAAACGATAAAACTGGACTCAATAGGTATTGAACTCAAATCTTATGGCTCAAATTCAGCTCATCTACCAACTGGGCTGCACATATTCAACAACTTAAAGACACAAAAATATGAAATATAGCTTTACATAAATAATAATCATAAAACTAGTTTTCGAATATTCTCCAATTTATTTTTAATTTTTTAGTAATTCGTTAGGCCCGAACCAACCGCCTGCACGCGTAACATAATCACAAACTTTGTTTAGAATTCGTTTGAAATGAAAAGCAGTGCTTTTATATTTAGAGGGGACTGAATGTTAGCTAGAGTCCAACCGGAAACTAATCAAAGAATCGGATTACTTTGGTTGATTAAAGAGTCTTTGAATCCAAAGACCGGAAAGAAATCACACTAAATGCTCTGGTTTGGTCTGATGAGATGTATAAATATAAGTCTAAATTTATATAAACTCTAAAATTTTAAACGGGATAAAATTTAAAAAACCCACCAAAGATCCAAGAGAAACACATATACTGTTTTATTAAGTTTTAAAAATTGTAACCTATTATAGACTGTTTTCTTCAGTTGAGATAATTAGTCTTTTTGTGTCAACATATTTTGAGAAAATTATTAACTAAAACAAATATATAATTACGTTATATATCTATTAGTTATGTATATGTTTCTCAATTTTATATTATATAATGTCTTTATTAGATTTTAATGTTAGTTTTAGATTAAAAATATCATGGATTTAGAATAGTTTATAACTACTATAATATATATATATATATATATGTAAGGTGACAAAACAATCATTATTTTATAGTTTTAATAAATTATTAATTTGTTTTCTTAAAACCAATTTGGATTAGTCCAATGATCCGAAAATTTTCTCAATTCATCATCTAATCTGAATTTTAAAATCTACCTATAATAACTACTCTTTTCTGAATATGACTTGTTGAGACCTAAATAGATAAATCTAGTTGAAATAAGAAAAAACAAATATTTTTATGAGAAGCCCTTTAACAAAAAACATTTCTATGAGAAAATAAGGAACACAACACTTAAAAAAACAAAAAGGAATATTCGTAGGCCAATAAAACAAATTATTAAGGGTTTAATATGATAACTAAATATTAAAACCAATCGAACAAGAGAAAGATGATTGTCTGAATCGGACCGCATTTATTTGTGTCTACGTGCTGATCATAGCAACCCACCACCTAGGAGACAGCGGTTCCACATTTTTTGGTGAAGTTTCTCATATTTTATTTTAGTTCTCCTTTTTTTGTTTACTAAATATATGACAGTATTTATAATATATATATACATATATATATATGACAGGAATCAAATGCTAGAATGCTCTTTTCTCGAATTCAATCTCAGATGTCCCTATTATAAAAGAAAAATATTAATTATTTTTAAAAAATTAAAAAAATGGTAAAATCAACTTTGTCCTTTACACTTTAGCAAAATTATATATCTAACCAAAATTTATCCATCTGAACCCAATTTGATCGGAGAATCACATATTTCCGAAAAATTAACTTAAAATATAACTTAATCAAGTCAAAGGAGAATTACGATTCAGAGCAAATATACTAAATTTTAAAAGAAAATTTTTCTCACACTTCACCTATCGATTAAAGAAAAACAATACAATTAAGAAAAACTAAAAAATCAAAACATTCAATTTCAAGACAAAATTCATAGGGTAAGTCTCATATTCATGTCAATTTTTTTTAATCTCTTATGTATATCGATTAAGTGTAAATGAGTAGCGGAACTGCTCAGGATGGCTCGTACAAAAGTTTCAAATTATAGATAGAGGCATTAGGTTGAAGGAGAGCATTAGGTTGAAAGAGAGCATTAGGTTGAAGGATCTCGGATCATATATGAAGATCCAACGAAATCTAAAGAGGGAAGTAGCAGCCAAACTGTCACTGAAACAGATTCAACGGTATGTAGATGGATTCTTAGTGGAACAACTAAGTAAAACTTGGGAAAACTACTTGATTTTGTATGTCGAAAATTTTCGAGATTGTTCAAGCAAATAATCTTTTAATTTCGTATTTGTTCTTGATTTTGGGGTTGTTTATAAAGTTCGGGTTCTGTTTCGTTCTGGGTTTCATTTTTATTGATTTTTGGGTTAGAATTTATGGTTTATGCATTTCTGATTCTCTGGGTTTTTAGTAATAATTAGTACAACTTGGTAAAACTACTCTAAAACAAAAAGTAACACTTGGTACAACTAAATATGTGTTGCAAGATTCCGAAGAGGAAACAAAAGCATTGCAACCTCTGCAGATGTACTTCCAGCCGACTCAGTACACAACAAAATTCAAGATCCCTACAAGGTGTTATATCACCGAAGCGGTGGAGTCACTAGATAAGTTGAAATATTCGCTTAAAGAAGAGGAGATGAGTTGGTTTCACAGTCACCCACAGTTTAGACACTTTTTCCACATTCATAGGGACAAAAACCACAAGGTTATGGGCATGTGCATGCTCCTTGTTCAAACAGCATGTACTGATAAAAAAAATGTGTGGTTCATCGTAAATGGCATTCCCATCCGCTATGGTCTAAGTGAACACGTCCTTATATCTGGATTAGACCGCCACAACTATCCACTTCACTATTCGCAAAAGAGCAGTATGGATTTCGTTGAGAGGTATTTTGGGATTGGAGCAAAAGTAAGATATGCAGACGTGAAAGAAAAGCTACAAGGAATGAGATATTCTAAAGATAGGTTGAAGATGACGATCCTCTACTTTTTATCGAGCATAATTATAGGGCAGACAAAGACAGGACAAGGCGCACCTTCCGTGGAGCCGTTCTTTCTAAGAGCGGTGAATTATCTTCATTTGTGTAAGACATTTCCATGGGGTAGAGTTCTCGCACATGATGGATCATTTTGGAGGGGTCGTTAAGGGTTCAAAATGGACGATTCCAATTTTTTGTACTCCTTTGGAAGTAGATATGATTTGAGGTATTACTCAATATTATTAGTTCTTACAACTAAAGCTAACTCTAACTATATGTGTCATGTGTAGCTTCTACCATTTGAGGCAATTCCATTACTGAAAAAGAAATTCCGAAAAGATTTTCAAGGCGCAGAGAGTATGTATCCTACGATATGCAAGAAAAAATTCAAACGCAGTGCATTGAAAGGCTTACTCTTGATGAAATAAATAAAGCATGACAACTAAGGTTGGTTATCCTTTTGCATATTAATTATTTATGAATATAATGTTTTTAAACTGAGTTCCTTGTTTATATTCACAAGACATTGAAAGTATCTTGGTCATATCCCCTGAAGAAGAATCTCTTATGGCTCGAATCATTGAAAAAGATGATGTTGATGATGTCATTGTTCGTAGTTGGACGAAGCGTCTTATTAATGAAAAGAAGCTTATATGGTTTGAGGAGATGTACAACCAAGATGTGGCTTCACGAGAAGAGAAATTTAATAATGAGGTGAATGAGGAAAATACTCGTGCTGAACAACTAGAGAATGCGCCTGTGACTGGATTTGCGACCATTAAAAAAGTGGAGAATGCACCTCCGACTGGATTGGTAGGCTTGTACAGAGCATGAAGAAAAATATGGAAGAAGGGTTCAAGAAAATGAACAAAAATTTTGATGGCTTAAACACAAGAGTCGTATAGGTGGAAGTTTATGTAAAGAAGAAATTATCTGCTAAGAGGGCATTTGAGGACATGTATTATACTTTTAATGACAATCCTACTTATTCATGGGGTGTAAGAGAGAACAAGAAGGTAATAGTAGGTATTCTTAAATTCTAAAAGAAAAGGTCACACTTGGCAACACTTAGTGTATTTGTATTGCAGGGTTTGGAGGGTATGGAGGGGAAAAGTTTAAGAGAGGAGGAAAGTGCAAAAAGCGCTGAAAGGTCCAAGCATTGAGGAAGGTGGTGGCGTTTTTATGTAAAATGTACAAATTGCTACTCTTTTGCATTGCAAAATGAGAAAGTCATACTTGGTAATAATTAGTATAACTATTTTGGATTGCAAAGTTCGAAGGACAAGGAATCAGAGGAGGCTCATATTGATGAAGACGCTAAAAAGGCCACGACTATTGGAGAAGACCGACCAACTGAGTCCGTTGTAGATTCCCGAATATAAGCCACGACTACCGAACAAGAACAACCAACTGAGCTCATTATCTATAAGAGGAAAATAAATCCTTCCCGTTGGTGACGACTCATTTCACAAGGTGGCCAAGGTCCAAGAAAAATAATGAGTGAAATATTTGTCTTATGTTGGTTTGGATTTGTAGTACCGATATTATTAGATATATATGTGTTATTATTAGGTAAATATGTGTTTCTTTGCTTTGTATTTGAATTCGTATTATTGGTATTATTAGGTAAAATTGTGTTTCTTTGCTTTGTATTTGAATTCATAAAGGTTCTTCATCCGCATTAAGACACCATTGTTTCCAAAGTGGTATTACAGCCACATGTCAAGACATGTCCGCAACCCTATGATAGTTAATTCCTCCTCAATAGTTTCATCCCACCATTTCCGAAAGTGATAGACAGGATCCTAAACATAAAGCGAACAAAGAGCTTTGCAACATCCACTGCTTAAACTTGCTTTGGAGGAAGAGCTTTTATTGTAGTTGAATCTTCCCATATCACTGAAACATGAAAACAAACTTGGTTCAGTAAATCTGTAACGAATAGTTTTACCAAGTATTATTGTATGCAAAAACCCAGAAAATCAAACCCAAAATTCTAAGAATATCTTGCACAAACCCAAAATTAAGAAAGAACCCGCCCTTTTTCCAAACTCAAAATAAATGAGGACTAATTGCTTGAAAAAATCCTGAAAAATTCTAACATGCACAAATCCGAAATGAAGAACCAAGGTTCAGTAAATTTGTAACTAATAGTTTTACCAAGTATTACTGTATGCAAAAGCCCAGAAAATCTAACCCAAAAACATGTACACATAGTAATCCACAAGATTTTAGTAATACCGATTTTGTAAATAGTTGTACTTTTCAAATTTTTTTATTTTAATAAGTTTTACCTAGCCATAAAATATATTTTTAGTTTTACAGATTATTTTAGTCAAGTAAAATATTTTTCCGAGGATTTTATGCATTAATATGTCTTGAAACTCATTTTATGTGTCTTTCACTTTCTTGTATAGTGAATATTAACAAAGTGATCATAAAAGTATAATATATATGTTGCGTAAATATTCTTATAACAAACCATTATGCGTAAATTTCTTTTACCTATTTAATACACATTTTTAACATTTAATAGTTACTTATCTAACGTAAATTTGTTTGTTTTGTATTGTTTATTTGTTTTTCTAATGAATAATAAACCCTTTGACGTCGTTCTTCAACGATGAAAACTTTTTTAATTACTTTCTTCCCTTTTTTTTTATGTAATTTGGAGGTATGACCTGCAACTCTTTGATGTAATCTGGGATATTCCACACATACTTATCCGACACTAAATAAATGGTCTTGTAATATGCCAATGCCCACAGCTCCACCGAATAATATCTTGAGCACAAATCATGGAAAAGATATCCCGATCTCTATCTTCACGCTGCATGTATTCCATGACAGCAGCTATTGTGTGCTCACAAGGATACTTTTAAGTATCAAAGCACATGCAACTGAAATTTTTCCTAATCAATTTCAGCAAATAAGTTTTCTCATCACTTCCATTGACATTGAACTCGAACTTGAAACTATTTAGCTCCGTCAAGGTTAAGACAAACGCATCCTTACATGTATTCTGCACTAAGTTCTCCACAAAAGACACTAGTTTATGGTCGTCTGATCTAGAAATAGAGTCCTTCCTATGCTAGTTAAACCATTATGAAATTTTGCGATAATCGCATCAATCATAGGTAATAAGGAGTACTTTCTACAGGTTTTAAAAATAATGTTCAAAGATTCCGCATAATTGTTTGTGTATATATTATACATTTCTCCTAGAAAATAACACATTGTCCAATGTCTAACATCAGCAGTTTCATCCGGATATTTGGTCACAGAAGGATATCTAAACCTAAAGTCACCATAAACACACACGAACTCAACCTCAGTATAAATCGTACAACACTCCATGAATCTCCAAGAAACTATGTCTTTGTTGACATTTAAAACATGACTTTCACATTTTGGGGAAAATGTCATATACAATACCCATGATACCCGCTTGGGTACACCTAACCTATTGACTTGATGAGACTTGCATTTCTGTCATTGATAAATACCAGTTCAGAAGAGTCGGATACAACGGTTTTCAAGCTATCAAAAAACCAGGTCCAACTTGCATCATTCTCACCATCAAGTACACTAAAAGGTATGGGATAATGGTGACGATTAGGATCCTGAGCTATGGCAAAAACTAGGGCAAAAACTAGGGCACCACCATATCCAGTCTTGAGAAAAGTTGCATCCACATTTATCACTTTCCTCATGGCTTGAAACCTTTCAATGATAACTCCCAATGCGATGAATAGGTACTTGAATTTATTTCTTTCATCCAATTTCACTCTTGTTAATGTACCATAATTGACCTTCTCTAATATGTACAAATAACAATACAACATCTTATAACTTTCTTCTGGACTACCACACACATCACTAACAACTTTTTTTTCCTCTCAACGCAGTGGAATATAACACTTTCACACCAAGTTTACCATGAACAAGAGAGATGATACTTTTAGGAGTTGGGGTGTCCATTTGTCTTGGATAATCTTCATGAAAAACATATGCAACTAATCATTTTGTGCCTTTTTATAGTTTATTGTACTCGTACTAGGTTGAGAGCATATATGCATCTTGTTGTAAATTCTACCGAGAAATAATCTGTCTTTCCAACCTTTCAGCTCGTTAATGCCATTTGTAGCTTCTTTGACAAAATTTTAGCACTAATCTCCTCATATCAGACTTCTTTACAGCAAAACCAAAACAATTCTGAAATGCAGTTTTATCCACCAAATCTTGCAATGCCTACTTATTTCTAAATTCCTGACAGTTTTCCTCCCATGCCTCTTTGAAATGACTATCTTGTACATCATGTGGAAGCTCAACATGTTCATCATGCATAGCTAAGCTATCCAGACCGTTATCCATAGATTCGTCAAGTGGTACATTCTCACCCTCTCTACTAACATCATCTTCCATTCCCTCACGATGTTGTCCGACTTGTTCGTTACCTACGTAAGGAATAATGGCACCAACCTTTGCATTAAATTCATCATCCTGTGAATGCAACTCGCATTGTTTACACCAAAAGAACTTCCTTGGACTTTGATGAGTTACTCGCAGCACTGATCTATTCCCGAGACTTTGATGACCTCCACATACAAAACACATCTACGATGCTCTCTATCCATGGTCGTTAGATAAAAAAAATCATCATCATCATCATCGGTAATAATTAATGGTATATGAGCTCCCACTAACAATGGAATGTAATTCAATTTCAATTTCATAGTATTTTCATCTATCGCAACCTTCCTGTATATCCTAACTTCTAACATCAACAAAGTTATCTCCTCCATTGTTGTATTCTTAAACAATAAACCGTAGATGCGACCTTTGGAATTCCATATATACTCTTTTGAAACAAAATTCCCATAATCAAAATGTATGAATATGTTGTTGCTCATTGTCTCCTGCGAAAATAATATAGAAACATAATTAGCAACTTCAATCAGTAATACTAGTTATGTCAGTTATACCTTCTTACTGAGTAATATCAGTTGTACCAAATTATCATATTGCTGCAAATCACATTGGATGATTCCAGGCTTACCTCTTTTTAATATACCTAAAATTCACTATGATTCAACCACTGCAATCCATTCCTTACCAATGCAAAGTTCTAATTGACCCATAAATCATGGTTGGATACCCAATGTACATACCAAATTAATGATTTTTCAAATCTAATTTAAATCCTCAGTTGCCAACTTCATTCAGTAATACATGTTATACTAGTTATACTTTCTTAATCAGTAATATCCAATTGTACTCAGTTTTCTTTCCGCTGCAACTCAAATCGGATAATTTCCGGACTGAAATCCTTCTAATCTTCTTACGATTCGCTACGGTTCAACAACTACAATACATCCATTACCAATGCGTCTTAATCAACCCATAAAACATGGATAAAACCTCAAGGTGCATACCAAAAATGGTTTTCAAATTCAATACCTCAATTTACAAATGCAAAACCCGAAGTAAATCTTACAGAAAAATCAACTAATATACTCATCAATCTTAGTTGAAACACAACTATTTTCGAAGAACGGATCTGGATTTGGGAGCTGCAACTTCAATGGAGGCAAAGGCGTCGATGGAGAGCTCAGCGAAACCCGAATCGTGTTCTTTGTTCCTTTTCGATTTTTATTTTTTTGCTTTTTTGATTGATTTAATTTTTCAAATTTATTAATTGAAATTAAAAATAATATGGGGAAATTATTTTCGAAATTATATATTTCATTTTAAAATAAGGATATGTAGATTATTTTAAGGTATGGTAATTTTCTCTCTAAGAAATAGGGGCATATGACAGTATTCTTACTAAAAAATTTGTAAGACCCAGTCGAACAATATAAACTCTTTTCTAAAAAGATATGTTACTCGATCCCGATACTAGACCGGTTGTCGCCATGGTGGCCAGTGTGGTCTTTGGTGTCAGACTAGGTGAGGTCATCGATGTTGCGGTCGTTGGTGGTTTAAACTAGGCCAAGAGACGCAAAATGCTCGCCTGGGTACTGGTCGAATGTTTGATGGCCAGTCCTAACAGTCGTTCAAGATTTTTTCGGTTGATTATATATATATATTTCTTATCATCTTGCATTTGTACTAGAAACCACTATCAAGAAATTCACATGTTTTACAAAATTATTTAGAGTTTTTTCTCGGGTACATATCCAACATTTTTTCTTTTTGTTGTAAAAGATACATATCCAACATGACTAGGGTACATTTATTATCTCGTGTCGTGGGATACTAGTTTGATTTTTGTTTCTTCTAAGAATTTGATCTGAGGATAATTATTTGGACTGACTCCAAAAAAACTCTGCATGCGTCCAAACCCTTTATCAAAAAAAAATTCTGCGTTTAAAGTTTTTCGGCCGGTTAGATTAGAGTACCATGGTCTATTGTTTTAGTAGTATTGAGTCAGAGCAGTCTATGGTAAATCTGGAGATCCAGAGAAGTCTAGCCATGATCGTACAACTATAAAGCTAGGGGTTCACTGGTTTAATCGAGATTAATATAACAACAAATCGGATTTTGAGGTACGATCACAGAAAAGAATCCAACCAAACTCTAGGTATCGCTAAAAGAGATATAAGGTATTTGTAGTGGTGACATGTAACTTAAATTAGTGAATCTAGGATGTCCATAGAAAATAGGTTAATCAAATCAGAAAACTCTAAATCATGTGAGAAACTTTACCTTACACAAATAAAATCCACTTTCTAAGAACAAGATACCAACCTTCAATAGTACACTCTAATTTCTCTTCGATTTCATAAGAAAAAATAATATAGGGCCCAACTCTAGACTTTATATCTTTAGCAAAAAAAACTCTAGCCTTTGTATGGAGAATATCCGTTCGTTGAGTCTCTATACCATATCTAAACTTTATATGCTCCTTGATCTTCAATTTTTCTGTGACGCATTGTAGAAGCAAATTTAAGATCAGAACTTTTAAATTTTGTTGATGAGATGTTAACCATCCATACAATTAAATAAGAGAGCAAGTTAAAGTTTAGCATAGCATGTAAATATTTTTGTAACAATATATATCATAAATATTTCACATAAAAAAGCTGTTTCAACCAATTTGTTTTGTTCCCGTAAACATTCCTTGTATTTATCTTTTGTTCTCCCTATATCTTTTCGTAAAAAATCTGTTTCAACCAATTTTAGAATTTTGGCGCAAACGTTAAATCAAAAGCTCATATTGTAAGAAAAATATAGAGCCAAATCATAACCACATTTGAAAGTTTCTTTTAAAATCATTTGAAAATAGTGTTTGTCGTCTTGGTTGTTAAGGTTATTAATTGATCAACCAACTATAAGATTTTGAACCAAACGGTTGTAGTCACTGAAAAAACGTAATATATAGAAGATAATATTAGATCCCTCCAAGAATTAACTAAGCTTATATTTTAATATTAATGACGTACTATAACCAAAATGGCGTAGGCATATGCCCTTCGCACAGTACTATTAAAGTCTAAAGAATATATACTTATTTAGCTATAGCCACCTTCACCAAAGTACGTGTATGTCGCACAGTCTTTGTTTTTTGTTTTATTCAAGTTTTATCAACGTGGATGTACACACTATTAAATTGAATTATTTATTTATCTACAGTTCAAAGGAGTAACAACGATGGCTAATTTAATTAGTATATGTGGAAGCATATGCTTTCAATTTAGGCAACGATTGATTGTTGAAATCTCTCTTCGCCTGTCTTGATTCGGATTCTTACAAGCCAATGTGTTTTTAGAATCAATTATATTCGACTCGTTGAGAAGAGAATATATATATACACGATCCTCCACAGAAAAAAGGTTGGTTTGGGATTTTGCGATTGTGATGTATTTCTAATTGAACAAATTCTATGTGTTTAGACATTGTTCAAGATACTATTCATTATGTAATGCATGTATTCTATATGAAGTCTTCATATGTTTTAGCTGCCCAAAGTTTTTTAATAGTTTTAATCATATGTATTAAAGTAATTTTTAATTACATATATATAGCTAAAGAAAAAGATTTTCAAATTATATTGCAAGAAAGTTTGTGGATCAATAACTTTAATGAAGTTTCATATTATTCTCTTGATGAAGCATCCCTCCTAATTTACCATTCTCGGAGATTTTTAGATCTAAGAATTTTCTATCAATCCGCGTTGGGTATTGTATATATTTTAGTGTGGAATCTTATTTAGTTTTACGTCTGTTTCAAATAACTCCGAAAAGAGGTATATCCATATGAATTATTTCACTTAACCCCTTTAACAAAGCAACACTTGGCTCAACTAAAATTGATCTAAAGAATCTATGAGGTACTTTATATATTTTCCAAATGTGTTATTTAAACAATCTCCCCATCATATATGTACAATTTCACTAAACTATTTAAAATTGAATAATTTTAAGGAATTCAAAAAATTAGTATAGATTATATAAAGGAAATTCAATAGTGCCCCTGTAAAAACCTGTATCATATACTTAAAATATTTATTTATAATTATATCATTTATCATTTCTTTTGTTATTTTATCAAAACGTTGACATGTTTCCATTGTATTACCAAGTTTTTTCTTGACCATGGCTTCGAATGTATTATTTAGTTAACAAAATAATTCTATGAAACAAATTTGTTTTTCAATTTATATAGGAGGAAAGAAATAACGGATCATATGTCTTTCTCCGAATGTTCTTGATTACAAAGACATGTGAATCTAAATTGCCACAGGACAAAAAGAATCAGTTAATATTTTTTTTTCAAATTTCTTAAAACATTTTATAACGAACGTATCACGAATCTGAATATATACGTTTTCATCTTATCTTGTATAATTTATTTAGTTTAGGATACTATAAGAAGATTATGCCTTATCTTCTTAGTATAATTCCGAGGATAATTCTATTGTAAACCTTTTTGCACATCTAATGGCGTTCTTATATGTTTGTCATCAAAAATTATATTGTCCACATACATACATACACTTGCCTCCAATCACATGCATAATACATGGAATAAAAATTTCTTTACTACTATTTCGTCGCAAAAGAAATAGCTAAGATATCTTCATAAATCAAATGTCCAATGCATAGAAACATATTGTTGCAACTCCTTTGTCGCAACCAAATTTCGGCTCCAAGTTTTAGAAGGTTACGAACGAAGAAATAAGTGGGACATTTTGCATATTCTTATAGTAAATGTTTTTATTTTAAGAAAAGACGAGAAGAAAAAATGTTCTTAACATTTTACAAAATGGCATTTAGGCCATAATTATAACGTCAGACCATTTTAACTTCTATCAAATGGAAGCCGGAGATAATTATGATAATATTAGTTTAGTCCGTGTTATTGAACTTGATATGATAAAATTATTTTTGTAGACTCTGATATTTCAGTTTCGATCTCATCTCGGTTAGTAATTAATTTAATTTCATAAGTTAACAAAAAAAATATTAAAGGCATAAAAGATGGACCAGCTAACCAACAAAATTGGGTTCAATATTTTCAACTCAAGTTTTTCATACACTATACATCTTTTTCGAAGAAAATTTTTACTTTAAGGAAAAGATGTAGTCAAATCCTTTTGTTACTGTTGCAAGAGATTTTGGAAAAAAAAAAAAAAAAAAATTTTGAAGAAAATTTTCACATAAAATAAAATGTGTGTGCATGTACCTTGTTCTCAATATTTATGCAAACTTTTTTGGGGGGGGGTCTTTATGTCTTTTTATGAAAATATATATCAAAATATCAGTATTTGAATATAATGTTCTATTGACTATAAAATTTTCTATTTAAAAAGTTAATCCAAAAAATTACAAAACATGCATGTCGTGGAAATTCTGTAAGTATTTTGATTTTTAGATTAATACATGACAACAGAAGCACAGCTATAAACTAAAAAAACAAGACTTTTTACTTACTTTTGGCCAAGGTTCAAAAAATCGTTAGACACCTGCTAAGCATTCAATAGGACCTTATCGCCTAAAATGACTAGTCAGGACCTAGTCAAGACCTAGCCAAGACTTAGACGTTAAGTAATTATTTAGTTGATTATTTATTTTATATTAATATATTTAAATTTTTGAGATGAAGTTTGTATAGAACCAAATGAAAAATAAAAGAAAATACTCATTTTTAAAATATAAAAAATCTACGAAACTCGTTTTCGTAGAAATTATTTAAAGGTGAAGTTATCGATTCGTTAAAAAATAAAATGATAAAAATCATTTTTTTTTGAAATAAAAACGGATTCAAAAAATAAACAAATTAAAAATAAATAAACTCTAGTTTGTTTAGTTATACCGAATTTTTTTTAAATCAAAACTATATTGTATTAGAAGATATCAAACAAAAAAGTCGTATTAATTAATCATGCATTAAACCAGTCGATTTGGTTAAATAGGCAAAATAAAATTGATTGAACGTCTAAACCGCATTACCGATTTGATCCACTAATTTAACCAAAATTATGACGTTTGGATGTTAAAAACGTCTAGCCAAACGCCTAGGTGTCGCCTAGACCAATTTTTAGAACCATGATTTTAGCTATTAAATTTTCAAAATTTTATAGAGATATATAATTTCTTATTGCATGGCAATTTGTCGAAAAGAGATAGGGAGTGTGGTTGCGCAACAACCAAAAACTGCGATTTCACTGAAAGAAATAAAAAGACAAAGTGAATTCAATCATTTGGGGCAACAACAAAATATTTCGTGTATGTTTTATGTATAGGACCCATGCATGCTTCGTTCACTATTATCTAGTATTCCAAAATACGTTAGGCGACGTAGTAAATCAAATTTCAAAATTATTAATTCGTAAAAGTGATAATTTAAATAATAGGAATGGAAGATTTCGACATATTTGTGCGCCGAAGAACATCAAGCACACATACGTGAGTAACGTGACCAAGGGATAGCCGTTAAATTAAATACATATTGGTTATCTTGTCGATGCTAAATGAGGTTGGTAAAAAGGTAAATGTGGCTTATATAATCGCAATGGACGAAGATGGCTATAGAGTGGGACATCCAAGTTTCTGGAAATGTATGTCGTCAAGTTCGACATGTTTATCTCCTCGGTCAGTGACTTTGCAACAAACTTGGTATTATGCTTGGCAGAGCCATTTCTCTCCACCCCCTCACCGTTCTTTACTACATCGCCTTACGTCTTTGATATGATTTAAAATTCACATTTAACCAAATTTTCAAATAATTTTTTTTGACAGTTGACTATAAAATGCCTTTAGGAAACCTTTATAGAAAATAAAACTTTGTAAATAATATATAAGAGGTACAAAGATTGACAAAAAAAGGTACCTCACAATGAAATAATATTCTAAAGGAATATGCTCTTGGGGTCATGCCTCGTATTAGCTTTTTTTTTATTTCAGACATGTAAAAGGTTACCCTACAGTGTTTTGAGAAAGAAATAGTAAACAGCAATTGAAAGTAGAGGTATAATCATAGAAGATTAAAGTTACCCTTATTTTATTTTTTTGGTCGAAAGATTAAAGTTACTTTAAACCCAAATTTTGATCCATCAACCTTGGACCACAAGTGCCGTTGGTAGTGGGTTTTAGAAATGAAAAGGTGTTTCCACACCTTATGATTATTGTACTGTTTCGTAACCCACATTTTTCTGAATCTACGATTAATTAGTTTTATAGTAACTACACAAATTGTAGTTAAAAACATCTTTATCGGGACGACAGTTGAGAAAAAAATAATTGTGTAGTGATGGACAAAAATCACGTTATTCCTTGTTTTGTTATGTCCCGTTCATGAATTCCATTTTTGTATAAGAATGCATTTTTAACTGGAATAAGACTTCAAATATCCTTACCAGGGTAATGTACATATTAACGAAAAAATAATAATTAATTCAGATATCATAAAACTTATCTATTGCATCTACTGCAGTTTTTCACATTCGTTATTTGGAAAAATATCTAAAACATGATTTAATCATAGAAATCTAAAAAAAATTTGGAGTTGAGGTATATGGAAAAAGGAGGTATATCGGAAATTAATTCCATTGAAAATATTTCAAGTGTTTAGGTGTTGGTTGATGTAACAAATAAAATATTTAGCTGGGCCTGCTTACAAGTGGAAGTATTTGGGTTATAAGATACTTATATTTTCTTAGATGGATATAGATCATGTACTGTGGGTAACAGAACACCTAGACTACATTTTGTTATACATTTTGTTTCTATTTTCAGTCTTTATTAAAAAGAAAAGAATTGAAGTTAAGAATTGTAATTTTATTTGGCTGTAAGATTAGGGATCTAGTAGTACTAGAGACATTGACATCAAATACTTGGTCCATCTATTTAGGATGCAGAACAAGAAAGAAAAAAATGTAAAGGAAAATAAATAATTTCTGGTAAATCACAGGACACAAAGAGTGTGTTAACCGGTGTTTCTCATTCCAGCAGCGATACCATTGATTGTGATAAGCAAAGCATCCCTAAGCTTATTGTTATGTTCATCACGTCTTAGCCTCTTAAGGATTTCAACTTGCAACATGTTCATTGCATTGAGATACGGAAGTCTACTATCAATGAGTCTCTTCAAGCTCTTATTGTTCTCCAAAAGTTTCTCATGGCCACTTATCACAAGAACATACTTTTCAGTAGTCACCAATTCTTTTCTTAGCTCATTGCCAAGTCCTCTTCGTTTCTCAGACACAAGTTGTTCATCGTAGTGTTTGGTTATGGGAATGTCTGCTTTAGCTAACACCATCTCTATAAGATCAATGGTGGACTGAAAAAATGGCCATTCTTTATACATTGATTGAAGATCATCCGCGTGACCCTTCTCAGAAACTCCTTTTAAGCCAGCCCCTACGCCAAGTCAAGCTGGAAGAACAAACCTTGTTTGGGTCCAAGCAAAGACCCAAGGGATAGCTCGAAGATGTCCAATGCCACTAGAGCTTTTTCTTAGCGTTGGCCGGCTTCCTATATTGAGGAAACCGAGCTCTGCTTGTGGTGTTGCCTCATGAAAATAAGATAGGAACTCTGGGTTTTCATACACTCTGCTTCTATAATGTTGGCAACTAATTTTGGAGATTTCTTCCATTAGGTTTCGCCATTTTTCCTCTCGAGGTGGTTGAGGAGGCTTTAAAGTAGCGAGTAGAACCGCGGTTGTGTATATCTCTAGTTGTCTAACAGCTGTTTGTGGTATCCCAAACTTAGCTTGAACCATCTCACCTTGCTCAGTTGAACGCAAAGAGCCCTGGCCAAACCAATTCAATCATTTTTTTTTAGATTTTATCGCCGTAGTGATAGCACTAGTACAAACCAATACTTATACAATCATTAATATTTTTAAATTTTGATGTAACAAAAAATAGTTGAAAACTGACCATTACAGAGCCTGGTGGTTGGGATTGTATAGCGAGATAGGTTGGACCACCACCACGACCAATGCTTCCTCCTCGTCCATGGAACAATGTGACTTTGATTCCAAATTCATTACAAGCTGCCACAACATTTTCTTGTGCTTTGTAGAGTTCCCATGCTGCAGTAAAACGTCCAGCATCTTTGCCTGAATCAGAGTATCCAACCATCACCTACAAGTAATATTATTACAAATTTTTAGAAGCTTCCTCTGAGGTTTTAACAAAAAAAAAAAAGAGCTTTCTCTGAGGTTAAAATGTTTTGCATTTAGTTGTAAATGTACCTCTTGGTGACCGTTGTGGTTCTTTTGGATGTGTTCCCTATACCAATCAATTGAGAGCAATTGCTTTATCACAGGACCAGCAGCTCTTAAATCTTTCACCGTTTCAAATAGAGGAACCACTCGCAGCCTATTCAAAGTAAATAGTACTAAGAGATTTTTCAGGCGACTCAAAATGCATGTTCATTATAAAGTGATTGCTCAAAATAGTATGAAAAAATGTGATATTTTGGGTGGAGATTTGAACTCACGTTCCACCAGGACAAGGTTTCCCGTGTTCACTAGTGATAGCTAGTCGAGCATCTTTTTGCAGAAGCTCCACAGCTAAGACATCACTTGCCTGCAAGTAGCAAACAAATCAATGTGCAAAATCGTGACGCATAACTTATAGCTACATTTGACTTTAGAGAAATCAGACATTTGAAGCCATAGAAATAACATAAGCTCCAAGTGATTCACTTCCAAGCTCAGCAGCGACTCGGAATGTGTCTAACACTTCTTTGACGTCAGGACCAACCTACATAAATAAAAATAACAAATGACAATATCTCAAGATATTGTTCTTCCTTGCAGTATACGCAATAGATTTTGCATTGTGACCTCAATACTCTGAGGAACAAGAGGACGTTTCCCTTTAAGTTCTCGTGTCAGAAAATCTAGTTTTTTCTCTTCATCCCATTCACTGTAAGTACCCATATCCAAGTATGTTGTAATTGCATCCAAAGCTTCAGAATGTCGTGCAGATTCCTAGTAATTAAATAACAAAAAATTAGAGAAATATATCACCGAGTAAGAAGACCGAAACATGAAGATATAAGAAATATTCACCTGTCGTAAATCAAGTTTCACCAAAACCATTCCAAAGGTAGAAACTCTACGGATCAGATCAGCAAGTCGTCCATCAGCTAGTACTCTAGCACCAGATGATTGCTGAGAAAAAATGAATTATGTTTAATTAAAGATAATAGATTTTTATAGGAAACACCAAAATGCATTTTCACAATGACATTAAGATTGTTACCAAAGATTCGTAGCAAAGGAGCAATGGTTCCAGAAGTTGATCTGATGTTTCGTAGGAATTTAAAGGGTCATACTCACAAGGAAGACCCTCAATTAGAAGTTCAAGAAGTCTTCGTGTCTTCACAAGCTATGATCACAAATCATTACATTTAGAGATCAGTTAGAGCATATGGCTATATATAATTCACCGAAAATTAATTATATGATGCAAAATCTAAATCTTTATATTATCTTGATTAAAATGCTTAGGACATTTACCTTTTCTTTAACTTCTCCAAGAACAATACGATAAGGAGCACTTCCAGCTCGTTTAAGTGGAGGTGGTTCTAATAGCTTTTGGAAACTGGTCTTCCCAACCTGAGATTCTGCAAACAGTTTCCTCTGGAAGAGAAGTTGAGAGGTAGACGAGAATGAACCTCGGGAAGTAAGACCTTGCTTCGAACCATCGGCGGGTTGCTCCGAGTTGATTTTCAGAGAGCCTTGTCCATTTTGCTTCTATATAAATAAAAATGAATGGAAAAATCATCATAAAACTTGTCAAGAATGGAGCAATTCAGAAAACTATGTATGTTTCATGTATACATGTTTAAATTGCTTTGCTTTACCTGAAGATTGGGTGGCATATAATCTGTAGTCGTAGTAATTTCAAATTTGGGATGTCCTGAACCACCAAATTCTGAAATGGAGATGTGATAGAAAAACATACATGGATGAAAAAATTTGGATGTTGAAATAAAGTTTAACAAATACTACCAGAACATATATTGGATGTTGGAATATTTTCTTTTATAATGATGAAAAATATTTTCGTTGGCCTGAGACCCAATGCCACTACAAGTACGAGTTTTGTTGAAATATTTTACCATGAAAAAATATGAGAAATATTTTTTACCAATGCAAGAAGGAAGGTGAGCTCTAGCTGGAAGCTGTGTTGGTAGGGATGAACTTTGTTGGTTTGAGAAATTTGATTGGCCTCTGTCAGAATCTTGTTCACAACTTTCGGAGGGGAGAAATTAACATCATCTCTTAGGATTTTAGAAAAATATATATGAATGGAAAAAGTAAAGTCTTAATAGAAGTTGAAGCATATACATACCATTTTCAAGTATTTCATCTGCTAATCTTGAAAACCTGTCACTGCATCGATCCGTAGACAATTCAAATCTCAAGCTATCTACCTCTCTTATGTACAGATCGATAGCCATCCACCTAGACAAGAGAGATACTTCCTTCGTCACCTGAAAAAAGTGATATGACAACATTCAAATGTGTGTTATATAGAAAATATGTGTTAAGTGAGATAAGTTCGTTGTTCTTAATGAAAAGGTAAATGTTAAGAATCTGAAGTAGAGTAAAATATAAGGAATATGAACTAATTTATTTACTGCTAAGTGGATTTGAGTTTGATAAATTATCAAGAAGACTAACCTTTGCTGTGACATTTGGGTTTCCATCTCTATCACCTCCCATCCAAGAACCAAATTTTATAGGAGTGCATGTTAATGGAAGTGGCTTCCCCGTGAACTAAACGAAAAAAAAAAAACAATACAAAATATCAATATTTTCTTAAGGTAAATTGACTTAACAATTATTCTAATCTATTACAGAAAAATCTAATTAAATGACACCTTCTTCAGTGAATTGCTGACACGACGCAGGTAATGTGGTACAGCTTTCCAAAGGGATTGCTCAACAATATTTAGACCTGATGAATTAAAAAGTAAAAAAAAAAATGGTATATATATCAACCTAAAAAGTTTCTAAAATTTACAAATTAGATCTAACTTACCAGCTCTAGCTTCATCAACTGGAGTAGGTTTCTGACGTCTAAGCTCATCCGTTTGCCATACTGAAGTTATTTCTCTAACCTTTAAATTAGAATTTATAAACTCTTAGTTTATTATCTGTTTGCTACGTCAGCTGAGAAAAATTATATGGAAGATATTAAGGTGGAGAGTACCAAATCTTCAATGAGCGTTTCACGATCTTCATGGCTAAGATCTGATCTGCTGTTATATTCTAGAAGATGCTGCAAGAAGCGTATGTTAACAACTCTCAAGTAAAATTAAAGATAGAGATATAATCATATATGTTAATCATATATGTCAACATCATTAGAAACTTACAGCAATTCTAATATGCTTGTATTGCAAGGTTCGTCGATTAATTTGAGTAGGATGAGCAGTAAGAACAATTTCGACCTCCTAAAATAAAAAAATAGAGACCAATCAAATATCAAACTGATTAAACGACACTCATATAAGACCATATTGGAACCGTTTTGTAAAGTGATATAGTTAATATGAAGTAGCTCTAGAGACCTGTTTGCAAACAGTTTTGTAAAGCTCATCTAGAGAAATTCCACTTTGCAAAAGCTGACTGAATATATCATCGCAAGATCTTGAAAGTTGTGTAACGTTTAGTACTTTATGCATTCTGTTAAAAAAAAACGATCTCAAAGAACTTTATTTACTTGTTAAATTTTTTATGTTGCAATGTGTTTACAAAAATCATGACCTGTGATGAGTGTCTGCAATGCCCATTAAGTTAAGAGAATGAGTGAATGTACGAGCCAATGTTAAGGCTTCCTCCAATGGCATTTTGGATATTTCATTAGTCAATTGCTTCTCCAAAAGGTTTGCAGTATCCTCAATACCAGCCAAACGCAAATTTAACGCACTCTGAAACGTTTAAAACCACCCGAGAAAACCAAAAAAATAGTATCATTCTTCTTTATTTCGACATAAGTGGATTAATCCATGTCTCTTATTACCATGTAAGATTCCTCCAACAATGATCTATACAAATAAGAGAGAAAATGAAACCTGAGCAAGAATCCGAATGCGTTCGATTTTTTCCATGAATGGATTGCCAACTTCCCTTTGTAACACGTCATGGAAGAGACTACCAAGCAACTTGCAGTCATCTTCGAAGCTCTGAAACGATATTTCTTCAGCGATATCGTCTGTTGTGTCTGTCATTGTATCGATGAACAGAATGAAAGAATGAAGAATGGGAGTGTCGTGTAAGTGATCAAAGTTAAATATTTCGACGAGTGATTGATGGTTTTGTTAGCTATGGGAGTTACTAAATATGGTGGTCAATGCAGTAAATTATGGCGTAGTTAAATTTGTGGTGCTACTTCTCTTTCCCATAAAAATCTGGGGTCTATTCAATTTTGTACACTTTCTTCCTCTAATTAAACAACGTGTAAAAACCTTAATATAATTTTTAAAAAATAACAAGAAAAAAGAAGAAGGAAGTTCTACGAAAATTTTACAAAAGGAGTAACGGATATTAAATTATTAACTTACTATGTGTTTAGCTGAGTGCTTTTTTGCGGATTGTTATTTAAACAGATCATAATCTAAAAAAAACTAAAATACATGATTCATCATTTGCTTAAGTTTTACTAGCTAACAAATGACTATTATTTTTTTACATTATCATTCTCTCATTATAGCAACATCATAAAGTATATCATCTTAACTTTTCATATCTTCTTAAGCTATTGAAACGTCTCTGTTGGTTCTGATAGTCTACAGATTCGGGAGTCAAATATTTTAATTTTGCTAACAATCAGAATAGCCACGAAAAAAAAAAGATAAGCAGATACTATTTTTTGGAACCGACATACTTACTGAAAACAGACAATGCATGAAAAAAGACCTTGTCGAGGTAGATTAATCTATCGCCGGTGAAACAAAACGCAGATCTTCAGCTCATTTATAATTTTTCACAAAGCTAATAAAAGAGATATATGTATATATTATGAAGATGAAAGTGAAACGTTTGACCAAATTAAAGCAAAATAAGATGAAGGACTATGGGCAATTTAGACTTTTAAAATAATAATAATAACTCTTAACTCTTAAGTTACCCAACCTTAATTTCTTAGACTAGGTAATATACCCATGTGTTGCGCAGAATTTCAATTTTAAAACACCGTAAAATAAAATCTAATAGAACATTATAAAATTATATAAAACTTATAGACAATCATTTTTATTCTAAAATGGTAAATTATTATTATTATTATTATTATTATTATTTATATAATAACTATAAATACATATCTATAAGTTATAAATACTATAGATATAAATCTGTTATTTTTTCATTATTTTATAAGTTCAACTTTATTATAAACTTATATTTATTATACTATTGATTATCTTTCTTCCTTCCTCATATTCTTTTAGTTTAGTAATAATATAAATATTTTAAGATAGTTATTTAAGATATTTTTTTGATGTGATTATAAACTAATAATTATTGTCTCAAAATAATACATGATTAAAATTCATATAAAAACATTTTCTTTAAATCTAGTATATTTTTTCCTTGAAACATAACTAATCTTCTTGTTATCAACCAAACTTCTTCTAGTCTTGTATATATTTTTCTTCATCCTAAATTTAAATTGAAAACAATTTCTCATCATAGTGATACATTAAAAAATAAAATTATATTTCATAATAATTTTTTTCCTATTTTTAGTCTATAAACATTATTAATAATTTTGTTAGTTATTTTTAAACATTATTTTAACTTTTCAATAGTTATTAATTTTTATATGTTATATGTTTGTTCTAAATTTTTCATTTTCTTTCATTTATTAAATTTCAAACAATACATATCAAATTCTAAATTTATAAAAATATATGTTATTTTCTTATTTCCAATAAGACTTTTTACATTTTTGCATTTTCTATTACAAATAAACTATTCAATATATTCTTACCATATATATTATTCTATTGTAACTTTATTTTTGGTAATCCTTAGAAAATTATTATTATTCTAATTGATTCAAAAAAATTTAACTTGTGCTTTTATGATAAGTAATTTTATGTTTCTATTCATCTCAATTTATTGTAATTATTTTAAGAGTAATTACATATCATTATCTTTTTCTATTGATTTATTATTTTTATTTTAGTAATATATTTTATTGATTTTTAGTTATATAATACCCACATTATTTCTATTGACTCAAATACTTATATAAATTTACATATATATTAAGTATGTTAAATTTGTGTTATTATCATTCAATTTATTTAAAATAAGTGTTCATTTAAGTTTAATCTTAAAATTAAATATTTAAATTGATTGTTGATAGGATCTATAATATTATATCAATGATAATGTAGACATTAGGGCTGTTAAGCCAATATCTGGATTCAAAAAAGAGAATATACAGGGTGATGGATTCATATCCGGATATTAAGAATCTTCGATCTAAATATCCGTAGATATCCGTATCCCGTTTCAAAAAAAAAAATTACTGGATATTTTTTTTTTGTCTCCGGATATCCGTTTTTACCTTGGATATCTTTTTTTTACCAAATATCGGGTACAAAAAATTTAACGGATACAAATATCCGCATATATCTATGAATTTACCCAGATTCGGATACGGATCCGAATATTCTTAAAAACTCTAAATATATGGATTCCTAACACTCTTAGTGAACATCTTAAAATAAAGAAAATTCTGTTATTATATATATGATTCTCCATTTTGTTAATTCTGGTTCTACAATTCCATTTTTAATATTTTATCAAACAATTTAACAAATGAAGTGGGAGAAAACAGACACGTTTGAAAATTCTAAAGAAGAAAAAAAAATGAAAAGAAGTACAACCATGGAAAAGCAGTGAGACGTGTGTAAACCAATCATAACAACACATTTGGGCCATAAACAAAAGTAATGCTGTAGCAATACGACACCGTTCGACCCTTATAAGTTAACAAAGTAAACGCGACAACAGGATTTTTCACTGTTGACTCCAATTCAATCGGAAAAAAGAAAAAAAATGGAAAAAACCGGAGAAGCGATACCAAGAGTCGCCGTCGTAGTTTTCATTCTCAAAGGAAACTCAATCTTATTAGGACGACGACGCTCTTCAATCGGCAACACTACTTTCGCTCTTCCCGGCGGCCACCTCGAATTCGGTCTCTCTCTCTCTCTTGATTTCTCCCAAATCTTCTTCTTCTACTAATCTTTTTCTTTAAGCAGGAGAGAGCTTCGAAGGATGTGCAGCGAGAGAAGTGATGGAGGAAACGGAACTAGAGATAGAGAAGATGAAGCTTTTGACTGTTACAAACAACGTCTTCAAGGAAGCACCAAAGCCGTCACACTATGTAACTGTGTTCATTAGGGCGGTGTTGGCGGATCCGAGTCAGGTGCCGAAGAATATGGAGCCGGAGAAGTGTGAAGATTGGGATTGGTATGATTGGCATAATCTCCCAACTCCTTTGTTCTGGCCGCTTGAGAAAATGGTGGAAAGTGGATTCAATCCTTTCTCTGATGACTAAATTGTTGATTGGGATTAAATTGTCCATGAAGGGCATTTGGTCTAGTGGTATGATTCTCGCTTAGGGTGCGAGAGGTCCCGAGTTCAATTCTCGGAATGCCCCTCTCTTTTTCCTTTTTTTTTTTTTTAATTTTCTAGTTACGAATAATCCAGACTGTGTTTGTTCTATGTTCTGTGGATTTTATTTCCTTATGTTTGATTGTTACCTTCTTAACTTAGACATTTCACATTTTTGAGAAAGACAAATGTTACAACTTGCATAAAAACAAAAGTAGTAACTATGTTACGATATGACATAGTTAAAGAACATGACGACTAACATATGTTTGATCGGGGTATGATGTGTGAGGCCTATGGAATATTCTTTAATTAGAAGTGTATGGTAAACTCGAAAGAGTGCTAACAAGTTTTGTCCATTTCTTGATCTTTTTATATGGCCATCATGACCTTAAACATATATTAGTCCATAAACATTTAAAAAACAAAAGAAAAAAAGTATATATAAATCGTATGCATATACAAAGAGTATACCCTATGTTGATCTAATCTACAAAACAAAACCCCAAAAAATTCAAATGAATAAATAGAAATGAAATCAATGAGGAAGAGAGTCAACAACAGAGTTGTGTCTCTTAGAAGGAGCAGAAGGAGGAATGGGAACCCCTTTAGGTAAGTAACCAAAAATATGGTTGTATTTAAACCCTAAGCTCTTTCTACTCTTCTTCATCTCCCTCGTGGCTCCGATTCTTTCGGCGGCCGTGGAAGAACTACTCGCCGTCAGAAACAGAACAAGACAGAGCAGAATCATCATCGTACGGCATGGAGCCATTTGGTAATAAATGTTTTTTTTTCTCTTTTTCTAAATTTTCACTTCTTCTTCTTTGAGTGAAAATAATGTATATTTATAATATATTGTGTGTGTGGATTTGATTGAAAATAAGTGTGGCGGAAATGAGGGGGAAGTCGGGGAATGGTGAGAGAGGAGTGAAGCCTACGCTAATGAGACTTTGAATTTTCCATATTATTTTTATAAATTGTAAGTTTTCAAAGGTTGAGTTTTCCTTTTGAGTTTTTAGTCGCCGCCTTGGACTTTTATTTTTTCTTTTGTATTTTTCATAGATGTCTATTTTATAATTAGGAAATGGGAATCTGGTTTGATGGGACGGTCTTTTTTCAAGATTTCACACATATATATATGTATACAACTTCATTGACGGGATGAATATTTAATGGTTTTATGGACATTGTCACGTTAGCTATCTTTTGCTTTTTTTTTGTATATTTCAACGTTCAACAGTAACTATCACAAGATGTATGAAACTATGAATAGTAAAACTAGCTCATAGCTTTTATTGAACACAAAATATACTTTTTGTGCAGAACGAAGATTAGATACCATCCTTACTTCCTTAGAGTCTTAGACCATACTATAGACAGCACAGTTGACATTAAAAAAAGACCTAAATTAAATCTTTACAAAAATATAATAAATAGCTGAAATGTGTTAAACCAGTCTAAAAAGTAAGTATATAATATTAACATGATTATAAAAAAAATGGTAAGTATATAAGATTACATCGTAGACACTAGAAGACCAAATAGAAGGACGAAAGTAGTATACAATATACGTACGTATAGTAAAAGGATTAGAATTAAATAATAACATTTTGTAATGGTAATCATGATACGAAAATAAAAATTTGTTGGATTCTGCCTTTCTCCACAAAAATATTAAGCGAATATACACATGAAAGATACTGAAATTTCATGTGCACAAACACGTAAAAACAATGTATACCAACTCTATCTTTTGCGTGAGAAGGTATTTTAAGAAATTAAGAGAAAAATGTAGCCTCGGAGGGTTGACTCAAGGTATATAATAATTGACAACTTACAAGTGGCTTGTCATGATTCTCATATTTCTTTCATTTATTCCAATTTTGATTTGGATATCCACCTGATATCGGACTTCTTCACCGATTACTCTTTTTCTTTTTCTTAATTATATGTTTTCTGTATTATAAAACTCAAATGAAAAGGTTCCAACATACCTCTCACGTTTAGACATGTCGGAAAAAGTCATACACTTCTACTAAAATTTAAGTTTTATATATACAATAAATTTTTCATATTATTTAATTTTTTGTTATATGTTTGTTGGTATATAAATTATTTTTTTTGGAAATTATGTAAATACAGTACTTTTTAGTATGGGAAAAAGTATAATTTTAATATTCCTCGTTTAACACACACACACTATGTTTGATCGATCCTTGAAGGCACAACCACTAGTAACAAAAGAAAGAAAAATCAAGAAGAGTATATAATTTGGTTCTTACGGTTTGCTATAAAGTTAATTAAATGCATAATTGAATTGAAATGGTGGCCACAGCATTGTAACTTTCCAAGTTCCACGCAATTGTTATCATCAACCCTTTGATTTAAACCGAGGGTTCTAATATTTATCTGCCTTAATTCTCTTACATTGGTTCACTCCAAAACGAACATGATCAAGAAGGTTCTTGATTTCATCTCCGTTGTAACACAGATTAGGATTTCCTCAAACACCAAGTCTCCTTCCCATCTTCTCAGAGAACTTCCTAGAAAACTCAAGCTCCCCACTGATGTTATTGCCATTTACGTAGAGTGCGCTGAGACAAGGCATTTCAGTTTCCATTTGTGGAATGAGTTTGCCTCCAAGATCGTTGTTGCTCAGACCCAAAACCCTCAGTTTCTTGAGCTCCAAGATTGAACTAGGAATCTCCCCTTTTAAGCCTGTGTTGGAGAGATCCAAAACCACCAAACTCTTCAGATATCTCCACTTTATTCCTGTCAAGTCTCCAGCGAGATTGTTATTGGACAGAACCAGTTCTACCAAAGAACTCATCTCTTGGATCTCTTTAGTCAATCCACTTGAAAATCTGTTGTTTCTAAGGTCCAAAAGGTCAGGTTCTTCAAAGAGTGAAGCCCTCTAGGTAACTTTCCTTCCAAATTATTGTTACTAAGATCAAGTTTCAGCAGTGAATCCAATCCTCCAATGCTTAAAGGCAACGACCCGGATAAGAAGTTCCGGCTCAGATCCAATATCAACAACCCGGTTAACCCATAAACCTCTGGTATTCTCCCTGTGAACCGGTTTCCCGACACACTAAGCGTCTCAGTCTGGTTAACTTTGCCAAATTCTCTGGCAATGAACCTGTTAACCGGTTTTCTGGCACCACCAGAGATTGAAGGTTGGTGAGGTTAGTGATGACTGAAGGTAGTTCACCTATCAGACCCGGGTTTGATCTGATCTCAAGTCTCTCCAATCTTTTAGAGAGATCCAACCACTTATCATCCGAGATTGAAGCTAAATACTGGTTTGGTGATGTGAAGCAGTTGAAAGAGAGAGGGACTTGAGGTGTTTGAGCTCAAAGAGTTGTGGTCTGATCGCTGGAATCTCAGCACAAGCAAGAGAGTGGTCTTGTGCAGTCCCAAAGCTTAAAGCAGTTACATACCATAGATTATTGTACATATCACAAGTCACACCCTGCAGAGTTAAACAACACAGAATTAGAAATTTCATGAGAAATAAATAACATTAAAAATAATATAGAAATATTATGTTACACCAAAAAGGAAATGACTTTGTTCTCTGAGGTTGAAACTAATCATTAACAATGATACCACTGGTGAAGTTTCATGAAGTTGAGAAATTTACACACCAAGATGGAACAGAACTTTTATTACTGGTGGGTAATAAAAGTGAGTAAAGGAATCTCATTTTCTATCTTCTGGCTTGAGATTACATTATAGGCACAAACAGAAAAGTTCTTACTTCAAATTTTCAACCATTTAAACCGGTTTCCAAAATCAAGAATCAGAATCTTTTTTTTTGTAAGAATCAGAATCTTAATAAGAACATCTTTTTATCATTGGTTGCCACTTGCCTAGATAGTTTATTTTTCCCATAATTAGTAAAATTTTGTTGTTCTTGAAAAGACTAAAATGAGATCAAAGAAGAATGATGAGAGTAATAAGGACCTGGATCGGAGTCCATCCACAAGGGTCAGGATAAAGATCAGAGCCATTCCAGGATTCACCAACAAAGCCTTGAATGGCAGTGTAAAGAGCTGATTGCTCTGTTTTCTCCATAGGACTTCCTTCACTCTCCTCTGTTTCTGTCTTGGTCCAATCCACCACAAAACAACACACACATAGTAAACACAACATTTGTTGCTTCTTTCTGAATGTAAACATCTTCATTAAGACTACTATGAGAAGATACAAGAAAAGAGAATGGAAAAAAGTGTTGTCTGGATCTTATCTCTATTGGAATTATTCCACTTATTGCATCTGTATCTATCAAAGGATATTAAAAACAATGAAAAAAAAACAAAGAAAGAAAGATAATCAAGCTATCACCATAATGTGTTATGTGATCCTTTTGAAAACCATGAATGTTGGTTGATTTGTATATAAGGTTTGCTCAAGAAAGTCTTGTTATTTATTCCTATTTGAGAGTTTGGTTTGAGACGAGAAAATGTCATGAGAAGAAGTGAAAAAGCTTTAGAGGTTTCTCTGTTTTGTTTCTCATTAGGGTTTATTACAGAGGAAATGCCAAAGAAGTAGACACAAGAAAAAGCAAGAGAGGAAAAAAACCAAAACTGTTTCTCTAACTTAAGATTACATAACACAGATATATAAGCACCTTACTAGTCTGTAATATGACAAAACTGAAATATAGGTTAAATCCAAATAACCGGATATTTGACTAAAAGAAAATAAAATGTTAAGGTTCTTTATAAAGTTACAGATTTTTTAACATTTTTGTAACTGGTTAAATCCATAGCAAATCGGATTGAGTTGTGAAGATAGCCAGGGATTTAAACAACGACTAAGCATTAGCAATTAAAGAAAGAAAACAAAAATCTGTAAAAGCAAGACACAGTTTACAAAGCAGAAAAAAAAAAGTAAGAAACAATAATGGTAATGAAAATGATAAGCAGAGAGAAGGTTGAACAGCTTGTATTGATAATGCAATTTGAAAGCGAAAGACAGAATATATCAAGTCTGTTAATTCTACAGCATCCATATTTCTTTTTTTAATAATTTTATTTAAATCTTCTTTATAGGTTTCTGAAATTTCATCAATCGTCCTTTTCTTTTAAAAACAGTTATTATTTTCTAAAAAAAAGCTCAAAAGTAAGAAGCTTAATTGCTGGTTGGATGTTGGAACCGGTAAGTAATGTTTTTTTTTTCTGGTGGCCTAGTTAATTTAAATTTAGTTTACCTAAACCTAAGACCATTGATATAGAACCAGAAGATGGATTCTTGATTGATACAATGTCAAAGAACTAACTTTTTACCATTGAGATGTTTTAAAGTGGGCTCTTGCATGGCCTTCTTTGTATTGGACCACTCTTTTGTCTTAACATTGATAGGTGTGGCGTATCTACTATCTACTCACTATAAATCTATCCTATTAAAATTGAAATCTTTTGAAAGATCCTACATAGAAGCCATTGTGTAGTCCTTTTCTGCTTTTTACCGTTTTGTGTTTTGGATTTCTTTTTTTATGGTTTGGCGATTTACAGGTAGACATAACCAAAAAAGGTGTCACGTCCATTGACAATGACTTATGTTATGTAACTTTGTTTCTTACCTCTGAATCTGGTTTGGTTTCCTTGAACACCAGCACATTATCTTTAAAGAATCAAATGCTGCATTTTCTACAATGCCCATAACTTCCAAGATTTACTTCTTTTTGTTTCAGTTGCTTAGAAAAGAAAGTGCAGTTAAAAAAAAGAAACAACAAATAAAAAGATGTTTCTTTTCTCTCTCTTGCAATCCTACTTGTGGAATAGTTTTGTCTTTTAGGAAAAGAGTTGGAGAAAATGATCAGGTTGTGAAAAAGACCCAAATCTTCTTTCCTATTGAAGCATCACATTGGCGTTCTGTTTCTTCTTCTTCTTCGATCATGCTGAAATTCTCATCATCCTCTTCACCATGTTCTCTTATTTCAGCACTGCCTCCTGCTTCCAACTGTGGACCTTCGAGTGGCCTCTTTCCCGTATTGTTATCCTTGAAGTCAGTCTCTGCTTCAGTCTGTATCAAAACCATAGTTCAAAATAAATATATCATAAGATTAACATGCCCATATGTTCAACTAAGATACAAAGAAAGAACATCTTCCCATGCTGGAAAATAAAGTAATGGAGATTATCTAATTTGAGGTTTCAGAAAATTATACCCTAATAACAAGATTCTCATGTGTTTTGCCATTTGATGCCTCCACTAATACTTCAGCTTTGCCATTTTCCCTATTCTCATCTTGCGGTGGAGTAAGAGTATCATTCGGACTTGGCACTGTTCTGATATCACCATTTACACTTTCTTGTTTTTTTGTGGCACCCGTTGATGCTTGTGCTTTATCTTCTTCTGTTCCTACACTGAAAGTATTTTCCATACAAATATAAGTTTCACAAGTAATGAATTCCAGATTTCTTATGCAAGACCCTGCAACTCATTTTTCCAATTACAAAGAAGTTAGGCAACCTACTTTCTATGTCTCCTGAGATGATATCGGGTTTGTCCACGCATTTGAGAGACTGGAACCACTGTCTGTCTCTTCTTCTTACGTCCCCCAGTTGTGATACTGTCTACACCATCATCGCTATCACTTTCTGTGATCTTAGAAGCCTGTTCGCGCGGTCGCTTCCTTAGAATTTCCCCATCAGACGGTTTTGAATCTCTAGACGGAGCTTTTCCGGCTTTCGCTCTTCCTCTAACAGACTTACCCCTACCTCTACCACGTCTTTTATTACTCTCTATATCTGATTGCAGGGAAACTTCAGGAGCTTCTTGCATTCTACTATCTGTGAAACTCTGTTCAGTAGCAGATGGTTCATAATCATCGCCTGCCACTATATCCAGAGTATCATTAGGTTGCGAAGATTCTGGAAGCTTTACCGTTATACCAAGATCAGTGACTTTATATGTCTTTTTAATCGGTGATATGCTCAATAGCTTCGAAGCAATTTTCCCAAGCAAAGATGTTTTCCTGCTATTTTCTGCACTAGGAGAAATGTTAACAGCTTCTTCTGATTTTAATATCTGTTTCCCGGAAACTTTGTTCCTATATTCAATATCAGGTAGTGGTAGATCAGACAGAACAAACTTTTCGGCTATTTCTCCGCAGGAATTGCAGCTCTTAAGTTTTTCCAGAAATACTAGGAAACGCTCCCTTGCACAGATAAATTCTTCTCGTTGCTCCTTCAAAGAGCTTCTAAGTACATCTAGATCAGTGATGTCCTTATGCATCTCAACTTCTTGTTCTTTCAACAACTTCTTTTGGACAGAATTTTCTTCTCTTTCCCTCTCCAGAAGAAGCTTCTCGTATTGCATTTCTTCCATCTCTCTCTGAGCCAGCTTCTTTGTGTAATTAATGTTGTCAAGCTCTTCTTGGCTTCTCTTCTCATATGTTCTCGCCCTTTCATTAAAATCTTTCTCACCCTCTTCTTCGCGCCTCTGCAACTCCATGTCAAGATTCCTTTTTTGCTTCTCAAGATCTTCAACCAACTGATTGGTCTTATTTTTCGCATTTTCATGCAAAGCTAGTTTCTTAATCTCCACGTCAGCTTCAAATGATTCTTTCTGCATCTTGACACCATCCAACTCCCTCTTCAGATTATCCCTTGAGGCCATCTCTTCTCTCTTAAGCCTATGCTTTTCTGATATTTCCAAACTTCTCAGATTCTCCTTTTCTTCAGCAACTACCCTTTCCTCTCTAGCTATGTCAGCCTTCTTCTCATCCAAGGCTTCCCACTCTTTCTCAAACCTTTCCTTATCTTTTTTCAATTCGTCACGTTCCTTCAAGATCAACTCCTTCTCTTGCTTAGCTCTATCTATCTGCTGCTTCAGTTCAGACTGCAGCCTCAGAAACTCGAGTCTCTCTTCTTTTGTAACCCTGAGACTTTCATGTTCTTCGCGAATCCTTGACTCCTGCTTTGTTGTCTCAGCCCCAATCTCTTCAATCTCATCTTTTAGTTTATGCAGACGTTCCTTATCTTCGAGAAATCTCTCATTATCCATATGCAGCTTTTTCTCTTCAGCTTTCAGAACTTTTTCTTTTTCCTTCACAGCTTGAAGTCTTGCTTCAAGATCCTTCTCATTCTCCTTCGCTTTCTCCTCCATTTTTTCCAGATCTGCCTCTCTCTTCACCAACTTCTCTCCCTTGTGGCTGATCTCAACTTGCAGTTGCTCAACTTCAGCTTTCTTTCTCTCAAGGTCTTCATCAAGGGATATTCTCATCTGTTCAAGCTCCATTTGAAAGTCCTGCCTTCTGGAATCTAGAACAGCCTTCTGATCCTCAAGGAGCTTCCCAATCTCCATCTGTTAAATTTTAATCACCGTGTCACTCTCTTCAAATTGAATATATTATATATTGGCACTTAGAAAAAAAAAATATTAACCTGGAAGTTGAATTTAAACATGTAAGGTGTTCCAATCAGTTAATCATATCAGTATCCCCAAGAAATTTCACCACAGTTTGAAAATATTTCTCTTAGTTACATTAATTCAACTTCCGTGTACAAACTCTGATTTGGTTGATTAGCTGAAGGTAACATTTCACAAACAAAAACACATGATACCCCCAAACAACTAGGAGACTAGTGATCGTGAAGGCGTATATGCTAACTGTAAATGACAATAAAGAATTTAGAATATGTATGTAATAACATTTCAAAACACAAAAGCACATCTCCCCTTTACTGAACATTGGCCTTAAACCAAAAGTAACCATTACAATAACCAACAAAGAAAAGGCGATATACATAGCAAATAGATAAAAGTTTCAGGAAAGTTGAGGCTGACCTGCTCCCTCGAAATAAGCTTCTCCTCAAGCTCATGGAGCTCCTTTTCCTTCATATCAATCTTAGTCTTCATGGCCTTGAAATCCTAAAACACCAACCAATGAATATATAAACAAAAGGTACAGGGAGCCAAAAGAAAAAATTGCAACTAAAAACTCACTTTTTCCTTCATAGAAATGTCATTCAGCTTGATGTTTATAGCTTCTTCTCTCTTTTTCAATTCTGACTTCGCAATATCAATCTTTTGCTGCATCTCTTCAAGGAGCTTCTCTTTCTTCGTGATACTTCTTTCACTTTCAATAATTTTTTCCTCACTATGATTAATGCTTCTTTTAACTTCAGATAATCTATCTTCTTCTACTGTTAGCTTCTTCTCCCATTCCTGTAGATCTTCCCTCTGCTTATAGAACACTGCCTCATGTGCTTCTCGTCTAAGAAACATAAACAAAAATAGAAAATGTGAGGTCAGAATCTCCATATCAACAAACAAGGAACAGAACCAAAAAGCAAATTGATCTTTCGTACTCTGTAACTAGAGAAAGATGCTCCCTTTGAAGCACTTTTTCACGAGTCTCCACCTCCTTTAGCTTCCGTTCTAACTCAGAACTCTTTCTATTAATCAATGAAAGCTTTTCTTCAGCAATGGCTCTCTTTTTATCTACCTCTAAAGCTTTTTCCTTAATACCCATAACCAAAGCATTCGCTTCAGCTAACTTTGCCTCAGAACTAGACTTCACCTCAGAATGTTCTTGTTGCCAATACTTCAAATCCTTTTCAAGCTAAGAAACAAGAACAGCAGAAACATCGAATAACCAATCAAACACAAAACAAACCACAATCTAACAGCTTGAATTGCAAAAAAATGAGATACCTCAGCGACAAATTGCTTCTCCGCGATCAAAGCTTTCATAAGATTCTCTTCTCTTTTGTCAGCTTCATTTAAAGCAATTAAATTTGAAGTCTTTTCACGTTTAAGAATCTCTCCAGCTTCATCAAATGCTTGTTGAAGCTCTACATTTGTCAAAGTCCACTTCTTCTTCTCCATAAGCAAAAGCCCCATATTATGTTGGTAATCAAACAACTGTCCAAAAATGAAACAATTTCACAAATATCTAAACCCAAATTATCTAAACTCATAAACACTCACACAGCTAGATTCAGAAACACAATACTTAAAAATCCGCAACTTTTTTTTTTGTTTTACCTCTTTTTCAAGCTTCAAGATCTTCTCCACAAGAGCATCACGATCTTTCCTATCTAAAGACGCTTCATCGAGCAAACCAACCTCTTTGAACTTCCGCAAATCATCATCAACTCGACGGAGACTCGTTGGCGGAGGAGGCGTTGTAATTTCGTCGGAAAAAGCTATTGCCTTTCCTTTCCGATCATTCTCCGACCATTGATTCCTCTGCGGTGTGAACATTTCCGTTCAAACCCTAGAGACCCAGATGCATTCAAAAGAAGAGGGGAAGAGCAAACAACCCCAAATTTGAAAACTTTGCGTCGGGGAATCGAAGAAGCAAACCGGAAAATTCACCTAATTTTGAACGATTTCTTGGTGGGTTGAGAACACGCGCCGCCGTGAAAGCAGTTAGTGGACAGTTAGAGAACACTTTTAGTTTTCTCCTCTGCTACAAATGACTCTGTACTCGTTCACTTTCCGTTGCAATTTGCAAAACGACGATAGCTAGTGAGAGTTTCTATTGGGCCACTTTGGGCTTTATTGGGCTCTCTTTGTTTTTCAATTCCACCAACTTTATATATATTTGACCTATTTTAGAGATATTGTTTAGATCGTTCTGCTAGTATTAGGATTGTTGATTTGTTTTTGTGTAAATCTATTTTTCCCGAGTTTTGAAAATGCCTACAAAAAAGTTTGTTGATTAGTATGATTTTGTAAAATAATTAGTTAAAATGTTGCTGACTTTTATTCTATATGTATTTTCTTCAACATGTTGTATGTACATTATATTACAATGCCACACAAACCTAATATCTGAAAAGGTCAAAAGGGTTCATTGATAAATGGACACACAACTACTACTAGAGTCTAGACTACTGTTGTAAGGGAGACTTTTCTTATTTACTTACTAACAACTTTTTGTGAAATATAGCACAGTTTTTTTTCGGTCAATTAGTTGTATAAGTATCTTTTGTTTTTTTTTTATTTGCCCATATATCATGCATTCATTTTTCATTTAGTGAGTAGGATTTTCAAAGAAAAAAATGAAACAAAAATATCCTTGAATGGATAGAATCCTATATAAATTAGCCCAATAAGGTAACAGAATTTACTAATTAATTTATGGAAAAAAAATTATTCAGTCAATTTACAATTTGCACTAGATTTTTGTCCCTTTTTGCATTTATCAATGTCAATATCAAAAAAGAAAAGTTATAATATTTAGTTGGTGTAGAAATCAAAATAGGAAAACAGTCGGCACATCCTGAGATTGAGAAGAGCCAACGAAGCTTATGCATAAAGACAATTTCCTTATTCCTATCGAAAAGACCGACCTTAGACGCGCCTCAAGTCATGTTCTAGACATACCCCCAAACAAAAAAAAAAGACAGTACCAAATAAATTTTCTTTTAACGTTTTAAAACTTATTCTCTTTACGAGATAGAGCTTATACAAACTTACAAAAAAAATTGCACCTCCTTTAAAACAAAATTTCGACCGAGTTTATAAGAACTCAATATCTTGCTGCATTTATATTTTGCTAAAATGAATATTGACGATCTACAGAAATTGTTTGCGTATTATATAAGCGTGAAAAGGAAATTACCTTGCTTCAAATTTTGAAAAGGATCTTGTAGTCCAAATTTCGATCGTGTGAAACAAAAATTATCATTCTTAATTATTTTCCTTACCCATTTGTTTTTTTTATATCTTACACTATTTATTTTTAAGCTATTTTATATCTTTGGTATAATAATGCATCTAGAATATCTCTGAGTTGTGACGTGCCGTCGCAGCTACTGGTTGGCTAACCCAAAGTCAAAGCAATTATTTAACCATTCATCATTGTAATCAACGACCAATTTTTTTCTATTTAATTTAAACTAATACTAGTAATCAGTATACATTACGGTCAACATAACTACATACTTTATCAAAAAAAAAAAAAAAACTTAACCACATACGTTAACAAACCAAAATCGAGATGTCAATATCTTTAGTAAATTAATACAATCGTTAATAAGAAAACAAAAAAAATGTATTAACACCCAAATTATAGAGATGTATCTTTTTCCAAAAAGCTCTAACCATTAAATTTCTCTTTTCGGACCTGAATTATATATATAAAAAAAGCTAGGCCAAGGTAATCTTTGTCCTAAATGTTACCACACAAATCATACACGTGGCATCATCAATGGTGCAACGGATTGGGTCCTGAGGGAACACGGCGTTTCTCCACTCCGTAACGAGGGTCGATCTCATCAGCGTCGTATTGCTCGCCGGAACGATGGTAATCATGGTGGTTGTTATCTCGGCGATGGAAAGGCGTGAAGTCAAAACTATGGGAGAGAACTTTTCTGTTGACTAATCTAATAGTTTCTTGACCGTGGTTGTACTTCGATATTGACGACTCCGTCGAGTAGAGACGGCGGAGGTTCAGAAAATACAAGTGGTGGAGGAGGAGGAAGAAGAGGGAGAGCCATAGAACTATGAAGAGAATTTGAGAAGACTTGAAGGCCATTGAAGATGATAAAAGAAAGGTAAAATTCGGAAAACGCCACAACTTATGAGAGATGTTTTTGAATATGGCACTTTGAACAAAAGTGGACGATTTTATTTTGAATGAATGAAAAAAAATTGTGGTATATAAAAACATTATTTAGTAGACAGAAAAATTATTTGATACATCGAAATATAAAATAAAGTTGTACAGTTTTCATAAAAATAACAACGATAATTAGAAAATATGTTATAGTGATAAATTGATGAGAATAAAAACACAAAAAGTATTTAAGAAGAATTATTATTAGATTTTTACGAAAATAATGTTATAAAATACATTCACCAAAATTAAGATAAACGTAAATGTAAATAATATATTTAGAGATAATAGTAAATTTTGATATTAACAATCTTCTAGATCCTTCTTCATCTCGGTTCATAATGTATATCCATCTCGATTTGGTTTTGATCAATCTCTCGATCTTTTAATAATTATGTTTGAATCAATTACTGAAAACTATACTCTAAATTTGGGATTGAGAACCCAAAGATATGATTAATATATATTCTTGAAAAAATTAAATATATTATACTCTACACCTACATACGAAGAATTCAAACATATGATTTTACAATATTTATTGTGTAACAAATTTACAAAATAAAGATACTATACCTTACAATTAAATGGAATGGAGAACCCAAAAATGATTTTACAATATTTATTTTGTAACAAATTTACCAAAAAATGATATTATACCCTATACTCAAATGAAATAGATAATCCAAGCAACTGATTTCACAGTATTTGTTTCGTAACAATGTTACAAAAAAATGATATTATCATTAGAAAAATTTGAAATAATAATTGACCAAAAAAAACTTGGGCATTATTGCATTACGTCTTGACCTTTTAAATATAGTAGTTTTGAAAAATTTTATAGGCAACTTGTATTAATCTATTTATATGTTTAACATATTATATTCACATTCATTAAAAATAAACACACTCTTTGAAGCCGGTCAAACCAACAAAAACTAGCAAGTCAATAAACATTCAAAGATTTACATAAAGTTCATATTATCTTCACGATAATGATACTTACAGAAACAAAATCTGTAGCGATCAATTATTGATATTCAAAAGAAAAACCATAATTATGGAGTATTAAACCGTGTGAATAAAATAAAACTAATGCATCGGGGCTTCTTAGAATTCAAGGAATGAAAAAAGAGGCATGATTGTAACTTAGCAATTATGAAAAAATCTTTGGAATAGTGAAAATACAATTAAATTTTTTTGGAATAATGAAATCTTTGATTATAAAGGTGTGTAATCGATGGTATTATTTTCGCAGGAGAAGATTGCAATAATTTATATTGTATTTTTAGGTCTAATTATAATTATAGTCGACGTGTGAACAGCGTAATTAAAGAACCATGGATCTATTTCCTTTACATGTGCTCTGGAAAATTAGATATTGCGTCGTGGACTTTGATGCAATTTTTTTTTTTGGTTAAAGAAATTGAAGACTTTGATGAAACTTACGTTCCACATACATACTAACTTTGCTTTAATATTTTTTCCGATGATAATCTTTTTTGTCTGTCATTAAAGGTTAACTTTCATATATTCAATGTGTTTGAAATTTTGTCTTGTCGCACATTATTATCATAGCACTAATTTTTCATATATTATATTACTATTTACAAAAAAAACATTAGAATTAGGGACAATAAGTTTTATGGTAACAAATAATCTGACAATTATAGTTTTATAGTATTAGTTTTTTTCTACATCAAAATTTATACAAAAATGCTTTTATCACAATTTTAATAGAAAAAATATTTTGTTAACTATCAAAATATTTAGGAGAGATCAGCCATAATTTTAAGGGATAATTATTTTGTTAATACAATAAAAAATATTATATCATGTAACATATATATTTATATATATATATTGATTCAAATCTAAATTATTATTTAACATGATATAAAAGATGATGTGAACAAAGTAATATATTTATCCGGCGGTTAATGAATAAATTTTATACCGATAATTTATTTTTTACCATCATAAGTATGTTTATAAGTATATCATAATATATATTATGTTAATAAAAAATTATCTTTAAAAACTTTATCCCTTAGCCATCGGATAAATACATTATTATGTTTACAATATATTTTATACTATATTAATTAATAATTTAGACGTGAATCTATATATGTCACATATTATTTAGCGGATTAACATAATATTTACCATAATATTTACTGTTAAACTTAGGAGCATATTCCCTTCATTTATTATGATCGTAGTAAAATACTTATACCGATAAAACTGTAATAGAGATATTTTTGTCCGAATTTTTTAAAATAAGCTACAATAGTACAAAAGAGAAAATGAGAGAGGTTTAATTATGGGTTTATTTGTTACCATCCATTAACATAATCCTTAGAATTATGCTATGAATCGTTTATGTGGTTGAGGATTTGTCATAGGATTTAAAACAAGATTTAAGTTATTCATATATATAGTTGTCAACTGTGAATGTTTTAAAAGATAAGGATCAACATATTTTAAAAGATTTGGAGATCAATATGTATTTAGTTCAGTATCCTCCAATTATATAGAAAAAGGATATTTGGAGATCAATATGTATTTAGTTCAGTATACTAATATAAAAAATGTATAATGCATACACGTTAGAAACTAACATGTGAATAAATTCTCGAGACGAAGAAACTCACATTTGTGCAACCGAAAACTCCAAAAATGAAATGAAAAAAATTGCATATACAAATTTTTAAAGAAGATCCCAATAATGTTGTTATATATACATATATTTTTTATAATCAAGAGAATTTGAACCTAATGCCTACATTAATCTCCAAAATGATCAAAACTTGTGATAACCAGACACTTTTTGCCATTTATTCATGCATATTCTAATAAACTTTTACCGTGAACTTTTCATTGGATTTTTCTTTTAAATAATTAAAACTTTGGACAATATATTTTCTTTTTCAACAAACTATATATATATATATGTTAATAGAAAGCCTTTTATCAAAAAATAATATATATGTGTGTATATATATATATTGTCTTAAATTGAGGAAATCTAGGTTCTTTGATTTCTTTTTAACTTGGATTGTGAATCTCTCATAGTGAAGAAAAAAAGATTATCCCTTTTCAACAAAGAAAAAAAAAGATGGCGAGATTGTAAATTTGATTAAACATCTTCCAATGCACGAAAGAGGTTCCTGAGTGGATTTGGGGCTGGTGGATATTGTGAAATTCCAAACCAGCCTTTTTTAACTGTTTATATTTTCACTAAACTCTATGCACTAATGTTGAGTGCTCGAAATATGATTGCACCAGTAAAAACACATCAAAATCTTTTCTTACATTCGAGAAGTGTGCAGTGTCAAAATTCTTAAAAATCAAGTGAAATACTCTATTTATTTTCATATAACAATCATAAAAGAAATAGAAAACAGAACTTTCCTTCATGATTTTTCTGGAAATGAGAACAAAGACAAAATATATAGAAAATTTAAATATAAATATATATCCTGATTTCGTTCAAAGAACTACAAAAAACACAATATCAAGAATTTTTTTTATTGATTAAGAATATGTCGTTACAAAAACGATAAATTTCTAAGTTAAGATGTAGGTTAAAGATTCGATCGCTTTTGTTTCTTGTTCCTTAGGTTTGTTGTAAGTTTTTTTTCGATGTCTCTTTTCGCTCTGACCCCTCTCCTATTTATAAGGTCCGAGGTTTCGTAATCCTAACCTCCTTAGAGAATAAGAAGTCGGTTTCTCTTAGAAATCAATTTCGGTTCTTCCTTCAACCTTATTCAGATAGATATGATTTTATCGTATTTGGAGAGATACGATTCTATAGTATCTTGGCAGATACGATATCTCTCGTATGAGAACATATACGTCATCTCTCATAGGAGGCAAATAAGTCATCTCTTGTACTAGGGCAGATACAACTTTTCTCGTACCTAACTAAATAACACGAACTTCGTATCCGTCTGTTGTATCTCAGATCATGGATCATTCACCGGGCTTGACCCGAATGATTAAAATATATCCAACATATAATTTTTACTAACATGAATACTAGTTAAACCATATGATGAAATATGTTCTCCCTAAAATCTTAAAATTATGTTGCAAAATCAAACTTTCAAAATTGTTGTTAACTGAAGAATTATTGGAATAATGTCTCACATTAAAATTTGGACAGAAATCCTGAGTAATATATAAAAGATATGAGTCAATCCACTTATATAGCGAGATCAATGGCTAAAACTGTCATTATCTCGAGAGGATATATTGAGAATAATGTTTTATATCAAAAATTGGACAGAGATCATGGGTAACATATAAAGTATGTGGAACAATTCACTACTTGCCAATTAATTTTGAGTTGGAAACTTGTAATCTAATATGGTATCAGAACCCGATCACACGTTATCCAACCCAATCCACTATCGGTTTAATCCAAAATGGCCAACCGATCCTTACCTGAATATCGAGATCAATGGTTAGAAATATCATTATCTCGAGGAGATGTATTGAAAATAGTTTCTCACATTAAATGTTAGACAAAATTCCTAAATAAGAAGTCCTAAGTAATATATAGATACAAGACAATTCACTCATTTGATTATCTAATAACAATGTCATATTCATGAAAACTCACTATTATGTTACGAAAGTATATAACACCGTGGCGGGTGATAACACGGCGGTCGTCTAAAAGGTCAAACTAGTTCTTCAACTTAAAAGAGATATATACAATTGTTGAGTTTCTCTTGTTTTTATGAAAATTTTATGATTTTGAAATAGTGCTTTTAAAATTTACCTTTATTTAATTTTAAAATAAATTATTTTTAATTAATTGTTAGTTAATTGAACTCAGTTTTTAAAATAAATTATTTTTAATTAATTGTTAGTTAATTGAACTCAGTTTTTATATCATTTGGATCGACAAAATTTGATCTATAGGCTAAACTTTTTTTTGCGGTGTAGCACTACTTACAAAAATTGAATTCTGGTAAAAATATCGTAGAAATAAACCGTTAATCATTTCACTAAAGTTATTTTCCTATTTACCTTAGTTTCTTATTTACACTATTTATTGTCTATTGAAATTTTCTTTTACACTAAATTTAAACACAAAAACAAACATACCTAAACTAATAGTCAAACAAGGTAATCTTGATTTAAGAAAAAAATGTCGTAAATTATACTAATAAACGTGGATAATATTCGAATACAAGTCGAAATCGATTAGGTGGAGGTTGAAAAAAGCAAAATAATGATTAAAATGAATTTTATTGTTTAACAGTGATTTATTTTTTAGGTGGAGATTCATCATATCGCTACAATATGTAACTGATGTAAACAAACATTTTGGGCCAGTACGCTTACCCGGCTCCGTACAAACCATTTTGTTCTCCAAAACTTCAACAATGCCCAGCAATTGTTACCAAATCTATCCAGCAAATATATGTGATAAGCAACTTGTATCTTAGCATTGATATTTTTGGAAATATTAGACTATCGTGAGAAGTATGAATTATATTACCAAAATGAACGAAAGTTTTATATCAATTATATATATATTGGATGGATTCGTATATAGGTGCTAAAATTCAGTAAAAAGTTGGGGTATACTTTTATGCAATGGGAAAAATAATCAGTTTGAATCTTGAAAATAAATTATCAGAAGAAGGAGTCTAAACAAAACTTACGAAAATGCAAACATGCTTGATTATTTTTTTCTGTTTTGTTCTTAATTTCAATGTCCTATTAATTAAAAAAATTCATAACAAGTATTCATCACAAATAAATCTATTAATTTTTGTAGATCGATGGTTTGTGATCGGCTGGAAAACCAATCGACATCTTTGTCATTTTATTTCCTTAAGTTCTTAAGATTTCCTTATTCGAACTTTCCTTAATCTATCTATAGATTATAGTTTCTTGATTCTTCATGTATGGAAGAAAAAGAGGAAGGAGATGTGATTGGTGGAGAAATAGTACAGGTTGGGAGATAGGGCTAGGACATAGGAGAGACAGACACAAACTGAGCCTACAAAATCTATTTTATTAATACTTACTCTCTCTCATTGCTTTTCATTTGACTCGCTGACCACTACCTCAACAATTCATCATACAAAACTATATATTATGGAAATAGTTTCATAAAAATTACATCTTTAAGTAATTTGTTGAAATATGACATCCACAATTTTTGTTTAAGAATTAGTATTTTCATTTTCTTCTTGCACTTACTTTAAAATTGAAAAGAATTTATTTTTGTAAGAACAATTTGTTAGTTCTGAATTGCCATGAATTTACATGTTATTGTTATTTCACGATTTCAGGTTTAAACCTACATGAGCGAACATAATTTTATGTGTATCCAGTATCAACAGTATTAGCGGAGTTTTAAATTTTTGTGTGCACATTGTTCATCGCAAATTCAGTTAAAATTATCAAATACTTTACATTACAAATTTTTACAATTTTTGAAAATTTTCATGTTAGAAATTTTGTAAGATTTGGAGACTTTTGAAAGCTAGCTATTTTTATCTTATTTCCAAACATATTTTTCGTCATAACATGAACTTTTTCAATAATATAAGTATGTTTCTAGTATTATAAGTTATAGAAGAAACTTAGAAAATTTTTAAAATATTTTATAAAAATTTCACGATTTATAAGGAATCCTCACATGTTTTCAATAAAACTATTTTCATCTTCTCTCTTGTTGATGACAATTTTTTTCTATAATTCCTAAATCGTTGAAAATCAAAATCCTAACTTCAAAATTTTTAAAACCCTAAGAATTGCCTTAAGTTGCCAAATCTCATACATATATATAAAATAATAATAATAATAATTTCAACCTTCGGCTTTAAAAAAATACGAGACACAGTGTAAGAGGTAGGAAAAAAAATTATTTATGGATAAAATGTGAAATATTTTCTTAAAGAGTTTTTTTTTAAATGCAAAATAGTACTTAGAAAGGTTAGAAACCAGAAGAGCTTATCTACCAATTCATTTATAGTATTATTTACTCTAACTCTTCTTGATACAAGATAAATGTCCCCAGTTCTCTCTCTTTCATTTTTAATCAATTCTCTTATAAAATTTGGCGTCAGTATATCATATGCACAAGTATTTTTCAGATAAAGCATCCATTTTTTTGTTTATATCATTTTCACTCGAATTAGCTGCCTGTTAAATCATATCTGTAGGGGGAAAAATACGCACGAATAAATAACCTTCAATCATTTTAGAATATATCGATCGTGCTCAAGCTCTAAATATATTTGCAGAAATGTCACTTGGGCTAATACACCAATTTTCTTTTCTCATCAAATCAATTTTCTTTTTTTTTGGTAAACAGTTTTTCTCCATCAAATCCTTTTGGATGATGAAAATATATTTTAGGTTATTAAAATAGAAGATGAAATGATATTTTGGTTGGGGAAATCTCTTGTCTCACCTACATTTGGTATATTACGGTTTGATAATACTAAGGAATAACTAAAGCAAATTAAATATTCGATTTTTTTTTGTGATGGGCAAAAGTTGCAAAGTAGCTTTTGCTTATACCATATTTTTTTGTAAATACATTTTATCACTTTCTATCATTACTAATGAGAAATAGAGAGCCCCATTAGGGCTGTAACATAATACACTCATATATGTCCTTGTTAGGTCTTAACAATGAGTAAGTTGAAAAAAAAAATTAATTTTTTGCAATCCATATTCTATATTTAAATCTCACTCTTAGCACCTTTTTAGCACATTTGTAATAACTCGCAGTGTTATTGATTTGGATATGAATATGCGTATGGAGCATAAAATACTGTTTGTAGTTGTTAAGGTCAACACATGAATGTATATGTTGTTCACACTTAAGTTGGAAAATACATAAGATAGATGAAAAAAAACAATATATGAAATTCAAGAACTTTATGGAATTTGGAGGAATATACGACAGAATGTTTTTTTTTTCTTTTTGGAGCAAGTCACTAAATAATGAAAACTTGTAATTTGTTAGATACTAAAGAAAGTCACTAAATAAATATATGGCTATAGGAACAATAAAATAAGGGCTATGTAAGCAAAAGAAGTTGGATTTTTACTATATAGTATATCATTGAAAGCCGTTTTCTTAATATAGTTCCGGGTTTTTTTTTGATAAAATAATACAGTTCACGTTATTCTACAGTAATTCATATCTTTAGATCTTTAATGAACCACTTGAGTTTGGAAATATGTGAATAAAGACACTGGACAAGGTCCTTTTCAAAGTAAAAGAATGAAAGAAAATAAGCTCAAAAGTTTGTCATCTCAGGAGTTAATGATGATGAACCCTTTTCTACGCAAATCTTTTAACATGCCTATTTGCAGTTTCACACACAGTCCTCCACCATGCTAATAATTATGGGTTAGATAGAAAATTCTGATATATCGATCAAGTTCATTTTTTGTTTTGTCAAACATGCATGTATTATGCAGATTTAGATCAGTATAATGAATCTAGATGATATTATTACAAAGTACAAAACTATATTTTTCTTATATATCAACCAAATACAATGAATGAATTATTTAAATTGTATCGTCAAGCTCTACAAATTGTCATAACACTGGCACAAGTACTGCTTTACCAGAAGATCATAATATCTCAATTTGACACATCACATGTGTTCGTGGATGTAGACTAGGCTGTTTTGCTTTTATATGTCGGAGAAGTATGTTTTCGTAGTAGTATTTTTTTGTGAGACAAAGGTAAAAATGTCATAAGTTCGATTTCCGTTGGAAGGGATCTGCTCTCCGAAAAAAATTAATTTAATATCCAAAAAAAATTAATTTAACATTAATTTGAGCCTTGCCTCAGAAAGATTAGAGACCCAATTACTCTAAACCTCTTAGTTATTCAAAAAAAAAAAAAAAATATATATATATATATATATATTATAACTTTTGATCTATCAATATAATAATAATAAGTAACCCACGGTCACATTTTCCAGACGGGTGGCTCTGATTTTTCTGTAGACGGCTCTTGCACTAATGAACAATACAAAAGATATATGAACTTTCGACGAGTAAAAAGAAAGTAAACGAAGTTTTGGGCCACTGTCATTCTTTGGCCTAGAAAATGGGCCCAACTTTCTTCCTATTGGATAGCATATAAATAGGCTTTTAGTTATAACATATAATTGGAAACAATGTTGAAGAAGAAAAATGAACTTTGGACATATACATTAGGGCAACAACATATAATAATAATACTCTTCTGACTTGGTAATAACAAATTTTGAGGTGAAACCATTGTTTTCTTTTCGACAATTGTAGGATCATAATCCCTATCTTTCTAATCAGTGATTAGATATACTTCTTTCGTTACAGCAAAAAATGTTTAACATAAATTGTACCTTGGAACATTTTATGAAATGTAAATTCAACACATGCTTCTTTTTCTTTTTCCTCATATGATCGATGTGGTGTTGGCATACCGTGATAGAATAACCTACAAATAAAACTACTTTGTAAGAAGATTTAGCGAGGAAATTCAAGTGGTAAGTTTTTTTATTAGATATATACGAGGAATGAAGAAAATTGAAAAAAAAAGAGGAAAAACAAATTTGAAGGAGAAATAATTTTTTAAGCTCCGTTGAAAAGATCGGCCAATTTTTCGATTTTTCAATCATCATCATAACAATATTTTGAGAGTCTGTCCCAAAGATTTGATGTGAGCCAACATGTTTTTTCTTTAAAATCTATCACTTTATTGGAAGTAATTAAAGGAAAAAATGAGGTTACAATTTAACTCCAAAAGAAAAGAGGTGTGGACTGAAGCAATCATGCAAATGCATGTGGTACGAGACGTCCGATTGAAGCAACGGCGAAGTTTCGAGATTTACGATCTGTCTCTCACGCACACGCACACTTTTTGTATACATATATATAATTACTCACACAATATAAAAACTCGCAGGCACATTTATATGCACATGTTCATGCAAATTAATTATAACCATGCATATTAACAATTGACATTCGTGTGGTACCAAAACAAAAAGACTGAAAATTCATGTTGTTACTCTTATGCAATAGAAAGATACAATGTATATGTATTCCACAACAATGTCGCAAAAGAAAAAAAAAGAATAGCATAAAAAACATTATTGTTGAGCCGTTTATTTGGCCGTATGTTACAAAAACCAATTACCGCTGTTTAACTAGCCGATTAAGAAGGAAAAGAATAGTCGTAGAAACACCAAAATCTCCTTAAGCGAATCATGAATTCAGGTTCTAGTACACGGAAATATAGATTCTACCCATATATAAAATGAACTTCTTCCATACATTAGTATATAAGAGATACGTGTTTCTCCACTTATTAGCTATCGATTTTTTACTTAAAACCAGTTCATGTGCATAGGGAGAATAGGGTTGTAATGATAACGAGAGTGACTAGATGATATTTTTGCCTATTTAAGTATTAAGAAAGCCTATTTACTTGGAAAGATTCAGTTTCACTTTCGAATCCATACCATATTTATATGCATGTTTGTATATAACTTCTACTATTTACCAAAAGGTGGTTATTTAGTGGTATCTTGTGTTCAGATTCGATTTCTCTTTGGTACAGAGAGCTATTTTTTAAATCGACATTTTTAAAGCATGTGTCCGGAGACTAAAGGAGATTAAGAGCCGATGAAGACCTAGAACTCCCACAGTATATCGGAAAAAAAAATCTACGATATAATACTGTTATATAAAATTTTATTCTTATGATGACCAAAAAAATAAAAAAGTTTATTCTTATATGATTTTGATACATTAGTTCCCGGCCAACTTGAAAGTGTCGATACTAATTAAATTCCAAATCACAGTTCACATGTTTTTTCAATATTCCATGTTCAAAGTATATAAAAAACAAATTATTATATGATCAAAGTATATATATGAAACAAATATGTATAAAAATTTCATGAGAAATATGATGGTGCATGAATTTTGTTTTTGAAAACTAAGTTGACTATTTACATCATTAAGTGCACTTGGGTTTTTAAGTACTTTTTATTTGTTTTTGTTCAAATCCACAATGGAAAACGGTTACTAATAATAGTGCGCGGGCAGAAACAAGACACAATAAATATAACTCGTTATGATTCCACTTTCTTCCCTTTTTTGCATTTTTTACAATGTCTCTCTATTCTAAAAGCTATGTATAGTTTTCTTTAAAATAAACTATTTAGAAAAAAATGCCGGTTGGTTTAAATGGTTAACCGAGAAACTAATATTTAGTTTTTTTAAAGAAGTATCAAATTAGACCCTTATAAAACCAAAAGTCGGTAGAACGATAAATGGCAAATATATATATATATATATATATATATATATATATTGTTAAGAATGGCAAAAATATTGGCGAGCTAGATTTGAGGGTATTTAGTGCGTTACGAAATTACGTGAGGGAGTTTACTTATTAACTGTGTTTACGGTCTACTAGTGTGTGATGATCATGGTTGAAACAAAAGTTAAATATAATTAATGAGGATGCTACCCATCATTAAGGAGCCATTGTTACCTATTTTTTTCTTTTTTTTTTGTCTCTTTTGTATAAAATTAGTTGGCTGCATATACGTCAAAGAGTGTCACCACTGCCTTGTCATGTGAGAATGATAGCAAATATATAGATTGTTTGAAGTGTTTATCGGCCAAAAAGAAACCATTGTCTTACCTCGGGGACACATATAATGGAAGAATATATGTTTAAGGAAATATATATCTGAGTATCCCCAAAAGATAATTTAGAATAGGTTAATTATGCATTATGTAAGCGTAACTTTTTCAGACCAGACAGACAAAACTCATAATGTTTAAACTATGACTAAAACCAGTAAACCACATAAGTTTCTTGCACTTAGCTTTGTTTCTTTCTTGTTCTCCACTAACACTCTTATTCTTCTATCTTTATTAGATTATTGTCCCCTCTATTAAGAAAGAATAGACCGGCCGGTTAGATTACGTTATAGTGCTGTAAGATATTGATAACTTTTATTTCCTTTTCTCATGCATTTAAATAGAAACCTATTTATCAAAAAAAAAAAGATATTGATACGTGAGCATAGATTGATTTCACAAATCTTACGAATCTGATCACTAATTCATTATAAAAATCATAAATGTAATAGTCGTGTACGTGTGAGACTCAGGGGCGGATTTAGAGAAGGAGCTATGGGGACACGTGCATCCACTGAAATCTAGATAAAGAAAATTTTGTAAAGGATATTTAACATATTTATTAAATGAAATGGCTATAGTTATCCTAGTGCACCCAGTAGACCCACGTTCGAAGTCTCATTCTTCTCCTTTTTATGTTTTTATACTAATTATGCATCCAATGAAACAATCATTTAGATCCGCCCCTGGTGAGACTGTGACTAAATATATGTCTTAATATGTCAGTATACATTAATCACACATGTCATACATATATATAGTGTATGATTATTACAGATGTATTAATGACACATGTGTAATACGATTATTTGTTTGATGGACAAACACAATCATTTTTAGAATTGGAAGGTTTATTTAAAAAATCCGTCCAAATGCATGGAAGAAAGGCCAAGACGACTATGGCCTCCTGCTCAATATAGAAATTATTTGTTATATTTCATCTTGTGCCAGTTTATGTTTTAGTTTCATACATTATTAAAATGTAAAAAAAAAAATCTCCTAAAAGTACCAACTATTTTACTATTTAATAAATAGACATGAAATTTCGGACTTTTTCAATTTAATACTCATATTCATCACATGTTTTACACATTGAAATCTACTAAAGTTAAAAATTTAGAAATATCGGTAACTCTGTTAATTAAAAGAAAACCATACACTAAACGACGTAATTTATATTAAAGACTAGTAAAATAAATGTTTAATGTTGTGCTGTTTAAGATTTTTTGTGTTAATAAAGTTAATGATTTTTCTAATTACGTATTCTAAGTTCTGTTAATTTGAGAGGGTAAAACACAAATACTATGATATTAAACTCAGTTAATTGGTTTGTTATTTGCATTTTATTAAAATCAAAAAGAAATTGGAAATAACTAAACAATTGGTGATCTTATATGTAACATTTTCTTAACCAAAAATGTATTTGTTGATTATATAAACACACATTAGTCCTACGTAAACGTAATTGGTGACGCGATATTTTTAGGGGAAAATCGTCCATTAGTGGTGATTGATGTGCTAATGGTTTGTGGTGGTACAACGATAATCCTTCACTTGAATATATATATATATATATTATATATATATAATAAACAGCGTAAATAGAATTTTGAGAAGGTACGAAAGAAGAAAAAGATTAGGGGACCAATAGACCCATGCGTGTGACCAGGAACTGACCCTTTGTTCTTTATTTTTCTTAGTGGAAGAAAGTAATTGATGCACCAAGAATAAGTAAAAGACTAAAAGTAATCTTTGAGATCCTATAAGGGCTCCCTACAAACCGGTCGATGAAACATTAACAGTTTTGACAGACATGAAAGAATCTGGCGATTCTTGTGTCTTCTCTATCATTTCATGAAAGTTCATTTTCAGACTTAATAGATAAGACTAAAATATGTGAGCCAATCTACATGAATATGCATTATTTTCTACGAATGAATTTTCAAAGTTTAATATTGATAAGTAAAAAAAAATTAGGAAACAAATTCGATCGGTATCAAAACTTAAATGATACGTTGACCTGATTCAAAGTCAAAGACTATGTTCTGTTAGTAATGTCTACATGATTTCTCGATGCTGGTATTTCCAGAATTTCTATCTCACATGTAATAATGACTTCTCTTTTGTAGTTTTATTTCAAAAAAAGTTGAAGATATAAGAATGAAAGAAAGAATATTGTTTGTGATTTCAATTTCGCTGTGGTCACATATGTTCCTATGCTCGAGATCTGTGTTAATATGTGGCCATCTGAAATCGCACTTTTCTTCAAATGTCAGGTTTATTTTTCTAATTAATTAGAAACATAATAAACCTGGTCGTAACATCCTAAGAATTCTAGTTTACTCTCAAACCCAATATGATTCTCTGTCAAACCTTCTGATTCAGAACAAGCCTCTCTTTTACTGGACTCGCCTAACAAACCAGTTGTCAAACCAAATTTAACGGAACTGAATCTAGTAACCAAAAACGTAGCAAGTTAAAACGATGCCTGTCTTGTATAATGTTTTTGTCTTTTTTTGCTTTTTGTTTATAATGTTGTAAGTCATAAATGGAGAATCTAGTAAAGCGGAAAATATTGAGGAACAAAATCATGGACTTTAGGCATTCCCAAGATGTGTCGAAAAGAAAATGGTCAAAGACTCAAAATTAATGTAGGAGGCAAAAGCTATAGAGGAGACACTTGATTTTACTAAGCATAATGCCATGATGTCGATTGCCAAAATTGTCGCTTTTATTATTATAGCTGACCCAGCTATAATATTAGAAAATATATTTAGTTTTTCTTCTTTCATCTATATATATGCTTACTATTTGAATATGGTTGATGTTTTTGGATGTTTATAAATTACACACAAGTTATCCAAGACAACACAAAGTTTTATGTTCAACCCAAAATAATATGGGAAACTGACCAAAATTAGATCCCTTCAGAAAATTTTGTCAAACAAGGTTCTTTGGTGTTCTAAAAATACATATCCTTGTTTGACAATCAAATTTTGAAGGAGTCTCTTTCAAAAACTGGCCAAATCAATATAAATTTTAAATTCTAACAGTTTATATTCATTTAGTCTCTCAAATTTTTCATTTTTGAATCTTCTACATATTAAAAGATAAATATTGGTCATAACGTGTCAAACGTATATTTTTTTTATTTAATTAATTCAAATTATTGACAAAAGTTATTCTTTATGCCAAACACTCTTACCATTACTAACTTATTTATTAGGTTAGCCTTATTCCTTATGACAAACACTACCAATTACACCAATTTACATTTATACATTTTTGTTTACATTTATACATTTAAATAATTGAAACCAAAAACATATTTTTGTATATAATAATCATATATATGTATATTATTAATTTTCCAACAATCTAAACTTACGAAGCTATAAATATATATAATAAACTAAATATATATGAAACTATAAATATATATAATAAACTAACACATCCAACTTTATCATTTTTAAACATATTAAAAATTCATAATATATTATATCATAAATAAGATTATAATAAAATTAAATAGTATAAAATTTTATCCATGGCACAAGCTCTTAGCTAGTTATGTATTAAAACCAAACCCTTCAATAAGAAAAAAATATTAAAAATGCAATGTTTGATATACCCAATAAGAATATGGTGTGAAACAAAATAAAAGTCACTAAAACTTTTATACCAAAATGGTAAAAGATGGAGCCTATCGAAAATAAAATGGTGAAAGTAAGACACAGAAATGAAACTGTGAATTTTTTTTGTTTATAAACAAAAAAAAAAGGTTATGTTGGGTCTTATGATTTGGCCTCTTAGACTTTTGTTAACCAAAACTTCTTACAAAGACTGCGTTTTTGTCCGCACTTTGCCGGTCAACCTCTTTATTTGAGTTATTCCGTCTATTAGCTTTTTCCCCTCTTTTATCATTTTTACTTTTCAGCTTCTGGATCTCTTCTATTTCACTCATCTTTTCCCGTCCATAAATAAAATGCATAGACGTGCGTGTTATATATAATTTTGATCACTCACCTAAGCTCGTTTCCTGCATAATATGTCTAAGCCATAAAAAACCATTTGTATTTCGTCGTATAGCCGAAACTGTTATGACTCGATCTTTTGTGGATGTGGAAATTCAAAAGAATTGATACCATATACATTATTAGGTTTGGGTAGAAGAATAACTAAATATACTTTATGTCTGATCGGGTGCTTTGATAGTATGGAAATCGTTGAGTCTCATAAATATCTTATTTGGTTGCCTATCTAACTGAGTGTGACTGGATATAAATATGCAAGTAGAGTTCTCGAGAGATTTGCCTCATTCATGCTTTGTATCAAGATGCATGACCATCTTCACCGATTGTGTCATGGTAGATTGTGCAGGACAAAACGCTTGGTCATGCGGTAAATGATGTAACTGAACAGGTTGACTAAATTATATGTTTTTTCAAGCAAGGCGGTTTTTGACTAAGCTGGCCAATCCCAATCCTGCAGCCATTAATTTTTTAAAAAATTTGGCTCCTATTTTAAAATGTGTCCTCTGGCTGGTGGCACTATTAAACCACATTTTAAGAAGTCTCAAATTCAAGTCACCAAAGTGGGTTTTTCTCTTTCTTTTTTGTAACAAAAAATAAATTAAATCAAATTTTACCATACATATTTTTAAATTAAAACGAAAATAATTAAGGAAACAAAAAGAATTTAACATATATTCAATTTTTGTATTTCTTAAAACAAATGTTTTTACATAAAAGTATGTGAATATGCCAATATTTTTCTCCTGCTTGAAGTAAGAATCAAAAGGGAGCTGCCGTCTTGAATCTATAAATGTTTTCATTAACTTAGCAAGTCATATTGTTAGAGTTATGAATAATAACTTATACGTTCATTTTCTTGATTAATGAAATATTCTGCAAGTCGAGAATAAGAAGTCAATGAAAAACCGGTCGATATCTCGTTACAAAAAATTCATTTATTTATTTATGATATAACATTTTCACATTAAAATGCGAACATATAAGTCTCTACCGGATGTTAATTAGTATCGAAACGAACTCTATTGTTAAGTATTTCATATTTTGTAAGGAAACAAATATCAAAAGAAGCTAGCCGAGAATGACGAGAGAAGTCCCTTTCAAGGATGTAGTTTATGCATATAATAGGATGAAATTTTTGGTCGTACTCAGACCCATAAAATGAATCCAAAAGTACGTTTGTTTGTTTGATGGAGTCCTAGCTGATACGTTTAAATATATATATAGCACTGAAAACAGGAAATGTACTGTGAAGAACACGATACAAGAACTTTCGGAAAGACAAATCAGTGCAAAGATTCAGGGGATTTTCTATTTTGTACTTATACATGTTTTCATTAAGCTATCGTATGGTACATTGTTGAAATTATTTATAAGAGCTAATATGCTCATTTTGCTCGATTGATGAAAATTATTTTTAAAGGTCGGATGTGCATGTAAAAACCAACCGATAGTCCTTTGTCAGTAATTATTTTATGCTATAACATTTCCGCACTCAAAATTCAAATTATAGCATATAATCAAGCCACTACTTCGATCATGTTAAAACTTGGTTATAAAGTTATAAAGTGCATGAAGCAATGTAGAGAGAGAGAGAGTACGTTCCAAGACAAAATGATTAAAAGGTGTTGGGGAAGCCATAAAGGATTAGCGTGGGAAATGAAGCTCAAGAGATAGAGCACTGGTTTTTTCTCATGAACAAATTGGCTCCCTACTTTCTTTCTATTGCTATGCTCAATTATTCTGTTCTTTTCAGGCTTTTTATTGACATTTTTTGCGTTAGAATATGATTTTACCAGTCTCTAATGTTTGATACCATGGTCGGTTAAACTTTAAACCTTATACCACTTAATATACTACAAAAAATAAAATCAAAATTCAAAGAGATTTGACAAGATTTGTTCTATACATCTTCCTTTGTTTATTGTTTAGGAATTCTTACATTTTGGCAAATTAAAAAGAAGGAAATCTTACATGACAGTGTAAAAATCGCAATGTCCTCATTACAAAATAGTTCAAACTTTTATCTACTATTTTGAAGTCCAGAAAAAAATAGTTAAAGAAAATTACTACAAAAACCTGAAGTCCAGTATTAACATGTACATGAAATAAAGGTCATACCTAAAAAATTAATGTGAACCGTGTTTTTGCCATTGATTGTCTTCGCCATGCGTAACCATTCTAAAAATAGGGAGAAAGTAGCAGCGTTAATATAAAAATATACTATCTAGTATATTTGACTTTTTCTCATAAATAAAACCGAAAACAAATATTTATAAATTCACACGTGCATGTGTATTTGTGTGTATACATGTCAATTTGCCAACAGAGAGATTCGGTATTGTATATTAGAATTTAGAATTCATCAAAAGATGACAGCGGAAAAAAAATTATTGAAAAGGACAAAATTTCGTAAGAGCTTTTATAGTGAAATGAAAGTGCGAAGAAAGCAAAAGGGCTTTTTGATTGCAAGCTTGTGACTAAGGTCATGATGATACGCCCAGCCTTTTTTTAGTCTTTGGTCGGTCCGACAATCTGTGTGTTTTGTGTTCACTCTGTGTTTTTTCTTTATTTTTCTTAATATTATTTATTTTTTCGGTTATAGTGTTTCTCAAGCTCTCCTATATCTTATAAGCGGATATAATTTAAAGCAAAATTTGGACCGATCACTATGAAATAAGAAATTATTATTTCCAATTTACTTCCTCTGATAGCTACACTCTTTAGTTGAGTATTCCGTAAGTTGAAAGCAAAGACGACTTGCAGAATGACTTTCCAAGTTGCAAACCATCCATACAATTACGCATATATCCTTTAAACAATTTTATTTAAGAACGCCTAGAGGCCCTAGACGTTGCAATGGTTTCCTTGTATCATGATATATATATATATATATATATATATATATGTATGTATCTAGATTTATACACCCACCAGTGTATATAAAACCCATAACAAGTCGATTGTCTAAGTTGCAAACTATCCATAATAGCCGAAGACCTTGTGCCCTTGTGGACTGGTGGTTTCTATTTGCTTGCCCTTGGGAGTTTTGGGTTTGAGTCTTCGGTAGAGAAATATTTTGTAAAACATTTTCCTAATCCAACTGTGGTGGCGCCACTATTATGATTAATAGTATTTGTAAATATAGAATCATATATTTTGTGAGAAATTGGGGAAACACATTTTTGACAAAAAAATTATGGAATCTCATTTTTATGGAAACATGCAAAATCACATTTTTTACAAGAAATTGTAAAATTGTCTTTTGAACGTAAATTAGGAATTCAAGTTTTTAGCAGAAAAATATAAAATCATTATTTTATTGAAATTTTGTATAATCATAATTTTGACAAAAGAAAAGTTAAAATATCGTGTTTTAGACAAAAAAAAGTACAAAAAATTGTAAAATTATATCTGTAACGATAAAAGAGATATATTTTTGGTGATAACTATATTTTTAGCGAAAATATGGATTTACGGTTTTGTGGATCATTTTGGAATCACAAATCTGATAAGTGAATTTAAAATTGTGTTACGATGATTATGGTGATTTGATGATGAGATGATGTTAGTGATCTCATTACGATGATGACATGATGAATGGTGGTAAAATGATGATGATATTGAATGTAAGAAAAATGATTGTCAGCTTCGGGTAGCTTCAGCGCATGACTACACATCTACACTAAAATTAATGCATCAATAGAAGTGCGAAGAATTAATTAATCTTAAATAGTGACATACACAAACATACATAAATTATGTAACCAACATCATAATCATCATATATTGTATCTCGATTTGATCCGACATATCTGGTGGACGTTGTATCATTTGTCAGTATGTTTTAATGCTTGATCGTTGTTTCTTTCGTATTCTATGTCTATTTAAGTGGCAAAAAATTCATGTGACAAACAATTAAATTCATTAGATTTTATATTTTTTCGTCGGTTTTGTCTTCCGAAATGATTTTAGTATCAATACTGAAAAAGAGAAAAAACTATTGCGTCAAATCGAAAAACAATAATTATAGTTATTGTGTTAGTCAATTAAATTTGTGCATGTCATAATGCATATTCAATTATTTGTGTATCTATTGATATATTAATTTAGTGTAAATGTGTGGTCATACGATGGACTATATTTCTGTGTATGTGACAATCATTTTTCTTTGAATCTAATAACAAACAAATAACATTTTTTGTAATTTTTCTAATTTAAAAAATAAAGATTAAATAGGTAATCGATCAACCTATTAAAATTTCAACCCGTTTAATTCATCAACTTATTAAATTTAAAATTTATTATCAATCCACTTTTTATCAACCGTATGATCAAAATATTCAACACATAAGTATTTTATGAGCCATATCAGATCCGATCCACCTATGAGTTTTTTCCCATTTTGATATCTATATATGATGATATTTTCATGCTGATGATATGATGGTGATATTATGATATTATGTGATGACATAATGATGATGATGAAGATATTATGGTGATGGTAATACAAAAGAAAAGGCTCACCACTAGATGTAGCTATATTTATATTTGTAAAAAAAAATTGTCAATACATCATTATGTAACTATATTTATATTTATATGCATTATGTAGATCTATGTTCGGATGGAGATACAACACATCAAGTCGCTATTTGTTAATTAACACAAACCATAAAGACTATATGTTCTAGTCGATATTTGTTAATTAGTATCATGGTTTTACATCAATAAAAGAAAACAAAACACTACTCTACAGTCGATAAATCTTTTTATATTGATACATATACTCATTTGTTAAGTATGTTAAATGGTCTCTGATATTTTTATAGCGTGCAAATTAGATGTAGAGTGAATTAGTAAATGCGTATAATAAAGAGACAGATAATCTAAAGAATCTTAAACCCATTTAACTTTTTGCCTTTTTGATAATTCCACCACAACACAAAGTCACAAACACAAGTTGCAAACTCCATATATCCTTCGAACAATAGATATATACAAAAGCATACGAGTTCTCCTATATATGTCTGAGTTTATAACATTTGAAAGCAAGTTTTTGTCTCTTTTTAACTCTCTTAACTTTTGTTTCCTCTCCTACCTTATTTTACCAAACTCTCCCTTCTGTTACACATATATAGGTTATATATAGAGAGAGAATAAGAGGAAAAATAGTTGAAAGATGGAGACTTGTATGTCTTCATAGAAACAAGTGATATGTGCGCAAAGAAAGAAGAAGAAGTAGACAGTTCGGGAGCCATGAACAACATACAAAATTACCAAAATGACCTCTTCTTCCACCAACTCATCGCTCATCATCATCATGATCCTTCTCAACCCGAAACTTTTGGAGCATCCGGTAACGTCGGATCCGGATTCACTAACTTCTCACGAGATTCAGTTTCCCCTATATGGTCTCTCCCTCCACCTTCATCGATCCAACCACCGTTTGATCAGTTTCCTCCTTCTCCAGCATCTTTCTATGGAAGTTTCTTCAACAGAAGTCGAGCTCATCATCAAGGATTACAGTTTGGCTACGAGGGTTTTGGAGGAGCCACGTCAGCAGCGCATCATCATCATCATCATCATGAACAGCTTCGGATCTTGTCTGAGGCTTTAGGCCCGGTAGTGCAAACCGGATCTGGTCCTTTTGGGTTACAAGCTGAGTTAGGGAACATGACAGCGCAAGAGATCATGGACGCTAAAGCTTTGGCTGCTTCAAAGAGTCATAGTGAAGCTGAAAGAAGACGAAGAGAGAGAATCAATAATCATCTCGCAAAGCTCCGTAGCATATTACCCAACACCACCAAAGTAAGTCATAATTTTTTTATTCATCAATTTTTACATACATAAACCATTCATCATCACATAGAAACCTAAAAAAAATAATTCATCATCACACACCGTTTAGATTCAAAATGAATGCTTTTAATTAAAAATGAATATTAAAACAATGTAGAGCTGAAGTGGACAAACATAGTAGCTGTGACATGAAAGTTCATGTCACATTTTGTCTCTTTTTTTCTTCTTTTATATATATATATATATATATATATATATAGGAACTAAGTTATTCAAAGGTCTTATGTTGATGATCTTCTGTGTATTTGTTAAAGTCCCGAGAGAGAATCACTCAGAGACTGTTGAATAAATAAAAATTGTGGAATATGGAACGTCGATGATGTCGTTTGGTGAGTTGATGTAATAAAGAGAAACAAACGGCGCTGCTCAAAAAGAATAAAAAGGCCTATTGCCGGACCAAATCATCACTTCTTCGACCACATAATTTTCTCCTCGGGAATAGTTCAAAGTGTTACATACAATATGTTTTCTGTATCAATATACAAATATGTTTGTGATAATGTTTTTATTTTTTTATGTAGACGGATAAAGCGTCACTACTAGCTGAAGTGATTCAACACGTGAAAGAGTTGAAGAGAGAGACATCAGTGATCTCGGAGACAAATCTTGTCCCAACGGAGAACGACGAGTTAACGGTAGCTTTCACGGAGGAGGAAGAAACCGGAGATGGCAGATTCGTTATTAAAGCGTCGCTTTGCTGTGAAGACAGGTCGGATCTCTTGCCGGATATGATCAAAACGTTGAAAGCGATGCGTCTCAAAACGCTTAAGGCGGAGATAACCACCGTCGGGGGACGAGTCAGGAACGAGTTATTTGTCACCGGAGAAGAGAGCTCCGGCGAGGAGGTGGAGGAAGAGTACTGTATAGGGACGATAGAGGAGGCTTTGAAGGCAGTGATGGAGAAGAGCAATGTGGAAGAATCATCTTCTTCTGGGAATGCTAAGAGACAGAGAATGAGTCATAACACTATCACCATCGTTGAACAACAACAACATCACAGGTAATCTTAATCGCTATCTTTTCTTTTCTTTTCTTTTCATTTTCGGTGTATCTAAGTGTGTTCTAAGTGGTTCTGAAAATGAATGTTGTACGGCCACGTTATACTATAGATATGTCATATGTGTGTTTGTGTGTATGTATAACGGAGATATTTGTATCCGTTTGGAGTTTTGGTTTGGTCCAAATTCCTCACCTTTTTTCTTTTATCGTTGAGTTGGTTTTCTAGATAATTATGTATGGCCAATGCATGGGTTTTGCAACATTCGTTTTATTGGCAGTGAGAGGATATAAAATTTAAATTTGGTGGGGTTTGGGTTGTTTTTGCAATTGTGAGTGAAACCAAAAAGAGAATAAAAAAGAACAGGAAAAGTACCAAAGATGATGTGTGTCATTAATTGATTTAGTCGGGTTCGGTCCGGGGAAATTTAAAAAGAGTCAAGTTTGGGATTCTGAGCTTCGTACTTTGATGCCTCTCTGACTCTTCTGCCTTGTGTATTTATGTGTCATATATATAGAATCTTTTTCGTGTAACGATTTTACATATATCCACTTCTCAAAAACAGCCAACTTTTAAGAATTAGACCTAAACATTATTCAAATATTTTGCTTTTTATATATTGCATCACAAACTGCTAGGAAGTAGACATGGGACCATAAGTAATAAGAGAGTAATAAGATATAAAGTACATAGCCAATTAGTTTTATGGTCCATGAAATTTAACATGAAATCCAACTTTAATTCAAGTAGGATATGTTGAAAAGTGTATTAGAAATCTAGATAGTATAATCTGAAGTGATATATATAGTATAAGACATAAGCCAGTTCAGTAATTTTTAATTGAATTTAAATTGGAAAATCATGAAAATAAGAACAAAATGGCCTGTTATTTTTGTTTCACAGCAGTAATTTTTTATAAACAGATATATATTCGTTTTTGGTTAATTATAGTGCAAGAGGAAATAAATGTTGTGTACATAGTGGTGCTAGAAGCAATCTCTGTAAAACAACCCTAGAGAAGCATACTTTTAGTTTTAGAGGCTACATATATTATTATTATTTATTTTTTTAAATACCATAAAATTTTTACATAATCTTTTTAGATCTGAAATCACATAATATAATATTAATTTTGTCCCAAATATCACTCAATCCTATAACTTGTAAGTTTTGTCTCAAATCTTTTTCATCGAGTTAACCATATTTGGCCGAAGATATATATATATATATATATATATAGCGGTTGTCAAAACTTGCATTAATGAGAAGTAATTAAGGATGGATCATGAAGTGATTAAGATCAAATCAACGAACATCTGACCGCTTATCTCCATGATCGATGTATGATATGATGAGTTGGGTAGAGAGTGTTGTTGAGATTGGTCATGACGAAGTAACTTACGTAATTGACGTCGTATTTGTGTTAGCTCGCATCACGAAATAAAGTACGTAAGACGTTATTAATTATTATGATGTTTAGTACGTACGTACTATTGTACCCTAACTGCCATTTAATTTGTCTTTTAACATTGTTTACCCCTAAGTGACGGCCATCTGAATTGTCTAGTAGTGACTCCTCTTTAGGCTTTCTGTAGACATGACGTTGAATTTTATTTTAATTTATCTTCATAATCAAACCCAAAACTTATAAGATTTCTTTACTTTTTGCTCAAGATACTGTTGGGAAATTAAGGCCCAAATCAAGCCCAACCAATTTTACAATCATCCAGGGGACGGGACAGAGAAGATTCCACGGGTCTGATACATTGGACCATGAGAAATCGAAATCATGACAAAAAATACAAAAAGTTTAGGAAATAGTTACTAGCTGCGAGAATTCAAGTTTTTTTGTTTATCAGAATAATATTTTATTTCCTTTTCTTCCCGGCATGGGATACCATTTGTGAACATATAATTTTGCTGTAAACAGAAACGGATTTGCGAGTGAGAAAGCCCTAAACAAAACAAAAAAATTAGAAGCTTTTTTCAAAAATTACAATAATTAGTCTATTTCTATAAAAAAATTTGGTATTAAAATTTGGAATTTTTATCTGACTTGACTCAGAACAAAACAACAATGCTAAGAGAAAAGCAGGAGAACCAATACGACTACAAGAATCCTAATAAGGCGAGAATTAAAGCTGCGGTCCCGTTTGAGAAAAAAAATATATAGTCACTGTTCTTATTGTTTATTTCTAGCATATTAAACCATTATTGTTTGTCAACTGCCATCAATGTTATCAACAAGAAGAATCTCTAACTAGGCATTATAAACTTGCACGACAAGACATTGATACTTAATTAATGAATGAGAGAAATGACTTTTGTACCTCTCTTCTCAAAAAATTAGTATTTTATATATTTTAAAAAGTTGTCATTGGTTCTTGGTGTATTTCATGAAATGTCAGGCATCATCAATCATTAGGACGCGATGGTAACATATGCTAAACTTTGACAAATTTTTCTCTAATTTTTTGAAATTTTAACTTTCCATATTGAAAAGAAATATTAGTACCTAACTACCATTTACTAAAAAAAAAATTGGAACTACCATTTATAATGTAAAGTAAATTTTCTGGTAAAGCTCTACCATTTTTTTTCCAACAAGAAAATTATGTTTTGAACCTTTGTAAAGTTAAAAGAAATTTAATATTTATCTTACTTTATCAGATTTTCTTTTCTCGTAATAAATTACTTCATTGATTTAGTTTAATTTTCAAGTTTATTGTTAACCACTTGTTGATACTGATATAACCAAACTGTTATCGACACATTTGATTATCAAAAATTAAATCATGTTAAACAAAAAAATCGAATACGAATCCCAATTCTTTATATATTTTTTCAACCAAATCTGGATAGTATGTTAAAAAAAACATTCATAGATCATTCTCTTGTTTATACTTTATTTTTCTTTTAAACCTATGGTTGATAATAAATTTTGCCTATCACATATTCGGAAATGTTTTTGCAACATGTGGATAAGCTAGATCATGGCACTTGCAAGGTCTCCCACATAAGGCCTTTCTTCATCATCATAATCATGGAACAAGTCTTCCCTAGTCAACACCCAAAATTTTAGCATTCAAAACAGTTAATAAACATTCAATGTGTGACAGAATCATCATTGCACGCATTAAATATTTTTGTACAATGAGTGTTTTTGCTACATTCTGCCAAATTTCTTAGGCATACTTGGCTCTCTATGACGTATATAAGGTTCTCCTATTGAGATACCAAATCATCAAATCCCTCTAACCAATTTTCGCCAATGATAATTACCCAACCCAGAATCCAAAAATCCAATATCTTTATCCGGAAAGGTATCCTATAAATACTTTGCTATGTCAAAAAAATGAGTGTATAAAATCTATTTTATGAGCGTGCTATTATAAGGATCTCCGACCAGCTTTTTGTTTGTCAAAAATATATAGCCAAAAATTATCGGAAAATAATTTGCCAAAAAAGAATTATCAGAAAATAATTTGCCAAAAAAAAGAATTATCAGAAAATAATAGTTAATCTAGTAATCTTTTAACATGAATATATGTGTAGATATAAAATTTTCAGATGTCTAAATCGTCGGATCATATTATGAATCGAGATCCTTATATGATTAATACACTCATCAACTCGCGTAATAGTAATAAAAATATATTTTCTACATTGAAGGTCTTAAGACTCATAATCCGACTACTAAGATATCTGAAAATATTAAATTTACACATATATTCATGTTAAAATTAATAGATTAATCATTATTTTCTGATAATTTCTTTTGTTTTAGTCAAAATATTTTCTGATAATTTATATATTTATAAATACACTTATATACAATGATAGTTTAATCAAAATTTAAATTCCTTACAATGATAAATAAATCACAAATGTATAAATATTTCCAAATTTGAATAAAATATGCAAAAATATAAAAAATAAAAAACTAATTTGAATAAAACGCCTAAGAGTGTCGATTGTTTTATACGAAAATCACGACAAAACTTTCTAAATACCATGTCACCTCGTATGCTGTGAAAAAATATCTAACCAATAGTAACCGCTGCGCTAGTTTTAAATCGCATTCTCATTATATATCATATTTTCTGAATTACCCTTCGTACTAGCCACAGTCACTGCCAAAAGTAAAAGGGTATTATGGTAAAACAACACAATCCTCCTTTGCCTTTGGCGTGGAAGCTCAGCCTTCTGCGGTGACGAGAAAAAATGTCTCTATCTCAAAGAAAAATCTTTTTTCCTCTTGAAAATTTTCCGTGAAAATCTCAAAATTCCCTCTAAAAATTTGAGGATTAAGTAATCAGATCTTGAACTTTGAGCCGTGTAAACAAAGGTCTGAGTGAAATTTAGGGTTTTGGTGTAGCGAAAATGTTGGTACAGAGAAGAGTAATGAGTTGGAGAAGAGTTTGGAAGTCTCTTCAAGCGGCTTCTGCTCATGCTTTACTCTTCTCCTTCACGCTTCTTCTCGCTTTAAAGCTTGATCATGTTGTTTCTCGTTCATGGTGGTCAGTTTTTTTCCTTCTTAGAGTTTCCATTTTTATGTAGTTTTGGACTTTGGTGGCTTGACTTCTGTTTTTTGGTATTGGCAAATTGGGTTAAAATTGTATTAATTTAATTGATTGGTTTTACTAATTCTTCCTTAATTATGCAAATTCTCTTATGATAATGTTGGGTAGAGGCTAAAAATTGGATTTTTGAGTTTTAAATGAGTTTCATAAGAATTGTGATTATTCTTAAAACCAAACTCCTTCTTAGTTTTATCAGTTTGAATCTTTGGTGATGTTTAAAGTAGAAGTACCACCCATCTTCGTTACCATTCTTAAAGGTTAAGACTTGTTGTGGATTGCTTTCACTCTGTTTTACAGGTTTATATTTACACCTTTGTGGTTATTTCATGCTGTGATTGCTCGTGGTAGATTTTCGTTGCCTGCTCCATCAATGCCTCATGATCGGCATGTATGACATTTTAAATGATTCTCTCATTTCATCTTGAACCTTTTATTCTTAGTTAAGTTATAATTTGGTGTTGTGGCAGTGGGCGCCTTTTCACTCGGTCATGGCAACGCCACTGCTTGTTGCTTTTGAGATCCTTCTTTGTGTACATCTTGAAGATAAATATGGTAAGTATTTTCCTTAACTTCTATTCATTAATTGGCAGTTGTGTCCCTCTGTGTGGTTTATTGTAGCTTTTGTTGTGTCCATTTGTTGCAGTTGTTGACTTAAAGATTGTCTTCTTACCATTGCTTGCATTTGAGGTAGCAATTTTGATAGATAATGTCAGGTATTTCATTCAAAGCTTTGAGATTTTTTTTCATTCTTCTTACTAGTCTAGAGTACCACACAGTGAAATCTTGTTTTCATTTGGATGGTTGTTTGTTTGTTTACTTATGGCGTTTGTGATGACTGACATGCAGCTTTATCTGCAGAATGTGCAGGACACTCATGCCTGGAGATGAGGAAACTATGAGTGATGAAGCCATATGGGAAACACTTCCTGTAAGTTTGTTTTTCTCTCTATATACATGGGAACCTGTCCAGGAATTATAGACGTCAAAGCTCGAAAATTTTCGAATATGATTCCTTACACAGGGCTAATATACAAGGACTTTATGCTTAAGATGAAATGAAACTTTTGGTTTGGCTTGTTGTTCTATCTTATTGACTTGCCTCTACAGGATGGTTCTGACTTTGTGTATTTTTTTTGTAGCACTTCTGGGTATCCATATCTATGGTTTTCTTCATTGCCGCCACAACTTTCACCCTTCTTAAATTATGTGGTATGTTGCACATTTTTACTTAACTGTTATTTTTAGTTAGTTATCTTCTCCTTTCCAGTAAAAAAAGATTTTTGGGTCGTTATGATATTTGGTGGCTGGTATCTCTTAACAGTTAGTGTGCGTGTAATTTTGTAGAATCAACTGCTTACTCGTTACTGTTGTTCTGGTTCCTCATCTCTCTATCTAGATATGACTGGTGGTGCTGATTCTCAATCTGTTTCGTTTGTTTCTGAATCTATTATGTCTTGAGTCCTTGTATAGGTGACGTAGCTGCGTTGGGATGGTGGGACTTATTTATAAATTTCGGGTAAACTACTTTTTCTCTTGAAGTCCTCCTGCCTCTTAAAAATATCATCTATGCCGGGTTTGAACAATCCTTTTTCCCCTCAATCTACAGAATAGCAGAATGCTTTGCGTTTCTTGTCTGTACAAAGTGGAGCAATCAATCTATTCATAGGTATTCACATATACCGGAACCTAGCTCATCTTCAATGGTAGTAAGATATCTGGACTGGAACAGAGGTCTAGTTGTAACCGCTGACGAAGAGCATCAGCAAAGCAACAGAATATGTGGTCTCCAAGATATTGGTGGACATGTTATGAAAATTCCATTCGTTACCTTTCAAATTATCCTTTTCATGCGCTTAGAGGTACAACACAGAAAAATCCATTGCTTTGAAACATTAGCTTCTTCCCCGGTTTGAGCTAATTATCATTAATCTTACTCCAGGGAACTCCCGCTTCTGCCAGAAACATTCCGATTTTAGTTTTGTTTGTACCGCTTTTTCTGCTACAAGGAGCTGGTGTACTTTTTGCTACATTTAGGTTGGTTGAGAAATCGGTCTTATTAATAAATAGTGGCAGTGGTTCTTACGGAAGATATTTTACTGCAACATCATCAGCTCGTGAATTCCTCGGATTCTTTCAACATGGTGCAAGGTACGAGCTACAACGAAACTAAACAATGGGAATCTCTGGTGCGTAAACACTAATCCTTCTCATGTCATAATCAACAGATTACTTGGCTGGTGGTCTATCGATGAAGGAAGTCGAGAGGAACAAGCTAGGCTCTACTCTGGAGAAGCTACTGGGTAAAGCTCTCATCTGTTTTGGTAACAAGGCGACAATTTGGCTCTTTTTAACATATATTTTGTTTGATTCCAGATACAACACTTTCTCACCAGAGGTTGTGAAGAAAATGCCAAAGTCTGATCTTGTTGAAGAGGTAAAATTAACACATAAATTCATTTCAATTTAAACATTCTGAAACTAAGCAAAAATTGGAATTATTCTGAAACTCCTTCACTAGATATGGAGACTCCAAGCTGCATTATCTGAGCAAACAGAAATCACCAGTTATAGTCAGCAGGAGTACGAGAAACTTCAAAATGTAATACATTATCCACTAATTACCCATAATTCCTCTGTTTATTACCTCCATGAAAATAACGATTTGCTTACTGAAAAATCTGAATTTTCAGGAGAAGATACTTTGTAGAGTTTGCTTTGAAGATCCTATCAACGTGGTTCTACTCCCTTGTAGACATCACGTCCTTTGCAGGTAAAACCAAAGTTCCTTTTGTGTTTGCTTTAACCTCAATGTTTTTCTTGGGAAAATATCTAAAAATTTACACTTTTTGTTACTTGAATAAGTTATTTATCAAAATTTGCATTTATTAACACGTGATTTTACAACTACACTGTGTTGTTTATCAATTAGAATTAGCATTAGCGTTTTGTTTTTCCTAACTTTAATGTTTTCAGAGATAAGAGATATTTTGTGATTTAAATACTTGATTTGATATCTTACTTATATTTGAGAGTTGTAAATATTTTTCCTTTTTTTCCTTGAAATATTCAGACAATTTTTTTCCTTGAAATATATATATATATATTTATTTATTTATTTTTAATTTTTTTTTTTGGGTTATCAGCACGTGCTGCGAGAAATGCAAGAAATGTCCGATATGTCGTGTCCTGATTGAGGAGCGTATGCCTGTATACGATGTGTAGATTTTCAGACGACGAATCCATAATGAAGAATATTTTTTCTTGCTTGTTTGGTTTTATTTTTTTAGTGATGAAGCCAGCATTTATATCTATATATATATATATGTTACAACTTGCATAGGAAAATACGATTCGTTTTCCAATGGGTGTATATAAATACTGTAACCATCAACTTTGTTTCTCTTTTCCTTCTTTTGTAATCAAAGTTATGAGTTCTTGTTGAAAATTAGTTCCTCTTTTCATGTAATTAATTTCTATTCATATCGAAATGTGAATTTATATTGTTGTTAAGAAATATAAAGAATATTTCAGTTTACAAACTTCACATCTGGCCGCCTTTACTTGAATTTTTATTCATATCGAAATGTGAATTTATATTGTTGTTGAGGAATATAAAGAATATTTCAGTTTACAAATTTTGGTCTTAGTTATCATGTAGTATTGACGTAAACATGCGTCACTTGATCCTAATATACGAGCTATACACACGTTAAAGACCAAAATGAGCGGGGGAAAATACAATGTACCTTTTTACTATCAGACAACTTAAATTATCCCATTTTTTTCGTATTTAAGTTCGTAGCCACCTTTTTATCGAAAATTTAAGTTAAGTGATTAAAAAAAAGGTTGAGAAGACTTCTAACATTCTGTATCTTACCCAAATGTTCACAAGGACATGATTATCCGATTTTTTTAATTAATATAAACTTATAATGGAGCCATTTTCAAATTAGGGGGCCAAAGCCTAGTGTTCCGTTTGGTGGAGCATCTTTCATGATATCAAATAATTTGCAAACATTCAAATACTAATGGTTAAGAAGAGAACTAATTTCGTTTCTTTTGATATTTAAAGACGTCTAAACTCTGTTTTTGTGGCAATTTCTTGTGCTTTGTTCAATTTGGCCGTTTTATAAAAAGTAGGTGACGATATGATTATACATGCATATATTTTTGTTCTTTTTTGGGTGCATAGTACCTAATTAATTTTGTTGCTATTCTGTTGTGATTTTTTGTGATACTCATTGGCTTCTGTAATTTTGAGGTGAATAATTAGATGAGAAGACGTCTCTTCAATGTGGCCGACAAATATTGTTTTCATTTCACAAAATGTTAAGACCCATTTTGCTTTGTTCGTCTCTCCACCTTTTTATAATCAGACAACTTCAAATTTCGATGGTATAATATCAAAGTAAATAATTTTATTTATAAGACTATATGTAATATATCATTCAAAAGGATGATTTTATTCTATTCCATATTTCCATTAAGTTGGCTGATATTGGATACTTCCTCTTAAGAGACATGGACAGCAACAGACACCACAATCCCTCTGACGTGGCATCCTACGCAACAAGACAACTTTATCTGAGACAAGGAGAATAAAATCGGTGTATTTATTTTCTATGTGATTTAGGTCTCAAAATATGTATTCAATGTATTTTATATTTCTGTTATTTATTTTCCAACCATAGGCATAAATGGCCTTCAGAACTTTAGATAATTACTAATTCGATGCAACTCGCTTAATTCTTTAGTAAATTATACTTACTTAAACGGGTAAAAAATCATTGTTAATTCCACAAACCACAATCTCCTAAATGTATATTGTACATATGCCATAAAGGTGTATCTAATAATACTTATAATTCATTCTGATTTTCTTGCTCGAAATGCAAGGAACAGGAACATGTTTATTGACCCATCTAAAGCCTTCGGTGCCTCTTGACTGCCTCACGAGGCACCCCCAAACGTAGTTGTTTAATACAAGTTGGAATGTTTGTCTAATACGATCAATCATATAATCATATCCATATTTGATTCGATTTGGCTAAATTAACTTCTTCTTTTTTTTTAATGAAACCAATTTTATTTTCTATGATTCTCCTTTGGAGCATACAAAGAGAGAGTAATGAGATCCAAGCCGAAAAGAACACTGAAGAGAGATATGAACCACACGCAGGTGGAGTAAACTTAGAGAGAAACTAATTGAGCATAAAAACCAAGAATAAGCTAAGACATACCCTGAACCAAAAATAAACTAAATTACCTTTCTTCGGTGATGTTTACGTCTAATATTCATCTATAATATCTTTCTGGATTTTTTAATTTAAAATTTTGCTTGACGTTTTAAATTTTGATATTCATGATAAGTCATTTAACTGTTTAAACTTAATTCAAGCTTTAATTTCATTTTTGAAATTAGAAAATATTTAAATTTTACTTTTTGTGGATGAGATTATTTTATCATGGTATAGTATAGTTATAATAAGTTAATAAAAGGTATATTATATAATTAAATACATACTGTTTCATTTTAATAAACGGTTAAACTGCTTAAAATTGACTATATTTTCGAAAGGTGATAGATCGCCGTCCAAAGCTTTGCATTTTCTTGAACATAAGATGTTTTTGTTCTCAGCTATAGCTTTTCGTAATGGTGAACAAAATATGATGGATCATATGCATGTGGTAATTTCTTCCATCTTTTAAAATATTAAATAATTATTATTTTTAATTAAAAGGTTATTTGCTCAGCTATAACTATAAATTTTAGATGACGGCAAAAAAACTATAAATTTTTAAAGGGTAAAATTTTGGTGCGAAGGTATTTATTTAATTAGATTTTTTTCAGAAAATAGAGAACCTTGATCAGCCAAAAAAAACAACAACAAAATATATCGAATTAATTAACTACTAATTTACATATGAGAAAACCTTCTTTGGGATGAAAAAACCTACTACAAAAAATACATACGTACATAGCTCCGTATAGAACCAAAATACATATAAAGCTACTGCCCAAGGGTTATAAGTAAGACCCGCAAAAAAAAAAAAAAACCCAAAATATTTGGTTAGTCTTCGTTAAGCCGATGATGATAATGATTTGATTTCAGTCATGCCAACAAAGAAGCATGACGACACACCTCCTTATGATATAAAGCTTAGCCTTTTGCTCTTTAATCACTCCTCCCACTCCACGGCTCCACATCTTCCTCTTGGTTCCTCCTACGCTCGAACCGGTCGTCTTCATTCTCGCTTAACGATCAAAGATTAAGAAAATGTAAATTCTTTTTGATGTGAATTAATGTGAGAGAGATATATATAAATGAGGGTATATATAAGAAATGATAATGAGGAAGATGATGAATGAAGAGGAGTTATATATAGAAGTGGCTCGGGACAGAAACCGAACCGTACCAAACTAGACCGGTCCAGGAAAGAGGCAACGAGTGGGTTCGTTGGGGTTTGTGCACTGTTCCCTAACCCACCGGATACTGTGCCCCTCCATACCCACGTGGGCCCTATATTGAAGGAATCTTTGCCCTAAATGTGGTTATTTATCCTCTCTCATGCTTATGCTTCTCTTTCTTCATGAAACACTAACCAAACCCAAATTATCAAAGTTGGATCCACTCAATTACCATTTCTGTAACCAATGAAAACCATACCGGTGTTTAAAGTGAACCAATATTTTATCCAATTTAGGGCTAGTCTTTGATATTTTGGGTGTCTGTAAAATCCTAAGTGTATCTGTTGGTTTCCAGATCGAATATACCAAACCTAATTCGACGTCAGCAAAAGATGTGACCAGCCAAAATTGTCGGGAACTACTATACTGACCAACCAAAATCGAAATGTAGCTCGGTCCCCGCTTGTTATTTGACATATAAATTAGATTTGATTTTTATGGCTGATTGTGATTGATGATAATAACGAATGAAGACTAACATTTAATTCTTTTAATTAATAGACGTAACTTTATAACATCTGTGAGCTGATGATATTTCCATATCGACCATTTCTAGTTAAGTGATAGGTATTATACCAAAATCTTGTAGACACATGGATCAAAGAATCGAATTTATGTTAGTATATTGTTTTCCGATCTGAGTAAGGTATAAATTATTGCTCTACAAATTATATTATATGGATCATACTGTATAGAGTATAAAACTGCATTGCGCCGAAACAAACTTCAAGAGCAGTTATTAATGACCAAACTATAACTAAATGAGGGACAGTTAGGCGTTAATTAGGTGGTATAATCTAATAGTATATTATAGATCCTTTTAAATATAACTGAGATTCGATCAATCTTTTTACCAAAACCCGACAAATAGTTGGTATGACTTGAGAGTAAACCGTCTTTTTTTTGTTCTTACATCAATCGACAATCGTTAACCCAAAGGTATTAACATTGAAAAATAGTAATATCTTACAGCTATATCACAGCTTCAGAGTTAATATTAAGATTAATGTTAATTAAATAATTAGCTACACAATTAACCAAGTAGAACTAGCTGTGGTTTGATGTGGTTTACGCGCTGTTGTCATTGGTTATAGTGAAGTCCTCGAACATGGAGAATGGAGACGCACGTGAGGTTCTCGTGATTCACAAATTGGCTTTAGCTTTTGGTCCTCTAAAAGAACAAGTTCAGAAAATAAAAGTTACAGTTATCTTTTTTTTTTCAATATATGGTTTGTTTATTATGTTATATGAGTTGGTCTCTGTCATTCTTCCTTTCTTGAAATCTTGTCGTCCTTTTATGAACCAACTTTTTCTTTACCCCTCGTGCTTGTAATTAACCAATTTTAAACACTTAGTTACATCCATTTCTGTATATGTAATTAGTATTATAAAGTTACGTATATACGTGTGCTTTGTGCGATGGATAAACGTGAGATAGATCATTCTACCTTTTAGATCCAACATGCTCAAACAATTACGATGAAGAATATTGAATGGTATACTTATTTTACGATTTTACATTTTCGAAATATGATTCTGGTACCTATTACCGTTGGCAATATTCACAAGTTTTTATGTTTTCACAGTTTTTTTTTTTGCTGACATCATGTTTTCATGTTATTGAAGAAAAGAAAAATCAGTCCGCTATATATTATATAAGCGTGCCGGAAAATAACTAGCCAAATCTATTAATTAAAACAAAATTTTGACGTTTTAAGAGTATTCAACGGAAACTCTAGTCAGTGTTTTTGCTATTTGATTATATTATTTGATCATATTATTGTTTTGCTATTCTTATGTCAATCTAAGCTCTATTAAAGTATTAAGCGCATGTGCTGTGTGAAAAAAACTTCGACTGTGAGAAACGATTCCAGCTTCAATGGCGTACGGAAAGACTTTGTTGACAAATTAAAAATAGGTAATCACTTACCTCGAGAGACAGCAAGCTAAAAATCGCTTGACCAGAGACTTCTCTGAATCGTCGTGCGGAGCAAATGGTTTTTCAGGTCCAAAACCCGAAAGGGTAACGTGCTGTTTAAGAAACCTGCCTTCTTCCATTTTATTTTTAATTGACGGTTTCACACATTCCTAAACAAAGTATTCACAAGAGTACCTACTTGAAATTTCAGAAACAGAGTCAGAGACTGCCAAGTGTGTGGATTTAGGTACAATGTTTTCTTTAAGGTTACTTGGTTTACAAGTAGTTGAAATTTTACTAAGAGCTAATAAGATATACGTTGAGATTTACACTACCGGAATGAAATTGAAAATGAAAAATGATATATACCGTAAGTAGAGTCTGTCCTCACTCCTCTCTGGGGATCCACCGGTTCCACCACACGGTCTTGCGGCCTTCGCTTATCTCATCAATTGTCTCGGTGACTGTTTTCACAAGCTTCCTTTGAAGCCTAAGTGCTGATGCGAGAGCGTTTCTCTGTACACTCGCCTTCTTTCGAGGCTCTTTCTCCTGTAATCATAGAAAAATAGACATCAAAGTTAGGTGATTGCACATGTTATGAGTCTGATGTATTCGAAGAGTGTAGATTGGGAATAAACCCTGAGTTCTTGAAGCTGCGTTTCTGTGAATCCGCCATCTTTTTCTGTCCCGGATTTTGCCATTAGCTGAATCACCCAATTTGCAGCTTCACTGTAGTCCTGTTGTGTAGCCCTGAAGTATTGCATCCTCAAGTTTTGCATGAAGGACAATGCAAGCAATCCTTGTCTATCGAAATATGGGTGAGCAAGAGCTGCTTTTGCGCTGATTCTTTGTCTTGCTTTGTACCGGACCATTGATGTAAGAAGTTCCCATCCGATTCCACCGTCTAGATCTAATAGCTCAAAGCCTCTACGAAGATCAGCGTTTGCACGAGGCTCCACTAATTTTCTCCAAGCAGTTAAGTCGTATTCGCATCTTTTCAACTGGCGGTTGAACTGAATGAGGTTGCTGTCGGATCGTAAGGATGGGAATGCCTGTAACGGTAAAAGCATGATTAGAATATTAACATAGTATGATGGAATTGTTTCCCAACACAGAAGCTGAGAAGAACGAAACTGGTTTCTACTCTGATAATCGAGGAAGGGATGATTAAACTAAGAACAATCCAAACAACAGAACCAAAAGTAATCACGGCAAATGAATTCTGGAGCTTCCCCTACTTTCTCAAAGCCCAAGCCAAAAAAAAAGTACTCAACACTTCTGAAAACCTGAGGCATCTCCTATTTACTCTAATCCTAGTCACTGACTGATTTTCTAATGTGGCATGGATTGTTGATGAACGCTTTTTAGCCTAAATTGACTCAACCAGATTACACTGACTATCTACGAAAAGATGTGCTTGTCAAAAGATAGTTGAACATATGCCTGATTCAAAAACACAGAGAAAACTAAAGTCTAAAACCGATTGGTGGATTGGTACTTACCATTTGAAGGAAGATGAGGCCAATGCTATAGATATCAAATCTATCTGGCAAATTCATCTGTTTGGAACAAAGCCATAAACATCAAAATTCATAACTTAGGTTTATGAAACGAGGATAGCTTTATATCAACTAAGCTCGCATAGTCAACATTTAAGCTTGCACCTGCCACAGGACAGGGGAAAGTGCAGCTGCAACAGGTGCTGAAGGTGCAGATGGAGTTTGGGTGCTCATAATGTATTGCTCAGGTGCAGCATACCTGAAAGCAACAAAACGAAAAGAAAGATATTTATATCACAGAAATTTATTTTTTTCTGTATCTGAGGTTTACAACGACAAAAAGGTTCTCATTTATGATTCATAGCAGAGAAAGATACAAATTTCGAAAGAGGAAGACCTTGGATCCAGAAGAAACTCTTTTGGAATGTAGTTAATTCCCACTCTCAAATCAGCTGCAGCTCCAAGATCGATGATCTTGAAAGCCCGAGAACCTGCTCATGTTTCAGTGGACACAAAAACGAGTGTCCTCATCCTTTCATTGGGTTCCTTGCTCGAAAAGGTCCAAGAACTAAGATCATTTACCTTCTGAGAAAATAATGTTCTGAGGCTTAATATCTCTATGAACAATCCCGGTTGAGTGAAGACCATCCAATGCAAACAAGAGTTGCCTCATGATAGTCTGAATAATTTTGTTTTCTCTTTCCAACCCTTTAGGCAAGTCTTGAACTTTTCCAAGGATGATAGTTTCTACCTATATCATTGCCTTAGAATGTGACAACATATAATATAGGAGACGACTACGAAACAATAAATAGAACAGGAAAAATTACGAACATTATAAGGGAATTCTTTACTCTGCATCAAACCAGCAAGTGTTGATTCTCCTTCATATTTCCATAACAGCCAATATTCAGGTCCTTTCTTTGAAGACTTCTGCAATAGTTTTGACGAACAACAAAATTATAAACCTAGAAAGAGAAAATGTCATTTACAAGGAAGAGAAATTACCTCGAGAAATCCATAAATAAAATCAGCACAGCTATTCCCACAAGCTCTTCGAACCCTCTCATTCATCCAAATTTCCACTGCACCATATTCAGTCGCCTTCTTCAATACATACTCACCTTCCTATCAGCACAACCAAAATACCATACATCACAAACAAATCATCCTCACTTCAATATCAAAATGATAGCCTAAGTATCATTGATTTCACAATTCTGATGTTATCATAATTGAAATGACAACGTTGAAATTGATCTTAAATTAACAAACACACCAGAATCATTTGATTACCTCAGAAGAACGTTTCTTGGATAGTGAGACTCTATAAACCACACCAAACGAACCTTCCCCTAATTTCTTCCCCAAAACGAAATCATCCTGTCAAACCAAAACCTAATCCCATCAATTAACCAAACCAAGAGAACTCAAAAACACAGCCAATTACTCAAAACCATCCATATCGACCTTCCTAAAAGTAGGTTTAAACAATCTCTCAACGAAAGCAAGAACAAACATATCGAAAAATCCAGGAGCAACGCCAGGTGTAGCCCATAGATACGAGAGAGCAGTGAGAGCTAAAGCTACTCCAGGTGCAGTGATCGTTAAACCATTCGATTTCGGCAAGGTACTGCGATAGATCATATCGCCGCACTCCATAACCGTACATGGAAGTCCAACTCCAACTCCAACGAAGAGACTGTGAACGGCATCGATCAACTGAGCGCGACAATTCGAATTGAGCTTCACCGTTGATTTAGAATTCGAAATTGTTGAGTTTAGAGAGAACGGTTTGAGTTTCTTTCCTAGAAATGGTAAGAAGGGAGTTCCGATGAAAGCTCCTCCCGGAGATATCGTGGCCATGGCGGAATTGTTCACCGGAAGAGTTCAGTGATGGAAGACGCAAATTTCACCGATAGACAAAAACTAAAATTCCTTCAACGTCGTTGATTTCCCACCACTAGTTTTTTTTCTAATTTCAAATTAATTATTTTCTCGTACTTAGTAGATTTATACTACAAAGGACACGTGGATTGGGTTAGGTTCGGATATGTAAGTTTTAAATAATGGGCTTCTTTTGCGGCCCGGCCCGGCCTATCCATGATGAAGTGCCTCATTCCCTTTAAACTCGCAAGACTATTAACAAGGAAAGGAAGAGTGGAATAGGATTAGCTATGTTTTGGTTAAAATGCAATAATTAATATATCACACATATTGATATATAAGACTATATGAGGAGTTTGACAGAAAAAAAAAGGTTATATGAGGTAAGTGATTATTTGGTGAATAGTACATACAAAAATGAAATGTTTTATCTTTGTATAAAATTTGATTCGATCTTGTTGTACTACTAAAACACAATCTAAATTTATCTATGATAATTTGTGTAGGCTACAATCTTGTACAAGTCAATGTGACTCGATCATATCATTCACATATTCTAAGATTCCAACAAATTATTTCGTATGCAGCAGAATAGACCGAACGTACCAAACAAATATATATATATGCTCGTTTTTAGTACACTACTTCACATGGGAATTCAAATTGCAAATGTGTTTATTTGTGTTGTAAAGAAAATTTGGCTTTAATATTTGAGTGCTCATCTCGTTTGAAATGTTACTTGGTCTATAAAGTACGTAGCATAATCTTTTAGTATCGAGTGGAAGTTTTAATTTTTCTTTTTTGTTAAAGAAATTTTGAAGTCTTGAAATATTGCTTTTGCGTATAATTGTTTATGCTAAATAATAATTTTTTGTCGAACCGTGGCTGATAACAACAAATCCAGTTTTTCCTTTATGCAATAAGCCAATAACGATGGAGAATCAAAATTTTATCTTTATTCGTTTGTGAAAATTCAGCAAGTTTATATTGTTATACTTTGTATCGATCACATATATATTATTTTCCACCTCCTGGGGTTTAATATTGAAAGATGGTAACAAAAATCAACTTTTTTTTCTTAAATCAATTTGATTATAGTACCATTGACCTCTCTACACTAACCATTTTCTTTGTAATTTCTTTTTAGAAAATTGTATGAAATTAATGGGTGCTTCGAAACTTCCATATGCAACTCCATATCAACATGTGCTTGACATAAAAAAAAGGAATTAACGTGAGAAAACAGGCGGATATATTTACTATATTTTTCAAACATATTCAATATAAAATAAATGCCACAAACTTGATTAAAAAGACATCTATTTTTATACTGACGTTTGTTTTTAAATTTTTTACTAATCATTATCTTCAAAACGGATCCAGTATAAATATTGTAAAATATTTTGTTCAAATTTGTGGCATTTCTTTTATCCATTTTAACAGATCTAATTATTTTTACCTTAAATCATGAAGAAGAGTTATTTTAAAATATATATATTTAAATATCCACAGATAAACTTATTTAAAATATAGTTAAATTTTTTTAAAAAACATAAAAGATGAAAACAAAATTCTGACTAAGCCGGAATGACCTACTAGTTGGTTTTAAAATGACAGCACATAATATTCACAATACAATTACATATTTATAACAATTGTGAAACTTTCGTATCAACATTGCAAATTAAACAAAAATAGGAAAGGCAAAGAGCTTTCATTAAACTGTTAACATGTTCTTGATGATAAAAAAAAGTGAGAAGTTTATACTTTATAGAACGACGAATGACATAACGGAAAACAGATAGACAAATATTTTTTCCCATTACAGGTTACAATATACCCATAAGGCCATAACTTTTTAAAAGTACGCATTTAGAAAAAAATTATCAAAAGAAAAGACCAAAACTTATACTCATTAAAAATACATTTATATAATGTATTTTTATAAGAATTGGAAGAGAAATGTGAAAACAATCATAAGAACATTGACCACAATGTACGCACAACATATACAGCTTGTCGGATCCGTGATCAAAAGATACAGTCAAACATATTCTTAATTGCCTCTCACATAATATTCTCATACTAATCAGTACATCTCGTCACATGATTAACTAAACTGAACAGGATTATTTTGTTTTTGTATTATTTATTTATTTGTAATTTTCCTCGGCTTTATGAACAGAACAGCAAGTTGGACTAAGCCGCTTCATTTCCAGATAGTCACTTTAAATAAAGTATTGATTCGATAACTTTCAAGTTTATTTTGTTTCAAGTAAATCTAAAAAATGCAAATTGAATAATTTGATTCAGCAACACGAAAACAAAATATCATTGCTTATCCTCTGGTACAAATGATGATTTTGCATATATTAATTGTTTTATATGTCACACCTACTCAGCTAAGAGATATATACCTCTTAGCTATTGCAATTCATGTTTTAATAAGATTGATATAGAACTTGGTAGGGGTTAATCAGAACTGAAAATAATACTTGCAATGCTAGCAAATAAGTTTATATAAATAACCTCATATGTTGATAAGCTTCATTGGCTAGACCTTAATCAATCAGCCAACTACATTAATACGTTTAGGCTATGATAGATTCAGGATTAGTTAGATCATGGAAACTTGATACCCAGCGGCTGCTGCAACTAACAAGTAGGAAATATACAATATGCTGAAGATATAAATGAGTCTTAATAAATCTGAAAAAGCTTCTTTTTGCAGAGTAGTTTATAATCAAAATAATTGTGTTGTTGATGTGCATAATATTTAATTAGTCGCACGCTACTTAATATCTAATTTTTCTTCTTTTCACCTTTGTATTAAATTAAGTATGTGGGAGCCACAAAATTAATCTATGAATTAAACTAAGTTTGTTCGGGGTCTAAACTAGGCCACGAGTTTCATTATTCCACTAGATCTAAAATGAATTTATTAGTTAGTCAAGTCTGATTAGCCGAAAATGAAAATACGAAAATGTTAATAAATGCATCTAGTCTCTGTCTCTTACCAAAAGCTGTGCGATCTCAACCATGGAAGATAAGAATCTGAAATTAACGGGTGAGATGGAATCGGAATATTACCAAATTAGGATGAGATGAGGTTTGGGTCCATGCTTAATAGTGAGAATGATGGAGCTGACTTTTTCATTCGTAGGGCTTATCACAAGTTTTCTCCTACTTGCATCTCCAAATTGTTGACAAAACGACAGCGTTTGTGACTCCTTACACCGCCCCGTGTTTTCTTCCTACGTGCATGGACTTTTTCTTACTCTACAAATAATTATTTTTCAAAAAAATTTCTAGTCTCTAATGACGTTTAAAGACAAATTTCAGTCGAATGTTCAATTTTCCTCTTTTTTTGATAGGACTGTTTTGTTTAATTTTCTTATTCTCTAGTACCTTTATTATTACTCTTAACTATTAATTTGATTCATCAAATTCAAATCAATATCATACTTGGTTTTAGCTTAATTGCTGATATTTTTTACTACCATATTTACTTCGGCAGATATGTAGGTGGATTTTTTGGGTTTTGCATGCATTCAAAGTTATCATGTGATGTGGATGATTACTGAAATGGGATATTAATTGGTACATAAATTCTGTTGGGATAATGATAGGTGATATATGTAGTGTATATATATATATATAGTTTAGATAGGTATGGGATACGATGGAATTAAATTTTTATCGGTTCATATTTCATAGATATGATTACTACGATTATAAAAAATCAACACAAAATAATCGTTGGTTCTAGAGATTATCGGACGTTATGAAAAATATAACTACTGAACCAAGTAAAAAGGTATAAATCTGTAGAGTAAAAGCTATCGAGAAAAGGAGGCAAAAATGAGAATATATAGCAACTTAACCCAAAAAAAAACATAGCAACGTGGGAGGGTTTCAAAGATATTTGGTTTGATAAGCTCCATTAATCAATTTGTCTCCCTCCCAAGAGGGAACTCATGCAATATCTACAATAGTCCTCTCTCTGTGACAGATACACGTATATGGATCATATTCGAAGTTCTATCTATATAACAAAGGGAGAGAATTGCGAGTGTTTTTGCTTATTGTCATAAATGTTTACATACATTAATTTTTCTCCAATGGTGTCAAAAAGGAGCTGAAAATTAACAAGTAGACTGAAAAACAAAGGGAAAGAAAAACTATTACGATATTGTATGAGGCGACAGAATCAGATAAGATCATAATCCTTACGATCTTGCCTATCTATAAAGATGGTGAATAAAATATGGATACAACTTGCTTTAAAGGGGGATGAACTGAAATATACCAAAAAAAAAGAGAGGAAAGGTCCAGATGTCATGTGAGCCCCCATCCCACTTGACCCTCTTGGTGGATCCCATTGGTTATTCATTTGTATGTATTGTCTCTATTTCTATTTCGTCAAACTCTGACTTAAGTTTATGTTTATTCTGTTCTTGACTTTTTTTTGGTTAATTTTTTGTCAATCTCTCTGGCTCTTCCATGTATGTCAATGTAAACACAAATATATAAATTGATCATATCTCGATTGTTAAATATTATATCTATATTTGGCATGACTTTTTCTTCTTTAAGCCTCTAGAATCTCATAACTACTAGTGTTATTTTTCTTTTAATGGATTCTCAACAAAATTGTGTATCAATGTTGAATGTTCTTGTTTTCATATCATTAATAAGTCATGGAATATATAAAATAAAGAAATTAAATCTATTGATGATATAATTGTGTGAAATATAAAATATAAGATAATTTAGTGATAGCGGTAACATGTAAATGATATATAGTACATAATAAAATCAAGAGGTAATGGTTAACTATCTAAGCTTATACAGTATACACAATCTTTTCCGCAAAAACTATCGAGTTATAAAACCAAAAAGTTTGTTATCCAAAAGATAATCATCTTGACTACACTACAAGAAAATTACCGCAATTCCGACGGAGGTTTCCGACGGACTTATTTCCGTCGAAAATTTCCGACAGAAAACTGATAGAAACCGTCGGATTACCGTCGGAAATTTTCAACGGATTCCGACGGACTGACAAAAGTCCGTCGGAAATCCGTCAGAGAAAACGAACGTTAATGTAGCCGTTGCATTGTCCGTCGGAATCCGTTGGAAATTTCTGACGGATATATTTCCGTCGGGAATTTCCGACGGACCGCCGACAGTCCGTTGGAAATCCGTCAGAAAAAACGAACGTTAATGTAGCCGTTACATAAGCCGTCGGAATCCGTTGGAAATTTCTAACGGATGTCCGACGGACCGCCGACAGTCCGTCGGAAAAAAACAATAGCCGTTTGGAATTTAAAAATTGTGACGGATTCCGACGGATGACGTCCCTTTATAAATGTTTCAACACTTCTCAATTCATTCACACTTCTCTCAATCTATTCATCCACACTTCTCTCTATTCTTTCACACTTTACTATTCATTTACAATCTCTTACAAAATTTTTTTTAATAAATGTCGTCTTCTAATAATTTTCGATTATGGATGGATGACCCGATGATGGATCCGGAGTCAAATATCTTGAAAGATGAGTATGCTTAAGGTATATGCGAGTTTATGGAATTGGCTGGAAATCAACCTGGAGCAAAAAATACTCGTAAGTTGAAATGTCCATGTTCTATTTGTATGAATTCCCATAATATTAAGATAGAGATTGTTTGGAGGCATTTGTATTACAATGGGTTTATGCCGGGGTACAAGATTTGGTATCTACACGGAGAAACAAATTATGATTATGGTAGTACTAGTGAACCATATATTGCAGATAGTTTAGAAGAACATAGAACGGAAGTAGATTTTGGTGTAGGTACTGTTGAGATGGTGAATGATGCGTTTAGAGAGAATATGCAGTCAACATCTGTAGATGGAGATAGGGTTGAAGAACCAAATTTAGAAGCACCAAATTTAGAAGCACAAAGATTTTTTGAGATGTTAGATGCAGCGAAACAACCACTATATAGCGGTTGTAGAGAAGGTCATTCGCCGTTATCATCTGCTAGTAGAATGATGACCATTAAGACGGACTATAATTTGGCGGAAGAATGTGTTGATGCTATAGCCAATTTTGTGAAAGATATATTGCATGAAGAGAATCTTTCACCAGCATCATACTATGAGGTACAGAAACTTGTAGCTGGTCTTGGTTTGCCGTATCAGACAATAGATGTGTGCATCAACAACTGTATGATATATTGGAGAGAATATGAAAACCGCAAAAGATGTCGATTTTGTCGTAAACTCCGTTATCAGGAGAGTAGTGGAAGAGTTAAAATTCCCTTTATACGGATGTGGTATTTACCGTTAACGGAAAGGTTGAAGAGGTTATATCAATCTCAGCGCACGGCAGAGGCAATGAGATGACATGGAGAGCATAGACAAGACGAAGATATTACACATCCTTCAGACGCAGAAGCGTGGAAACATTTTCAATCAATATATCCATATTTTGCATTCGAGCGAAGGAATGTATACCTCGGACTATGTACAGATGGTTTTAACCCATTTGGAAAGCATGGAAGACAGTATTCGTTGTGGCCTGTAATTGTTACACCTTATAACTTGCCTCCATCTTTGTGTATGCGTAGAGAGTTTTATGTTCCTCTCTGTGCTTGTTCCCGGCCCAGAGCATCCTAAGAGATCGCTTGATGTATTTCTCCAGCCATTAATATATGAGTTACAAATGCTATGGAATTATGGTGTTGAAGCGTATGATGTGTTATTGCAACAGAATTTTAAGATGCGTGCGGTTCTAATGTGGACCATTAGTGACTTCCCAGCATATGGTATGTTATCTGGATGGACAACTCATGGAAGATTATCATGTCCATATTGCCAAGATAACACTGATGCATTTCAATTAAAGCACGGAAGAAAGACTTCTTGGTTTGATTGCCATAGAAGATTTCTTCCAAGTGATCATCCTTATCATCGTTCTAAGGAAATGTTTACAAAGGATAAACAAGTATTTGATGGTCCACCTCCTGAGATAGACGGCACAAGTATATTGGAGCAGTTAAGAGATTTTGGCGCTGAGAGAACTCCAGATTGTGGTGGTAATAGGCATGAACCTATTTACGGTGCCGGTGAAAATCATAATTGGCACAAAAAGAGTATTTTTTGGGACTTGCCTTACTGGAAAGACTATTTATTGAGGCACAATCTTGATGTTATGCACATTGAGAAGAATTTCTTTGACAACATCATGAACACTGTGTTAAACGTCCATGGGAAGACAAAAGACAATCTGAAGTCTAGACTAGACTTGCCATTGATTTGTTCTCGGGATGTACTTGAAGTTCTACCAAATGGTAAATGTGCGATGCCTGCGTTCCGGTTGAACCAAGAAAAGAAAAAAGCTTTTTTTGATTGGATTCGTGAAGATGTTAAATTTACTGATGGATACGCATCAAATCTGCGTAATTGCGTTGATTATGGAGAAGGAAAGTTTATTGGAATGAAGAGTCATGACTGTCATGTTGTGATGCAGCGCCTCCTTCCATTTGCATTTGCCAAACTACTTCCAGAAGATGTTCACCATGCAATTGCAGGTATATATTCTTATAAATGCCATGATTTTAATAATTTAAATGTTTCTATCTATATAATTGTATTAAATGCAGGAGTTGTATTAAATGTTTCTATCTATATAATTGTATTAAATGCAGGAGTTGGTGGTTTCTTTCGAGATTTGTGCACACGATCACTTACCGTTGATGGAATTCGCAATTTAGAAGACAATATACCAATTATCATTTGCAATCTCGAGAAGTTATTTCCCCCGTCGTTCTTTGATGTCATGGAACATCTTCCAATCCACCTCCCACGAGAAGCAGCACTAGGAGGGCTTGTTCAATACCGGTGGATGTATCCGTTTGAGCGTTACATATTCCATCTGAAGAAAAAAGTTAAAAATTTAAGCAGAGTTGAGGGATTTATTGTCGCACAGAGCATCAACGAAGAAACTTCTCATTTTGCTGAATATTACTTTCCATCAGAAGTCCGAACGAAGAGTCGACGGCCATCTCGCCATGATGATCGAGGTGAGAGGCCAATTTATAGCGTGGTTGTCCCTCAGTTGTTTGCTCAAGTTGGTCGTCTTAGTGGAAAAGGAAAGAAACGAAAACTTACAGAGCAGGAACATGCACACTTACATATGTATATTCTCACAAATTGTGAGGATATTATGGAATACGAAAGGTATGATATTTGAATTTTTAACAATATAACTATTAAGATTTTCATTTAACTATTGAATTTAACTCTCATTTGGTTTTTTTACAGGATTTACATGGAAATAGTTCGTAGTTACTATCCGAATAAGACAGAAGAGGAACTTGAATCTCTAAAAGAGAATGATTTCGCGCCTTGGTTGCAATATTACGTAAGTTTGTTAATTTTTGACTTTGCAATTTGTTTTATACTTGCACTGACTTCTTATTTATTGTTTTAGGTTACTGAAGGAATAAATGGTGGGCAAACATTTCCATCATGGTTAGTAGAGTTCGTTAATGGTCCAAACTACATTGCGACTTCTTACCCTAGGTATTGCACAAGGGGATATGCCTTTAAGGTTTATGATGGAGAAAGTACGAGGATAACATCTGATTACAGGATCTCTGCGAGATCTGGTGATATTGTTTACTACGGCATTCTTCAACAAATATTAGAAATCCGCTACCCTGGAATGTTGAACTTAAGATGCATTGTATTTATGTGCGATTGGTATGATCCATTCGTTGGGCGTGGTGTTCTAGTTGATAAATTCGGTATTACATCGGTACATTCAAGACGGAGACTTGTTAAATATGATCCATTCATCTTTGCATCACAAGCAGATCAGGTATGTTTTAGTTATATTTGTATTAATATGAAAGGTATGATATTTATATTAATATGTTTCATGTATTAATATGGTCGTCGTTCATTGAAAAACATTTTAGGTTTGCTACATTCCATATCCTCGAGTTACAAGACTCTCAGACCCTTGGATCACCGTAACATCAGTTAACCCAAGAGGAAGAATTTACGGAGTTCCTGAACTTGATGCTTTGCAACCAACCGAAAGTGGTCAAATGGATCCACCAGAAGCTTCATTTGATGTTGATCTTGTTATCGACTTCACAGATATCATCTCCGATATAGTGCATTCAGACTCAGAGGAATCACACGGCGAATTTTCTGGAGATTCAGACTCAATTCCTTCAGATGGATCTTCTGAAGAGTCTGAGTAGTTTAGAATTTATATTTTGGACTTTATTTTATATCATGTATTTTTCATTTATATTATGTATTTTTCATTTATGGATTTTAGTTTAAATTTTAGGTATTTTTCATTTATAGATTTTATTTTAGATTTTTACAGATGTTTCATTTATATCATTTATACTTTAAATTGAATACTTGATGAATAAATTTTATACTTTATGAATTTAAATAGACATATATATATATTAAAATAAAATAAATAATAAATAATTTATAGATTCCGTCGAAAATCCGTCTGAAATTTCCGACTGATTTCCGACGGACCACTAAAATTATTTATTTATTTTGTTAAATCGATAAAACCCTATATCCGTCGGAACTCCGTCAGAAATTTCAGACGGATTTCCGACGGAATCTATAAATTAATAATTTTTTTTCCGAATGTTAAACATTTATCACATGTTTTAATAATCCGTCAGGAATTTCCGACGGATTTCCGACGGTTTTAGGGTTTCATTGTTAAATTACAAAGTTTTAGCACTTAGTCCATTGAAACATCAATGTTAGTTTAATACATAAACATTTCAAACAAAATAGCAATTGAAACATTTTAAAATTCAAAATTACATAAAATTTTTAGTTTATATGTTATATGTTAGTAAATGAATATTATACATTTAGTTGTATATGTAAGAAACTTGTTTCGAAATAGTTAGTTTGATAATTTTATAACTTAAGAAGATGTTTTAAACATAATTCAGTAGTGAAATGCGTAAATATCACATATACAAATCCGTTAAATACTAAAACGATTTAAAATACGATCAAAACCCTATATCCGTCGGAAATTTCCGACGGATTTCCGACGGATTTAGGGCTTCACCAATGGATATGCATGCAAATTAATGGTAAAAATCAATGGTCCGTCGGAAATTTCTGACGGATTTCCGACGGATCATTAATTTTTACCGCGGGAAGTAACTTTTGGGCTCCCGCGGTTACCAAATTTTCATTTAATTTATTTGGTTTCCGACGGACTTCCGACGGATTATTCCGTCGGAAACCTGTTATAAATACATCTCCTTCTTCGCGAAAATCATTCCTAAAACTGATCAAATTACTAAAAAAATCATCTACAATCTTCGAAAACCCTTGAATTTCTCCAAACTTCATCACATATGGCCAATCTTCCTAATAACATGTAAGTTTCTTTGATTTTCAAGTTTATTGTTTAATCATGTTAGATTTTAGGAATTAGATTGTTAGATTAGTATGTTAGGAGATAGCTTTTTGGATATGGAATTGAGATTAAGAGTTAGATTGTTAGATAAGTGTGTTAGGTTTTTATATTTAAGTTTGAGATTGTTAGATTTTATGATTTGAAATGGATTAAGGATTTATGTTTTTGATTTTGATTTAGAGTTTAGGTTGTGAGATTTTTCAATAAGGATTATATAATTTTAATTTTATAATTGATAGAATTGTTATTAAATTATGTATTTTTCGGATTTTTATAATTTTTAAATTATTTTGAATTTTTATGAGTTTATATGGATTTTTGTGAATTTTTATGAATTTTTTGAATTTTTATGAATTTTAAAGGATTTTAAAAGATTTAAGGATTTTAAAAGATTTTAAGGATTTTTAAGAAATTTCCAAACTTTTTTCCAAATTTTATGATTTTTAGAAATTTAGGAATTTATTACATTTTATTCCTATTTTATAGATTTTATATATTTTTTAATTTTTATTCATTTTTAAAGTTTTTTAGATTTTATTTAATTTTTGGATAAATTTTTTAAAGTTTGTTTAGATTTTTAGATTTTTTTATTTTATAGAAATATTTATAAATTTTAGAATAAATATAAAACTTTATGAATTTTATATATGATTTTATCATTTTGTTAAATTTTGCAAGTTTATCGAAATTATGGATTTATTTATTTTTGTTAATGTATTCTATATATTTGTTTTATTTAATTAGTTTTTTAATTTTTTTTAGGAATTACGGTCACTACGTTGATTCACCGGGAACTCGTCGTGCGAGACGAGGCATGAGTTCCGCCAAACCGAATCGACTCATATCCCGGATACTTTACCGGAATCTACACCGACGATGAATCCAACTCCAGAGCCAACTGAGATGTCCGTCGAAGACTTTGCTTCTCAACCGGGCCGAGATCATAGAGCTACTTGGTAAGTTAACATTTATTTCATTTACAATTTTTAAGTTTTCTATAATTTATATATTTTTTAATATATTTTCAATATTTATTCTTTTCAGGTTTAATTTCTCCAATAACGGGATTTCGAAGGCGATCAACAACATGATTATCGGGATGTTAAAGCATCCGTATGAGAAGTTTGCAAAGATGCCTGTGGAAGATCGTGAGCTTTGGTTTAGGATGTTTGCGGTAAGTTTTAATATATTTTTTTATTTTACTAATTTAATATTTTTCTATGTTTTACCGTTACCAAGAATTTATTTTAATAAGTTTTATAATTTTGCAGCAACAATTTTCTTGGGACCGTGAATGTACGGTCTTAGTTAGACAGGAGTTCGAGAAAAAAGCTGGAATCGTCTATTCCAGGAAGCTTAACGAGTGGAAGGCGAAATGGCAAACCGAGCAGATCCCAAAAGAGTTCGTTGGGAACGCAATCCTATGGAAAGGGTTTGTCGACTATTGGAACCAGGAGGAAACAACTCGGATCTCCAAAATCCAATCTGCCAACCGGATGAGCAACCGGAAGGGTAAAGGTATAGCGACCCATAACTTAGGCGCTACGAGCAAAGCTTACCGGGAAGAACAACTTGTAAGTTTTTCATGTTTTCAATTTTACTTTTAATAATAGATAACTTATCTTAGGTTTTGATAACTTATCTTATGTTTTGGTATAGTTCAAACAAGATGGTGTGCGACCCTCGCACCTTAGGTTGCTAGAGGATGCGCATACCAACCGCAAGACCGGTGAGATTCAAAATCCGGTTGCTCGGGAAGTCGTCGAGAATGTGAAGAAGCTCGGCGAAGAGTACATCCTCTCCGAACCGGTCGTTGACGGAGAGGCTCCACTGGAAGTGTCCACAGAGATGTGGAATGATTTGGTTTTACAAGTAAGTTTATATTTTTGTTCTTTTTTCGTATTATCGATAACTAACATATATTGTTATGTTATTTGGTTTCGCAGACAACTCCGCAGACGAAAGGAAGAATTTTTGGGATTCCGCAAGATTACCATCCATCATCCCAATCTTCTAGTTCATATGGCGTTTTAGAGGAAGCCGTCGAACTCATAGCGGAATTAGCAGCGAAGACCGTCGAGCTTGAGCGTTTGAAGACTGACATCATCACAATACGCGAAGAGCGAGCACAAGATCAAGTGAAGAGAGAACAGGAGAGAGCACTCGATCTAGCGAAGATGCGTGATATGGAAGAACGGATGAACGCTTTCTTTTCACATTACCCTCCACCTCCACCACCAGCTCCGTAGTTTTTTTTTAGAAACTTTTTAATGTTTTTGGATTATGAATGTTTTAATGGATTTTTAATGTTTTTATGGATTTTTAATGTTTTTTTGCTTTTTAAATTTTTTTTAATTTATAAATATTATTAAAATTTAATATTAATATTATTTACATAAAAATAAACTATAATTAAATAAAATATAAAATTTATTTAAAAAATTAATTTAAATAAATCCGTCGGAAATCCGTTGGTAATAATTCCGTCGGAAATCCGTCGGTAATAAATCCGTCGGAAATCCGTCGGTAATAAATCCGTCGGAAATCCGTCGGTAATATATCCGTCGAAAATCCGTCGGAACTTCCATTAAAAATAATCGTCGGGAATCTGTCGGATATCCATCGAGATACCTTCTGACGGATTTCCGACGAATAGTTGATTTCCGACACGTTATAACCGACGGCCGTATCCGTCGGAATGTCGTCGGAAATACCTTTTTCCGACGGTATTCCGATGGATATGGCCGTCGGGTTTGCGATGTTTTCTTGTAGTGTTATGGTTATATATACTCAAGTCTACGTAACTTTACATGATGAGAATTTTATCTAATGAAGAACGTGGTAATATCAAATGTGTTGTAAAAGAAATGTACTTGAGTCGTTGAAATATGTTTCCCAAAAATGTACATAACAAACGTACGGCACACTAGAGAAGCCGGCCGTAGTACTATACATTTTTGGTCTGCCCCTCCCGGAAACTTCCTTCAAAGTTAATTTGCCATTCTTGTGTTCGCGTTGACCCCACCTTCCCATTTTTTTCTTTATGTTTCTTTATTTCACCTTTTTCATAAATCAATAAACTTTAACTTCAAAAACATATAATTAATTAGATACAAATAGTAACATGTACATGTACATGCACTTGCCTCGATAATTCCTCACATCAACATATGTATTTGTGTATATATATACGAATCAAAGATAAAGAAAAACGTAACAACGTCACCCAAATCTCTCTCACCTAATTCCATTTCTTGTTTGGTAAGAATCTTCAAGAAATTGAAACAAAGAAAATGGATTCCTGTTGCATAGAAGAGATAAGTTCCTCCACTTCGGAATCTTTCTCCACCATAGCCACAAAGCTCTCTCCTCTTCCTCCTCCTCCTCCTCATCCTCCGGCGGCTTCACGTCTCTACCGGATGGGAAGTGACGGAAGCAGCGTCATATTGGATTTGGAGAACGGCGTAGAGACAGAGTCACGGAAGCTACCGTCGTCAAAATACAAAGGTGTGGTTCCTCAACCTAACGGTAGATGGGGAGCTCAGATTTACGAGAAGCACCAACGAGTATGGCTCGGCACTTTCAACGAGCAGGAGGAAGCTGCTCGTTCTTACGACATCGCCGCTCGTCGATTCCGCGGCCGTGACGCCGTCGTCAACTTCAAAACCCTTCTTGATGAAGACGAGTTAGCTTTTCTTGAAAGTCACTCCAAGGCTGAGATCGTTGACATGTTGAGGAAACACACTTACGCCGACGAGTTTGAACAGAGTAATAAACGGCGGTTTCTTACTTTAGACGGTAACGGAAAACGTAACGGATCGAGTATGGCTCAAAACGACGGCGTTTCAAAGACACGTGAAGTGCTTTTCGAGAAGGTTGTTACGCCTAGCGACGTAGGGAAGCTGAACCGTCTCGTGATACCTAAACAACACGCCGAGAAACACTTTCCGTTACCGTCACCGTCAGTGACTAAAGGCGTTCTGATCAACTTCGAAGATTTAACGGGTAAAGTGTGGCGGTTCCGTTACTCATACTGGAACAGCAGTCAAAGTTACGTGTTGACCAAGGGATGGAGTCGATTCGTTAAGGAGAAGAATCTCCGAGCTGGTGATGTCGTTTCTTTCGAGAGATTGACCGGATTAGACCAACAGCTTTATATTGATTGGAAAATCCGGTCTAGTCCGAGGGAAAACCCGGTTCAGGCGGTATTTAGGCTCTTCGGAGTTGATATCTTGAACGGGAAGCCAAACGACGTCACAGCCGCTTGCGGTGGAAAGAGATCTCGAGATGTTGATATGTTTGCGTTGCAGTGTTCCAAGAAGCAGGCGAGAATCAATGCTTTGTGACATTTTCTTTTTCCGTTTCTTTATTTTTCATTTTGTATTTGTCAAGTTGTAGGCTGTGGTGGTTCTTGCTAAGTTGTTTTAGGAAAAGAGGACAAGAACAAAAAAGAAAAAAAAATTGAAAAGATGGTTTTGAGGAAAAGTGGTAAAAAGAATATATAGTTATAGTCCCTGCCACCTTAAAAAAAAAACTCAAACTTACATCCTATTAAAACATTACCTGGTACGTACAACAAAAATGTGTATCCATCCCTATAGTTAGATGAAACCAATCAAGAGTGTATAATTATCTAAAAATGGATGATAAATAAATAAAAAGAGGAGGCATTTTTGGCAATTCCATCCGCACAATAATTTTCTTATCTTTAAAAGCCAAAGGATGCCCGTAGGTGTCTTTGACATGCATGTCTTGATAATCTCATGTATGTCATATTTATTAGGGAACCCGCATGGCCCAATGATCTTTAATATAGTTTTCCAGTAGTCATAACCCTTGGATTCTCGGCCAATCTTGTGGGGAGGTTATGACTTATGCCATGAATGATGCACTTGGAGTAACTTTCGAACTTCATCACTTCATAACCAAATTGTCAAGGTACCTCATTACCCAAACTAAAGCAGTAGTTTCTGCTTCTTTGTTGTCTCAAAGTTTTCTGACCATATAGTGGTCTAAGTTAGGTTTTCGTTCTCCAAAAGGTCCAACTAGCTTTTCGGAAGAGTTCTACATCCATTGACGTTCATGACTTATGACATCCACTCTACAGTACCGAACTATATGAATTATTACTTCAAAATAATTAAAGATTACGATGTTTTAACCTTAGAATATATAATGGAATTGAAATACGATGTGTAGTAATGTAATGAACAAATCTACTAAAGGTAAACCACAAAAATTAGTTGTTCTTTAAAAGATAATTTTGAGCTACTTATGGGATCCATAGGTATATTTTCTGTTCATATTACAAAGTATACTTACTTTGACAAAAAAAATTAGTGTACATTAATGTATTTGTGTACTTTCACTAATATTAGCATTCTGTCTTGATACAGAGGAAAATCACACAATGGAATGGTTAATGCGGTTGAGAGTATATTGTATAGCTCAAGCATTGGATTATTGTAGCGGTGGAGGTGTCAGGTCATCAGCAATTTAAGTGGCTACACGGTTCCATATGATGAGGTATATATATATACGAAGATTATGATGCCTATGTCTCTCTGTGATGTAAGGATGTTAGCTAGACTGTATTATTTGGTTTTGCTTGATGGATATTGTAGGGTGGTGATGCATGTCTTTCGTGTTTTGGTCTGATGAAGGAGAAGGAGGAGGTCGAACAACAAAAGGTGATCAATCTGCGCTTCTTTCTTCAAATTGTTACTGTTAGGTTGTGATGTTTGTTAAGAAACAGAGTTTGGTATAAAGTTTTCTTGTTGATTACGTTGAGGAGGCTGCTCCTTATATACATATATGTTAACCTAATATACAATAGGGTATTTACCCAACTTAACATAATAAGCATCTAACTACATATAAGCCCAATAACTCTCCCAATACCTCTCTCAAGGTGGAGTATGGAGGTCACAAATACCCAGCTTGATGATAAAGGACTCAAACTCTTTGCGACCAAGAAACTTGGTTAGAATATCCGCCAGCTGAAGCTTAGTAGGTACATGACGTGGCTTGATTACACCCCTAACTATCTCATCTCTGGATAAAATGACAATCTGATGCAACATGTTTTGTCTTCTTATGAAAAACAGGATTCTTCCTTTAGTAGATAGCAGATTGATTATCATAATGGAAAGGAATTGGAGCTGAACAATCAACCCCAAACGAATCAAGTAACTCACGCATCCATAAAAGTTCACTCACCGTATCAGCCATAGCTCGATATTCCACTTCAACCAAAGATCGAGAGATGGTTTCTTGCTTCCGTGTCTTCCAAGAAACTGGGGAGCCACCAAGTTGAATAAACCAAGCAGTAAGAGACTTACAAGACATCGGAAAAGTCCCCCAATCAACGTCACACCAAGCCTCGAAACGTAAATAACAACCATACCGTAGTAGAATCCCTTGGCCTGAATTCCCTTTCAAATAACGCACCACTCGAACTGCAGCCTCCCAATAATCTATTTTCAGAGCATTCATGAACTGAGATAGAACATGAATAGAGTAAGACAATTCTGGTCGATTCACACCCAAATATATTACTAATAACATTTCCATGATAAATGCTTACAAACTCGTTTTTTTATAATTACACATGCATAATCTCGTGATCAATCGTAAATTCTGCAATTAAACCTTTTATAATGTAAAAACAAACCCTTTCACGCAGTTTGTTTTCAATGTCGATCTTCTAGTTTTATATGCTATCAATCAAATAATAAATAAATTATGGGATTTAGAAACATTCATACTAATTCGATCTACCACGCAAGAGATACCAGAACTTATGTTCTTGATGATTCATGAAATATATATATATAATATGAATTATCTTGCTTATAAAAATTGTTTAATCTTTGTGATAATTGTGATCTAGATATAGTCGTACTAGAGGAATATAATTCAGAGTTAGAAGGGATATAGATAAAGCAACAAATTTTAGTGGCAAGGATTTGGTAAAGGTATATCACTACAAGAAAAGTTGGTTAATTCCGACGGGATTTTCCGACGGACGTCAACCCGTCGTTAATAACCGACGGAAAACCGACACTTTACCGGCGAACACAAACCGTCGGTTATCCGTAGGTAATAACCGACGGTATACTATCCGTCGGTAACACCGTCGTTTAAATACCGACGGCAAACCGACGGACTACCCAAATTTATTATTTCCGTCGGTTTGCCGTCGGTATTTACCCTGTCGGTGTTACCGTCGGTTATAACCGACGGGATTCCGACAAAAATTCAATTTTCATAGTTTGGTACACACTTAACACCACGTGGTAAATTGTTCGGAGTGTCGGCAAGAATATTACGAAGGCTAACCGATGGCATACCGACGGAAAGTTTCATATAAAACCGAAATGTCACTGTGTCACGCATTCTTCATCCTGAAATCAATATCTAAATTCTCTTTACTTTGCTTAATGGCTTCTTCAAGTAATTTTCGTTCTTGGATGGATGAATCGATGAAAGATTCAGAGACTGGCTTGTTGAAAGATGATTACGCCCGAGGTATAATGGAGTTCATGGCTTTTGCAGGGAATCAATCAACAACACAAAGCCGTGGTAAGATGAAATGTCCTTGTTCAAAGTGTTTGAATATGCGTAATGTCAAGATCGAGTTGATATGGAATCACTTGTATAAGAAAGGGTTTATGCGGGGTTACAAGATTTGGTATCTCCATGGAGAAACCGAAACAGAGTTAGGTAGTAGTAGCGAAGCTAATGTTGGGGGAAACAATATGGATGAGATACGGGAGGTTGACTTCGGAATAGGGACTGTTAGAATGGTCAATGATGCATTTACGGATACTACATCATTAGAAGAGTTACAAAGAGATATGGTGGACGAACCAAATGCAGAGGCACGACGATTTTTTGACATGTTAGATGGAGCTAAGCAACCTCTCTATAAGGGTTGTCGGGATGGGCATTCCCCATTATCATCTGCCAGTAGAATGATGAGCATTAAGACAGATTTCAATTTATCGGAAGAGTGTGTTGATGCGTTTGCAGAATTTGTGAAAGATCTATTGCCTGAAGATAATATGTCACCTGCTTCATACTACGAAATTCAAAAGCTTGTTGCGGGCATTGGTTTACCATATCATATGATAGATGTATGCATCGACAATTGTATGATATTCTGGAGAGAAGATGAAGATCTACGTAGCTGTAAATGGTGTAGAAAACCACGGTTTCAGGAGGGCAGTGGACGTGTTCCAGTTCCTTATAAAAAGATGTGGTATTTGCCGCTTACCGAGAGGTTGAAGAGGTTATATCAGTCAGAACGCACGGCAGCGGCAATGCGATGGCATGCGGAGCATAGGCAAGATGGAGAGATTACACATCCATCAGATGCAGAAGCATGGAAATATTTTCAGTCGATATATCCTGATTTTGCCTTCGAGCGTAGGAATGTGTACCTTGGCTTATGTACTGATGGTTTTAACCCTTTCGGAAGGCATGGTAGACAGTATTCACTGTGGCCTGTTATAGTAACACCGTACAATTTGCCTCCATCAATGTGCATGCGACGAGAGTTTTTGTTTCTCTCTATACTTGTGCCGGGACCAAGCATCCTAAGAGATCACTAGATGTCTTCCTGCAGCCGTTAATCCATGAGTTACAAATGTTATGGGATCATGGAACAGAAGCGTACGATGTATCATTGCAGCAAAATTTCAACATGCGTGTTGTGCTTATGTGGACCATAAGCGATTTTCCAGCATATGGAATGTTATCAGGGTGGACTACACATGGTAGATTATCGTGTCCTTATTGCCAAGACAACACAGATGCATTCCAGTTGCGTCACGGCCGCAAGTGTTGTTGGTTTGATTGTCATAGACGTTTTCTACCTGAACGACATCCATATCGTCGCTCGAGGACTTTGTTTACTGCCAATAAAAGAGTTGTAGCTGGATCTCCCCCAGAATTAGATGGACGTTCTATTTTAGATCAACTACGAGATTTTGGAGCTCAAAGGACGACTGAGTGTGGGGGTAACGGACATGTTCCAGTTGATGGTGTTGGGGTTAACCATAATTGGCACAAGAAGAGTATTTTTTGGGAGTTACCTTACTGGAAAGACCATTTACTGAGGCATAATCTAGATGTTATGCACATTGAGAAGAACGTTTTCGACAATATCATGAACACAGTTTTAAATGTTCAAGGTAAGACGAAAGACAATATGAAGTCTAGATTAGACTTGGCAATGATTTGTTCTCGTGATGATCTTCGAGTATTGCCGAATGGGAAATGTCCAATGCCAGCATATCGGTTAAGTGCAAACAAGATAACAACGTTTTTTGATTGGATTCGTGATGAAGTGAAATTCCCAGATGGATATGCAGCAAATCTACGAAATTGTGTTAATTATGTGGAGAGAAAGTTTACGGGAATGAAGAGCCATGATTGTCATGTCGTTATGCAACGACTACTACCATTTGCGTTTTCCCAACTTCTTGACAATAATGTCCATGAAGCAATTGCTGGTAAATATAACATATTATATGTATAAATTCTTCTACTAGATAAACAACTTGATATATATTTTGTTAATTACAGGAACAGGGGCATTTTTCCGTGATTTGTGTTCTCGAACCCTTACAACTGAAGGTATTCGCAATTTAGAAAACAACATACCTAAGGTAATTTGCAATTTGGAGAAGATATTTCCACCATCATTTTTTGATGTTATGGAACACCTACCAATCCACCTACCTCATGAAGCATTGCTTGGAGGGCCAGTTCAATACAGATGGATGTATCCGTTTGAGAGGTACATGTTTCATTTGAAGAAAAAAGTTAAAAATTTAAGTAAAGTGGAAGGATCCATTGTTGCACAGAGCCTGAATGAAGAAGCGTCACACTTTGCTGAGTATTATTTTCCATCCCAAGTTCGTACTAAGAGTCGTCGCCCTCCACGTCATGACGATAGAGGGGAGAGAGCATTATATCAAATGTATGTTCCTGAATTGTTTTCTCAAGTTGGGCGTGTAAGTGGGAAAGGAATGAGTAGACAACTAACTGAACAAGAGCTCAACCACTTGCATATGTACATCCTCGAAAATTGTGATGATATTCAACAGTATGAAAGGTATGAATTTAGTGAATTTAGTGTCAAATTATAGTATATTTATGTTACATATAGTATTTCTAATACATTTTTGAGACAGTATGTACATGTCATATGCACGGACATACTATCATGATTATGCTGAGGAAGAACTTGAGAGTATAAAGCATAACGAATTTGCCGATTGGTTGAAATTTTGTGTAAGTAATTTTTTTTTATTTTATGGCTATACAAATACATGTAAAATATGTTCATGGTGTTCACTTCATAATCAATTCACATTTTATATAGGTAAATGAAGGAATCGGAATGGGCCAAACGTTTGACGCATGGTTGGTTGATTTGATTAACGGTCCAAACTATATCACAACTTCATACCCAAGATATTGTACGAGAGGATATGCGTTTCGTATTCGGAATCATGGCCGTCGTACGGTAACTTCTGATTTTGGTGTATCAGCTAAGTCTGCAGATCTTGTTTACTATGGAGTACTAAACGAAATTTTGGAAGTCCGATATCCTGGATTTTTAAATCTGAGGTGTATTATCTTCAAGTGTGACTGGTATAATCCGACTCTCGGTTACGGTTATAAAGTTGACCAATTTGGTGTGACTTCGGTTCATGCGGGAAGAAAGCTAATAACGTTGAAATATGATCCATTTATTCTTGCTTCCCAAGCAGACCAAGTAAGCACATTTTGGTTTCTAAATATATGAACTTTATTTTATCTACGATTTTTTCTAACTAGTTACGATTGTAGGTGTGTTACATTCCATACCCGCGTGTATCAAATCGAAATGACCATTGGCTAACTGTGACATCGATAACACCAAGAGGAAAAATCTATGGGGTTGGGGAACACGATCCTTTACAACCAGCCAGAAATGTAGTTATGGGTGACGTGGAAACATCGGAAGCTGTTGAGCTAATTGGTGATTTTACATCAACTGAAGATGCTGCTGTACATTCTGATTATGAAGATACGCCTGGAGAGTTTGATGATGATAATGATTCACTCGATTCAAATGGAACATCTTCCGAGTCAGATTAGTTTTCGTTATAATGTTTGAACCTTATATATCGTTCATTTGTGAGATAATGTAATGTGCTTTTATATACTTAAAAACGTTTTGAACACGTTTTCAATGTATGATTTAGGTGTTACCTACTATGGGTAGTTGGAGTTGATATTTGAAATCGTCTATATATATGATATTTCAGATAAATGAAGAATCATCCATACAAAATTATAAACATGTCAAACGATTCTGATTCAGAACGAGAACTTGAATCTTTATCAGGGATTACACACTCAGAACTTATAGCGAAGGTAGCGGAATGGGACAGAGAGCGGAAAGATTTAGAGGCAAAATGGGGGTGGGAATCACAGGACTCAGAACCTGAACCAAGTTTAGGAACAAACATACATCTCGATTCTCAAAGGTATGATCAACATGTATATAATCCCCATACACTTGATGATGCAGATGAAACATTTGTCGATTCTGAACCCAATGATCAAACCATCTAAGTGGGTATTCGCAACCAGTTGAATCACCACCAGCATATATTGATATTGATGCAATCGAGAAATTAACCAACAACATTTTTGACAATCGGCATTCTAATGTGTCGTATAGTGGTGAAAGGGAAGAACAAGATCTCGACTACGCTTGTCCTATAGAAGAGTATCCAAATTGTTGTCAGTTCCACATGGAAGAATTTGAGAAGGACAATTAAGAGGATTAAAGTTTTACTTACTTATATAACTACGTTGTCTGGACTTGTTTAGTATATGTAATGGTTGAAAAGTTATGTTAACAATAAATAAATTTTAAATGCATTTATATTTAGGAATTTGAGTTGATAAAAATGTTTGTTTACATCATATTAAAAGTTTGGTCAATTATGATGGTTCTAATTGGCTACAAGTATAAAGATGATTTGCATATAAAACCAAAATTTTCGTAAAGTTTATAAATATTATAAGAGACTTACTATATATATAAATCTTGTTCGTATAACCAATGACGATGGTAGTAGTCTACTGGCAACATAACACATTTCACATATCTAATAACCCGAGTTCGAACCTGGAAGAAACCAAAGTGTTTTAAAAATTTCTGTTTTCCGTCGGTCACCCGTCGGTTAGTACCGACGGATGACCGACGGCAAACAGAAATTTTTTAAGTTTGGTCACTTATGATGGTTCTAATTGGTTACAAGTATAGACAATAAATATTGAATTGCATATGATACAACTCTTGATGATGGAGACATGTTTTCGTTGTTAAAGAAACGTAATTTTCCCAATGTACAGAACTCGTCGACTTCCCGTCGTACAGGAAACACATTTTTTTGACCAAGTTAGGTACACCTAACTCTACCCATGCTTTTCCCACTTACGTACAACTAACTCTCCACATGTTTTTTCAAGTTAGGTACACCTACCATTTCACATGCAAATCTTAGTTAGGTATACCTAACAATTATTCCGTGTTAGATACATTATTTCATACGACGTCTCTACATATATTCGGTTCATGTTTTTCTTAAAGAATCTTAAGTAAAACCATATTCAACCTTACTTACTAAAAAATGTCGAACTCCCATTTCAATGTTGATGTTCCAGAAGACCAAAATGAAGACACTTCTTTCGTGTGGCCAATGCCACCCCCACCTCCACCACCAGTCCCTTATATTAATGTTATTGATGCACCACAAGAACTTATACTACCTACTCAATTGCCAAGGGAAGAACCTTTAATTCCCGGTACTGAAAGTTTCCAGAATCTTCAACGTGCTCGCAGACGCAAGTTATACCACGAAGCAAGTTCAAGTTCTGCACCAGAGCAGCCAGTTATGACAACGCAATTGTATTACAATGCATTGGTAAGCGAAAGAGACTCTGATTTCAACGAGGTACGTTGGACTTCAGCGATTGAGTACATAACAGATTCTGGGACGGATTGGACTCCGTTGAATGAAATCCGTGTTAGCCGCACGTATTGGAGAAAGATTAAAAACGTAAGGACTAAAGTATAATTATTATATTTGTTTAAAAGTTCTACAAATGTTAATACACTTTTAACATTGTAGGTGTTGGTAATGGTTAAAGCATTCGAAAAAAATGTTTTTGGGGATGGACTGGCTACTGTCAAAGACCCGACGGGCACAATGGGTGCGTCTTTCCACAATAAAGTTTTTCTTATTGAAGGTGTTAACGAAGTTCTAAAAGTTGGTGCGGTTGTGTTAGTTCGAAATGTCGCGGTTTTTGTTTCACCCCGTGGTGAACACTTTTTGAACATTACCAAAAACAATATTTTAAAAGTCATTGGAACTCATCAAATGATTGCACCTCTGGTTATTCAGGACTCGGACGATGAGATGGAGTAAAATAGAGTTATCTACGCTTTGTTTTTATATTCTGCTCTAAATAAATATTGTAATATTAGTTCTGCTAATCAATAAATTTTGTTTGTTTGCATTTTCATTGATAAATTAAAGTTGATACATATGTTTCAATTATAAACTGTTAAAGTAATTAACATGAAGTTTACAAACTTCAATATGTTTTCAAAATATAACGTGTTCACGTTAAGGTTAATAAATATATCTAGTGTAAACATAATTTTTAAATAATTATATTTATACATATATAGTGTTCACTTTAAATAACTTTAAGTTTTGACATATTTCACAACCAAAGTTCAAGTCGGGAAGATATAAAAACAAAGCGTAGATAACTTTAATGTTATAATATCTTAAATATACATGCAATTTTAAAAGATATAAAAAACTTTACAAAAAATTACACAATATTATACTTTTCTTTAATCATATAGTATAACAGGTTAATAAATTTGTTATTTAAATTTATTTATATATTTTAAAGAACACCATATACTGGTTATATATTAAACTTGTTAACTAAATCTTTGATGATGGTAGTAGTCTACTGGTAACATAGCACATTTACAGTTTGCAGAACCCGGGTTCGAATCTAGGAAAAGCCATAACTTTTAAAATTTTAACACATCCGTCGGTTTCCCGTCGGTAATTACCGACGGGAAACCGACGGATTACCGAAAGTTTAAGCGGCAATTCAAGTTTTTTGGTAACCGCGTATTGTAACCCTAGTGGAACCGACGGTAGACCGACGGACGTCCCGTCGGTAATGGTTTTTAATTTAACTATGTTCATCTTCTTCCCCATCGAGAAACCGAATCAAATTACCCAAATCCCTTAACTCCCCCAAATCGAAGAAACATCCGTCCAACTGCATAAAATCTTTCAAATCGGCCAATATATAACCGAAATCAACTTCTACAATGTCTAACAATCCTTCAAATTCAAATCCACAGTAAGTTTTCAAAATTTCTTATTTTTTCTCAATTTTGTTTTAGGGAATTGATTGGTTTTTGTGTTTTTGATGTTAGATGTTAGATTATCTAATGGAAATCTAGGTTAGGGAACTTAGATTAAAGGTTATAGGTTATAGAAACAAGATTTTGGTTGAAGGTTGAAGGATTCATGGAATTTTATTTTTTTTCTTTTTTTTACGATAGATTTTTTTTTTCCAATATATTTGATTTTTCAAAATTAATTATTTACTATCTTATTTTGTTAACATGGATTATACAATTAATTTTGGTTTCATACAAATTATATTTCTTTCTTTTTAAAAATTTATTTTTAATATTTATTTTCCTTCCAATTTATTAAAAATTGATAATTATAACCAAAAAAAATTCTATTAAGTTTTTTCCTTACCAATATATAAAAACTTATATAAAATAATCAAATTTTTATTTATAAAGTATTTATAAATTTTTTTCATTCCAATATATACAAACTTTTATATATTAAACATAAGTTTATATATATACTCATTTCTTTCCAATATATAAATACATTTATAAATTAAACAAAATATTTTTGTCTTTAGTATTTTGTATTGGTAGAATTAGATTTTTAAAACTTTTATAAACTACCGTATATTTTAATTAAATTTTGCAACCTAAGATATTTAACTTATCAATTATATATTTAATAAATAAATTATTGTATAGTATTGTATTTCATATGTATTTGTCTTTACTTAAACAATTATATTAGTTTTTAAAAAGTTTAAGAATTATTCTCGTTCTTTTTATGCCGATTTTGAAAGTAATATTTCAGTTTTAATTTATATTTCCTAAAGTGTAATTGCTTTTTATGTTGGTTTTAATATTAACTTTCTGTTTAAAGTGACTTTGCTAGGTTTTCTGCTGGACGTGTTCGTTCTGGATCGGTAGGACGTGGTACTGTTCCATCTCCGGGATCATCTCCCCGACCTGCTACCGCACCTACTCCCCGACATGCTACCGCACCTACTCCTCGTTTAGGCCGCAAGTCTCGTATCCCTGTTGGTGGTGCTACTTTACAACGCGGTGTAGGGCAAAGGATTCCAGAAACTTGTCCATCTGAGTCTAGCCAAGTTCCGGATCCGCAAACCGACCAATTCACAAGAATGACGGTCGAGGAGTTCATCCAGCAGCCCCGTTCGCATGAGATCACAAAGCTGCATCCACAGAGGCTACCTAACACAACATGGTAAGATAAGTTCAAATTAAAATTTCAGATTGAGATTATTTTGTTTACGTTACTAACCGGTTTATTTCTATTGTTTATAGGTTTGATATTTCCCACAATGGCATTTCTAAGTGTATTAACAATATGCTTAATGGAATGATTAAGGAGCCTTACCCAACATTTTCGAAGATGCCGATGGAAGACCGAGACCAATGGTTTCGACACTTTGCGGTAAGTATCGTTATAATACATTTTTATTTAATTTATAATATATAATTTTATAATATTTTATATATGTTTTTTTAGCAAGCGTTCACATGGGATGTTGCGGATACTGGCCTTGTAAGGCGAGAGTTCGAGAAGAAATGTCGGGACCAGTATCGCCGTAAAGTTTACCAGTGGAAGCAGTTTTGGTTGGCGGAGAAGGTTTGCAAGGAGTTGGAGTTTAAACCCTATTTGTGGGACGGGTTTGTACGACATTGGGAGTCCGAGGAGACGAAGTCGACTTCAATAGGGAAAGCCAAAAACAGGATGAGCGATCGAGACGGTGTCGGACACTCGACACATAACGCTGGCCCTCAGAGCATCGCCATTGTGGAGGAGAAATTGGTATGTATATCTAAATTGTAACTTCTTAATTATTTGTTATAACCATTTTCGTACTATTGTTTTTATTGCAGACGAAGAGAATGGGTAAACGTCCATCGCATGTGGAGATAGTCACTGAACTTCACACCAGCAAGAAGACGGGTGAAATTCAAGATCCCGTAGCTCGCAACCTCGTGGATTCTGTCAACAAGCTTGCGGATGAGTATCGGCTGTCTCAGGATTTCATAGATTCTCAGATTGAAGGGGCGGAGTCGAACGAAGTTTCAGTCGACAAGCTGAATGAGTTTTTTGATGAGGTAAAATAACAACTTTTCTTTTTATATAAACTAGTTTTAATGTCATATACCTTAACGCATTAAAGTTTTTGTTTTGTTTTACAGGTCACTCCAAGGAGCAAAGGACGTGTTTTTGGCCGTCCGAACGAGCACCGTACTGCGACATCTCGCTTTTCACCTGATGCTGCTTTTGCTCAAATGCAGGAAGACATGAAAGCCGCTTGCAAGTCAGAAATGGAGGAGTTCAAGCTTCAATTGAAGCAACAAATGAAAGAAGAATTGGACGCAATGAGGGAACAAATGCGAGCCGAGTTTTGGGGTACTGGTCTTCCACCGGACGAGTGACTTTAGGTTTCTTTTTATTTTGTGTTTGAACTTATTTTAGTTTTAATTTTAGACATTTTAGTTTTTATTTCTATGCAATTTATAACTTTTTATTTAATTTAATGCATTTTAAAAATTTTAAATCTGGTTTTTTTAATATTTAAATACCTAATTAACGAAATTTTTTTAAAATATTAAAACTTTAGACCCGTCGGTTAGACGTCGGTACTCCATATGTCGGTTAGCCGTCGGTTATGAATATGTCGGTTAGACATAGGTTTAGAATCCGTCGGTTAGCCGTCGGTTACGAATATGTCGGTTAGACATCGGTTTATAATCCGTCGGTTAGCCGTCGGTTACCATAACCGACGGATTCTAAACCGACGGATATACTGTCGGTTTACTGTCTTTTCTTCTTTGTCGGAATCCCGTCGGATTTTTTCCGACAGCTGACCGACGGGTTTAGAATTTTCGACACTGTAGATACGACACCTCTTCCCGTCGTAAATCCCGTCGGAAGTTGCCCGTACCGACGGTTTACCGACGGGTGGGACCGTCACAACCTCCTTATTTTCTTGTAGTGTATATGTGGAATAAGATCGTAGACCGGTCCTGGTTGTGGCTTTTAGTGGGTGTTTGCAATGCATGTTGATAATGAGTTCAAGCCATGAACTTTATTATCATTGTTTGGTAACGATCAATAATTAAATTAAATATTGTACTATATGAAACACTAAAATATCTATATAAATACAAAAGAAATATATTTATAGTGTTTATCAATTTGGTATTTTGTAAAGAGTTTTAATATTCATGTGTTTATATATATTGCCATGTTTTAAATTATTCGAAAACAATATAATCATGTAACAAATTAATAGGTAAAGAAAATTTTGTTTGGCAACATCTATTAACAAGGCAAAAAATTTCACAACCATTGTTAAATGTAAAGTCTAAACTAACGACATCAAAATCTAAAATAATGTACTAAAACTGAATATATTCTAATAGTTTGTTCTTTTAAAAGAGAGATGCTTCTCTTGAGCTATGATTTTTGTCTTGTCTTCAAGGATTTTTAGGCTGTTTTCTTACGATTTCTTCTCTTGAGCTATGATTTTTGATCAAATGTCGTTTATTTTTGTAAAGAGATTGACCCTTGTCTTCATACAAAACATAGAATATTATTCTCTTAACAAAACAATTATATGTTAGCGTTTTATAGTTTTGGAAAGATTAATTTTGCATAACATCCTATGTTATGAAGAGAAGAGACAATCTCTTTACAAAACATTCTCCATTCTACTTGAAATAAAGAATTGGTGGATGATCCATATACATGAAACACATAAGCAAAATTAATCCACCAGAAAATGATGCTTCCTAAGAAAATAGAGATTCTAAGCATTTATCATGGAAATATGTTATACGCGAATAGGAGAAACTAGTGCTTATCTTGTGGATTAGGAAACTAGATAAAGACATCAAGACTCAATATCAAGTCTTGGCTTTGGTTTTAAAATATTGAAAGGCGAAAAAGTACCAAATCCTTCACACTTGAAGCGGGGGATGACAAAGTGGACATTTTGTGAGATTGTTCAATCCAGTCTTTAATGCATCGATCGAGTATAAAAAAGATGAGAACAAGGATAAGTAAGGGTTGCTTCCTCCCCAAGAAAGAAATCTTCTTGACATATACAACATGTACCAAACAAATCCATATCAGGGCCAAACACTGACACTTGTGACTGGGACACAATCTTAATTTGGAAACTTTAGGTTAAAAGGAGTTAAACTCTTTGACCCATTCCATCAACATCTCAATATAATAATCCGGGACCTGATGAGTCAAACCGACTTCACCGATCGCATCTTGAATAGCCTCTCAATATGAATTCAAAGGAAGATAAATTTTATTTTTTAAAAGCGAAAAAAATTCAAGCCGCCGGAAAGTTTCCCTCGCTGCCGCATTATACTTTTTAAAATTGATTTTGGTTTATGAAGGAAAATTCAACCATAGATTTCCTTTTTGGAATGGATGTAACTATTTACACTAGTTATACACCTTTTCCGTTTTCCAATCAAATTACTAATTTATTATTCCATTTGGGAATAGAAGTAACTAATTATTATTTCATATATAAGGAAAATTCAACCATAGATTTCCTTTTTGGAATGGATGTAACTATTTACTCTAGTTATACAACTTTTCCGTTTTCCAATCAAAGTACTAATTTATTATTCCATTTGGGAATAGAAGTAACTAATTATTATTTCATATATAAGGAAAACAATATCGATGGTTTCTCATCCTAATGATCTAAACCCCTACTTAATCGATGGTGATGGAGGCATACAACTCAGGTCTTGTGGCACATCCAGAACGCTCTTTGGCTGGAAAGTTCTTCACAAGTCTCCTTCCACCGTCTTTTGAGAGAACAGAAAGCACACTGCGGCAACAATGGAAACTTTCCGGCGGCTTGAAGGTATCCCCTTTGGAGAAAGACATAATCTTATTTGAATTCGATGAAAATAGAGACAAGGAAAAGGTTATAAACAACGGACCTTGGAACATTGATGGTATCTTATTAGTCCTCAAAGAATGCACACAAGAAACCTCCATGTTCGATATTGATTTCTCAGTTGCTTGCTTCTGGGTCAAGGCACTAGGCCTACCCTATTTTTGCTACACAGAAGAAGTTGCTGAGAAGATTGGGAAAAAGCTTAGTGATGAGCCATGGATTGAGTTTAAATGTAACTATTCAACACGAAGTTTTTGGGTTAAAGTCGAGATAAATCTGAAAAAGCCGCTCCCTCCCGGGTTGAACATTGGTAGAGGTCGTAGGCGTCAATTTATTCAGTTCAAGTACAAGAATCTTGGGGAGTTTTGTGAACATTGCGGTATGATTAGCCACCGGAAATGTGGAAAAGTCGCAGAGGAGAGAGCTTTGACCCGCAAGATTAAAACGTATGTGTATGGACCATGGCTAAGATACGACCCTGAACTGGTTGGTAACGGTTTACCCGTGAAGCCGCACTACTCTCAGTCGTATGATGACATGGGTTTAGAGTACGAGGAGACACTTACTTACGCTCAGTTCAAGGTAGAGATCCATGTTGATGTTGTTTACGCGAGCGAGCATGAGTGGGACGGCAAGAAACTGACTCGTTCCTTCTTACGAGGTAGGTATGATTGTCATTTTCGGTTTCCTTGTTACCCGACACGAGTCATAAAAGATATTTTAGCGTTTGAAGTCGATAGGATCTCACCTCTAGCAAGGTTGACGACGCATGACAAGGCTAACATAGTCCATGGTCTCGTGGATTACTTAATGAAGCAAAGAGAGACTTGGTCGAAGCAAAGATGGGTACCTCTCATAGTTCGTGTCGTGAAAAAAATAATGGTACGACATGTGGATATGGAAACTATGCTTCAAGAACTTAAAGATAAAAAGCTTCGTTGCATCGTTTGTTTCAAGATTATGAGAAGGGTAGACACACTTTCTGAGAAGTCAGACGATTTACTGAAAAGGATTTTTCATGATGCAATCGATGAGGTCGGTTTGACTAAGGTCCCGGATTTTTATATTCGGATGTTGATGAGATGGGTGAAAGAGTCGAACTACTTTTCACCTAAAGTTTCGAAAACATTGCATCCTGATAACAAGTGTGTCACAGTGCTTGGCCCCGATATGGATTCGTTTGACACTTGTTGTATATGTCAAGAAGATTTTTTCCTTGGGAAGGAAGCGACGTTTATTTATCCATGTTCTCATGTTTTCCATACTCATTGCATTGAACACTTGATTAAAACATCCCAAGATTCCCAACTGTGTCCACTCTGTCGTATCCAGCTTCTAGTATCCAGTACTTGATATCGAGTCGTGAATCCGTGACCGTGATGTCTTTAGCATATATTACATCTTTTCAGGATAAATGCTTAGAAACTCTATTATGTAAGTGTTTTTCTCTTTTTTTCTTTTCTTTTTGGTAATGGTTTTAATTCTATTATGTAATTACACAAGCAGGATCTCGCTTTGCTTGTCTCTTGATCAACCTTAAATTCTTTAAAGCCTGCAATCAAACCTTTAACATTGTTAAACTTTAAAATTTTGCGTAGTCCAATTTGTGAACCACTTACTTATTTTTTGTATCATCCATCACCATAAATTCAATCAAGCCGAAACCAAAAAACAACTACAGACTCAGATAATTTGAAATAAATATTCAAGAACCCTATAATTCTGTTACTTTAGCACAAGAACAAGATTGATTTCATTTTTTTTTCTTAAATAAGTAATTAAATTATCAGAAATAGTTCTCCATTGTTTTGTTTCGTTGTTGATGATGTTTCATGAATTCACGAATCTGCAATTTCTTCTAACTTCTCCATCAACAAAGCTCTCCGAGTTTAAAATGTTCCCCATCTTCACCATCGACTTCGAGAATTGCTCAAAGAAAGCAACTGGATTCTCCGCATACTTGCTCACGATCCGCCGCGTCTGTATACCAAACAAGCTCGTGTACATCTCTTGATCCGAGTTCAGTAACCCTTCTCCTCTTAGCAGTGTGTGGTAGATTGAGTTATCAAAGAGATTCGGCGTCACATTGTCCATTGCCGTCACGTTGCTGTCACCTTCTCCGCTGCTCGCCGGACAAATCTTTTGGAGACTTGCCAAGTACGTCTCCGAAACTGGATTTAGGGCTGACGTCACTTTAAAGTCTCCATAGATCCGGGATCGAAAGTTCCGACATTGTGCCATTCCAATCGTGTGAGCTCCTAAATAAAATTGGTCAATTTAAATAATCCGGTTAACCACAATACCAAAGTCGATTGTCCGGTTTTCTGTTACTACAATTTCAGGTTTAGTTTGGTTAAGAGGATTGATCCCTTACCTACAAGAGCGACCATGTCTTCAACAGAGAGACCTTGAGAATAGAACTTAGCGATGATGCTGATCAAACCCTCTTCTGGAGTTGGAAGGTTTGTAGTGGCAAGCTCGTAGCTTGCTGTTTTTGAATCTTTTCTTCCCACAGGAACGTCCCAGTAAGGCCCGCCAACCTTCAAACCAAAGTGAAAATGGTGCTTCACTTCATAATTCATATGATGTATGATATACGTTATTGATTGTAAGAGAGAATATGTTTCATTTTGTTTAGTTACCAGGATTGTAGCATCTCTAGCACCAATTGTGAGAAGATCAGCGCAAGAAACAACTCCAGGACATTCGGATTCGATTATATTCTTGATTCTGTCTACAAGTTTATATCCTTTCAATGAATTTATGTTGGGAGAAGCTTTCTTCTCTCCCTGTAGTGTCTCTGTATCATCTAGCAACACCGATCCATCGCATCCCTAAAATACATTTTAAAACCCTTAAAGTAAAGAGGCGGGATGATTTCTTGTGTTTCAAGCAAGATGTGGATGAGTACTTACTTGGATAAAACAGTCGTGGAAGTGTAAACGAATAATTATGGCTGCATTTCTAGGATCTTCTTTTACTATGCATTCCATTTCTTTCTTGATGACGTCAAACACGGTTGGGCAAGTAGACTTGTAATAATCTAGGGTTAAAGGAAGTTCCTTTCCCAGTATATCTAAGGTAAAGCTGGGGATAAACATGGCGTGAACCATTAAGAATACAAGGAGGAGTCTCATAGTTCTTCTCCTGAAACCTTCTGATCCAATTTTTAATGGAAATTGTAAAAGTGTTTGTGGGAGGTAAGGAGATAGAGAAGATGGATGGGACTTTACAAGAGATATATAAAGTTTTGAGTGAAGAGGGCATTGTAGGGTTTTAGTTTTCTTGTGTCATAAGAGTCTTGAGAAGTTGGTCGAGTGAGATGCAACTAATTTTGTAAGATGGTTGTTGGGTTTTCCTATGACCCAAAGATAATTAGATGAAAGTTTATTTATATACTAGTGCAGATTATTACCAAACTAAAATATTTTATTACCGTAAAATATACGATTTCCACTTTTGTATTATATTTTTGTTTTACAAGGCAGATTTTTTTGTTTCTATGTTTGCAAAAGTTGCAAGCATGTTCACTGAAACTGATTATTGAAACAAATCTAGAAGTTTCATTTCTTGTAATTTGTTCAACTGTGTTTGATTTATTTGGGCACTGCTATTATCTGCTTTTGTTTTGTTCAACTAAAATTATAAGAAATATATAACCCCATAAATGATAATATTGGTAACCCCAAAAATTAAGAAATATATTTAGAAATAATAATATTGGTAAGTTCTCTCCCTCTGTTTTTTCCCCCAATGACGAAATCTTGATTAAAAAAGTAGGAGGGAAAATATGATCCACTCATCTTGAATTATTCGGTTGATTAAAAAATAAAGTTCCAATAGTTTTAGAAAATAAGAACGACGTATCTTCACTGAAACTTAAATTTTATTTATTTGTCGTCAACTTGTTATTATTTTAAGAATATTTTCAGTCCTAAAAACGGTTAAAAACAAGGTTATATATTGGCAGGGATACATTAGTTGGAAGAAACTTGTGTTAGGTGGTTTTGGTATAGTGGTAGGAGATTTTGTTGACGTCTTGGCATCTTAGATTTGAATCTGACTTATGCCTTGATACAGTTTATTTTTAAACTCATATTCGGAGTTTTTTTTTAATATAGTTTTATTTATAGGTGTAGTGTTTTGTAGAGATATGAAATATTGTAATTTCGTTCATATAATATCTATATTTTAATATTTTCATTTTCCATTAATTAGTTCAAACAAATCAAGCTCTACAATAATCACTGGGGATGACTAATTTGAGGATGGGGTATTAGCACATCGATTTGCTTTCTTCTATCCCCTTATTTTTTTAGTTAATGGAAACGAGGGTGTTGCGAAAAAACGTGGTTTACGTTTTTTTGAAATTGACATTATATTCATCTAGGCCTTCTAAAGCTATAAGCTCAGATAAGGGTTAAATGCAAAGAGGCCCATTAGCTAAGTTGGTTGCGGATGAAGCAGGTTCGAAGCCTGAATGGGCCATTTTTTAAACAAGAAAGAAAACAATCAATGTTTGTCTAGAAAAAAATGTTTTCAGCTACCATGAAATGTAAAGACTTTCTCCGAACGTCCCAAGCCTTGCTTAAAAGCAGTTGTGAATCTTGTGAAACATGAGTAAAACCTAGAGAGTAGGGTTAGTGAAGGCAATTCGCTAAATGTTTTAGTATCGTGCATAGACGTCATTTGTCTTCTTCTTCTTTTTTCATGCATAGATGTCATCCGTCCAAAAGCAAGTTATGTTGAAATTGAGAACGATGTTTTAAAAATCTCCTTGATATCATCCGTCCAAAAGCAAGTTATGTTGAAAGCGATGTTTAAAAAAATCTCATAGATGTCATGTCGTGCTTCAATCTCACACCATTTCTCTGTAAAATCATTCGATCGACCCTCCCTCAATTTTGGTGGAATAAAATAAAAATGTGATAGGATCACTTGGGATAAACATTCAATGATTCTCGGTTAGCAAAACATATATGAAGTTTAATATCGCTCCCAAGTTCTTTTTGGCAACTATTATCAATATTGCTTTACAGTTCACCATAACTACTTATTAGTTTAGAAACACAAATTCTGAAACACCAGAAACACAACTTCAGCGATTTTAATAGTCTTGTGAGAATTAAATCCGACTGAATCTAATCTATGTACTCTAGAAAGAAGACTCGACCGTAATTGACTTGACGTTTATAAAATTTATCTTCATGTCTTTCCACGGGACTATAAACGACTACATTTACAAGATTCTTAAGCTCTTAGCTTAATATACAACCCAATAAATCTATTCAATTATTGAACTTTTCAAAAACCATGATACAAAAAAATAAAAAAAATAATGGGAGCAGAAATCTAATCGAAAGTTATGATATTACAGCAGAGAGATTCTTGGCATCTTATCTAAGATGGAAACCAAATCATGAAAAAAGGCTTAAAGAAGTATAGTGGTGTGTCTAATTTAAAGGAGAGAAGTTTCCAAAGTATATTACATATATAGATACAAATTATATAATTTCACATCACATGGGAGACTTATGAAGTAAGAGACAAATGAATACATGGGGAAGTATACCTGACAAAACCAGGCATTCAAAGTAAAGCAAAAAGTTTGGTGCTAAGGGACATACCCATCCTTTTTTATTTTTCTTATTAAAAACATTTCAACAAAACTACCAAATCACTAATTTGACAACACTATTAAGCATATGATCATTGACTCATTTCTAACAACATCAGTAAATATTCTAGAACCCATCAATATATATATATAAGAGTGAAAGAGAAGCCAATCCTTTTTTTTTCTCAACTACTACTCAGCTACCTAAGTGTAAGCTAATCCAATTTTACTAATCAAAATAAAGATATTATAGAGAAACAGTACTCACACGTGTAAAGATGAATGATAGTACAAAGACGCAGATGAGAAAATCCAAGCTTGGAGGCATTAACGCTGTATACAATTCAAATAAATCCTAATATATTTCCACTCGTGAGACCCACAATGAGTATTATTACTTGTACTATGAGGATCAAATCTCATAAAGGCCAAAACTGATTTACTTAAATGCTCAAAGAAAGGGTCAAAGTCTTACACCATCCCCCGTTTTTAATGTTATATGGATTCTATTCTCCCACACTTGATTTTGCTTAGCTGTTACCAATATCGATTCCAATTACCGTAAAAAAAAATACAAACGTAAAGCCAAGCCATCATAGAAACAAAACAGATATTTATTTCTTTACTTTTTTCACCACAGTTTATACTAATCTCTGGTTTGTCCTTTTCCTCAAGAATAGAAGTAAATGACCACCAAGAAACAAAAGATAAATAAATTATAAATCCAGTTGCATTACCTTCAATGCAAAAGAAGAAAACTATTTATGGGAGAGAGAGGAGAGAGGAAGAAAAGGCTGCAACACTTTTTATGACCAAGACAGGACTGAGAAAGAAGAAGAGTATTAAAGGAATGAGGAAGAGGAACAGCTTCTAACCTAATTAAGAAAATGGGGTTTCTCTCATATTCCTTCTTGTTTGTTGAGTGGGTCTCATCTCATTTCCACCTCAAAAGCTGATCTTTTATAGTTGTGAGATTGATTGAGCCCAGTGAAAGAGAGAAGTAAAAACTGTAGTAAATGTTGTATCCTCCTATCATATGGCTATTATCAGTAGAAAGGAAACAAAAAAAAGACAAGTGTTAACCAATGAGCATTGTTTACTCATCACTAATGAGAGAGCTCAAAACAGATAACTCTGGGTTTGGTGGGTATTAATGTTTTCTGTCTCTACGATTTGTGTGGTTCCAACCGTGTTTTGGGAACTATAATGTTCAATTCCCTATATCTCTATCTATCTATATCTATAAAAGAAAGGAGAACGAGAATTTATAGGCTTTAAATTTATATACAAGTGTACTAATTTTATTCGAAGAAGGCGCTAACCTTTTTTCTCCTTCATATATATATATATATCTGAAAATGGCTTGTCTTGTAGTGCTTCAATTGAGCGAAAACAATGGTGCTAAGATTACCATGTGGTGATACTCACTCCTGGTATTCAATCAATTATATGAGTCATTCCATAGGCTCCGTTTTTTCCTGATACTGAAACACAAGAAAAGCAAAATAAAAAATCAGAAAAAAAGAAAGACAAGTATTTATTGATGATGAAAAGCAAAGCCAAAGACAGCGAGAGACACACAGGCTATATCAGAGGGTAAGAGATTGGAACAAGCTGAGGTACGTAACGTTTAAAAAAAAAAAAGCTAAGTTGAGTCTTTGTGATGGAGTCTCCAAGAATCCATGGAGATGCTGAGGAGAAGAGTAGTTGTGAATCAGGATGGACTATGTATATAGAAGACACCTTCAATGAAAACCATCACTCTGATGTTGTCTATGATGATGATGATGCTGACGATGATGATGAATTCCATGTAAAAGAGGTCGATGATGATGGTGATGATGGTGGTGATGACGGAAATAGTAGTAGTAACGATGAGAGCGATGACTCGATGACGTCTGATGCATCCTCATGGCCTAGCACTCAACTTCCAAGGAAAACCAAGAATCATGCAGCTGCAAAGAATAGTAATGCCAAACAAGTCAATCATCAGACAGAGAATAGAGCTCGTGAAAGATTCAGCGACAGAGAAGAGGAATCTGAGCTCAAGGCTAGAACAAGAACAACTAGAACAAGATCAACTGCAACTAGTCGTATTCAAAGTAGAGGCAAGGTGAGCAAAACCAAATAAGACTCATACAGGTTTCAAATTCTATGGCTATCCAATGTTCTCTTTGGCTCAAGGAATTTTTTATTTTATGTAGTTGATACAGAATCCAGACCATGTAGTTGTTCATCTTCTTATGAGATGTATGTGTAATTGCATTGCTTGCTTAAACGGGATTATGTTTTTGCTTAATGCAAACTCCGTCCATGTATCTTATCTGTGTGATTTTCCGTTGGAGCTATGCTAATAATATGTACCTTTTTCCACATATACTCCGTTCTAACACAAACAGGGAACATGTATAATGATCAGCATCTTCAACAAAGCAGCAATCCAATTCAATAATCTGTAGTCATTGAAAAGCAAACATGTTTACGAATTACTCATCATTCAAACAAATTCAGATTCAGACGATTGAATTTGGAATAAAACAAAGAGTTTGATGACAAAACAAGAGTTTCTAAGGTTTACCAAATTGTTCCATAGGTGTGGCCCCAAAGTAGCTAACACACTGTTATAGCTTTGGCTTGTAACAGAGACTCATGCTTCTTTCTATGCCTTCACATGATTCTTTTTTTTAAAAGAACAAATTTCAATCATTCAAGATATGTCAACATCAACTCTCACAGAACTTTCATAACCAAAACTCATAAAAATACAATTTCACAACAGGAAAAGAGTTAAAGAAGATCTTAACCAGAACCTGTTTGTGTTATTCTCCACCTTTTCAACAGTGTAAGAACCATGTAGCTAGCTTCTACCTGTTCACAACAGTAAATAGAAATATATATGTATATATATATATATATATATATATCAGAGAAAACTCCACAAACAAACGAAAGGGTCTTAGAAAGTCAAAGCTGGTAACTTGTATCAATGTACAGTTAGTCTTAGAAAATGACTGAAAAGTTTTAGCTTATTGAGGTCACAATGAATAGGGAACAGAAAACAACAAATAGTTTTAGCTGGCAGCTTGCTAAGAGAGGACCGCTCTCACGTAGATGTGATTCTCAAGTCACTTTCGACATTGTAATCTCAAATCCACCATGCACGTGCAGAAGCAATAAACAGGTAGATGATAATGAAATAAGGGTCGTCCAATCTAATTCTGTGACCCACAAAATGTGAGAGAATGTGACTCAGTAAATGCACAACACATTGGACCTGGTCTACCAATTTCAGCTTGAGGAGTGAGGACCAAAGAACCTAACGAGCAAAGACCAAGACCAAGCATTTCGTCAAACAATTAGCTTGCACATGTTCCATTGATAATTGAAAATAACATCCAAGGGAAAGATTAACAAGAGAAACAATGCTGTCTTGTAAAAAAAAGCACCCACCACTAGTAAATCTCATTGCCAGGGAAAACCATACCATTAGAAACAACACTGTCCTTAAACTTTTATCAAAAATATTGTATCTTTGAGAAACTGGTCAGTCAGTTAATGAAATTAGATTTCCATAATCATAAGAGAAGATTTATGAACTCCAATCATCATATTAAAGTAAGCCGGATAGAATTACATTAGATTCAGGAACAAGTTTCAAGACATAAATCTAAGTTCTACTTTTTAAAAATCTAAATTGAGAACCTGAGGATACAATTCTGAAAACTTTAAAAAAGTTTCAAGCAAGTATTTGAATCACCAAACCATCCCAAGACCTAAAAGATGAAGAAAATGGCAGAATTTAAACCCTTGTGTTTCTCCTCATTATTCAACCTACAGGCTCTCTCATGAAAAAGACCAATGGAATCGATATATGCTTGTTCAAACTACTCTTGTTCCAGTTTGCATTCACCAGAGCTTAAGCTAGCTGAACCTGAAACCAGAAAATAGATTGTCTCAATCACACTATTCATTTATAATTGTTTAAAATTGTCTCAATCACAACTCAGATATGCAAAACTAACAATATCCTTAGTTTCCTCCCTAAAAACAGTACCACGAGACCCTAACTTCCCAATCAAATTCGCATTCCATTTCCCAGATTTTCTGCTCCTTTTACGGCCTAGAGACAAAAGGATGACACCACATTGACAATTATATAAGCCACTGAACCCTCTTAGCCTTCAACTATTAACACCAAGAAAAGCAAAATGACTGAACTCAAATGGATATGTATATCATTTTCACTAACACTTTTACTGAGCTTAGTAGTTGAAGGAGCCCTTAACATAAACCAAAAATGGTCAGTTGGAGATCACTTCGGTTACTAGGGTGGATTCTGTTTTCCCGGTCTCTGCATTGGAGGATCAGGTGGTAGCAGATTCAAAATCGGCAGGGTACATTACGGTGGCGGAACGCAATATAGAGGTGGTAGTGGTTTCAGACAGACCTTATACTGTAAACCACTGACTTGCTGGGGTGGCTCATGTGAAACACTCCATTTGCAGTTAGACAAGGGACTATATGAATCTCTCATACGCAAGAACGCGGGGACACACCCATAGAGTGTTGATTACAACATTCAGAGACCTTGAAACACAATGTAAACATAAACTATGATTTCAAGAAGGTGAATGAAGCTACAATGGCACCACAATCTAATTAGCTAAACGAAGTTGAGTCTATATTGTGTAGTTTTGTAACTTTGTATTAGCAAACATAGTTAAGTCTCATCAGACTCTGAGATGTTATCACAAGAAGAAACTAAATTCGTAATATGTAAGCTTGTTTGTTCAATAGCAACTGTAGTAAGTTTCTTATTCGTATAGTCATATGCTTTGTACTCAGAAATAAGAAATAAAAATAAGCTCGAGTCTCCTTTGTAATTGACAAATTGCAAGTAGATAGATATAGTGTTATACCATGCTTCTATGCTGCCCAAAATCCACAAAACGCCGTCGTACAGACATCGCAAGCGGCGTGAAGTGCATCGGCTACTGCGAGCTACTTGCTCGATCACCGACCGATGGATCGCAGAGAGACTGAATCTGGATCAGCTAAATTCGGAATTAGTCTGTGTCGGGTTCCCGCGGCGGGACACGGCGAAGATCGATGTGGAACTGGATCAGAGTAGTCAGTAACATCGCTCTCTGTATTCGGATCCGGGTTTTACCGACCCGGATGGGATCAGAATTGTGGAATAGCTTATTCGCGTTGAGATAAATTAAATAAAATAAAATATAACGAAATTTACTTTTAATTAACAAATTTTAATTTAAGAGCTTCACATTCAAGTTTCGGGTTTCGGATTCGAATAAAATCCGATCGGGTTATGCTATGTTGTTATAAGTTTAAAACTTTATTTATTTAAATTTTCGATTCCAAAAATATTACACGATATATTGCTCGTACAAGTTGAACTAGAGAGGCCTTTGCGCGAGTTTCTCTTCTCCTCTCGATGCTGAAAAAAGCAAATTAAATATTGATTTGATAAATTTTAGTTAATTGAAAAGCAACAAAGTTCGGGTTTTTAAGTCACTGGATCCATGTGATTATGTGAATAGAAAAAGGAACATCGCTTACGAGTTTATCTACGGCGAGAAGTTAAAACGGACGGGTTAGAAGGAGCGGCTCTGACATGGTGGAGGAAAGCGACGGAGCAGAGGACGGAGGCAATGAGAGCAAAGAATCCAAATCCGATCATTAGAGAGAAACCGGCGACGATCACAGATCTATCGCCGTCTGAATGCTAATTATTCACATCATCATCTTTAGAATCGAGTTGTGATAGTTACAACTTAGAAGTGGATTTGATTGTGGAACACCTTGGGAACGGTGAAACTCGCATTGCCACGTTACGTGATCAACTTAACTTTTCGACACCTTGAACTATTCTATTAAAATAGAGAAAAAAACAAAAAATATATATATATATATTTATATATCCGATCCAAATTTCAGAAAAACCTTTTCATGGATTTTAAACTCTTATCTGAAAATATATTATTTATTTAATAATTAAAAGGTTCTGGGCTATATAGATTTGTAATCTTTACGTGCTATAGTTTAGAACATGTTCATTAGTATCTTCTTTAGATAACGAGATTCGTACCCGGAATCTAAAGAACACTTTTTGGAATTTAAGATGCAGTCTCTTTGACAAATATTTAGGTCATGTTCCTTCAGACCTGGATCCAAAACATGTTCAAGAGACAATAGTGATGCATATATAAATTTCTTATTTTATAACCAAGAGTTTTGGATCATAGCCCTAAGATCAAAACAAAGTAATCAGTCCTATCCCCAATAACAAAACTCAGAATCTGAGACACTCCAATGACAAGACTCAAACATGAGGAAAACCAAGAAAAGAAAAAAAAAAAACTCGAACACGAGATCTAGAGAATACTCTCTTTAGATTATATATATTGTTGGTCTTCTTTAAAATAGAAAACCCAACAAGCTCACGAGCCGATCAAACGTTCCAGATTTGATCGTCGTCTACGTTAAGAAACCTATTAAACCCGATCTCACTAATCATCTTCCTCGACTTGGAATTTTCTTCTCTAAGTTTCGTGTTCTCTTCTACAACCTTCTCATGACTCTCCCTAGCTCGGGTTAGCTCATCGTCGAGACATTTGTTCTCATTAATAAGCTGAACAAACATGGACCATAGCTCGTCCATGTGTCTTCTTTTCCGCATACGCGATCTCCTAGCTGACTCACGGTTCGAAACCATCCTTTTACCCTTCCGCTCATCAACTTCTGCACTCCTGCTAGACTCGTATGACGTGGCAGGAAAGTTTACAAGTGGAACTTGATTATCAAAGGTTTGGAAGAAAGACTGTGAATTAGGGTTTGCAAATGGAAGGTTAGAGACAAAACCAGCCATAGAGAGAGAAAAACAATGTTGTGTTCGTTTGTAACTTATCAACGAATAGTATGATGGTATCGATGAGATGCACTCTAATTGGTTTTTTATAGCTGAATAAATTGTGGTTAGTGACCTCACACTATTAAGTATTAACTAATTCATGTGGCTAAATTTTTAATAAAATATTTCTGATTTGTGGTGATAAAGTCTCATCACTCAGGCAATTATGCTATCGTAGATCGAATTGTATTCCTAGTCATTTTTACTTTTTTATAACATTGGGCAATCCAGACCGAAGCACCTAACGGACAAAAGGATGTGAGATTCAACTTGTTTTTTTGGGTAAGATTTTCTTAGTATTTTATGTTGGTTGAATTAAAATTTAATTTGAATATTGATAGTAGGAAGTATTAGTTTGGGTTTTGTTGTAAGATACTTTTATCTAAGTTAAAAGGTATTGGTATATACCGTAGTGCATCGACTTTGTTTTCGATTCGAAGGAAATGAAATAGAGTTTTTAATTTTATTTGAAATGAGAAGGAAGAAAATGAGAAGTTTTAATCGCGAGCTTGATGAGTCATGAAAGCACTTGAAAGTTGGATGTAAGTAGAGGGTATGAAGGGGACCATTGGGAGAGAAGATCAAAGATTATATTATTAATTATTCTAAGAAAGCGTGAGAGGCAACAACTCGTCAACGCACCATGTTTCTTCTCGAGGAACCTTCCTACCATATCTATTTATTTAAGAGCATACTTGATTGATAATCCAATGGTCTTTGAATTTTGTGGGTAATAATGTAGCTTAAAGTGACTTTAGTCCCTATACATCATCATTTTCAGTTTTAAACATATATGTAGTTGACAGTGGAATTTTTTTACCAAAACCGTAAATTCGTGATGAGTAATTGCGAGAGTTGTGGTCGAATAGCTAATAAGATGTTAAATTTTTAAGTCAAAACTAATTGATTTATATTTTTATATAATGCTTAAGATTTTTGGCTAATTTTTTATGTGAGATATTATTGTTAATATGTCCCACAAGATGATTGCTCTACTAGCCTATATTATTTTGGTATTTTTTGGCATTGAATAGTGAAACCAATTTTAGGTTAGATCGATGGTGGATCGGATTGGATAGCGTGATCGAACTCTAACTCTGATACCATAGATTATAGGATTCTAATTTAAAATTAATTGATAATAAGTAGATTAACTCACATCTTTCATATACTAATTAAAATCTCTATCCAACTTCCGATTTGGGATATTATTTTTGACATAACCAAATATGTTTTTTTAGAAAAATTGTACTAGGTAACATTTTAAATTTTTTACTAAACTAATACAATAAGAATATCTACTTTATTAAAATTAAAAGAAGCAAACATAAAAAGAATCTTAGATGACAGAATTTGCTGGTAGTATAGAAAGGACAAGAAGCTTTGTAGTTTTAAATAGTGACAATATATTAGTTTTAACGCACTGTCGAACTAGCCAATTAGAGTGAATCACACTTGGGGTTGGGGAATCGGATTGGTTAGGTTTGCAGCTTGCCTGAGCTCTCTAACTTTATTAGCTCGTAATTTAGAAGCACTTATGACAATAATAATAATTTATTAAAAGTAAGATTAGATTATATGTGTTCTCCGTTAGAAATGAAGTTTTTTTTCCCTTTTTTTGAAATTTGTAATAAGGTTTCTTTGATCCACTTGAAGCCAATTTCTTAAGTGTCATTACACAAAAGTAGATAAATGCTCGAAAACTCGAGAATGCGAGAGGCAGCAAATTTCAACGAGTTTTTTTTTTTATATTATGAATTCTTTTCCAGCCCGTACTGTATTAGGAAAATATTAAAGTTTCCTTACAAGTTTAATGTACTATTCTCTAATAACATATAATCCATGTTGTCTAAAAAAACATATAATCCATGTAATTAATCCTTTTGTTGTTTGACATCGTTTGGATCAAATTAGGTCTGATTAATATTTAAAACTCTATTTCTCAGGGTAATGTGACCAATTAACGTCGAATTCTAGTGAAAAAGTCGTAAAAATACTTGACTAAATGAGTTCCCCATGTAATCATAATTAAAACGAATAGATATATTTATACATATATAGATAGCAAATTTACATTATTTTAATTTCATTGGTGGTATAATTCATGGACACATTTCGTGGTATATCAGTATTAGAAAAACACTTGTGATAGTCGATAGATTAGTTTCTTTTTCTTCTTTTTACAATACATTTTTTGCATACACAGTTTGTGCCGATATTATCAGTTAATTATCATTCTTAGAGTATTTCCAACAGCAACTTTTTAAGGTTTTATGCTCTACAAAACAACTTCAAAACCTCATATTTAAGGTTTTTTCCCTTACATTTCATTCCTTCTAACTATTAATCTTACTAATATTTTTATTTATCATTTTAGTCCCTAAAAATTTCTTATAAATTTATTTTTAATATTAATTATTAAATAAACACCTTAAACTGAAATTTAAAATATTAATATAGAAAAAATATTACATAACATTAAAAGCAAATTTTAGACAACAACAATATTACATTTAAACAAATTTAATAAAAACCAATATAACACACACAAAAAAACATTTTTAGTCTACAAACATTTGGCAGCCGTCTGCAGTCTACAAAACATTAGGCAAATACTTGGCGGACGTCTGTAGTCTGCAGACATTTAATTTGTATATTTTTCATTTTGTGTAATTTTATATTATAATGTACTGTTTTGTTAATAAACATTACTTTTAATATTTTAATGTGTGTTTATAGCTATTTATAAAATTTTAAGGAATTTAATAAATTATTATAAATAGTAAATACTATAGTGCAAAATACATAACTTTTAAAATTAAATTTGGGGTTTTAGTTTTGGAGACAAACATCCTCAAACTTTAAATTTGTGGTTTTGCAAACCTCAAAAATGAAGTCATTTTTAGAGATGGCTTTAATATGTAAATCAGTTTTGAATATCCTCGACTAATGTAGATAAATATTTCAATTTAGTTACCAACATTTTTGAATTTTAGTTCAAAGCGAATTAATCCTTCAGCTGGTCGAAGGGGTGACTAATGCAAGTCAATTAAAGCTCTTAAAGTGACAGTTTCACAAACTCGCAGTGGAACAATTATTTTGCTGATGCTACGGACCATTATGGTTAATTAGTATCTATATTGGAAAGCAAAATATTGTAATTTAGGACTCTAGTGGTAGAGATTTCTTGTTTGCAGTATATATTATGTCGTTTTGCTTGTTTCTAAGTTTTCTAATCTTTTTTTTTATCAACACTAAGTTTTCTAATCTATTATATCAGTTTTTCAAGGTAAATAATAATAATAGCAAGATGTTATGGTTTTGACTAAGTAAATGATAATTTGCTAAATTGCTATCAGAAAATGAGAAACTGTTTATTTTTCTGAATATGCATTTAAAATTTTATTTATTAAGTATTCTCGTAAATAAATATATTTGTGATTTCGACTATCAGTGCAGTTACAACATGTGGATTTAAACTCGTAAAAAATGCACCAAAACAAATTGATGAAATAAAAGATAGGACACGACAAACTCTCTTGGTTTGCTCAACAAACTAGCGTTTCCGAGAAATGCATCTCTAAACCACGAGCCACTGTAGAATATATACAAGACATTTAATGCATATATGCGAAAATGACATCTCAATTACATTATTGTTGATGAAAAAAGAGTCATTGAAATTTTCTTAGATCCTATAGTTTTATTTTTTGTCGACCAGAGTACAACGAACCGGTTTAGTAACCATAACCATAATTTTCAGGGGGCGGAGGCACTTGAAACAAAGGGGTTAGCAAATTATTTGTTATGTTTTCAAAGAAAAATGTTATGACCCATATAGAAAAAACATTTGATCCCATTAACAAGTTAATCTATAAAATAAAATAAAACAATTAGTTTTACTCCATTTTTTTAGTTGGGTTCATGTTTAAATTATTTATGATCCAACAAAAATATTGTGAGTTATCCATAGTGGCATAAATTATTTAAGGGACGAAGGCACTTGAAGCAAAGGAGGTCAGCTGACACAATTGTTATATTGTGTTTGTGTTTTGTGTGTGTATTATAGTGTTATTGTCTTAGGGTGTGTTTTGAGTTTGGCTGCATTTTTTTGAGTGTTTTGTATTGGTGAACTTGTGTTTTCTAGAAAGTGTGAGTAACCCATACAAACCGAGCTAGATAGGCTTGTCAAATACAAAATTATCTGTTGAGGTGGTCTAGTATCTACGCATGAGACAATAGACATTGCAATCGAGGAAGAGATCTACTTCATCTCACCTCTCATATGATATTTGCTACAAAATCGCCTTTGCGAATTTTGTTCTTTGCATCTCAAAGATGTATGCATGAGACAAAAGACATGATAAGAAACATTAACCTTTTAGTATCCAAAGCATTTTGTTAGCAACTATTATTGGCAAACACACAAACAATAAAATGAAACAACAAAATTCATCAACACCAAGGAAAAAACTTTGGTAAGAATCTTACAGAGCCAAAATTTGACTGGTTGCTCATTTTTATCTTTTAATCTTGACAGATACTGCTATATAACCTAAATGAAAAACCTAAATATCAAATTTAGGATAACAATGAATAAAAACTCCAAAACGGCTGAGAACACATTAATATAACAAAATAGACTCAAAATCATTATCTAAGCAGCAAAAATATGATTTAAAACTCACATTTTCTCCTGTCTCTGAATTGAGATATGAATTGCCACTTGATTATTGAGTAATATGACCACAAAATGAATTATGTTAGAGCTCAGAAATGGCGACATAAACATACAAAGATATAAAAACCGAAGATAGATAATGAGGTAAACGAAGCATGAATATAACAATTGACCATTTCTAAATATTCATCTTCACAGTTAGATACAGAGACAATTAACAAAATTAAACCATCTAGAGTGTCTATCTCAACAAATACGACAAAGTTTGATGTAGAGAACTTTGTGAGTTTGTGTGAATATTAAAACTCTCATAATCACCAAATTAAAATCCATTAACGAAGTACACG